>CM031242.1:805907917-806583751 GCA_018340775.1 Taxus wallichiana var. yunnanensis
TACGCCTCTTGATGGCTTCTTCAACACACCTTTAACTGATGGATTCCTTTGCACACTTCCTACAATATTTCCCACTACTTCTTTCTATGCTAAATGAGGGGGGTGGCCTCTCTATTTATAGAACTTCCAGGCTTATCCATCCTATCTCTAAGATAGGATAAGAAATCCATTCTCGACGAATCATATTCCATACCTTAACTCTTATCTCGTACATGTAAGCTTATCTCTTAAGATAAGATAAACCTTATCATTTTACATGGGTTCCACATTTTTAGACTTTTTACAAATAAAATACATAAAATATTTATGACCTCACTCCTTGTCCTTATTACCAATATAATATTCCAATTCCTAATCATGTAGACCCTACTTCTCTAATTACCCAAACTTTGACATTTTAACATTACCGGACCACTTACAACAAATATTTACTTTTTACAACATTCCTATTGTACTTTGATCATACCGTACTCCACATTATTGGCGACACCGTCGACGACGCGCCGTTATCTTCTATCAGATGCTACTACTAATTATACTTAACAACATCCTATTCCTAATACATACATTAATGAAATAGAAATTATGGAGGAAAATTTTAGTGTCGACATCTTCCCCCTTCCTAGCTTCTACTCCGTCCTCGGAGTAAACTATTCTGGTGCTTGGAAAATCTTCAACTTGTCGTGGTTGACCCATTTCGTAATGGGAGTGCCATCCAATTCCTCCAGTCGGTACGTACCATTTTCATGCACAGCTGCTATTTTGTAGGGCCCCATCCATTTTGGAAGAAATTTCCTCTGTCTTCTTTTTTGTATACGGAATCATATACTAGACCAAGTCATTCACATGAAATGGAGACCATCGAGATCTTTTGATCAAAGTATTCCTTCTCGCTTCATTTTCTTCTTATGGCTTGTATCCTTTTCTATTTCCCTCATTTCCTCTAGCAAATGAAGATGTACCAACCTTTCTTTTCTCAATCACTTTCATCCATCCTTTCATTTTTCATAACTCTCACAAAGGTGGGAATATCAAACTCAATAGGAAGAATGGATCAATGCCATAGGCCAACCAAATGGGGAGTATCCTGTTGCTGACTTTGATGTTGCCCTATATGCCCACAATGCTGCATGAATCCTTTTATCCCATTTATGTACTGCAAGGCCGCATCTTTTGCTAGAATTTGACACAAAGACACAAAATTTGTTCGTTCCACTGTCCATTTGTGCTTGGCTTGTATGTTGTTGCCTTCCCATGCTTAATAGAAAACTTATTGACTAGGGCTTCTACCACCTCATTAATGAAGTGGCTTCCTTGATCTGTTACAATTTCTAATGGACAACCAAATCGGTGACAATGCGTTCATATATGAACCTTGCCACTTCATCCATGGAAGTCTGTTTTCAATGGCCTAGCTTCAACCCACTTGGTTAAATAATGCAGCAGCAACTACAATATACTTATTTTGGCGTGATGTAGTTGGAAGTGGACTCTACAATGTCTATTCCCCACTTTTCAAAGGGACCAAGTGGAAGAATAGGACATAATGGAGTGATGAAGTCTTACGGTTACCATGTGTTTGACAAATATCACAGTCTTACAATAATTATAACAATCTTTAAAAAGAGTGGGCGGTGATAACTCGCATCCAAGATCCTTCTTCTTTGCCGTAAGTTGTCCAGAGAAGTGCCCTCCACATGTACCATTGTGGAATTCTTCTAGCAGCTCCTTTCCTTGATCACGTCCAACCGCCCTCTTGTCTTTGTCCCATCGTGTCCTATTTGAAATAATGCTCCATGCGAGAATAGAATATGGACGATCGCTTGAGTAATCTTTCTCTTAGTCTTTGCATTGGCACCATCAGAAACTTGAATTCATTCGATAATTCCAAATATCTATGTATTCACTAGGGATTGTGTCAAGGAGACCAATGCTTTGCATCGGGAAATCATTATCATCACAAGATGATCCTAAACCATCATAGGCTCGAGAGAGTGCATCCGCATTGACATGCTTCTTTCCCCGCCTATCTATAATATCAAATTCAAATTCTTGTAGCAAAATTATCCATCTTGCTATTCTCCCGATGGGTTAGGCTTATTGACAATATATTTGAGCCCGATGATCTTACAACTATAAATTTCTGCCCTAGCAAGTAATTTCTAAACTTCTTTACAAAAAAATGATAGCGAGAGCCTCTTTTTCATTCTGATATAGTTTACCTCAAGCTTTGCTCATTTGTCTCTGCTCCCAAAGTAAATTGGATGTTCATTCCCATTTTCATCCTTTTGGCTCAAAGTACTACCTAGTGCTTTGCATCTGAGGCATCGGTGTACACAATGAATGGCTTGCTCCAATCTGGATTCTTCAAAACAGTGAAGACACCAGGGCTTCCTTCGATTGTCCAAAAGCTTCATGCGCCTTGTTTCTGGTTCATAAGCAACATCCTTCTTCAAGAATCAAGTTAGTGGTCAGTGCAATCTTTGAGAAATTCTTGATGAACCTTCTATAGTAACTCACATGGCCTAAAAATGATCTCAACTTACTTCTATTCATAGGAAATGGTAAATCTTTGATTTTGAAACTTTATCGGGATCGGTACACAATACCATCTTTGGATACAACATGCCCTAACAAAACGCCTTTAGAACATCCAAAGACACACTTTGTAGGGTTTAGTGAGGCTTGTGCTTCATCTAACCTTTGAAATCTGTCTTCTTCATCTCGGTGCGGTGGTCCAACTTGCTCCCATAGATGCAAAAATCATCTAGAAATACTCGATGAAGGTCCCAATGTAGGGTTCGAACACCCTATTCATCAAACGCTGGAATGTTCTTTGGAGCATTACACAACCCAAAAGGCATAACTCTATAAGAAAACGTTCCCAAGGAGTGGTGAACATGGTCTTCACCGATCTTTCTCTCGCTATACGAACTTGGTTGTAGCCGCTATATCCATCAGCAAAACTATAGCACTCCTGGCCAGCTACTTCGTCCAAGATCTGATCTGAAAATGGAAGAGGGTAATGATCCTTCTTTGTTGCCTTATTGAGCTTCCTGTAATCAACACAAATGCGTAGCTTCCCATTCTTTTTTATTGAGATCACAATGGGAGAAACCCATTCTGAATTCTCCACAACAAATATGAATCTTGCATCAAGCAACTTATCTATTTCTTCTTTTATAGTCTTGGAAAAATTAGGATTCATTCTCTATGGCATTTGCTTTATGGGCTTAACACCATCTACCAGCTCAATACAATGTTCTACCCAACTTACTTGACGGAGTTCCTTGTAATCAAAAGTGAATAGGTGTATGTACCTTCGAAAGAGCTGGAGGTAGGATTCCTTCTCACTCTCCATCACAACATCACCAATCTTTATTTATTGGAGACGATCATCAACTTCTTCTTCGTATAATTTTATGGGGTCCTGGGTTGGTGTGGTGATCGAAGAATATCCATGATCAAACATCAACCTCACTTTCTTCATCTTCGGTGTCCACTTATTTGGTACTAGAGTAATCGAGAGGATGTCCAATCATCGGTTTCATCACTTGAATCCACAGTTACTCGCTTTATGATGTCGAGGGATCACGTTTATCTTCACCCTCTCTCTACCACGTCCAAGTGTCATGAAACCTTCATTCCAGGTAGTTTCTTGCATGAACTCTCCTTAGCCATGGTCTTCCCAAAGAACATTGGGTACGTAATACCATTTTTCATCACCTCGAAAGTCTACCACACTTACAACACCCATAACAGAGATATTGCCACATTTGAAACTACACCTTCTCGGTTTAGTTTTTCCGTTATTTAATGACCTTAACATAAGTGTTGAAGGGCGATCAATTTTTAAACCCAACATATTCATTACAGACTCAGGTCATTACATTAATCGCAACACCTCCATTAACTAAGACATCATGAATTGAAATACCATTACATAATACCTCACTTGTGGAGCATAGGGATCTGCCTCTTGCCTCCAAAACAGGACTTCAACCTCCTTCCTTCTTTGAGCATTGAGTCCACCTCGCAACTCCCGCCTCTTCTCGAAGACATAGCCAAGAGTTGACCATATGTAATATTTGCGAGCCTTTTGGACAGATCTTCCAAGATGGAGTATGGTCCTTGCCCCGTGAAATCGGAAAAATCCCGCACACCCAACTTTCTTCTCCTATGTTTCTTACTAGTTTCTCCTTTCATCTTCTTAGGATCAGTTCCATTTTGATTATCTTTTTCTTTCTTTCTTTTTGTTACAAACACATCTACTTCATTATTTCTACTCTTATCTACTACATCAAGAGAATTCACAGTGTGCTTTTCCTTTATCATTATCTCTTGTATCGATGTAGAAGCTCTATCTGGACAATTATACTTATAATGACGCTTTTATAACAACCATAACAAATAACTTTAGAAATATTTCTTTTGGACCTCTATCTCCTCCCTGAGAACTAAATTCCTTTCCTTGAAGAAGATTAATAGTTAATTGGCCCATCTTCCTAAGCAGATCTTCATACTCAGTAGATGTACTAGGAGAAATATTTGTGCTCACCGGGAGTGGTTGTGGATTCTGGACCAAAGGTGCTGGTGTAGGCTCTACTTTAACAACAATTTCTTTGGGCTCCTCTTCCATGCTTTCTTCTTGCCTTCTTGCAATCTCCTTTGCTTGTTCAATGGTAGCTGGGTGGTCATACTTCACTCGTTGTCTGATCTCTGGCTTCATCCCAAGAATGAAGTGCTTACATAGGAGATTATCCACGCCATTCATCAACCCATCCGCTAATCCTTCCTTCCGGATCTGGGCATCGAGCTTCCTCCTTAGCTCTAGAACACGAGCATGATAATCCCTTATCTTCTCCTTCTCTCCTTGGGTTAGCTTTGTGATATCAATCATGAGATCTGCATATCTCTGTTGTTCACCAAATTCTTCAAGAAAACTTTCAGTTAATAAATCCCATGAATTTTTCACATTATCACCTAGTGTTTCAAACCACCTAAGTGCTGAACCATCCAAAAAGGTAGGAAAAAATTCAGTCCATTGTTCCCTTCTTATAAGGCCATTACAAATACAAGATCGCTTAAACTCTTGAATGAAAGAAGAAGCATCTTCATTAGATTGAGCTGAAAAAACAGGAATCTTTCCCATTTTCAAAAGTAACCACCGTGAAATACCAACCCACAAGTACAATCAACAAGACTTATGTGCACAAATAATTGGAATTACTATAGAAATGACCACGGTAAACTATGGTAAAACTTGACTTACTGCAGTAAAAACTGATTTTACTGTGGTAAACACTATTCACGGTAAAAAGTGAAGTTACTGCGGTAAATACTATTCACGGTAAAAAGTGACTTTACTGTGATAAATACTATTCACAACAAAAATGACTTTATCATGGTAACTACTATTCACGGTAAAAATGACTTTACCATGGTAACTACTATGCACAGTAAAAACAAGGTTACCCTCTAATTGATTTTTGACTAAGTGGGAATATCTCTCTAGAAAATCCACCAACGAGGAATGGTCCCGGCAACGGAACCAAAATGTCATCACCAATCCGGCACTATGATAATTCTTCACCGGGAACTCCTCGTGCTATGATTATTTACTAATGCACAACCTTTAGTTTGGTGGATGTAATCTGGAAACAAAACAACAACCGAACACAAGAATACCATTGACTATGATAAGACGGAATGATGACAAATCTGAAATATCAAAGTAAATTATAATATTAACATGAAATTGTTACAATCTCACCCATGAGGTACTTCAACAAGACTATGGGAGAAACTTTACAATTACGCCTCTTGATGGCTTCTTCAACACACCTTTAATTGATGGCTTCCTTTGCACACTTCCTACAATATTTCCCACTACTTCTTTCTATGCTAAATGAGGGGGGTGGCCTCTCTATTTATAGAACTTCCAGGCTTATCCATCCTATCTCTAAGATAGGATAAGAAATCCATTCTGACGAATCATATTCCATACCTTAACTCTTATCTGTACATGTAAGCTTATCTCTTAAGATAAGATAAACCTTATCATTTTACATGGGTTCCACATTTTTAGACTTTTTACAAATAAAATACACAAAATATTTATGACCTCACTCCTTGTCCTTATTACCAATATAATATTCTAATTCCTAATCATGTAGACCCTACTTCTCTAATTACCCAAACTTTGACATTTTAACATTACCGGACCACTTACGACAAATATTTACTTTTTACAACATTCCTATTATACTTTGATCATTACCGTACTTCACATTATTGGTGACACCGTCTTGTGCGCCGTTATCTTCTATCGACGCTACTACTAATTATACTTAACAACATCCTATTCCTAATACATACATTTATGAAATAGAAATTATGGAGGAAAATTTTAGTGTCGACAGCCTCCAAGCCTAAACCATCCACTTTGGCCCCTAGGCCTAATCCACCCCCTTCATCTTCTAAGCCACAACAATATAATCCAACTCATAAATCCAAATCAACCAAAACATCTCATAATCTACCCAATCATGTACCTTTACTTCTTACTCCCCCAAAACCATTTAACCCAAACAACTTCACTCCCTTAGGAGAATCCTTGTCCACCATCTTCCATCGTCTAAAAACCTTCAACATGATCATCCATTCCCAAATCAAATCACAACATCAAAATTCCCCAAACCATCTTGGTATCGGTAACACTATTATTGTGACTTCCATCACACCCATGGACATTCAACCAATCGTTGCATGCAATTTAGGTCTTATGTCCAAAACCTCATTAACCAAGGGATTCTTGTCCTTGTACCTCTTTATCCACCACCTTTCCATCCCAATCCTCTCCCTAACTATCATCCACCATCCAAATCCCACTCGACATCCAAAATCGTCACCTTCCATCCCAATCGTCTCCCTAACTATCATCCAACATCCAATTCCCACTCGACATCCAAAAATTGTCACCTATCCAAATCTCATTGTACATCCAAACATCCCTCACTAACAAAAACCAAAACAAATCTCACATCTTATCCTTTGTTAAGTCCGACCTCTTAGCAGATGACACAACTACAACACCCTAGGTTCATGATGACCACATGAAATCATCTTCCCCATCCACTTTATATCTTATATCCAAAAATATGTTTTCTAATATGAAACACCACGACAAAGGCTTAGGCATCCATAAACAAGGCATTCGTGAACCCATATCCCTTCATCTAAATACATGTTGTTTAGGATCAGGTTATAAACCTAACACTAACAACATCCCTTCCACTACTCCATCAAAAACAATTTCTACCACTCCTCTTGTTGATCATACCATCCCAACCACTTAACCCACTTACAAATCATTTAATCCCCCTACAAATACCAAACACCTAAAAATGGATTGAGCACATAATTCGTCACCTACACACAAATGTTCTTTCCTTCCCACTCATCCTCCTTCCATCCAACATCTACATACATTTGCATCTAATCCATTATTATCATCACATCCATTAATATCCTCTTCTAATCCATTCATTTGAACACTTGATCAGCTTGATCACACATGTTGTAAGATAATAGTACCTACTACAACCGTGTGACTTTGGTCTATCATTACCTCCAACATTCCAACACAATTTTCCTCCTAGAGATCCACACACTTTAACACACTTAATCAACTTATGGTGAAGACCCTTGGGTGTGTCTATTGACACTCTAGCCAATGTCATCTTCACACTCATTTCCATCCCCCATCAAGCCACTAGTGATTCTTAACCCCTTGAGAGTTCTCAAGAGAGTGGAACCTCTTTATGTAAAAAAATCCAAATATCAAAAAATCAAAAATCATATCAAAATTAAAAATATCAAATAAAATCCACCTCAAGACTCTCTCTAGGGGTGTTTCCAACATCTCTACCAAGTGTATGGATGCTTGGACAGTTTGTAAAGTAATGTTGTAACAAGAATCAGATGCATCTTTGTCGGTGCTATGGAATTCGGATGGAAGTAGAGCAATGCATGACTTAGCATTCCGTTCACCCTCCATCCACCTATTTGACTTAATCACTCCCTATACATTGACTAGTTTGTCTTCACATACTACCCATTAAGTCTTCACTTCAAGCGGTAATTAACCATCATAATCACACACACTTTGATCTTGCAGAGACATAGGGCTCGCATGTTGGCAGGTATTTTTAGACCTTGGTCACACTTCATTTTAGTCTAACTTCTATTCATCAATGATGTTATTTTCCTTCCATCCATCACATCCACATCATTTTACCCTTGAATGAAAAATCCATGGGCGATGATGATCCTTTCTTTTTCATCCAATCCTCTTCATGTCCCTTTCAAATGTCATCATCATGAATGGGGTAGCCTTACTACCATCCATTAGGGAATCATCCATTTTATATACCCCTCACTTCCCATCCTACCCTACACCTAGGGGAAAATCAAACCCATCCATCCATCCACACAGGCCACCTACTTTTACACTTGGGGGCACACCACATCTATCCCTTAATCCATCTCCCCTATACTTGGGGGCATATCTTATCATCTTCCATATCCCCCATCTTATCCTATACCACATCCCTCATCCTATCTATCTCCCATCCCACATCCCATCTAATCCTAACCTATCAACCCATCCCTATCCTATCCAACCTATCCAATTTTCCTCAATCCTTCCCTTTCATCCTACCCAAACACGCTTTAGGACTTATAGGAGAAAGTCGCATCCCACCTTACATCCCTTTCCATCCCCCATGAGCTATCCCATCCTAAATCCTTTCATCTTACCTATCCTCAACCATTCCCCCCATCCAAAATCCAAAATCCCAACATCCAACATCAAATAATCTAAACATCCAAAATCCAAAATCTAAAAATCAAAACATCAAATAATCTAAACATCCAAAAATTAAAACATTCACAAAACAATAAAAATGTAATGTGTGTGTTTTTGCTTGTGTGTGTTTTTGCTTACTTGTCTGCATTTACATTTTGGCCGATGATATGAGGCCCATTTTGTTTCTTTTTATTTTGCATAGTCCAATGATATGGGGACCATCTTTTTTTTATTAATATGTCCAATGATATGAGGACAAGGGCATTTGGAAATTCAATCATCATGGTATTTATACCTTGATGCATTTTTCTCTATGCCACATTAATAACACTGCTAATGATGATAACAATGGGCACTTTATGGTAGCACACCCCTTTTATCATCATATTTTAGCCTTATTATCATCCAAATCTTATATTCATTATCACTAACTATCTAACCTCCTCATCCTCCTATCCAATCCAACCTTTATAAATAAATCAATATCCACATCTAAATCATATCCTCTCACATCTAAAATCCTCACCCCTTGGCTAGGGCATCTTCTAATATCCTATTATCAATCAAACTCATCACTTCATCAATTCTCATCCCAAATCTCTTCATCAATATTCTATCATCCAAATCAATCCAAAACCAATCCTTATTCTCTCATCCAAACATCCTCAATATTCTAATCCTCCAAATCCAAAATCCTATCAGTCCAAAAAACTTCAAATGTAACATCCTTAACTCCCACATCATCACATCTAACAATCCAACATACTCAACTCTAAATACCAAATCTTCAATCCTAACCCCTTGATTGGGAATCCTATAATCCAAAATCCCCAAAGCCTAACCCCTTAACTAGGGGCATCTTCTAATCCAAAATCTTCACCCTCGTCATACATTGTTGACTGGGGCATCCTATATTCCAAAATCCAATATCTCCTAATCCTCCAATCTCCCACTCATCTCGTCCTAATCCTCTAAATCCTCAAATCATCTAATCCTCTCATCCTAATCCTATGAATCCTCAAATCATCCAAATCCTTTAATCCTACTCCTATGAGTCCTCGATATTCTAATCCTCCAATCCTAATCCTCAAATATTCTAATCCTATACTCCTAATCCTTTGAATCCTTAAATCTTCTCATCCTCTAACTTGGGCCTCTCCTCTTTTCGATTTGTTACCCGCTTCATTCTTCCCCCCAACCACTCGAGGGGGAATCATATCACCATCCTAACATATTTTCTTATTTTTCTTTGAATGGTCATTTCTCCACAATAACCATTCAAAGAGGGGAAAAATGTAGGCATCTAAAATGTTGACATGATTAATCATCCCCGCAAAATATCCTAACATCATCCATATAATAATTAATTGCAAGATTAATTTTTATTATTAATCCAATTTTATCATATTCACCCCTTATCCTTACCCATCATTCCATCATTAATCCTCTTAATTCATTATTTCATCCCATCTTATCATTAATCACTTTTATTTCATTATTATATCATATTATCCTATTATCCCACTAATAATCCCTATTAACATTTTCTAGGAATTTAATATTCCTATATCTACCTACCCACCTACCCTACACATCCCTACACCTAGCCTTTCCATGTAATCTCACCCCTAATCATATTTTATCAACCTAATCTAATCACATGCTCCACCTCTAAATCTAGAGGCTTCTATTTCTAGAAGCCTCTCTAACCTTCTTCTTCTATTGAATTTTTAATTCAATAAAATTTTATTCCCTTCATGAATTTTGAATTCAAATTATAAATTATTCCACTCTAGAATCCTCTAATCCTCACATGCATTCTCCACCCTTGATCCAAATCCAACATGGCTTCATCCTAGCCATTGAATCCTCCACTCAGCTATAAATTGAGCTCTCATCCTCCATGAGAGCCAAGTCATATAATCCATAACAAAGCTCTGTCAATTTGTCTCATCAATCATCCATTTTCATCTTCAATCACTCAATCAATCCATTCTTTCAAGATAACCTATCATTATCTTCATCAAAGCGTTCTAAAGACAATCAAGGGAGGTGTTGCTCGTGTGTCTCCACCAATATCAAAAGCAACAATCAATCAATCAAGAGTAAATCCAACACATCAAAGGAGGAGATTTGCAACTTGTAGGTAAGTGCAAGTATTTGTTTCTCTCCCCTTTCAATCCATTTCTCTATCTGGTGTATTGTTGAAGAGATTAGACCGGAGAATCAAATTTGTTTGTTTTCTCACATTTAACTCACCAATATTTTTAACATATATAGATTTAATAAGAAGATAAGTTAAATGGAATAACATATAAATTATTTATTTCATGTAGAGAAGCTTTGCTATGGTAATGTTATCACCAAAAAACAACACCCTCTGATTTTTCATGCATGTGTGAATGAGAAACCGATGTTTTGGGTAACATTGAATCATCTCTCAAGTTGTGGGACTTGCGGGCTTGAGATGATCCTCTAGAGAAGGCTGGTTCCTCTACCTAATCCTAGCACTAAACTACTTCTAAGGAAGGAAATGCGACTATCTACTCCTAATCTAACAATTCCAAGGAACCAAGGAGAGAGAGAGAGAGCATGAAAATTAAGAAATCCTACACTACATAGGTGATAACACTAAGAAAAGGGGGTGAAATATCTTGCTTTGAGGGAGAATACAAAAAGAAAATGGAGTTGAGAGAGGCCAGACTAATGTGACATAGACCCAGATCTTCATTTACCACCAAATCTCCATGAAACAAAACATCTTGCACCTGCAAATGAGACATTTATCGGCGAGAAAAACAAAAACAAAATAGAGGGGCAAGGAGATACAAAAAAACAATGCAAGGGTTGAAAGAACACCACGAACACAAATTTTATTACTCTTAGAATATGCACAGTCCATTACATTGTTGAAATAGAGGCACAAATACACTTTTAGGCCCATGAGAGGGTTTGCAGCTCAATGGTGTTGAGAAACAAATTTTACAGAGTTTCCCACATCCTAGAATATCTCTCTTCTCAAATGAGAAGTGTTTACAATATATATAAAATGAATGAGAGAAAGAGAAAGTGAAACTTAGATTTCTTCTCTCACCAACCAACAACTACCATTAAATGGTCTAAAAATGGCATGGGCACCCTTACAAATCATCTTACATACGTACTTTAGCTTTTGGAAGAAGAAATGGGGTACCATACTTCATTAATTGCGGTGGTTGGGCACAGGCTACCGTATTTCCGTGCTAGAGAAATTTTCCATTTTTGCACATATAACCTCAGTGAAATTAAGAAATATGATTCTCATTACATAGAGGAAATTGAGACCCTTTTAATTATATGAAGTTTGTCAAATTTTGAGCACTGGATCAAAAGTTATGCCCATCCAAAGTTTCATGCGAAAAATTGTCGTTTTCCTTTATTTCGTGGATTTTCCGGTTTTACGCAACATTTCGTAGATTTGGTTTTCTGCGACTTTCTGCGGCTTTTTCCGTAGACTTTGTTCTGCGGCTTCATGAATTTTTCGTGGACTTTTCTCGCGCTTCTGCGGATTTTTCATGCGGCTTTCGCAGACTTTTTTTTCATGGCTTCCACGGATTTTTTCTCAATCTTTTCACTAACTCCTTAGAATTTTCTTGACACACGGGTTAGTTAGAGAAAGCAAAGAGGTACCCAAAAAATCTGATTTTTTCCTTTCACAATTTCGGTTTGCTCTAGCTTCAAGTTATCAAATTTACCTTGGGGGTGAATTTTGGATAACAGTAAATTATCTTTGTTAAATCATCACAATGCCTTACTAAGCTTTACGAGAATTAATGGTTTTCCTACGAAACCCAACCGTCCTATTGGTGAAATAATTTATTATATGCGGACTATTGGTTTTCAACAACGGTCACGGGGCTAAGCCCCTCCTTCTTGGATATGGGAGGCTCTTATTTATTGAATGTAAACTAAATAAACCCTACAAAGTGAAAAACACACACAACACAACCAGTAATGAATTAAGAGGCAAGAAAATGCAATATAACACAAGTTAGGAAAAGAATAACCACAAAACATGAATTTTATTTCTTTAAGGAGATGCACAATTCATTACAGTGAAGGAAGATGACATAAACACATTGCAAAGGTCCAAATCTAAGGCTTATAACTCAAAAATACTTGTACAACACTTTGAATGACACCCTTGTATTATGAGAGGGTCCAACCTTTACAAATGAGAATTATTTGCCAATATATAGAAAATGGGAGAAAGAGAGGAGGTAAAAGAGAGGGAAACTTAGATTACAATATTTAACAACCAACAACAAGCATTAAATCCATGAAAATAAACATGAGAACCTTGTCAAACCCATTCCCCCATGTCTTTTTCTTGTAGGAGAAGGTAAGAGCCCATCCTTCATTAATTCGAGTGGTTGAGCTACTTGAAACTACTTTTTAATGCATGAACTATATTTTACCTTTTCTCCCACCAAACGCCATCGGTTTATTCATTTAGTTCATGACGAGACCTTTCCTATGACCCCAAGTTTTTTAAAAATGGAGGTGTGGAGAGAAAGATACGAATATAAATGTAAAACATAGCTCGGGCCCGACACAGGGATTTGCTATAAGACTATGCAAGCTGAAATTTTGGTTTGAACCTCAAGGGAGAAACCACGTGGCATTAAAGGATTGGGAAGGGAATTCGGGTCCTTGATCATAGTTTGTAATTTGCAACTAGAAACCGTAAGCTGTAAGACTGATTTTTTCATGCAAAGCTCTAGAAACGCACCACATGTCCATGCCGAGAGGTGGGGATTGGGAGGTAGTTTATAACTTCAAAACCTTGTGCATTTGACTAAGTGTTTTATAAATTCTTGAATTTGATAGAGCTTCTTTCAGGGCTCGGGGAAACGCTTGTGATTTACACCAAAGCAACAACGCAATTTCTCGGAAAAGTCTTGCTAAGGCCCAAAACGGGGATAAGTCCAAAATTCTTTCCTAAGTTGTCAAAATAGCCCAAGGGTATTTTAGATAACACAATCCTCATAAAAATGGAAAAACATGATGACTGTGAATTTTCTCAGAATATACAATTTAAAGAAATAAAAAACATTGGATGATATCCTTATTTTCATTCAACATAGTTATAACAGAGCTATGCACAACTCTAACACACAACCCTTACAAGGTCTATTTGGGTTTCCAATATCTAGTACCCATTGATATAGCTTATTCTACCCTACCATTAGTAGTTCTAACTCCCTCTTATCAAAAGGAAGTTTACAAATCATCAAGTTCATTGAGCACATTCAAGAACAAGTACAAACCATTTTGTGGTAGGTAAATTCTAAATACAAGTAACAACATGCAAAACACTACACACCACACACATTCCAATTTCTTAATCAAGTGTGGCTTCACCTACGTAAGGAAAGTTTGGTAGGATCTTACCAAGCTTCATCCACTTTGATATGAGCCCTACACAATCACCAAAAAAGTAATAAATGCTGATTTTGAGCTTAATCATCCTTCTTACCTCGGGTTTAACATATATCACTTGCGCCATTGCTTTCCATCTTTGTTAGACACTTTAGATGTTATAAAGACTCTTTAACAATAAAAATCGATCCTAACTACATCACACTAGCATATATGAATGGTGTCATTAACACAAAGGAAAAATAGAAAAGACAACATGATACACCTCTCTTTCATATTGTCAAAGTAGGTCAAACACCTTCCAAATAATAAAGGATAATGGAAGTGCAACTTGTTAACAACTTTCAACATCTTTTATAACTACACATAGACGAGACCATTGATCTTTAAGGGGGTCAACTAATCTAGGAGAATTCAAGACTTAAAATGATTTGTGGCATGATGATATTACTTTGCATTATTTATAAATTTCTAATGTCTTCAACATCATCTGCACACATATGTCATATGGTGAAGTCTTAACTCCTCTTTACGATACCACACAACTATTGGAATATTAGTATTGTACCACACAACTCTACACTAATGTCAAATAAAGATTATGAACTGATAATTAGTTACACAATGGTTATTACCGACCACTATAAGCTGTCACAAACCAATTCCTCATCTTCCTCCTTTTTATATTGATACATTCTTCTATTCTTTGTAGACTAGTGATTAAAATAAAAAATATTACATAGACATATTACAACCGAACTCTTGGATCTTGTCCTAGGTTCTTGCATTATATAAATGTTTAATTACAAGTCCATATGTGGTGTCAATTGTCTTCTTTTCTTTTATCGTTGTTTCATAGCACTTTAATATATCTTTGGTCTTAATTAATCATTATATAAATTTTTTGCAATACCACATCTACACGCTCATTTAAAGTGTTGTCCATAAGGTCTAGTCCCCCTAAGACTTCAATCAACTTCCTCATAAAGATGATATTCAATGCACATCTTAGATTATATTCATATGATTTGGTATCAACATGAGGCACACCCAATTAGATTCAAATTCAACACTCTAGAGACAATCCTACAAGTTTCAAGACTACTAGGTATGTTTGTTCATACCCCATCTTTTCTAGATTTCTAAATTTTTTTATTACTAATTTATATATATGGACACAATTTTACTTGCACTTGTTTTTATATGTGCACAAGAGCATGGATGCTTTGTACCAGATTTTGAGGAGCATATGGATCTTTTGTTTGACATGTCGTAGCCTAGGATATGCTTTATGATAAGGTAACCGAGCTCTTCTACTTTTGATTTTTAGATCACTATTATATCGACACTAACTTTGATAATTCTAAACAAATGGTGAGGAGACCACAACAAAAGGAGTTTCTAGGCGAGTTTTTGTTTTTATTTACTTTGAAATGTATCCATGCACATAGACATACTCACATCAAACCTAGGCATTACGTAGACAACTAATTTTGGTACGAGCTTGGTTAATTTTTTGGTGCTAGTGTATATATGTGTTTATTGATTAACGGTCCAAATCAAGTTCTTATTGGTTTGTGTTCCCTTGTCTTGTTACCATCGACTTGTCTTTTTGTGTCATCAACCTTTTTTTGACTGTCTTTGTGTTTGTTGTCACTTTCTCCACACAATGGACCAATTTTAGTATGTATTTGTCATTTGTGGCCTAGATGACCCTCATTTTCTCGCCCTTTCGGTTTTTCTCACATCCCTTATATTTTTGGCCTTGCTTTGGGGTCTTGACTACTTTTGTAAGATGTTATAGCATTTTCATACCTTACGAAAATGGTCACATCTTTATGAAAAATGGCTCCTTGCATTTTAAGAGCCATTTTGTTTCCCATCTTTGTTATAATGATTTGTTTTACCTCTTTTGGTCAGCTTTCTCCCTTGATGTGTTTTGACTTGCATGTCAATAGGGCCACGATTCAAATTCATGAGGTCTATAGATATATAGGGGTATTAGGGGACACATTGATGATCACACATGGCATTGTTCTATTGTAGAAGAGTATTATTGAATTGATAAGAAAATAATCTTTTATTTATGAAGCATCCCTATGCCAAAATTCCAATTCAAGCATTTAGAGATTCATGTAAGCCTATACTAATTATTGTACATTTTGAGAAAATAAGATTTGGGACTCTTGTATATCCGAGATTAGTTAACTTACCGAGCGTTGCTTACAATTGTTAAAAAATAGTGATAATAATAGATAGATAATATATACCCCCTTGATTTTGTATGGAGATTAACGTTGATGAATATTTGAACAAGGAAATTAAATTCATCTCAAACCAGTATAAGCCATTTTCCTAGAGATCCTACTTCATAGAGATCAATTAACTTGTACATGTAAGTTCAATCAAATCATCAAAAACGTGTCGCTATACAACTGCTTCTCCAAACTGGCCTCTTAATCAGGATTCACATTCTAATCAATTGAATTTAGGGAGAGCTGTGCCTGTCATATTCTTCCTGTCGAACAATGGACGTGGCTCCATTTGCACACCATACAATACTTAGCAATATCTACAGTCGATCTGGAAAAATCTCTTTTTTGTTTCAAGATTCCCCGGCCGCCCAAAATCAGACCTTTTTCTAAAGTTGTCCATTGTCTACGGGTGCCCTGTTCAAAGACACAATGACAAGCTGTCTGTCTTATTACAAAAATATTGGAATTGTACTCGCTTCTGTACAATCAAACGTCATTTTTAAAACATGTACAAACTGTCCGCTTTGCTGAATTCATAGCCAGGAACATTAATACTTAAGATAAACATCGTTTGATGTAGCATGTCCCAAACTCTAATAAATGATCCTTTAGGCAATGCTTTCTTGAATATATCTTCAATTCTACAAAACTTAAGCTTCCTCTTCTACCACATCATGATCAAAATGATGATGTACCTCAATATATTTTTATTTGACACAATATATAGATTTTCCCCCAACTTAATAGTGCCTTGATTGCCATAAAATATATTGATTGGATGATCTTGGTCTAGATGTATTTTCTCAAGAAATCTTGTAAGCTATATTGCTTCTTGAGATGTCTTTCAAGAATTAACATATACTATTTCAGTAGATGAGATTGAAAAAGTTGGCTATTCTCATTTCTCCACAAGATTTGACGTGAAATGAGGTGACAAACATATCGTGAAGTTGATTTTATATCATCAATATTGCCTCGTGATCTAAATATGTATACCCGTCTAGAGTACTTTCACCTCCTTATTTGTATTCAATCCCATTTTTTTTTTTCAATGTATATAGACACAATACCCAATCGATATGCAATATCTAGTATAATGGTTGTGAGGTAAAAGTTATTACCAAACAATCTATTGGTACAATATGGCATCCACTTCCTTCAAGTTAGAGTTAGCACTCAATTTCAATCCAAATTTACATAGTGAAATAGCTAGTTTACAACCAAGCATCCTAAATTTTCTTAATGAATTAAGGGCATATTTACATTGAGAACGTAAGATCCGACGACCTTCTTTCTATACTTCCATATCCAAAACATAGGACATTAACCTAAATTAATTATATAAAAGTCTTGTTAACTTTATTATTACTTACGATCTACAAAATATAGTACATTAACCTCAAGCTATAAAAGTATTATAATTACATTGATACTTAATGTCTTACATACGATGTCATGTAATTTTAAATAATCAACATACAATAAAACAATAGCAATTTTAACATCATTATGGTGTATATATGTTTGTGCTTCTTTTAAACCTTAAGTCCATAAAATACTTGATCTATTTAAGAGTACTACCCCCTTAATTTGTTTAAGACCACGGAATGAGTTTTCAATATATTTATCCATACAAAGCTCTTATTTTATATCATCATGTAAAAACACACAAGCACTTATTTTTCATCCATATTTTACAGCTAAGAAAACTATAATATAAATGGAATTTATGTTAGTTATTGGAGAATAAGTTTTAGTATAACTAATACCCTATTTCTTTAAGAAACCTTTAGACACTAAGTTTTCTTTTAGTTCTCCATGATTTCATTTGATGTCAATTGTTTTTGTAGGTTCATTTGCAACTAACCGATTTATTTTGAAGGATGTATAACTCCAAAGTGTCATTTTTCAACAAAGAGTTATACGAGCCTTACACAAATGCTTCTCATTCAACTTTACCTTTTGCTTCCTCATATGAATTTAGATTATTAACCTGCATAATTATAGTCATAAGATCATAATTAAAAGAATTTAATTCAAGACATTCTTGGTATATTTCATAAATACTATCTTTCCTATGTGCATTCTCACTCCCACTTGATACCTCGATTTGTATCAATAGGACCATGCTCTTGAATTAGCATTGGAAGAAATATATGATTTAGTTGAAACTATCAATAATAATATATTATCAAACAACGTATTTCTTTTAGTGGGTGTGTTTGGTCTCGGGATTGTACAACATGTATGCTTTTGATTCCTCACTAGATACCAAATCATTAAGAATTTATCACCTTTATCATCTAACATTTTCCTTTTTTAGAAGTAAAATGAGCATTAACATTACAATCAAATACTCAAAAGTGAGAAACTATGGGATTTCTACCACTTTGTGCAATTCATGGCTATCTTAGTAGATGTCTTACTAATTGTATTATTGGAACACAATTTTGGATTAAGGAAAAAAGCCTCAAGGCTCCATAAGATCCATTTTGGTGGAAGGAACCATGAACCTAGGTGGCACATGTGTAATAATGTAGTAATTTTTTTACCATTACATGCACATGAAGAAGATAGTGTATAGGAACAATGGAAGGTTTTGAAAATATATTGTACAATGGTTTGCATGAGCATGTGATAAAAATTTGACACAAATGAACAATTGTATACAAAGAAAATGCAAAATAAGGGAAGAAAACAAACAATAAGCAAACTTGATAATTTCTTCGCACCTCCTTGCAACCTCGGATGAGATTAGCTGAAGCTTGGAATGAAGCACCGAGATTGTTGAATTTCTATGATTAATTGGATGTGGATGCTCCAAAAATGTTCTAAATGGAAGTAGATTTCAACTACAAGCAATGCAAATGAATGATTGAATTGATTGATAGATTCTTGATCAAATAGACAACGTAACAACGTGTAAAATTGAATGGAAATTCAACACAATAACAATGCAAATTCTTAAGCTTCCAAAGATGAAAAATGGAGAGGAATGAATGTTTATTTATAGTTAAGGAAGAGAATCCCAGAGCCTTGATTTTTGTGATTTATTTTCTAATATGAGGCTAACTGAAGCATGATTGGAATGATTTGTTTGAGTTTCTAATTTGATTGGCAAGATAAGTTGTTGATTTGAGCTTGATTGAGTGAGTTGTCATTGAGTTTTGGAAAATGTGGCACATCTTTTGAATATTAAAATATTTGATTTGAATAAATATTTCATGTATTTTTTTTATTCACCCAAAAAGTGACATGAGTTTTAGCTTGGAGAGATTTTTTATTTAATTTGGAAATCCATGATTCAAGGGATATGTTTTAGTTAACTCAAATCTATGATTTGATTTAATTTAAACTTGCCTTTTAATATAATTAATGATTTTTAGCCTTAGTCATGATTAGATTTGCTTTAGTCAACTTGAGATGTCAACTAGTGAGGTGGAAATGGATAGGTGGATGATTTATTAATTATTATGATATTAAATTAGCTAATAGGGTAGGAGATGAATAATAAGGGTGATAGGATTAATTAATTAATCCTAGGAGTGAGGTGCAAGTGTAATAAGGCTTATAGTACAAATATTTAATAATTTGAGACCATGTGTGAGTGATAGAAGTTTATTCGAGACAATGTCGTAGAATGTCATTAAGGGTCGTAAAATAGCGGAATATATCAAAAGTGGTTATAATAGGTTAGAAATGGTCATAATGTGTCGTGAAGTAATTACATGATGATTTTAGAGATTTAGAATGTGTAATGGGATATTTTAGGGTGTCTACATTTTTCCCTCTTTAAAGTTTTATTATGAAGTAATAGTGCTTTAAAGATAGTAGACACATGTAGAGCGATGGACAAATGATGAAGAAGTGTGGTGGACGTCTTGATTTTCCCAATGACACATTTGGATGCCCAGGTGGGTCGAGGATTGTGTTAAGCGAGTGCCCCTCAAACGAGATGAGTGATGCGATAAAATGGTGGACAACCACTTAATAGGAGGAATAAGAGATTGTTGGAGGTGTGTGAGACAAAACATACTCATACTGATGAGAGATGCCAAGTAAAAAGGTAAAAATTAGGACTTTGAATATGAATTAGGGTTTGTCAAAGGTTTAAATAGAAGGAAATGGGGAATAACAAAAATCATTGGTCATTTTTGTTATTAGGGTGTTCTTTGTTATATTAATTTTATTACATTGTTTATTAAGACGAAATTCATTTAGTTATACACCTATCTAACAATTTCCTTAATTCAAACTATTCGTATCAATTTCCATGTGTATGTATTGTCTTGTTATGATTTGAATAAAACCTCAAATTATTTCTACATTTTTATTCTTGCTCTTTCATTGGTATTAGAGCACCCAACATCTGATCCATGCAGAGACAAATTTTTTTGGAGCGGTGTCTACGATTGAAAGAATTTGGCACCATTGAAGCAAGCAAGCAAGTCAACGTGGAATTTTCCATTTGTGCAGACAATCTTTGGTAGTTAATATTCCCAATGACTGTTTGACATCCAAAGACCCTATTTGGCATCCCAAAGACCTAAGTTTTATTGACCATGTGTGTATGGGAGGAGGACCTATATGTGGCGTGCGGACACGAGGAGTGATATGATTTTGTCTCTTCTTATGCATTTGAGGCATTTTCTGTTTAGACGTCCCATAAACTGCTCTTGGTGTTTAGATTTAACACATTGGTATTTTTTTGCTTGAAGCCACAGTCACAAAACGTGTTTGTATTTTTGTGTTGACGTCAATATGAAAGTAATTTACACGGACTGCGCGAAGGAGGATACACTAGAGCTATTTTTTCAAAAGCGTGAGAACATGACACACATTTCAGATGATGAAAGTAGTGTTGTGAGAAATCTATGAGGTGAATCATTGTTAAGGAATCGAGATCAATATTTTGAAAGGAATGACTTGTATTTTCCATTGCTAGATACCTTCCATAACATCGAAATATGAAACTCGAGGAGCTAGTGCATCAGGGACTATTGGATTGATTTTTGTTTGACGTACAATGCCAAGTTGAGAAAATTCATGCGAAGCTCGAGGAAGGTTATGAGGTAGATGATGAATGCAAAATAGAACACACACACTGTTGGCCATTGTGGGTTAGTGTTGTCATTGATGTCAAACCCCATTGATGGAAAAGGGTTTCATGGTGTTGTATGAGTCTCCCTATGATGTTGTTTAGGTGTCTAACATGAAGTTCACGAGGTTTGGTGAAGTTCGGTGTAGTCCCAGTGCTTGATTGAGTGAGATAAGTCACTTTTTGAGCTCTAGTGAGGTGTTTGGTTGTTGTAATGATGTAATAAATAGTCCATGAGGTATGTTTTAGATGTCTACGAGTCTACATTGAGTCAACATGGCCCGTTCATGATCGGGGATATTTACGATGTCAAATGTTCCCTAAAATTCCCTAAACCATATCGGTCAATAGAGCCTTCAAAGATATTTCCAACGACTTATAAGAACGTGAAAAACATACACTCTGAGCTCAAGTTATGTCTGGTCAAAGTTCAATCAACAAGAAAGTCAACTCTGGTCAACAGGGCAATAATGGACCAATAGCACTGTGACACATGGAAAAAGGAGAAAAAGGGAAAAATGAAGGTTGTTCGAGTTGTTTGCAACCTCCGATCTTCGACACACGTAAAAGCGGGCTAGAACAAGAGGCTCAACTTTTATAACGGAAGGGAGCCCGACCGTGAAGATGATTATTATCAATGCCGACGTGGTGGGTCCTCAAGCCACCACGAGATCAAAGTCACCCAATTTTCCTATCGGATGGACAAGTGGTCTTTATTTCCATATTTCATTAGTGGAATATCATATTATGGTATGGTCAAATTTTATATTACTTGTGTAATTATTCACCATGTAAATCCATGTCACTATATAGTTACACTGCCACATTAACCAAGTTGGTGAGTTTGTTATATGCCACAACGTTCGGGTTCTATCTAGATTATCTCGGTCGAAGCCTACATTCAACAATGGTTGGATAAACTTTACATTAGCACCTAACTCGGCATATACCTCGACTTTACACCATGGTGGGTGGATATGTCTTATTGTATTTATCCTCGGCAAAGATATACATAGCACATCAAACATATCTAATAGCTTGGTGGTCAAACCAAACAACTCGGTGCATGAATAGGTTGCCATGCATGTGGCCAAATAAAATAAAAGAAAATAGGTGTGACCGAAGTCACATGTAAATGGGAGGTCAAGCCTATATTTGAACCACAATCCCATCAAATATGCCAGCCATGTGGGATGGCCAAATAAAATAAAAAAAGAAAAATAGGCGTGATCGAAGTGACATGTAAATGGGCGGTCGAAGCCTATATTTGAACTCATAATCCAAATTACGGCTCGTGGCAAAGGAGTAAGAGGCAAGATTTGAAACCCCGACGCGTCATAGTTCTAAGACAAATCTGCTATCCAACTCACCCAAGGGGCTCACTTGGTTATAAAATGAGCTCGCAGAGATTTATAGAAGGGCATTCTTGGTCGTGTTAAGGGAATAAGGAGGTAGTTTTGGAAAAGTGTAATTTTGGGGCACTTCTACTCACTTCCAGATCTTGAGTTATATATGAAAGTTGCTCAGAATTTTGAGATGATTGTGATGGTGTGATAATTTATCTAATTTTGAGCATTTGTGACAGAGTTATTTGCTGTTAAAGTCACATGAAGGCGTAGAACCAAAGGGAGACACCATTGCAAGTGGATCAGGAAGGTGAAGGACAGAGGCTGAGCTCCATTAATGTCCTTCAAAGGTATGAAACACAATTTTGTAGGTTTTTGATTCATTATTGGTTAATGTAAAGGTTATTATATTTACATTTTTAACATTATTAATGGATCGGTTCACCACGAACCCGAGGACATAGGAATTCCGAACCCCGTAAACAATTTGGTGTTGTGTTCTAATTTTTATTTTCAGTTTTTGATATTTGCAAGTAATTTAAATTCAGAATATGAATATGGATGCAACTATAATCAGTAATTGATAAAATTGGGAAATCAATTAAATCTGAAACAATGATTTTTGGGGCTTCGATCAAACAATGAAATTTTGAGTAAAATTGTAAACTTAATTTCAGTTTGAATTCAGTCCTAAATCAGATTTTTAATCAATAATTTGGAGTATTAAGACCTCTTAAGTTGATTAGATTTAATGATCCTTTGAAATGATTAAAAGTGTTAGATTCAAACACCTATTTTCGGATCGAGTTCATGAGTTGTATGATTGAGTCAGTCATTCCAGGGATTGTTTCTAGCCTTGAAACAAGTAGAATGAGGTGGAGATGTAAGTTTTGGACTAAATTAGTTATGTTAGAGGATGGTTAAAACACGGTGGCGGTGTACCTAAGTTGTATGGTGAGTTTCAGGTCAGAATTCAAAAGTTAGATGCATATTTGAGGTCCTTGGGATGCAAGCAGTTGAGAACAAACAATTTGACATAGGTAAGTTACTATGGCTAGAGAGTTCCATGCATATTTGAGCTATGTGGAGAGTTTTAGAAGCTAGAGGATGTTGTCATGGTTCTTCATGAAAATTTTAGGTCATTATGAAGAAGGAATTTCAAGTTATGCAAGTTTTGGAAAAATGGTAAGAAACAATGTGTTTTTATGACAAATGTTGACCTTCTGAAGCTCGTTATGAATTGTGTGATTTTCATGGATACCCGATATCTTTAGGGTATATTCTAAGGTAATTTATGTAGCCTTCAAAAAAATAATGAGGTGGTTTTATTATCACATTTTTATCAATGATCATAAAGAAGGTAAAGTGGTTTGAAACCCTAACTAGGAGCAACTTGTATAAGAAGAAGTATAGTGAAACTATTTTGATTCCTTTTTCCAAATTAATTATTGGATGTTGTATAGAACTACCCCATATTTCTATAAATGTAAGATAAAGCATATGGTGATATGTGGACCCCACCTAAAAATGTAAGTTTATGAAGAGATACAGTTTGAGGAGAAAGTTGCCAAATGAGGTAATGATTAAATTGACATTAATTTTAGCCCTTGTGTTTTTATAGATGTATATGATCGTTTTATGTCATGGTGATGCATAAAAAATGGAAAAGTGTGCCCTATTCAGGTTGACTAGTCAAAGGGCAGTTTTGAGGCGGTAAAAAAATAGTCTTCAATAAATTAGACATTGCAAAGAGCTACAAGAGGATTTAGAATGTGATTTAAGTTGTGTTAGAAATAGGATTTGGAGATATGTTTAGTGATATATGTATTTCATCACGCTGATGAGTTTTTATAAGGTTTCTAGGTTAGTTTTTGAAATGAATATTTTTTCCAGGTGCGAGAATAAGACATGATCTGCTAGATGATTTGAGTTCTTGGAGCATCATCTGGATTAGGTGATGCTTTCTATCACCTAGAGAGTGAAGAGAGATGAATTTGGATTCCAATGAATCCATTTATATTTCTTGATTGATCCTCGAAAGGTGTTAAATAGATGATATTTGAAAACAACTTTTTAGGCAGTTGGAATTGGTGAAGACAAAAGTGGCTGAGGTTTGAGCAGGTGATTGTTTCATGACTTATAACTTGCTTATAAGTGTTCTCAAGTTTATTAAATTTCCATTTACTTAGGTCACTTGTAGCTGTTGTGATAAAGTTATGGGATGTTTTTAATGATGTATTGTAGAACCAAAGGTTTAGGAATGGAGTCCTTTGTGTTGGATGAAATAAAAGGTATAAAAGTGATGTTTTGGGTTCATTTTTGAACTAGTGCTCTTGGATGGAAGAAGTACAACCTAGAGGAGAGTGATTTGCAGGTATGTGTGCATGATTTGAAATTTGAGGAAGAGCATGAAATTTTGAATACTTTGATTGAAGACATGAGATAAATGGTTTAGAGCCAGAGAGAAGTTGAGAAAAATGAAGAAATAACAAGATTGAAGACCTAAGGTATGAGCTAGGGTTTGTGAGATGAATAAGTGATCTCCATCAGTTGTGGAAGAAGAAAAATAAGAGATCAAACATATTCAAGTGGCTGAGTTTGTGCTTGGTCATCCTAGGGGTTGTAGTCTCCTTGTGGAGTGGGTGCTTCACTAAATTAAGGGTTGGTGCCTCACTAAATCGGGGTTGGTGTTCCTTGTGAACTTGTTGCTTCACTAAACTTGTTTGTTTTGTGTAAATAAACTGAGTTTCATTGGATTTTCTTCCCTATGAGGGTTTCCCACTTATATATGGTGTTCTTGTGTTGAGTCTTGTTTCTTGCTTCTGTGATTGATGTTACATATCTTAATAAGCACACATGGTTATGAATGTTGTATGAAAAAAACTAATTGATGAATGTATGGTATTGTAAATGAAAGAAAAATCATTGTAGGACTGATTCACCCCTCCCTTAGTCCCTTGTGATTTCAACACACACAAGTGTTTGTGTCTCACTTTGCATGAGTGTATTGAGACCACCTTATTTCTCTTTTTATCGGTAAGGATTTGTACCCTTGAACATAATAATAAAATTTTATTTTTGACATCATGTATGCCCCAAAATATTTCTATCCAATGTTTAGCTGTTGAAAGGGCCTAATTATGCCATCTGGGAGACAAAGACATTCACTATTCTGTTGTTTGAAGATCTACGGGAAATCATCACTGGCATAGTCACTCATCCCACCGACGTAGATGAGAAAATGAAGTATGACAAAGCCAATGTAAAAGCATTGAGTTGATCACTCTTAGAATTTTAAATGAGGTGTAGCCATACATACGGGATGCAACGACATCAAAGGTGGCACAGGATAATCTCTCCACCATCTCGGTAGATCAACCATTCATGCAATGGGGATCAAGGACATTATTGGAGTAATCAATCCACATTTAAGCTTATGTCACAAGTGGATCCTAACATCCACATACTACTTCACCAAATAGACAGAGGTAGTTACACTAAAGGAGGAAAATGAGGTTTGTATTATAGAATTCTATGAAGGTATTTGTAACTTGAGATTTGGTGTTCCTTCTACATAATTTACGATAATGCTCTAGCTTTCATTGGCATAAAGATATCTGATTGGGCCGTAAAGAATGGAATATGTACTTGAGCACATCTTAAAACTTTTACCCTTAAGGTAATGGTCGGGAAGAGTCCACGAACAAAAACCTTTTGAGAATCATAGGGAGGACCATGGATGAAAATCGGAGAAGTTGGCACACAAAGCTAAAATCAACCTTGTGGGTTGATAGGATTACCCCTAAAAGGTTAACAAGAAGCTCCCTTTCAAACCGATTTATCGAAAAGAAGCAAGGCTGCCAATATCTCTTGAATTACCAACCTTGGAACTCACCAGGTAGCTGGAATTATCTGAGTTTGAAGGTATGGAAGTCAGATATACAAAGCTCATGGAGCTATAAATGATGAGAAATTGAGCAATGAAGACAATGGAAAAGGATCAAGCTCAAATTAAGAAGAGTTTTAACAAGAGAGAAAAGATAGGAGTTTCCAAGAAAGAGATCTAGTCTTGAAATGGGATGTAGACAGAGCCAAATCAGGTAGAAACTCAAAGTTTTATGAAATATGGAGTGACCCATACATGATCTCAAGTTGTAAGTCAAACAATGCTTTCCAGTTGTCAAAATTAGATGGAGAAGAACTACAGATCCCGATCAATGGGATCTACCTCAAGAATTGTTATTGAAGGAAAGACCCTCCCTTGTACATAGTAGATTAATTTTTAATTCCTCCAAGTGCTTTCAACACATTATCTCATTGGTAGTGTAGTTTCATTTCCTAAGTGATTTGCACATGTTTGTTGTTGCTTTTGAATGGCATGGTTCCGTTGCATAGAGTTTCATGGAGGTATTTGATGAAGATATGATTTAGGGTTGTGGTAGGATTTCAGATTTAAGACAAGTTTCCAGTCTCATAAAGCTTAATTCAAAATATTTTTATAATGAGAATGATCAGTTCAAGCTTGAGATAAGACCAGACTCCACATCCAAGCAATACTTTAAGAAGATTCATGGGTAAGAGATTCAAGTTTCAGATTAACGAGTTGGATGTATGCCCAATGGATGCTTCAAGACCACTGATCACTATTATCCAATTTTATCCCTAAGGTGAAATTGGAAAAACATGACTCCACGCAGAGGAAATAAGAGGATCAATTCGGCCATGGGAGTTGACATTTTAGGATCGAGCCAAGTGAGTTGAAGTGACACGGAAGCATTTGGATTCAGCGGGAATTTTTTTGAATCGATGAACTTAGAGGTTTGAAGGACGTCAAAGTCCAAAGTCTGAAATTTGGACTTGGACACTCGGGAGTTCGAGTTGGCCATAGGGTTGAGTAATGAACAATGTCATGCGGGGAGGAAAAAAGAAGTCTGAAACCCAAAGTATGGAATTTGGACTTTGGGATTTCGGGAATTTGGAGATACGTGATGATCGGATGGATGAACACCCCTGAACCCTCGAAATCCTAAAACCCGAACCCCCAAAATGCCAAAACCTAAATCCCCAAAATTTCAAAACCCAAACTCCCAAACTCACGAAACCCAACCCCCAAAATATCGAAACCTGAACCCCCGAAATCTTGAAACCCAAACCCCTGAAATCCTGAAACCCAAACCCCTGAAATCCTAAAACCCAAACCCCCAAAATCCTGAAACCCAAAGCCCCGAAAACACAAATTCAGACTTTGGGGTTTTGGCATTTCGAACATTGAAGCCCCAATGCACACAAATCATAGCTTGAAGTCTGAAACCTAAAGTCTAAATTTTGGACTTTGGGGTTTTGACATTTCGAGAGGTTTCATGAGCTTTAAAAGGTGAATAGTGACAAGGACCTCCGAAGTCAAAATACCCAAAGCTTTGAATCTCGAAAGTCCAAATTTCGAAGGTCGTGATGCATTGTTTGAGTCTGAAAAAGAAGATCAACCACTGCATTTATTGCGGTATGACACCCTCATCTTTAGATGGCCATAAATTTTGACTGAGAGCTCAAATTTTCACAAAATAGGATTTTTGGAAAGCTCTCAGTGTCTGCCATTTTAGAGGAATTTTTCCAGATTTCTCACTTACCAAATGATGAAGGTATGGGATTCCTTTCTTCCCCAACAAGGAAAAGTACATGGAGGTATGGGTTTTACAGTGGCACCCATCATTGTTGCAGAAGATTTTAATGCATTTTTGGTGGTGAGGCAAGATTTCAAATTCCTTCTCTCTCCTTTTCTCTAATTATTCTTATATATTGTAAAGAGGGGCTCATTTTAAAGGTTGGACACCTTGTATATGCCCCTCCCTTCTTATTTTTGTAAGAGATTTTGTGGATATTTCAAACCTCCCTACTAGACATTATAATGTAAAATTTGTGCCTTTGGCCCTAAATGTGATGTATTGTATCAACTTTGAGAGAAATAAAATCATATCTATGGATGTTTCAAACCCTCTTCTGTGTTCTATTACATATTTCTGATCTTTCATTGCATGCAAGGTTATTGTGTATTGTTGTATTTTCATTGCAAGATTCTAGTTGTGTTGTGTTTATTGTGCAGGTTGTTCAACACTCCTTCTTGGTGCATCACCTTCCCTTAGAGTAGGTTTTAATTTTCATGCATTTTCTCTATCTTTGTCTCCTTGGAAATATTAGATTAGGGTTAGATCTACAACTCTCTGCACTTTGGAGTAGTTGGCACTAGGATAGGATAGGAAGCCAACCTTCTCCGGAGGGTTATCCCAATCACAAAGTCCCACACTTTAGGATAACTCCATGTTTGATGAATCACACTGATTGCCTCAACCATTCACTTGTGAGCAATCGGGGTGCTTTGATTTTGCTATAACAATCACTTCATCTGGAAGGCGAGATAGCCTTGTTGAGTCACTAAATTATTATCCTAAATCACCCCTCTTCAGGTCATTTTGATAACTTTCATATTCATTTGAACTTGGACAAGGTATGAACTTAAAAAATGGGAAAAGTCAGTGTTTAGGACGTTTATTTCCTCCTTGTAAAGCTCCTCATTTCCACACTTAGTAAAAAAATCAAGAAATTTGGGTTGTTTTGAGTGTATTATTGGTTTTTTGAGCAGTGGAGGAAAAATTACCCAGGTCACGAGTTCTCTGTATGAGTCTTTTGGCCGTAGGACAAAGAAGATAGTGTAGTGCGAATGGATTGAGTGTTTAGGGAATTAAGGGAATAGTTCTGCGGGATTAAAGGTTCCTCGAACTACCATTCGGGCCGCATTGAAGGAGAAAATAAGAAAGGACATAGTGTATTATGGGTGGTGCATATATTTCAACAACAAATGGAATGGTTCTATGGGATTATTGGTTCCCTGCTGGCGAGTCGCGAAACAATGTTGCGGTGAAACAAGCGTCATAGGAACCAAGCTAAGTGGACAAAGGAGATATAGGAAAAACAATGTTTTTGAGGAATTGAGGGTTACGGGAACTAAGTGGATGGGTGGAACTATTCCACGGTTCCACCCCAAGCCAATAGCCCGCAAAGCACAAACCACTACGAATAATGTGGTAAAAATAGGCCTTGGGAGAACTAAAGGAACCATTCCACACTTACTAAAGTGCCACGATCATCGATTCATGCGCACCAAATAGAAAAATGATTATTACAGATTGTGGAGTCGTGGCTGGGAACCCCATGTTCCTCCCAATCCCTAAAAATCTGCATGGCCATAATTTTTAATACAACTCAAAATTTCAGAAAATTGGTAGCTTTGGAAAGGTCTCTTCATCCTCTACACCACGGAAACTAGAAATCTTGAATTAGGTGAGATTAGGAGGGTGAAAAAGAGGAAAACATATCCATAATTAAGGATGCAGCCTTATGTAGCTCAACAACTAGATTTGATGAAGTATGGTGCCCATTCCTTCTCCCGTAAGCAAAGTATCATTAGGGAATGGATTTGTAAGGGTGACCATACCTATTTTCAGAAATTTAATGCATGTTGTTGGTGGTTGAAAGGGAAAATATGAGTTTATCTCTTTTCTCTCTCTCTCTCTCTCTCATCTTCTATATAATGTAAAAATCTCTCATTTGTGGGGAGGATATTCTAAAATGTAAAGAAACTTTGTCAAAATTGTTTTGAGTATTTATGAGTTACGGAGACCTTCATTTGGGCTTAGCAATTTGTTCTTGTGCCTTCTTCTTCACATGTAATGGTTTGTGCATATTTTGAAAGCAATAAATCTTTGTTTTGTGGTGTTTCTCTCAACCCTAACTTATATTTTGTTACATTTCCTTGCCTCTCCATTATTGCTTTGTTGTATTTTGTGCATGTATTTCTCACTTGTAGGTTCATCTTGTTGTGTTTCATGGAGAATAGATGGTAAATGAAGTATTGGGTATGTGTCACCTCTATTTTTCCTCTCCCTTCTCCATTTTTTTCTCCCTTTTCCCTCATTAGAGTGTCTTCATCCTTTTCTTAGTACTACCACCTCCTCTTAGCTTGATTTCCCCTTTTTATGCATTCCCCTCTCTCCATGGTCCCGTGGATTGTTAGAATTTAGGATTAGATAGTTGCATTTCATTCCTTAGGAGTAGTTTCACATTAAGAATAGGTAGAGGAACCAACCTTCTTTGGAGGTTCATCTCAAAGTGTGAGTCCCAAAATTTGAGAGACAATCACATGTTACCCAAAAATACTGATTGGTCATCCATTCATTCATGAAAAATCGAGGGTGTTTTTTTTTTTGGTGAGAACAAATCTTTTTCATTGGATCCTATTATCTGCTACACCTTGATTACTTATATGACTAATGCACCTACTCATACACATTATCAAGATGGCCCCATGTCTTTAACACATACTCCTCTAGAATTTAGAGATCGTACCATTCCTAATGCTACTTTTACACATACACCTCGATATCCTCCACATGCAACTTCTACTTCTAACTCATGACAAATACACTAGTCTCACATTCCACCTCATACGGACAAGTCTTTACCTAGGACACACAATACCCATGTCACATATATGCCCACTTCACGGTCTCTTTCTCCACATGTATTCCCCCATGGCCAGAGAGTATTTAATCATGATCACATGTGTACCTCCTTCAAATTAGCAGATAGTGGGCCCTCGTCCCTATCCTCATTAGGTAGATCACCTTAGCAAAAATATTTGGGGCATCTTACTCCCCCTCGCTACTTGATGATGCACTCTTGTTCTAGGTTCAACCATGACTGTTGAGGGTACACTTACCTACATGGACCTCACCTTACACACATACACATGGGTAACATTTTCCCCCTCTCATGGTTTTTCTATTTCATGTTTACGTATTTGTAAAAAATTAAAAACATTAGCCTCTAGATCTTGATTGGATGTATCCTTTCTTGCTCATACTATTCTATGTTGCACATTTCTTATCATGTTACTTGGATTCATAGTATCTATAATTTTTCTATAGTCACATACACATTCACATGGTACTTTATGACATGAATGTAGATCACTTCCAGCTTTCTACACAATGTATAATGATTGGCACTATTACCTACCGGTTCCATTGCGGCTCTGGGGAATCTACCTTTACTATTTCTCTATATTCAGGTTATATCATGACAATACCTAGTAATTTCATTCCTATTTATAGTTGTATACATTGTGGCATACTATCAATTTTCTAACATGCTAATGGGCTCTTCATGTGTAGCATTTGTATTACAGGTCTACTTCTAACCATGGTTATCTGATTTGCTTGTATCTTGTCTATGTTTCTATATTAATTGTCATTGTTTGAGGGCTATGTCGTATGTTTGATTTTTGTTTTCTTCTATAGGCTTTATGGATTCGTGTGTTTTACAACATCCCGAGTGGTGTTCCATTTTTTCAACTAGATATTTGCTATGTCTTTTTCATGTTACTATGAGCTTTGACTAGTTTCTATTACATAATCCCATGTTTATTTGTGACTAACACTTTTGGAAATCCTTTCCCATTGTTTTACATGTGCCATGGTTGTCATAATTGATCGGGGATCAATTTTAGTGTCAAATATTCCCTAAACTTCCCTAAACCATGTTAGTGTAGTAGATCCTTCAGAGAGTTTTCCGATGACTGTAAGGACGTGAAAAATGGATACACTGAGCTCAAGTTATGTCCGGTCAAAGTTCAGTCAATATGAAAGTCAACTTTGGTCAACAGGTCAATAATGGACCAATAACATTACGACATGTGACAAAAGGAGAAAAAGGAAAAAATGAAGGTTGTTCGAGTTGTTTTCAACCTCCGGTCTTTGACACACGTAAAAGTGGGCCAGAACAAGAGGCTCAACTTTTATAACGGAAGGGAGCCCGACCACCGTGAGGACGATTATATCATTGCCGACATGGTGGGTCCTCAAGCCACCACGTGTTCGATTTTCCTATCGAGGATCGACAGGTGGTCTTAATTGTCATAGTTCATTTTGAATATCACATTATATTACTTGGGTCGAATTCCATTTTATTACCTTTGTAATTCTTTGATATTAACTTCCATGTTAATTACCAAGCCACGTTATTTGCTATGTTCGGGCTTATTATTATCCAACTTGGAGAGCTCGAGGATATACCAGGGATTACCTTATCAACAACCAAGGATATCTCATATCCTATCAACTCGGTGTATGTATATATCCAAACATACCAATATCTCCTTTGGCGCAAGATATTATCTCCCACGCATTTCATGTATTTGCCATGCCTTATATGATAAGTGCCACACATTTTATTCAAACCTTATCTCTCCTAAAAGGAACGATAACCAGATCTAACCAAGCCAAGAACACAAATGCTAATCAAATGCTATGATCAATAAGATGAAATTAATTCGCCATAATAACTTTACATAAAACCTTTGCAAATAAATGAGAAACAATATCATATATTATTATGGAACTCAATGCAATACATTGAGAATGAGCCTTGCTTAAATAGGTAAGGAATAACAATCTAAGAACTAGTCAAGTTCATAGATCAAGCCATAAATCAAGGAAATAACTAGTCATCAAAGAACTAATCAAGACCATAGATTTAAGAGAGAACTAAACATCAAGGATCTAGTCAATACCATAGATCAAGGGAAGAACTAGTCAATACCATAAATCAAGGAAAGAACTATACCTAACAACTAGATAATATCTCCTAATATCTAAATAAATAAATAAATATCCACACACATAAGTGGGTGAGGATAAATAAAATAAAGGTAAATAATGTACCTAGGTGAACATGAGCTAAGGTAAATACCTACTCTAACATCTCCACACTACCTTATCCTTCCACACGACCATACTTATAATGCTAAACCAACTCACCCCAATTTATCCATTACATGGGCTAGCTAACCAACACACCTAATAAAATGGATCCTAAGCCAATAAACTATGCACAAAACCCTTTTATTGAAATGCAAACATATCCCCTCAAGTGCCAATATGGGATAAATTCCCAAATGGGAATAAACAAGTGCGCTTAAGGAGGATTGAACCCAGGTCGCCGGTGCAAAAGGATAAGCACCCGAATGCCGCGCCCATGGAGCTCCAAACAATATAACTTGAGCTCAGCTCCTTTTGTATAGGACAGTGCAGTAGTCGTGTCGAAGGAATAAGGAGGCACTTTTGGAAAAGTGCAATTTTAGAGCACTTCTACTCACTTCCCGATCCGAAAAGGGTGTTTTATTTTTTCCACTTTTAATTTTTTTCAAGGATTGTTACTTTTTAATCAACTTGAAGTCTTTTATAATCCAAAAATTGATCAAATTCTGATTTAGGAATGTTTTCAAACTGAAATTTAAATTCCTTTTTATTCAAAATTCACTTGTTTGATCAAAGCCCAAAATCACTTGTTTCTTGATTTTAATCAATTTTCCAAAGTTGTCAAATACTGATTACCATTACATCCAAATTATTTTTTGGAATTTAAATTATTGCAAATAATCAGAAACTAAAAATTAAAATTAGAACACAACACCAGATTGTTTACGAGGTTTGGAATTCCTACGTCCCCGGGTTCATGGTGAACCGATCCATTAATAATGTTAAAACAATATAAATACAATAAACTTTACATTAACCAATAATGAATAAAAACCTACAAAACTGTGTTTCAGACCTTCAAAAGATGTTAATGGAGCTCAGCCTATGTCCTTCACCTTCCTGATCCACTTAGTAGAGTGTCTCCCTTTGGTTCTACGCCTTCGTGTGACTTTAAAAACAAATAAATCTATCAAAAATCTCCAAATCGGATAAATGATCACACCATTATGATTGTCTCAAAATTATGAGCAACTTTCATATATAACTCGAGATCTGGAAGTGAGCAGAAGTGCCCCAAAATTACACTTTTCCAAAACTGCCTCCTTATTCCTTTGACACAGACCTGACACTTGTCCATTACAAATACAAGTGAGCTTTATTTATACCACTTACAAGAGGGTGGCGGGTTGGTAAGGCCGCTTATCTTTTTAGATGAGGTGCTGGGTTCAAATCCCCTTCCATAGGTTTAGGCACCCAATTTAGCCATTGACCCCACATTTGGTGGGAAAGGGATAGGATAAACCTTTAAATAGCTTTTTGTCCACAAAATCCTCCTTATCCCATGGGATTAGGCTTATTCTGTGGAATGGATTAAATAAATTATTATTATTATTATTTTAAATCTAAAACCACTAAAAATATGCCAAGTGTCACACCCATAATATGCCATTTGTCCATGTTAGAGTGTGCCACGTCATCATTTGACCACAACTTTGACTATGCATATCTTTCGCATACGAACTCAGATTTGGTCTCATTTAAAATGCGTCAGAAATCTTGCGATGAGCTCTATACCATGGAATTGATTTTTAAAAATTACAAGACCATCAATTTTTCCTTGTCACCAATTGCCACGTGTCACCTTGCCATTGGTCCACTTGTTGACATGTTGACCAAAGTTGACTTCCATGTTGACTAAACTTTGACCGGACATAACTTGAGCTCAGAGTGTCCATTTTTCATGTTCTTATAGTCGTCAAAGCTCTCTAAAGGCTCTATTGCACTAGAATGGTCTAGGGAAGTTTAGGGAACTTTTGACACTAAAAATATCCCCTGATCACTTCCGGATCTTGAGTTATATATGAAAGGTGCTCAAAATTTTGAGATGATCATGATGGTGTGATAATTTATCCGATTTGGAGATTTTGTGACAGAGTTATTTGTTGTTAAAGTCACACAAAGGTGTAGAACCAAAGGGAGACACTGCTGTAAGTGGATCAGGAAGGTGAAGGACATAGATTGAGCTCCATTAATGTACAAGTCGAAGGTCCAAAACATAATTTTACGGGTTTTTGATTCATTATTGGTTAATGTAAAGGTTATTGTATTTACATATTTATCATTATTAATGGATCGGTTTGCCACGAACCCGGGGACGTAGGAATTTCAACCCCGTACACAATCTGGTGTTGTGTTCTATTTTTTGATTTTTTCAGTTTTCTGATAATTGCAAGTAATTTATATTACAAATATGAATATGGATGCAACTATAACCAGAATTGATAAAATTCGAAAAATCAATTAAATCAAAACAATGATTTTTGGGGCTTCGAACGAACAGTGAAATTTTGAGTAAATTGCAAACTTAATTTCAGTTTGATTCAGTCCTAAATCGAGTCTAATCAATTTTTGGAAGTCTAAAATCCTTTTAAGTTGATTAAAATTAAAGATCCTTAGAAGCGATTAAAAGTGTTAGATTCTAACACCCGTTTTCGATCAATCATACACATTCCATATTCCCTTTACATGATTTCTATTTCAGATGTGCACATCAGTTTCACCTTTCCTCATATGGGCAGTGCTTGCCTTGGTTCATTTCATGAACCTCAAACTAGTGGGGGAAATCATTAGGTGACTATTTCACCCTCTCATTAGTTCATAGATCAGAAAAAGATTAGTACACAAAAAAATTAGAACAAACAATATCTAAGAAACATGTTCAGAATTAGACTTGGGCCATAATCAACACAAGGACATAAACACCTAAATTAGATAGGAGTGGTGGGTGCTAGTGTTCTACCTAGGTGGTTCTCTCATAGGGGAAGAAACATGTACATTACAATATCAACATGTTTCCAGTGACAATATTTTCCAATTTCTAGTAGCACATACTCAATTACAAGTTACTATTAAGAACAATAGGAACAAAATCAGTGGCAAGTTACATACTTTGTGCAAGGGACCTAATTACTCTACTCTCTTGGGATCATCCGTGACTAGTTTCTATTGGGTTTGTGACCATTTGGAGTAGCACTTATTCCTAGGGAAGCATTAATGGTTGGATGGAAAAGCCTTCATCTCTCTTAATACTCTTCCCTCAATGACATCATGCTTAAATCCTTGGTTTGGTGACAAGATGCCTAAATATCCACTTTAGCTTCATGATGCTTAAATCTTCAATTTGGAAACAAACATATAGGAACCATTCTATCTCTTCTCTCACATCACACATGTGTACTCTATCCTTAATTCACTTATTTTTCAATATACATTTCTATTTTCACATTTATTGAGTAAAATTTCAATTTAATTTTATCACGAGCATTGAATACAATTATCTTCTTTGTAGGTCCAACCTTACTATGAAAAAAGGACCACACACAAATGGAACAAGAAACAATCTCAAGCACAATATGCTCCAACAAAGGCACTATCCAAGGAACATACACAAACATAATTTCATTATGCACAAGAGGTCACCCCTAGAATCCTTATTTTCTTCTAGATTTTATGATACACATTCTATAATATCCATTCGGTGTGATATCAAGCACAATCCTCATTTGGCATGTCATCGGTTACAAAATCCTTTTGGATCTCCACAGGTACACTCTTCCTATATACTTTATGCTACCAAATATTCATTCACCATCATATCGTGGGGAAATTGTAGTCATGAAATCATGGAATTTCTATTTACATCACACCTCTAAGTATGCGGAGATGTATGCATGATTCCTAAGCAATAAAAATAGACATTAACAACACTTGTTTTTCTTTACATTGCTTTATCCTTTTTGATACTCTTTACATCTTCTTTTCTCGAATCCATGGCGACTTTACTTTTGGGCATTGGAAAATATATGACATAGCTCTATATTTTCCATTGTATCCTTTGAGTATCTGGAAAGTACCACCCATTAGGGACAAGAACACCCAAACGCTATTGTCTCATTTGGGTGCTTATGTCCTTTTATTTCCTTTTCTCAAGTTTTAAATGCCACACTGTTTATTATCTTTTCTAAAGCCTCTTTTATTACTTTGGGTCCACCTTTTTGGTCATTAATGGTGAAATTCAAACAAGGGAATCATATATATGCATGACTTACTCACTACTATTAGGGGTCTGACAACTTTTGTAATGTCCCCTTTTCTACGCCAAAGGCCTAAGGGTCAAGTTGAGTCCAAGCCGTGGTTATACCCAAGGGGCTGTGGATGTTGGGGGCTATTGAGAAGGGGCCGCATGGTACTAATATTCATGTTTGGCATTTGGGGGTCACTTTGGACCATGATGACTTAAACAGGAAAAATTAACTTTAGTTACTTTTGCTTTATTCACCCTTCCATGGAAAGAAATGCATCTAAGGTCTATTGGGGCTCTTTTACCTTGGAGAAGTATATAAGGAGCTGGGGGAGAAAATAAAAGGACACTTTTTCATGTAAATTTTTAGCCTCCTTCACGTGTAGTTGCTGTTATTGCACATCTACAACTTGTGGAGTCAAATCCCACAGGGACCCTAGCTTTGGTGGTGAGAGACCCGTCCCTAGCTAGTAGGGCATTCTTCGGTAGTGAGAGATCTACCCTATTATGTCATTTTGGAGCCGCTTTCAGGGATGTGTGGTAGAGACATTATTAGAGGTTTAAGAGGAAGGATTTCGAGGATTTTGGGGGCATTTGGGGAAGATAATCAGAGGAGCTCCAGATCAGATTCACGGAACCATTTGGGCTAGGCGTGGCAACACATTGAAGGTGCCTCCATCATTTTCCGACCCCATTCCAAGCGAGGCGACTTGTAGCCTTTATTTGGGGGTTTTCCAGTTGGCCGTTTTCAGATATGAAGGTGGAAATACTATTTCCTATATCTGTCAATGTTATTTCCAAAGACCCTTATTTTTGCTCTTGTATTTAGAGAGTAACGAACCTCGGAAGTTTTCCAGCTGTTTGGGGCACTGTTGTGCTTTTTCTAGCAGATAGTTTAATTTGTGTAAAACTCCAAAATCATTTTATTATGTCCTCTATAATAATATCCATCTCTCTTTAAATTTTCAAGTAATTCCAAAGTGGATATCTTGGGAGATATTGATTTTATTTAGTTTGTTGTCCTTCTTGTAAAAATTTGTATTTTATTTGGTGCAAAGTTTTCAATATTTTCTACATTTTTAAGTAGTATCCCATAAGGGATATTTCAATGGTATTAGAGCTGTTGTTCCTCCAGCCTGTGTGGGTTAAATATGGTAGTTTGGAAAGATCTCAATGTGGATTTTATGAAGGAAATGTTCACCAACATGGTGAAACAACATGAAGCCACTAACCTTTATTTGAGCCAGCTCACTCAGAATGTGAATCAAAGCAGATTTAGGGACAATAAGGAACATGGTGAGAACAATGATAGAGGGCGGCCAATAGAGGTGATTGATGAGGATTCTTGTTGGAGGAAATACCAATCTTTGAGTAAGGGTTTCAGAGATAATATGTCATTTCTAGATTATTGCATGATGAAGATTGGTAGCAAGCCCAAGCGAGATCATCATATACCGGTACCTGAATTACAAAAGAACTCATTTGTAGAAGAAGCTTCTAGAAAAAAGGGTATGATTTCCATTGAGAAAAATAATTACATTAGTGAAACTTTTCTTGTTAGAGAAATTATTCCAACTTAGGAGAAGAAATTTGTTTATGCAAGCAAGGAGGATGTAATGGAAACTCTTAAAAAGTGTGAGGAATGGAATAGTAGAGATAGAGTGCTAGGTTGATAGCGACTCAAACAAGACAACACATACAAGAGTTCAAGGAAACGATGAGGGAAATTGATGCAAGGAAGTCTACACCCATGAAAGAAGACTCTATGGAGCTACTGACACATGAGGAGGAGCCTCACATGGACACTTGTGTAAAATTGCAGCCTACTGTAATTTCCAAACTAGTAACTTTTGATCAGCTTTCAGATACTTTCAACAGGCACTCAAGCAACAATGTTGGGGGCAACTCAACATATGTCTATCTTGAACACACGGAGGACATTGATGGCCTTGAAAGGTATGAAGAGCACACTAATGTGTCTTATTTATTGTTGCCTATTCCAATTTATTTCCATCATGAGATGCATGGTATGGTAGATGATGAAGTCTTCATCATGGAGTTTGTTGGACCATTGCTCCAACTATGTGTATATGAGCATCTTGTGGATGATATATGGTGGCAAGTTTTAGCTCACTTAACAGATACAAGGGCTCATGGGCATTATAAGCTATGGGATCCTGGTAATATGTGGCCATTATCCAAAACTATCAATTCTGATTTTGAAAACTTTGTGACTGATTTCATAAGCAAAAGAAGGAATTCAAATGTGTCTTTTGGGATTACAAGTGTTGGAAAACATGATTTCTTCGTTGGAAACTTTGATGCGAGAAGGAGAGTACCTCTTAAGGTACTAGCCTTGGTTTTATGATTGTTAAAAAGGGTAAGAGGATATTTTTAATCATCTTTAGCTTTCTTTGGTATGTATAACAACAATCATAATGAGAAGAGAAAATAGAAAAATGGGACAACAAGGTCAAAGAGATGAGAGTGGACATTTAGGGCAACAACCTCCCCATTCTTACTGCCAGCCTTTAGGGCTTCACGACCCTTCTTTCTTGAAGGATCCAGAAGTTTCACAGGTAAAACACCCAGTAGATATTTAGGATGAGGAGTCTTGTTGGGAAAGGGACCAGGACCTTGAGTGAGGAATTTCGTAACAACATGCCATTCCAGGAATATTGCAGAATGAAGATTGGTAGTATACCCAAGAGAGATCATTAGAAACAGGTACCAGAGTTACAGAGGAAATTGGGACAGATCTCCATTCCACACTTCGATGGTTCTAAGAAGTGTACTGCACTATCTTGGGTCCAAAAGTTGAAGACATACTCCGAATTGAATCCTTTGCGTGAGGAAGATGCAATTAATTTTGTAATCTTTCATCTTGAGGGAGACGCTCATGATTGGGGGAATCATGGGTTGATTACACAGGGACACATACACATTAATACTAATGCGAGTTCACGTAGAGGCCGGTGAACATATTTGATAGGAGGGACCTCGACGGTATTTCAGGAGTGGACCCATTTGAGACAAATTGGTCCCTTGGATCGATACATCGTAGATTTTCGAGATTATTAGTCATGGTATCTAATGTCACGAAGATGAGGTTGATTTTTCTATTCATAGCAGGTTGGACAGATGCTTTCGCCAGGTTTGTGAAGGCATTTGAACCTTCTTCTTTACTCGAGGCTGTTAGGAAAGCTCAAGACTTGGGGTTATCCACTCAAAAGCCGAGGCTCCACCTCACGTTCGAAAAAGGGAATCTCCATTTGGATTACATGAATGTCAGTAGAGGGAGCCTCCACCAAGGCAGAAGGTGGAGAAAAAGCCAATCATTTCCCGTGAAGACAAAGATGAGTTGGGGTGAAAGAAACTATGTTTTGATTGCCACACACCATGGGTTCCAGGGAATAATTGCAGAGGTAGAGGGAAGGCCCAATTCATTGAGGTATTTGAGGAGAGTGAGGGTGACAAAGGTGAGGAGTTTGAGACTCATGAGATGGATGATGGAGATGGGGTTGCATTGGATAGTGCTGATGCGGGGCGGGAGGAGGAGACTTTTCCTTGGGAGATTATAGCCACATTGTCTAGTACTCTGATGTACAAGGCATTTAGGATTAGAGGATTTATGCAGGGTCAATGAGTTGGGGTACTCATTAATAGTGGGGAAACCCACAACTGTATTAATGCCTCATTAGTTGAGAGGAGAGAGGATTACGACATAAAGGATTTTGAGTGCTTCAACAGGGTTGTGAGCATCACGATGGGTAACTATACAATTACCAATGATTTCCACATTGTTGGTATGGGAGTGACCAACATAGTGTTGGGAGTGTAGTGGCTTCACTCTCTTGGTGAGTTTCGGACTAACTTTTAGATGATAGAGCTGAAGTTTAAGTCTGAGGGTAGGAATGTGATTTTGGGAGTATTTCTTTGGAGCACCAAGGGTGGTTATAGCTGAGGGGATGGAGAGGACGATACAACATGGTGAGGAGTTTTATTATTGTGGATTGATGTGGAGTATGATGGATGTGGGTGTGGCTAGCAATGTTGCACATGAGACTATTACTGAGATTGGGATTACAGGTTCAGATCATCCGAGTTTATCATTATGTTGGTTATCTGAAGTTTCAATAGAGTGGAGACCTCATTTTATTTTTGAGTACTCCAAGAACCGACGCACTTGTGAGTTTTTGGATGGTCACATACATGATGACATCTACAGATTGGAGGATGAGATGATCTTATATCAAGGAAGATTGAGCCTTGTGTCAGATTCAGGGTTGAGGATGGAGATATTGCAACATGTGCATTGTCCTTCAGTGATCGGGCATTTGAGCTTTGATGAGACCTACAAGTTTATGTCAGAGAGGCTCATATGGCATAGGTTGAGGGAGGATATCCCCAACTTTATACAGGTATATACGGTTTGTCACTGTGACAAGTCAAAGCCTATGGGTTCATCATTTTTTTGAATCGATATTGGATAACACTCCTATGTATTTTACTGCTTCTATGCCCGATGAGCACTTCACCCATGTGTTAGTCAGTGGAGAGACGAAATTGACTCATGGTTATTCAAAGAGGGTTCACATTTAACACAAGAGGTGGACTATGTGGCCGATATTGCCGGTTGACTGTCTACTGGAGTCTCGGGACTTTTCCTCCATAGGACAAATTGAGATACATTATGAGGATCCTTTCTCTCATATGAGTGTGGGTCATGTGGGAGAGTTAGCACCATTTGTGCATATACAGGTTATTTCACAAGTGGATTCAGGGGATTCTACGGGATCCAGAGTGAAATTTCATACCTAGGAGTCGATTGGAGAGGTAGTGAGTGATCACATGATGATAGCCTTGCATTGGTAGGGATTGGACAGATTGGAAATTTTGGTGTGGGTACCAGGGGAGAGTCGGTGTGGGCATCATACTACTTTAGGAGCAACATTGTTCTCTACACGACATGGAGAGCATGATCACTACATGGGGTGTCTTGGTTACTTCGCATCACACCGATCATCAGTTGACTGCAGGGTGAGGTGGAGAAACTTACAGCGTGGTATTTAGCCTCTACAACATGACAGGATAATGCTTGGGGTCAAGCATTTCTTAGGAAGGGAGGACTATAATGTCCCCTTTTCTATGCCAAAGGCCTAAGGGTTAAGTCAAGTCCAAGCCGTGGTCATACCCAAGGGGTGTGGATGCTGGGGGCTATTGAGAAGGGGCCACATGGTACTAATATTCATGTTTGGCTTTTGGGGGTCACTTTCGACCATGACGACTTAAACAGGAAAAAGTAACTTTAGTTACTTTTGCTTTATTGGCCCCTCCATGGAAAGAAATGTGTATAGGGTCTATTGGGGCTCTTTTGCCATGGAGAAGTATATAAAGAGCTAGGGGAGAAATGAAAAGGACCTTTTGTCATATACATTTTTAGCCTCCTTCACATGCAACTGTTGCTGTTGCACATCTACATCTTGTGGAGTCAAATCCCACATGGACCCTAGCTTTAGTGGTGAGAGACCCATTCCTAGCTAGCAGCGCATTCTTCGATAGTGAGAGATCTACCCTAGTCTGTCATTTTGGAGTTGCTTTCAGGGTTGTGTGGAAGAGAAATTATCAGAGGTTTAAGAGGAAGGATTTTGATGGTTTTGGTGGCATTTGAGGAAGATAATCAGAGGGGCTCCAGATTAGATTCACGGTAGCCATTTGGGCTGGGCATGGCAACATGTTGAAGGCTCCTCCATCATTTTCCTACCCCATTCCAAGTGAGGAAACTTGTAACATTTATTTGGGGGTTTTCCAGGTCGGTTTTTTCAGATCTGAAGGTGGAAATACTATTTCCTATATCTGTCAATGTTATTTCCAAAGACCCTTATTTTTGCTCTTGTATTTAGAGAGTAACAAACCTTAGAAGTTTTCCAGTTGTCTAGGGCACGCTGTGCTTTTTCTGGCAGTAGTTTAATTTGTGTAAAACTCCAAAAATAGTTTTATTATGTCCTCTATAATAATATCAATCTCTCTTTAAATTTTCAAGTAATTCGAGTGGATATCTTGGGAGATATTGATTTTATTTAGTTTGTTGTCCTTACTGTAAAAATTTGCATAAATCAGTATTTTATTTGGCTGCAAGTTTTCAATATTTTGTGCATTTTTAAGTAGTATCCCATAAGGGATATTTCAACTTTTGGTTATTACTTACTAACTTCTACTTGGGAAAAGAGCAACATTCAAAGATTGCATTTGGGATGCATTATTCACTCGCAAATGAGGGGCTATTTTTTGAATTCCATCTCACACTCCATAGACTTAACATTTAGATTTCCATCCATTTGAGTTTGATCGAATTCATAGAATCTTGGTCATTTTTTTGTTGCTAACATATAACCCAAAGGCATGGCTATACGAGGTTTGATTCCCACAAAATACGAGCATAATATTTTAAAAAAATTGGATAAGACGCTACAACCATCGTATGATGAAAAGATAAAAAGCAATTTTGATCATTTTTTTTGTTTTAATTAATTTATTTGGTTCAATATTTATATGTGAGCACTAGGTTCCCATCTCACTAATGTGACCAAACACTTAGTCACTTAAAATAATTCATGATGCTCCCTGATATTATGTTAAGATGTTACAATTCAAGTCACGGGAATTCCTATTACAAGGAATTTGCGTTCGTCACTTATAGTAATAATAATAATGTTAAAATAATTAATTCCTAACTTAAAAATTGACCCAATTAATTTAGAATTATTCCATAGTTACAAAGTTATCCTTATTTAAATCAAGCCTAATGACAGCTTATTCAAATTTGTTTAATCTAAAAATTTTACTTCATAAGGTCCTTGTAATTATCCTTAGGGATAAAAACAATTAATTAGTGAATATTAAATAAAAATCGAAATCTTCCTATCATTAGACCATGAACCCCACATTTAGTATCCTAGATAACCTTCATCGATTCTTTTATGAGGGAAAACTACTAGAGGACCCTTTACCTCTGTCATCCTTCAACATTGGAAAGGATTACATCATCATCATGGTGATTTGAATGCTTGGAGGAGCATTAAGATACAAGAAACCATCATCCCTTAAGGTAGGTTCCTTTAAATATTTTGTGTCTCTGCTAGTGGAATTTCCTAAGGGTTTCTTTAGAGGATTCCCGGAGTATTTATAAAAATAAAAAATATATGCATATTAAATGGGATTTGGCCATTTAAACATGCACTACATCATGGATATATTCAACATGGACAAAAAATGTAAGATTTATCTATTCTCTAAAGGTTTTGTTGTTATATTCGAGGTTTAGGGGACTATCAAAGAGCCTTGATAGATGGACCTTTGTTTTGAGGTAATTCATGAATCTTCATCACTCCATGGTTTCCATATTTTACCTCAATCTCTCTCTCTCATTGACTAAAATGCATGTATGCGTTTAGCTCCCCATCTTGCCTCTGCATTTCTATCTTTCCTTCAAAAAGATAGAGGATAATTTAGGCTTCTACATCAGGCATGATGAGAAGATAAATAAAGAAGGATTAAGTACTTTTCCCCACGCTTTTGTGGAAATGGATCTTAGTCGGGTTTATAAGATATACTCAAATGGGGTAGATTCCAAGATATTCAAACATTGGATTATGAAAATGTAACTTTTCAATGCCACACATGTCGAATCTCATGACATATTCAAGCTATCTATCCCCAAAATATAGTTCATTCACCTAAGAAAATAGTGAAAAACTAAATCCCTAAAGATGGAGTGCTCTGAAATCAAAGCCGATTCTAAAGATGATGGTTAGGATGCGAGACCCTCAACATTCAATAGAACTAGAAGATACTTATCTAGGTGAACTTGATTTTTAAGAAGAGAATAGGGGCTTGCATAGTTGGACAGAGAAGAAGATAAGATGGCTTCTTTGTGATTGATTATGGAGTCATTATTAGGAGGGTTGAAGAGGGGACACACATAAGAAAATTTAGACTTAGATTTAGGAGATAAGGACTTAATCGATCCTGAATAATTGATCTTATACTCTCCTTATGGCTATAAGGATTCAAAGTTGAAGATAATCATGAAGGAACTCTCTTAAAGCGGTGTAAAGAATTTAAAAAAAAGGGGAAAAGAGAAATATTGATGCTGATTTGGGGAATTAGTCCATAGTCTTTTGGGCCTTTCCACATAATTTTTACGGTCCTTTATTTGTTTCTTGTTGGATGAAGTTGTTTTGATCTGGTTTAGTGCTTATTGTATGTGTTATGTATTGGTTTATCTTTTTCTTTGTTCGGGGTTTTGGGAGCCTTTTTAATCCCTCCCCATTTACCTAATAAAAAAACACGTACCCCACATTTTTTTCTTTGATAAAAGTAACAATGCTATCTAAATTAAAAATAATTCTTTTCCTACTATGCATACTCTTAGTAAGATTATGAATGACCTAAAAGAATAATCTTGATATGTTTTAGTCGTAAAATTCAAAGTCCCCTAATGAAGATTTAACGATGGCCCGAAGATCTAGTGGCCTATGATTTTGACATATGGCACAACCTAATTGTTGTGATAAAAGGGGATGTTTCTATGGGTGATCAATAACTATTGATCCCATGGATTTTTAAATGATGCACCAAATGTTGACTTGTCTAGTTAATATTATAAAGTGTGAATTTATGGTTTTTAGACATTTAAAATTGACTACAAATTTATTAATGGAAAGATTATGTAATTTTATAATGTTGTTGGTTATTAGTCTATGAGAGCCTCAATAATTAGTCACATGAAATATTCACATTTGATGATTATTTGAATAAAAAAATGCATACATTTGGATTTTTACATCTAGAAAAAATGAAAATCATAATCAAGAAGCATTAGAGTACGTATTTACTTTAGCTCATGTTCACCTATGTACTTTATTTACCTTTATTGTATTTATTCTCACCCACTTATGTGTGTGGATATTTCTTTTATTTATTTAGATATTAGGGGTATTATCTAGTTGTTAGGTATTTTTTTCCTTGATCTATGGTATTGACTAGACCCTTGATATCTAGTTCTCTCCTAAATCTATGGTCTTGACTAGTTCTTTAATGACTAGTTCTTTCCTTGATTTATGGCTTGATCTACGACCTTCATTGGTTCTTAGATTTTTATTCCTTGCCTATATAAGCAAGGTCCATTCTCATTGTAATTCATTGAGTTCCATAATAATATATGATATTGCTTTACTCATTTGTTTGTAAATGTTTATGTAAATTTATTCGCGAATTACTTTCATCTTATTGATCGTGGTGTTTGATTGGCATCTGTGTTCTTGGTTTGGTACGATCTAGTTATCATTCCTTTTAAGAACAATATTATATGCACATCAAATTATAATTGAGTATTCCCTTTATGCCTATATTGGAAATGTCCAACACCGATTGCATCCATAGTTTTTCTTTACATATTGATCCCGATAAAAAATTGGGAGTAATATATAATCTCAAGTGAAATTATTTTCTCTTTGAAGGATTTGAAGAGATTAGTAAGAAACATTATGTTTCTAAATAAACAAAAAATCTTTGATCCATCAAAACCTCTTATAACTTAATCACTAAAAAACATTAATACAAAAACTAGATTTGCCTCATTTCTCTAAATTTGGGAAAATTGAAAATAATTGATTTATTTTAACCATTTTATGTTGATAATATTATATTTATTACAAATAATTGAACTACTTTAATTCTTAAAACTAAAACTAAGTTAAAACAATGTTTTGCTATAAAATGACCTAGACCTTTTTCATCATTTTGTAGGCATGTTTGTTTTATAGGATCAAAACTTTATAGTTGAATATCAAAATGCTAGTAACTTATCTTAATAAATTGTAAACCGGTTTACAATCATATTTGAATTAAACTTGTTTCTAAACCGTTTTGTGCAAAGACAAACTTTACATAGGCAACTTGTTGACAATTTAATTTGTCTAGCTATTACTAGGCCTGATATTTATTTTGTAGTAAGTGTCACTTTTAGAATAATGTAGGATTTATATAATAATCATGGTTAAAAATTTCAAATGATCAAAATTACAATCTATTATGGTTTATATTATGCTTGTTCTAATGATGCTTAGTTATGTGGTTTTGATGATTCTAATCATGTTGTGATGTAATAGATAGAAAATCAAGTGTCTATATATGTTTTTAAATTTTGGTACATGGGATATCACTTGAAGTAGCAAAAATAACCAATAATGTCTATATTTAAAATAGAATATAGAAGTGCTATGACATTAACTAAAGAAGCCATGTGGTTGAATTTTTTTGGAATAACTCCATCTGATTTCAAAGGAAGTACAAAATCAAGTTCAACATCAATAAATGAAGCATATTGGGATTCATGAGCATTTCATTCAAGAAAAAATCCTCAATGGTGAATTTGATCTCCACCTTTAAATCTAAAGTTCATGTGTTTACTTTGATCTCCACCATTGAATCTAATGATCGTGTGTAGACTTTGGTTTTCACCTATGAATATAATGATCATGTGTAGAAGTTGATCTCCACCTCTAAATCAAATGTTCATGTTGCATAGTTCTTATTAGAAGATAAAGTTGTATATATATATATTCATGAAGGCTTGTATGTTGTGAAGTTTTGAAATTCTAGAGCGATGCTTGTATTTTCATAGTTTCCATTGGGGCACCATGTAAGAAAATGTCACCTCATAAAAACCTTTTTGTATCTTCTTTTTCTATATTAAAAAAAGGTAGTGTAAATAAACACCCTACGTGATTTTGTAAACATCACCCTATGTGAGTTTACTTGTAACCCAATGAAGCATTATGTTATGAAGATTTCTTGTTTTATAAAAGTCTCCAAAAACTCATGTAAGACTTCATATATGCACTCATTTAGGAGAAACTTGAGATATTTTTATTAGATTATCCTCAGTAGACATGTTAACTTAAAGCCATTATATATAGTTTAAGGATTGTAATTCCTTATATATAAAAAGGTTACTTTAGCATGTATCCCCACCAAACATTAAGGGGAGTGTTGGAGTAATAATATTTTTCGGGACACATTCACATGGCCACCACATTAAATATGACTCCATACTAGGTTTAGTTTATAAACTTAGCATATAACTTATATTATAAGTTATTTATAATTTTATAAAGTTATAAATGATTAATCTAATTAATCCTTATTAAGAGTGACTTTTTTTAATTGAAAGGTTGCGAACCGAATCCCCCACCCTTTAAATAGGTGATCTCCTACTTTGAGATTGAATAGTTCAAATCAATTGGATATGCATTGATTATTGAACATGCAAAAGTGAAGAAGAGGAAAGGGAGATCTGTAGCTAGGTTAACATATAATTGTCGGGGAGTTGTTCTTCAATTATTATTATTAATAAAATTTGGAAGTGTATTTTATAGCGGGTGTTTAACATGTAACCAGTCTCTGACCCACTCAAAGCTTATGTATGTGTTAATTTTCGTTTACATTATGTATTTTCTTACAATTATGCAATTTACTAAATTAATACATAATTGAACCTGTCATTACAACTTAGCATCTAAATATCTTGAAAATTTATTTCTTTATTAAAACTCATCACAAGTTCGACATGATCCAATTGTGAATCTCATATAAATTTTTTGATTTGGGATATAAATCATCCTCAAACAAGCAGGGAATAATGTGTTTGTGCTCAACATGCGACCCTACCTCAAGTTGTATTAATAGTTTCAAAGTAGACTTTTGTCTTCCTCTACTTTCTACCTCTTGGACATATCAAATATTGGTGTGAAGTTATAGATCACTTGCTTAAACCTAGAGTGTCTAACACTAATGAATATTGATTAGATAATTGATATAGTGGTTAAAGAAATAAACCATCATTGTATACCACTTTATCAAGTGGTGAAGTAGATTGGGCGGTTGTCACAAGAAGGAAAATGGTTCCTTACGAATTTGATTGAGAAAACTTGGTCACATTGGCCCAAAATTTAGAAACAATGGGGTCCATTTGTTCTAAAGGAGGAAGGATGGTTGTTTAGAGTAGAATTGAAACTATTCGATGTGATATTTTGTACCCTAAACATTAAGCTATTAAGAATATAGAACCTAAGTAATCACATCAGACTAAAATAGAAATATAATCAACCAAATTTTAGAGATTTATTTATGTTTTTCCTTTCATTTACACTTCTTAGGTGGATAAATGTAATTTCCATGAGATTCTTCCTTTCGGTTCTCTTTGAAGTCCTCCATTTACTATTTTTAACAACATTATACAAATTATATATTAGTTATAAAATAGATAGTATAATATGAACGGGATGGGACTCAAAGAATACATGTCTCATACAAAGATGATCTATTTTGTATACACTTTGATCATTTACAATAAATCCTTATTTTCTTTTTTACAATTTTAATTATACAATACATTAAACTTCCTAGGTAGTGAGTTCTTACTTGAATTGCATATATAATTCGGATCACTGTTACCCACCAAATTAGATTTTAGTTCATTAATATATATAGCATAGAAAGTATACTTAAAATCTTACAAACTCTCTCTTAAACTGATTAACAACATTCGACAAATTTAATGGAAAAAATCAACGTCAAAATTGATTAAAAAATTGTTAAAATTTTATCAAAATTAATTGAAATTTATTCTTTGTCTACAATTATAAGCAATTGATTATTTCATATAAATTCCTAGTGAAGATGGGCTTTTTCCATATAAAAATTGTTCGTCAACCAAGTTGGTGGTGAAGTTGACGATGAGAAACCAGTCTGCAACTATTGACAGCTCAGATTCCACCTATACGCAATGAATCTATCACCATACGGATTTTCTGAGGCCGGTCATATTATTGAACTTGTGTGGGACCATTTTTTATTATTATTGTATTTGAATCATTTCAGCAAATATCTTTACAGGATTTGGCTTTGCAGCCTTCATCTTTGTAACATGAAACTGGACAAAACTATGAAGATTACATGCAACAAAAAATAAAAATAGAGGCAATTAAGGTTTAATTATTTGCAATATATTCTCTTTGATTAGGCAAGAGACATTATTGTCGAATAATGTTATATGAGTTGAAACGTGGCTCTAATAGTTAGACAACACTGGGCACTTCCATTATCTTTCCCTGATTCTCATGTTCATATCAATGCTACACAAATCACTGCTTCAAGATTCCCTACCAATCTCATACTTCATTCATTTTTACTCTATTCTAACCAGCTTTATGTCTTTTGGGTGTTCTCCAAGGAGACGCTGACTTTTTTAATGTATTATTTGAGGTGGCCGCCTCAAAAATAATTTCATTCATGGTACTAGACTCTTATCCACAATTAGCAGGCCTGGTATGTTGCTCTCAAATATGCAGCCGGTGGTCTAGGGAATAAAATAGTTTAATAGTGCACATTATTTGCATTAGAATTAGTTACAGATTAAGACAACCTATTTTTCATTTTCTTTTGGTTGGTTGTCTTGGCCTCCTAATTGTCTGAAAGTTTTATTCGTGTAAGGTTGGTTTGGTGAAATGTTTTTTCCTAATCTTGGTGTAATTTGTGATTTATGTTTTATATATTAATATTTTGTTAGTTTTTAGGTTGTTTATTTCTTTAATTTACAATTTATTATTAGAACATTTTGTATTAATTTACGATTTAAGTTTATATAGGAATATTTTGTTACTTTTTAGGCTGTCTGTTTTCCAATTCATAATTTGAATTTTATATATTAATATTTTGTTAGTTTTAAAATTGTCTACTACCATAATTGGTACATTGAACTCTATATATTAATATCTTATTAACTTTTACATTGTCTATTATCATATTAAATAACTTATTATGAAATGTTGTGGAGAAGTCTAAGTGTCATATATGTTTGCATTTAAAAATAAAATTAATTTTTTGAAAATAATTTTTATAAATTATATATGGCACAGTAGTAATACCTTGCATTAAAACACCGCAGATCATGAATTCCATTTTTGTTAACCCCATCATAAACCTACGTAATAGTTAAGGTCATCCAAATTTTGTATTGATGGAAAATCTATATTTTATCATAATTTTTTTTTGAAACCTCTCCAAATTACCATTATCAACAAAACAAAACAAACAAGTAAAAATATATGAAATCTTTCTCCAAGCTGTACGATCTCCACACCACTGGATGTGCTTTCTGATGAGGCCAAACGGGCGGTTGGATTTGTATAAATTATAACCTTTAGAACTGCTTTCGAATGTAGGTGGTAGATTAATGGGCAATAATGATGCAAGGGACAAAAGTGCAACTAGTAATGGGTATCCACTACATCACGTAGAATATTGGAGAAAGAATGCTGCATTTTAAGGCATTTATATGATCCTCCTCTCTTTTCTCTGGAGGTTAGCTATATAATTATAAACCTTCCCACATAAGTGCAATCTCACTTTCCCTCTACCTTCCCTTGCAAATGACAATGAGCCCCTTTTCTCTGATAGTGTCATCTCTTTCAGCAAAGGATAAGCTGAAATGGGTCCACACCTTCGTAAATCATGGGGAGAATAAGATGAAAACATTTGGACCTAGTCCTCCATACGATTTATCTGCAATGTCCTTTACCAGTGCCTTGAATGTCCTCCTCTGCTCTCATTCTCGCCTCAAAACAATCTTCCCAAACCTTCAACAGTATCTAGTGGAAGGCATGAATCCCAAGTGGGTTGATAACTACATGGAAGACTCGATGAAGCTTCTTGACATGTGTAGGGTAATAAGTGAGAATATTGAAGAGGTGAAGCGTTATCAGACCCTGCTGCACACCACAACCCGCCATCTGGATAGAATAGAATTCTGCAACAATCATAAGCAGAGTCACCTTGTGAAAGCAATCAAAATGTTGGAGAATTGCATGCATGCAATAAATGTTGATAACACGTCCATGAGGAAAAGGAACAGTCGATGGAGGCCGTGCCCTTCATTGTCAAGGCTACAAGTTGATTGCAGGATGGAGGAATCAACTTCCACGGAGTTATTGAAGGATATATCTATCATAATGGACTTCACCAAACTGTTCTTGAGGATACTAAGCAAGTCTCTATCAGTAAAGCTGCCAAGGACATGTCTTGCTCAGCATCTTCGTAACTCTCATCACCTGGTCAGTGTTTGTTCAGCAATGAAGGTTTTGAGAAGAAGATTCAAAGGTTCTTGTGCCGTTCTTCATGAGCTGCAAATGGCGGACATTACAGTTACACGATTGCATAATTTACTAAAGAAACAAATGCAGTGCAAAGGTATTGCAGCCGTAGAGATAAAGGAGTTGGTAGAAAATCTGAGGAAATGCAATGTAGAGCTGGAAAAATGCATCGATCCTCTCCATGAAAAAATCAACGCCTTGTATGCTGTTCTTATGAATTCTAGGGTTGCATTATTAGACATTCTAACCTACTCAAATGTTTAGACAAAATTCAAATTCTTAAAATCATGAGTTTGTCTCTGTAATGATGTTTTTATGCAATCATTTTCTTGAGCTTCTACTACATGATTGATATTTAACTGAATATAAATCAGATACTTGATAGATGAAGATCACTCTTAAATCTCAATGGTTTTGAAGTCACTGGAAAAGATTCAAACAAAATGAGTAAATAGATCCGCGGTATCATCATCATCATCATCAGGGAAGACCAAGATGTTTCACAGGGTTTTTGAACGTTCGAATTCCAGCCAAATTAGCCATTCCCCAACCTTGCCTTCCACATTGAGATATGGAATCATTCCTCCATTCATATAAAGTGTACAGTCAAATATTTTAAAATGTAATGAAACTAAGTGTAGTCATAGGCTTATGCAAAAATTACTGCAATTTTAAGAGTCGTCAACTGAGATGCTACGGTTGCTTGGAAAACAAGAGCAGCCATTAAAGAAATTAAGAATGTTTTATTTTATTTTTTCAAGACTAAGATCTGTGAATGAAAAAATCTATGGATGAATTTAAAAAACTCAACAAAATTATTTTAAGATTGTCATCAACATTCAAATATAATCTATTAAGGGTGTTTATGTTTTTAATTTTTAATTTCCTAAAATTTGATACAACTCTTTTTACTTAGGTACGAAAACTTAATAATCGTATATGGTATTGATGAATGCTTATGTCTTATTTAAGACAATGCATCTCTTATTTTCATCTCCCCTCGGATATGTATTATTAGAGAGTATTAGTGGAGAGTAATAGGGGAGAGGACCTTATAACCGTGTACCTAATTTTAGGGGCACGTAGATATATGTAGGTATGTTGGTAGCATAAAAAAATTATATCATTGTGTAGTGTATGATCGTGTCATATCAACATTTTCATTTTGCGTGTTTATTTGGAGGGAAAAGTAGTTTTTGAATTGATTTAATATGAAGAAAATCAATATAAAGCATTTGAAAGAGGGACTAATGACTGAGCGCCCTATGTGTCACATTCTCATTAACTCTTAAAAAGTGTCATTAACCAAAAAGTGAACAACTATTGGTACTTTTGTCAACAACCTATGGTGAAAAGAGATGTACATGTTTTGGTGCATGCTCGGTTATAGGGTCCTCTCCCTAGATATTAATTAAATCCATTTATAAATCTTGTAATTAAATGTAATCAATTCTTAAAGAGTACAATTTGAGAAGAGTTTTTCAAGAATATTTGGTTGCATTGATTTCACGTAAATGTTGAAATAGTTGTCTAAAATAGACAATAAAATGAAGACTTTTATAGTTAAATAGAGAAACCCCCAAAAAATGAAGACAAAATATTTGCATCGAAGACTTGTTTTTATAAAATTCATAATTTGTTTGAAGTTTGTGAGTTGTATTTTGAGGATATTTAAAAACTATTACAAATTCATAAACAATCGAAAAACTATCACACCTAAAATAAATGCAAAGTGAAGCTTGTTATCATTTTTGAAAGAAAAAAATCAATATTAACAAGTAAAATTTAAATCCATTAAAAACAAATCACACTTAAGGGTTTTTTAAAATTTATTTATTTATAATCAACAATAATTCATAATTTATGTGAAATTAATAAATTGCAATTTGCGATATTCTATCCACAACAAAAATTTACAGAAAAAGAAAAAGAACGAAAAATACTGAAAATTGAAAGGAGTAAACTATGAAAACCACTTTGATGTCCATGCCAAAATCAAGTGTCAATAAACTCCTATTTGGTACGAATCCATTAACATGCTCAATACCTAAATGTGAGGTTTTCATAATTGCATGCAACTATGACACCTCCTCATGAGAAAACACCAAACCAAAAATAACATCCAAGAATGTTTTTTTAGCAAAATGCATAAGGAAAGGGACATGTCTAAGCACTTACACAATAAAACTATGCTAGAAGGAATGCAAGATCTAGTCTCTAGAAGGGTTAGAGATCCATTTTACGTGCATGTTACAAGCAAAAACATATTGAGAACAATGGATAAGATGGAATTAACAAGGAAGTTTGTTGCACAATAGGACAACATTAAACTATGTATTTAGAGAAGTTTTTAAATTTAAATTAGAACCATAATTGTATGGATGTTGGCAAACAAATAGTGGAAAAAGTAGAAATCCTCAAGGGTTAAAGGACCCACACAAAAGGAGAGACTAAAATAGTAGGATATGATTCTAACATGAACACAATTGTGTAATAATTTTTGGTAAAAGACTTTTGAGAGTCCAAAAATTATGGGATGGGAAAGTGTAAGGGAGAGAGAAGATGTACGAAGGAAAATAACACAAAGAAACAAATAAAACATTTCAAGATGACCGAAAACTTGGAAAACATGCCAATAAAAGCCTGATGAAAATCAATAATTGAAATATATGCAAGTAAATTATAAGAATGTAAAATTATAACAAACAACTAAGTCTCTAAAAAAACACAATCATATTATTTTAGGTAAACATATATGTTTGTGTGTCGTTTAACATACATGATAAAAACATGATCATACTCTAAAATTAAATTACAAAAGATTACAAAAATATATAGCAGTTCTTTTCAATTTACATATAAAGTTAAGATTTGAAAATGGGAAATTAAAAAATTATATATTTTTCCCTCTCCTTATTTTATTTTTACAACTCGTATTAAAAAACTAGCACTATAAAAACACACCATAAAAACTGAACCACACGGAATATATGAAAACTGAAGGTAAAATATGACGAACCCCATATTTAATATATAAACAAAATGTTGATTACTTTGCAATTTTATTTACGATTATATAAAATTGCGATATGTTTAATCGGTGTTTAACTAGTTAAACGTAAACATAGACTTTTAGATAATGTAAGATATATGACGACGAAAAATGGGAAAAATCATTTTGATTTGTTTAGTTGCGTTCGTTGTAATTACAGTCTTATCTCAATGACGAGATCAAAATTCGGATGCCAATCTTAACCTAACTTACAAAAATTACAGATGCCATTCAAATCGAATAACTTAGACTGTCCAACAATGTCATGCGAGTTTTGATGAGAATGGTATACAATTCCTCTATTTTCTTGGCAAGCGAAGAAATTCCTTTCTCTGATTCCATCCTCCATTTCTTCAAACATTCCACACTTTCTCTCACTTGTTCTCCGTCTATTTTGGTCTTCTCTGCATCAGCTACTAAATTGTACAACCTTCTCACTGCACCGTCCGCCATATTTAGCTCGAGCAATTGACAGCAAGAGCACCTCCGCCTAGTCGTTCGATTTCTCAGATTCTCACAAAATCTGGTCACAAGAGAACAACACTTGAAAACTGATCGACTGTGGCGCTTTTGGGACAAACTTGTCGCTGTTTTCTTCTCCATAGACATTGACAGAGCATTTATTGAGGTCTTCAGCACAAAGGCAGTGCATTCATTCAAGCTCTCCATGTCGTCAAGTAAAGCAGTTGGGGATCTTCTTAGACAGACCAGCCTTGAAATTGACATGGGTCTGTGCAGTAGCACGCCTTTACGCTTGGCAGCACCCGTGCATTTTCCCAACATGGTTATTGCCTTCTCTTTTCTCAATTCCGATCCAGTTATATCCAAACAACGAATTGCCTTGAGGAGCAGGGCATCATAGTCTTTCACTTGCCAAATACCATCCTTCACCTCGATGCAGCTGTCGAGAAGATTGATGAGGTCTTCCAGGCATCGATTCGTCCTCTTTGATTCGTCCTCTGACACACATTGCTGAGAATTTAATGCAGTCATCGGGAAGAGCTTCAAAACGTGGGAGAATGAGGATAGGAGGACATCGAGGGCATCCATTAACCACTGCGCTGAAGGATTATTCATGATAACATCTTCTCCTCCTGAAGATTATCATGTGGAAAGGGATGAACTTTAGTTCCCGCAGGATTATTAGTCTTCAGCGATGCCATAATTGGAATATGAACTCCTCCTGTTTTCCCAAGCACAAAAGAAGGCTTTAGCTTGAATTCAGGTAAAAGACAGGAAGGTTTATAAAGAGAGCGAAACCCCATATAATATCTATTCAAAAAAATTAATACAAGCTTTAAATATGAGGGTTGAATATTGTACTCAAGGGAGTACAATTCCTATTAATTAGTAAAGAGACAGATACAGGTTGTCACTGTGTCTTTTAGCATGGCACCCTGCATCGACAATGGATCGCTTTTGAATAAAGTTTTATATAAACAATAAAAAAGCGAGCACAATAAGAGATGTCTTCGGATCGACTGTAAGTATTATATGGAGTGCAGGCAGAGGCACGTCCATTGTTAGACAAGAAGAATATGACAGCTATATTTCACTCCGCAAATTCAATTGAGTGGAATCTGAAATTAAGAGAGCAGTTTGGAGAATCAGTGTTAGGAGGACACGTTTTTTATGCAACGCAATTTAGTTATTAAAAACCATGCCATGTTTTATCCGGCGTCACACGTGGGAAGTTTTTGAAAACTTTGTCGATGACGAGGCTGCAAAACAAAACAAAGGTTCATTGTATAGCCATAGCAAATCCGATGCATATGCCAATGGTTGTGTTACGGATTTTCATAGTATTTATACATTAAAAAATACAATACCCAACTACATTTAACGAGGGTAATTAGGTTTAATACAATTTTCATTATTGAAATAAGGTTTGTTCTAGTTTATAAAAAGTGTATGAAAGTTGAGAATAGATTCAAAATAAATTAAATGTTTGGTAAGAATATATAATCATGACTCCGAAATTAATGAATTAGGATGTAGCCGTAAATAAAAATTTATGGAAAACAAGTTTTAAAGAGAGATGAACAACTCCTACAAAAAAATCCATTTGTGAAATGTTGGTGGGTAGAGACAGAAAAATAGAAGAAAACCGGACGTGTTATGGCACAAGAAAAACAGATTTTATTGCCTCCTTGCCTAAATGATTATATTCACTTCCATTTTATAGAGATCTTTAGAAATTTCTAGAACCATTTTTCTCACGTTTTTTTATCACAAACAATTCTAGAAAAAGTGGACATTGACTAAAGAATTTAAAGCGGTCAATGGAGAGTTGAAATTTGTTGCGGTGGTTAGAAATTACTGTTTTTAACACTCCCCCCTAATTTCTACTATCAATAAATAATTACATCAATATTTACAATGCCCAAAATTTCTCTCAAATACTCAAATTGTTCTTGTGCTAATGCCTTTGTGAATATGTCTGCAAGTTGCTCCTTTGATTTGCAATGCTATAGGATGAGTTCTCCATTGTTGACCAATTCTTGAATGAAGTGATATCTAGTGTCAATGTGATTTTTCCTCTTGTGAAAAACATGATTCTTTGATAGTGCAATGGTGGACTTGTTGTCACAATATATTGTAGTAGGATCCTCTTTCTCATGCATTAGATCCTTCAAGATTCTTCGCATCCAAACTGCGTGATATGCTATTGATGTACTTGCTACATACTCTACATATGCTGATGATATTATCACCATTGGTTATTTCTTTGATGCCCATGCTACAATACCTTTTCCAAGATGAAATGCATATCCATATGTACTGTTTCTATCATCTATACTTCCTACAAAGTCACTATTTGTATATCCAATCAATCAAAAACATCGAATTAGAATACATCATGCCCTAATTCATAGTTCTTACAATATACCTTAACAACATTTTTTCTCGCCAATGTGAATTCTTTGGTGAATCCACAAATTTTGAAATTAAACTAACTTCATACATTATATCCGGCCTAGTTGCTATAAGATACATCAAACTGCCCACCAATTTTTTGAATATAGTTGAATCAAAATTTGTCTCTACTTAGTTTTGTGCCTACTGCCATAGTGTAGAAACTGGATTGCAATTTATCATTCTAAACCTTCTTAATACATATTTTGCATATTTACTTTGACAAATGAAAATCCCATTATCATTTTGTATGACTTCAATACCAAGAAAATATTTCATCAATCCCAAATCTGTCATCTCAAATTCTTTTGTCATTGCAGATTTAAACATGTTTATAGAAAGATTTCTGTAAATATCAAATCATCAATATACAAGCAAACAATTAAAATTTGACCTTGCTCATTGACTTTGGTGTATAGTGTAGGCTCACTAGTACTTCTGCTGAATCCATTCTTTATCATGTATGAATATATCATGTTGTACCATGCTCTTGGTGCTTGCTTTAATCCATAAAGTGTCTTCTTCAACCTGTAAACCTTGTCTTCATATCCTTTTACTTCATATCCTGGTGGCTGCTACACATAAAATTCTTCTTCTAGATAACCATTCAAGAAATTTGATTTAACATCCATTTGATAAACCTTCCATTTGTTTTGAGCTGCAATAGCTAGTACCATTCTAACAATATCAAGTCTTGCTATGGGAGAAAATGTTTCATTGTAATCAACTCTATATTCTTGTGCAAATCCCTTAGCTACTAATCTTTCCTTATATTTGTCAACTTCTCCATTTGCCTTATATTTAGTTTTATAAATCCATTTCACACCTATGCATTCTTTATCCTTAGGTAAATCAACTAGATCCCATGTATCATTTTTCTCAATAGATTCCATTTCATCATTCATTGCATTAATCCAATGTTCTTCCTTAATTACATCTTCAAAATATATAGGATCTTGGGCAAATAAAACAACGAGTAATTTATCTCCAAGTGGGAGATTGTTGAGATGTGGAGCTCAATTACTTCAGTTTAGTATGCTATATCAACTTGCTGGAAAAAATAGTAACCAACATCGGTTATGAAGGGACTGACATTGGTCACCTATGACCGAAATTGGTCAGGAAAGTAGGAACCATCATCGGTTAGGGCTAACCGACATCGGTTACCTGTGCGTGAGTGTTTTATTTAACTCATGAGAATTAGATCTAATTTTAGTATTAAAACAGATCTATTGATTTTAATTGCATGGCTAAGTGCCCTAAGTTTGTATAAGGTATTTATAAGCTAGAAAGCTAGGGTTAAAAGAGAGAGTTAGTGATTATTGTGAAAATAATTGTGAGAGAGAATTCTTGGAGAAGAAGGAGAAGCTTGAGAGAAAGAAAGTATTGTACATCATGAGAGGTGTGGAAGATTGTAAATCTTCATTGTATATCTTTTGAAAGCTTTGGATAATAAATTGGCTTGTTTCTTGGTGGATGTAACCCACATTGGGTGAACCACGTTAAATATGGTGTTGATTTATATATCTTGTTTTGTATATTTCTTTTGGTAGAATATCCACTTTTATTGCATGTATGCTTAGATCTGATATATTATATGTATAAACGGTGTGCTAATCCCAACAAGCACAATAACCACGTTGCCTCCCATTATTTCAGGATAAAACTAATGTACAACTTGGTTGATAGAGCTCTAATGAGCTGTTCATATTTCAACGGAGGGAAAAATGCCAATGTGGTCAAAGCCACTGTCGAAATAACCCGCCAAGAAACTGAAAAATCCTGTTACGATACCACTTTTTAGGTGGGCGAGATAGAAAAATAAGAAGAAAAACGCAGATGTGCTACGGCACAAGAAAAACAAATTTAATTTCCTCCTTTCCTAAACGATTACATTCACTTCCATTTTATAGAGATCTTTAGAACTTTCTAGAACCATTTTCTCACGTTTTTAATCACATAAAATTCTAGAAAAAGCGGACATTCGATCAAGAATTTAAAGGAGTCGATGGAGAGTTGATATTTATTACAGGTGGTTAGAAATTATTGTTTCTAACGGGTTTGTCTTAGTTTATAAAAAGTGTAGGAATAGTTGAGAATAGATTCAAAATAAATTAAATGTTTGGTAAGAGTATATAATTATGACTCCAAAATTAATGAATTTGGATGTAGTTGTCATAGAAATTTGTGGAAAACAAGTTTTCAAGAGAGATGAACAACTCCTAAAAAAATCAGTTTGTGAAACTATGTTAACCAATTTCATAGAGTTGTAACTAGTTTTGAAGATATCAAAAAAGCTATATAAAAATTATAGGATCTCTACAAAAATGGATCTACCTTATCTCGAGGTGAATTTGGATTTTGTTATTCAAGTCATAATCTATGTTCAACAATATTTATAATTCATGAACATTAGGGATGTTAATGGGGGCATATATGATCCTTTCAATATTATCCAGTTCTTTATGATTTGACAAAATTGTGCAAGAAAAATCTCGTATATGCAATTGTCCCAACTCTTTATCTTTTCAATGTGGGCAACAACTATACATGCTAACAAGAATATCCATTTTCTTAAATTGAAGTTTAGGATAGAGATGCTTCATAAATATGATAGATTGCTCTTTTATAACTTCAATATCACTCTTCTCTGTAAAATAATAACTCCATGCGTGATCATCAATGCACATCTTAAATGCAATAATGCACATATATTCTTATTACGTCGAGAGGCATTCCTCTGATGGCTAACCAAGCTTGTAATGGAGTTAGTTGTGAGACATTTCTTATAGTATCCATAGGGTTAGAAGAGAGAGTAAGTGATTATTGTTAAAATAATTGTGAGAGAGAATTCTTGGAGAAGAAGGAGAAGCTTGAGAAAAAAAGTAATGTACATTGAGAGAGAGTGTAGAAGATCGTAAATATTCATTGTATATCTTTTGAAAGCTTTGGATAATATATTGGCTTGTTTCTTGGTGGATGTAGCCCACATTGGGTGAACCACGTTAAATGCAGTGTTGATTTATATATTTCTTACGGTAAAATATCCTCTTTTATTGCATGTATGATTAGATCGATATATTATCTGTATAAATGGTGTGCTAATCCCAACAAGCACAATAACCACTTGGCCTCCCATTATTCTAAGGCATATTTCTACATGTAATATATTATAGCTTCCTGCTACGGTCATTTGTTCACTTCTGTACTAGCCTTATATTCTTGGGCTACTTCAAAATACCGTAAGGAAATAGACATTTCTTATAGTATCCATATGGTGTCTTTGTTAATTGTGTTAGAAGAGAGAGTAAGTGATTATTGTGAAAATAATTGCTAGAGAGAATTCTTGGAGAAGAATGAGAAGCTTGAGAGAAAGAAAGTAATGTACATTGAGAGATGTGTGGAAGATTGTAAATCTTCATTGTATATCTTTTGAAAGCTTTGGATAATATATTGGCTTGTTTCTTGGTGGATGTAGCCCACATTGGGTAAACCACGTTAAATCTGGTGTTGATTTATATGTTTCTTTTGGTAAAATATCCACTTTAATTGCATGTATGCTTAGATCGATATATTATCTGTATAAACGGTGTGTTAATCCCAACAAGCACACTAACCACGTGGCCTCCCATTATTTCGGGAACAAACTAATGCACAACTTGGTTGATAGAGCTCCCAATGAGCTGTTCATATTTCAATGGAGGGAAAAATGCCAATATGGTGAAGCCACCTATCATAACTGTACCTACCAAGAAACCTGAAAAATCTGTTACGATACCACTTTGTTGGTGGGCGAGAGATAGAAAAATAGCGAGAAAAACAGATGTGTTACGACACAAGATTTTTTTTTTTAATTTCCTCCTTGCCTAAATGATTACATTCACTTCCATTTTATAGAGATCTTTAGAACTTTCTAGAACCATTTTCTCACGTTTTTAATCACATAAAATTCTAGAAAAAGCAGACATTGACTGAAGAATTTAAAGGAGTCGATGGAGAGTTGAAATTTATTACAGGTGGTTAGAAATTACTGTTTCTAACGGGTTTGTCTTAGTTTATAAAAAGTGTAGGAATAGTTGAGAATAGATTCAAAATAAATTAAATGTTTGGTAAGAGTATATAATTATGACTCCAAAATTAATGAATTTGGATGTAGTTGTCAATAGAAATTTGTGGAAAACAAGTTTTCAAGAGAGATGAACAACTCCTAAAAAAATCAGTGTGAAACTATGTTAACCAATTTCATAGAGTTGTAACTAGTTTTGAAGATATCAAAAAAGCTATATAAAAAATTATAGGATCTCTACAAAAATGGATCTACCTTATCCGAGGTGAATTTGGATTTTGTTATTCAAGTCATAATATATGTTCAACTATATTTATAATTCATGAACATTGGGGATGTTAATGGGGGTATATATGATCCTTTCAATATTATCTAGTTCTTTATGATTTGACAAAATTGTGCAAGAAAAATCTGGTACATGTAATTGTCCCAACTCTTTATCTTTTCAATGTGGGCAACAACTATACATGCTAACAAGAATATCCATCTGCTTAAATTGAAGTTTAGGATAGAGATGCTTCATAAATATGATAGATTGCTCTTTTATAACTTCAATATCACTCTTCTCGTAAAATAATAACTCCATGCGTGATCAACAATGCACATCTTAAATGCAATAATGCACATATATTCTTATTACGTCGAGAGGCATTCCTACAATGGCTATCCAAGGTTGTAATGGAGTGATTTTTTCACTTTTATTCTTGACATTCTTGACAGGGTTTTTCATGGCATTTTGAGATCGGAGTGAAGGAAATAGCGGCCGAATCTAGGAAGAAGCCACGGAAGTCTGGAACAAGCCATGGGTAATAGGAGGAAAGTCGCAGTACACTAGAAAAGAAGTGATACACTAAAAGAATCCATGAGATACTGTAGGAAGCCACAAAAGTCGACAAAAAGATGCATAATAAAGACAAGTCAAGATAGTATGAAATAGAAGTCTGCTAGAGGCGTGAATCAAAAGAAGTGACTATGGGAATATTTTGTATTGTGTATATTTATCATAGTTAATCGTTTGTAGATGGGTGCATCACATGAGATAAAGAGTGAATGCCATACGAGAGATATTGACTTGTAAGAGATAGAAAGATGAAATATTGAATAGAGAAAGATCTGAATATGTAATTGAGACTAATGTAATGAATATTAAAATATGAATGGAGATTGATGTTTTAGAGTAAAATTTGTTATGTGTCTTTACATTCTTTTTATTCACAAGTTAGAATAGTTTAATTTTCCCTCATACCTCGCTAACATTAGGTTGAAATTTTTAAATCTCACACTTTGCTTTCATCCTTGAGAAAAAGATGATGAAGAACCTTTTCCTTTTATCCAAAAATGTTATGTAGGCATCAACCCCCAAAACTTAGACGTTTGGCGTACGGAAAAGTTCCCTCACTTGACTCACCTAATTGGACTTATGGGACGCAAAATTGGGAGAATAAGGGCATCAATCCCCATAAACTTAGATGTTTGGCATAAGGAAGAGTTCCTTCTCTCGACTCGCCCGACTGGGTTTGTGGGACGCCCTACCTCTTACTCCTCTTTATGGTGGGTCTGGGGGATGTAATTAGTAATATGTGGTGTAATGATCTTTTCAAAATTATACCAAAACTCTATATGTGCGTCTATCTGCTTTGTCCACTCTTGTAGTTGTGAGTTCTCCTAGATCAACTGAATAATGTCAGATGGTGCTGAATTTACTTGCACTTGACCACATCTGTTTTTGGGTGGTTGTGAGCTCTTGCTCACAACCGCCAAAACAGACATTTCTTATAGTATCCATAGGGTTAGAAGAGAGAGTAAGTGATTATTGTGAAAATAATTGTGAGAGAGAATTCTTGGAGAAGAAGGAGAAGCTTGAGATAAAGAAAGTAATGTACATCGAGAGAGGTTTGGAAGATCGTAAATATTCATTGTATATCTTTTGAAAGCTTTGGATAATATATTGGCTTGTTTCTTGGTGGATGTAGCTCACATTGGGTGAACCACGTTAAATCTGGTGTTGATTTATATATTTCTTACGGTAAAATATTCACTTTTATTGCATGTATGCTTAGATTTGATATATTATCTCGTATAAATGGTGTGCTAATCCCAACAAGCACACTAACCACGTGGCCTCCCATTATTTCGGGGATCAAACTAATGCACAAATTGGTTGATAGAGCTCCCAATGAGATTTTCATATTTCAATGGAGAGAAAAATGCCAATGTGGTGAAGCCACTGTCATGCTGACATGCCAAGAAACTGAAAAATCCTGTTCGATACCACTTTGTTGGTGGGCGAGAGATAGAAAAATAGCACAAAAACAGATGTGTTATGACACAAGATTTTTTTAATTTCCTCCTTGCCTAAAAGATTACATTCACTTCCATTTTATAGAGATCTTTAGAACTTTCTAGAACCATTTTCTCATGTTTTTAATCACATAAAATTCTAGAAAAAGCAGACATTGAAGAATTTAAAGGAGTCGATGGAGAGTTGAAATTTATTACGGGAGGTTAGAAATTACTATTTCTAACAGTTTGTCTTAGTTTCTAAAAAGTGTAGGAATAGGCTGAGAATAGATTCAAAATAAATTAAATGTTTGGTAAGAATATATAATTATGACTCCAAAATTAATGAATTTGGATGTAGTTGTCAATAGAAATTCATGGAAAACAAGTTTTCAAGAGAGATGAATAACTCCAAAAAAAAATCAGCCGTGAAACTATGTTAACCAATTTCATAGAGTTGTAACTAGTTTTGAAGATATAAAAAAGCTATATAAAAATTATAGGATCTCTACAAAAATGGATCTACCTTATCGAGGTGAATTTGGATTTTGTTATTCAAGTCATAATCTATGTTCAGCTATATTTATAATTCATGAACATTGGGGATGTTAATGGGGGCATATATGATCCTTTCAATATTATCCAGTTCTTTACGATTTGACAAAATTGTGCAAGAAAAATCTGGTATATGCAATTGTCCCAACTCTTTATCTTTTCAATGAGGGCAACAACTATACATGCTAACAAGAATATCCAACTGCTTAAATTGAAGTTTAGGATAGAAACGCTTCATAAATATGATAGATTGCCCTTTTATAACTTCAATATCACTCTTACAGTAAAATAATAACTCCATGCATGATCATCAATGCACATCTTAAATGCAATAATGCACATATATTCTTATTACGTCGAGAGGCATTCCTACAATGGCTATCCAAGGTTGTAATGAAGTGATTTTTTCACTTTTATTCTTGACATTATTGACGGGGTTCTTCGTGGCATTTTGTTATCGGAGTGAAGGAAATAGCGGCCAAATCCAGGAAGAAGCCCACGGAAGTATGGAACAAGCCGTGGGTAATAGGAGGAAAGTCGCAGATACACTAGAAAATATGTGATACACTCAAAGAATCCATGAGATCTTGTAGCAAGCCGCGAAAGTTGACAAAAAGCTGCATAATAAAGACAAGTCAAGATAGTATGAAATAGAATCCGCGAGGTGTGAATCAAAAGAAGTGACTCGGGAATATTTTGTATCGTGTATATTTATCGTAGTTAACCCTTTGTATATGGGTGCATCACATGAGATAAAGAGTGAATGCCATACGAGAGATATTGAATTGTAAGAGATAGAAAGATGAAATATTGAATAGAGAAAGATCTAAATATGTAATTGAGACTAATTTAATGAATATTAAAATATGAATGGAGATTGATGTTTTAGAGTAAAATTTGTTATGTGTCTTTACATTCTTTTTATTCACAAGTTAGAATAGTTTACTTTTCCCTCATACATCACTAACAATAGGTTGAACTTTTTAAATCTCACACTTTGATTTCCTCCTCGAGAAAAAGATGATGAAGAACCTTTTCCTTTTATCCAAAAATGTTATGTAGGCATCAACCCCCAGAACTTAGGCGTTTGGTGTACGCGAAAGTTCCCTCCCCTTGACTCGCTCGATTAGAATTATGGGACGAAAATTGGGAGAATAAGGGCATCAACCCCCAAAACTTAGATGTCTGGCGTAAGGAATATTTCCTTCTCTCGAGTCGCCTGACCGGGGTTTATGGTACGCCCGCCTCTTACTCCTCTTTATGGTGGGGCTGGGGATGTACTTAGTAATATGTGGTGTAATGCTCTTTTCAAAATTATACCAAAACTCTATATGTGCGTCTATTTGCTTTGTCCACTCTTGTAGTTGTGAGTTCTCTTAGATCAACTGAATAATGTCAGATGGTGATGAATTTGCTTGCACTTGACCACATCTGTTTTGGGCGATTGTGAGCTCTTGCTGAATTCTAATAATGACTCTATCCAAAGTGGTGTGGTACACTCTTTCATATCCATTATCTTTTCGTACTACGCCCTTTTCTTTGTTTGATAGCTCTCTATCAACTCAGCAATTTTCCTTCTTTGGGTTCCATCTTTGTCCTGGTTGATATCATATGTTGTTGATTCTATATGAATATGTTGTTCCAAGATTTCTAGCTTTATTTTTTATTTATGAGTTTTGTTGGGCCATCCAATTGTATAAGTATAATAGGCCGCGGCATTATTCGGTTACGCCTCTAATTTGCCCACCTGCGATTTGCATCTCCAATCTTCTTTTATGATTTTCCATATTTTGTGGCTTTAAGATTTGATGTTTTTACTCTTCCAAAACATTCTCATGGATTTTCTTATTTTCTTCCTCCAAGTTAAGTGTATCTTCTTTCAATATTTCTTCCACATATTTTTCTGTTTACACCTTTAATTGTAGATTAGATGGAGTAACAATATGCGGCTTTGATATTTGAATAGATGATAATTTTTTTGCATTGCCTCCTCTATCTCAACACAACATTGCATCCAATCCTATTTGGCACTTTGTTCTAACACTTGGCTACAAGTTGTTTTCTATAAGGGGAGAGAGTTTGTTCAAATGTACATTGAACCCATCTCGTAGTTTGTTCCACCTCCCTTGCTACAACCGGATTGATTGCTCTTGTTTCCATTATTGTAGTGCTTGTTTTATCTTGGCCAAGGAGTCTCTACGTGCTTGTGCTAGTACCATGCTTTGGTGGATGTTTCGTAGATGAGGCTGATGGTACCCTCGATTTGTTGTTGTGCCTTCTTTTCTTGTTCGATATTTTCTTGTTTCTTCTTTTCTTCTCGCTTCTTTTTCTTTGTATTCCCGGTTCTTCTTCTTTTTTGTTTCTTTTTATTTCCTTCTCTTTCTTTTCTCTCTCTTCCTTCTCCCATTGTTATTTTTATTCCTTCTCCATCTTCTCTTTCTCTTACTTCTCCTTCTTTTCTAACTCTTCCTTCTCCTTCTTTTCTTTTTCCTCTCTTCTTCTATCTTATTTTGTTTTTCATATTCCTCTTGTTCCTTCTTTTTCTTTTCTACACCTTCTTTCTCTTTTCTCTCTGCATTCTCTAACTCTTTTTATTTATTTCTTTCTTCTTCAAATAATTTTTAGCTTCATCTATTTCTTTCTATTTTTGAATTTTTATTTTCTTTTTGTTGGGTTTCCTCCACGGTTTTCTATTTTTCTTCTTCAAGGAATTTCCTCTTTTTCTTCCACTATTGCCTTTTATCTTTGGATGTTTGAGCTGCGGTCTTTGTGGCTTCCTCTTCTCTTTCCTCTTCTCTTTCTTTTCTTTATTTAATTAGCAACCCAATTAATTCCTCTACCTCCTTTATGCGGTTTTGATCCGCAACAGTCTTCTTCTTCTTGTGCTTCAAATTTTTTCTTTCTTGTTGCAGTGCTTGTAGGTGGTTTGTTTCTTCCACCTCTACCTACTCCCAAATATTTAGCTAGCTCGGTGGAAGTAGATGCACAATATTTGCAAGTACCAAGGCATATTTCTCCATATAATATATTATAGCTTCTGCTATGGTCATTTGTTCACTTCCTATACTAGCCTCATATTCTTGGGCTACTTGTGAAATATCGTAAGGAAAGGGACATTTCTTATAGTATCCATATGGTGTCTTTATTAATTGTGTTTCCACCCATGGCTCTACCTCTTCGAAAATTGTGGTGCTAGTTGTTGTGGTGATAATGATGGTGAGGCCAAAGGAGTTTACTCTTCCTCGATTCGAAATATTGTTGTTAGTGTAGGTTATTATTTATCATTTTATTTATTTATTAGGATAATTCTTACACTTGTGTTAGCCCTACACTTGTTGGGTTAACTTGCTTAGGTGTACTAGTTGTGTTGAGTTAGCTTCTCAGTTATGTGGAGTTAGCTTACTATTCTTTTGGAGTTAACTTAACTACCAGTATCAGTTATTAGGAGTTCTTCACCATTGATTTAGGTAGTAGTTGCACTTCCCACCTCCTATATGTGCATCTTTCTTATTGAATAATTCAAGTCATTGTATTATAATGTATTGAACATTATGGATTATGATGGATTTCCATATATGGTATTTTAGCTCTTATGTTTTGCAAAGCTAATGTGGTGTGCTATTATCATCTGAGATCGCGGCTTGGAACAATCTTCTTATCGTTTCTTTCATGATATCAGGGCTATAGATGATGTAGACATCCATCTGTAAGTTTTTCTTTGCAAGTAAGGGTTTATTATTTTCATGTATTCGAATTTGTTAGCACTTTTTGTAGCATGCATTTTTATGCAAAATGGAGTGTGCCATTGGATTTGGAAGGTGCTAAAACCCTAGAATTGACTGTAAACTCAACCATGTTTTGAGACAGTCAAATCTGGGCATTTTAAAGGGTTTTTTGACACATTTCTTAAAAATTCATACAATTATGTACAAACATATTTTTGACTCAAAAATTATATTAGCTTTCTAGGTTTTTCGAGAAACTTTATGGGTTTCTCTTTGTTTTTTGATACAGTGCCAGAAAAGATATTTCTGTAGTCAAAGTTTGTATTAACAATTATACTTTTTGGGTGCATTCTTTTCTCCATTGGATATAAGTGTGTACCTCCCAGATGCATTTTTACCCTATGGATATTTCTATTTTGGATGCGTCTTTTATCCATTGGAAAGAGATCCATACCCTCTGGGTGCATTCTTTTATCCATTAGATATTGACGTGTACCCTTTGAATGCAATGATTTACCCTATGGACATTTAGGTTTTGAGCATAGGATTTTATCCTTTGGTCACAAGCTTTGTATCGTGTGGATGCACTCTTTTGCCATTTAGACATTTGGGTGTCACATGTACCTTTTAAAAAATCAACATTAAAATATTATTTTAATAGCAAAACCTTCTAGAGCTCATAACTTTTGATTCGTAGCTCGGATTAAGGTGATTTGATTTTTTGAAATTGTGTATTTTTGAGATCTACGCATTGGTGACATTTTTATACACATATTTCAAATATAAAAGGTATTTTTACTCATTGTAATATTTACATGCACTCAATTATAAAGTGCCAAATTTGGGAGAGTGTTGTAATCGCTTGTGGACGTAATTTTGGTTGAGCCTCGATGTCCTAAATTTTGGGTGTTGCATTCTTGTATCTATGGGTGTATACATTTATATCTCTCTTGTTTGTTGAGATATTTTGGATCTGTATTTTCAACACTTTTTTTGGCATGTTGATAGTCTCTCTTATGGGGGAGCTATTCTGGTGAAGCCCAGTGTTAGTTTTTCAGTGTTCGAGTAGTTGATTTTGGAAACTCATACAAATTTGTGGTATCACTCTACTCATTCAGTAGTATGGGAGGGTGTGGTGTTGATATTGATTCTTTGGGTTTCATGTCCTTGCCTTGTTACCTTGGATTTTCTTGGATTGTGGCACTCATATTTATTTGGATCTCATGTCCTTTCCTTGTTGCCTTGGTTATTGTTCTTGGATCGTGACACACCTGTTTGTAGTAGTTGATCTTGCTTCTTCAGATTTTGTGTCCTTGCCTTGTTACCTTGGATTTTCTTGGATCGTGGCACTCCTATTTATTTGGATCTCGTGTCCTTGCCTTGTTTCCTTGGTTGTTCTTGGATTGTGGCACACCTATTTGTATTAGTTGATCAAATTATGTTTGGTGTTTTTTTATATTTTTGACATCACTCCATTGAAAACCTCCTTGAATGGAGCTATTCTGGTGAATCCCAATGTCAATTATTTTTGAGTTCTATGATCGAGTAGTGGATTCAGACCATAATGCACACTACACTTCTTCAACATTGTACGAGTTTTTTGAGTTGAGCTTTTGAAGATATCTTGCAGTGGAATTTTGCTCTCTACTTTGTTATTACTAGTTTTGGTACCTTGTGGTGTCCAATTTTCCCAATTATTGTACGTGAGTACCTCATCAGGTCTTATTTCCGGGACCCACCTTATTTTTCACCCACCTAAGCTATGCTTATGGGAGGGTGTTAGTGTAGGTTATTATTTATCCTTTTATTTATTTATTAGGATAATTCTTACACTTTGTTAGCCCTACACTTGTTGGGTTAGCTTGCTTAAGTGTACTAGTTTTATTGAGTTACATTCTCGGTTATGTGGAGTTAGCTTACTAGTCTTTTGGAGTTAACTTAACTACCAGTATCAGTTAGTGGGAGTTCTTCACCACTGATTTAGATAGTAGTTGCACTTCCCTCCTCCTATATGTACATATTTATTATTGAGTAATTCAAGTCATTGTATTGTATAATGTATTGAGCATTATGGATTATGATGGATTTCCTATATGATATTTTAGCTCTTCTATTTTGGAAAGCTAATGTGGTGTACTATTATCATCTGAGATTGTGGATTGGAACAATTTTCTTATCATTCCTTCCAATCCTCCACTTCTTGTGACGATTCTTTTTCCTTTGTATTGGCCATAACTTCCTTCATTTTATTTTTAGATGTCGGTTCTTTTCTCGACGTTTCTTTGGCAGTTCAACAAATATGGGGTTTTTTTAGGTCTTCTTTTGTAGGTTTTAGGGCCTCCTTTACTTGATCATGTATTTCCTTATTGATTTGGGTATTTTTTCCTATATTCTTCCCATGTCTCTTCAATGACATCATCAAAATTAGGCAATTTTAGTTTCCTTGGATCCATGGGTAGATTTCTGACTACTTCAACTGATGTGGCCACTAGTTCATCAGAAGCCTCATATGGCAATGGAGGTATGTGTTTTGTGTGTGGAGTTATAGGCTGAATAGAGGTATACTTAATATCAACAATGAAGTATATCTCTTTCTTGTATCGTGCCATAATTTTCTCTGAAACTCGTGCCCTATTTACAATTATTTTCCTTATCTTGTTTACCCACCCCAATAAAGATGTAATTTGGGTGACTGCATCTAAATTGTTCATATGTTCCCAAATTTTCTCATTCTACCAAAGGTATCCAACCGCCATTTCACCAATTCTCGCTTTGTAGGTTAGGGTTTTGTGAAGTACATAACTAAACATATTAATATTGATCCATAACAAAAGGTAGGTTTTCCTTATTATATGTTCTTGGTGTTTTTCATGGAACTCGAGGCCAATAGTATAGCTAGGTTATACATTGAATGCCTAGGGATATTTTTGCTCTAAGTTCGTGGGCATCATCTTCTCTATTGGTATGATAAATATTTAAGCATATGGCCTTAGAACATACCCGAGTGCATGATTGACAATATTCATGAGCGTACCCCATGCTTTATCTTTGTCACTCCCATCACCTGTGTCATATCTTTCAATGCCGTCTTCTTCTTTGTAGTCTCCGAGCATCCTTATGCCCATAATATCGTCACTTTAGCCATGAATTATGTAGTAATAGGGTACAATTGATCCAAATACAACATATGGTTGTGTAGTCGGCTTAGAAGAACCCGAATTGCATGATCTCGCCCTTGAAAAGTATGGAATGGGACTCCATGCTTTGATCTTCAATTCACTGATCACTTTGATAATATTTTTATATACCATCTCCTTTGTATTAGGGTATTTTTCTAAGAGTAATGCCTTTTCTACTTCAAACAGTTTGTGGTTGTATTTGGTGATTTGAGAATGAATATACTTATGTAAATCCTGTGTATGTGTGAATTTGTAGGGAATATGTGAAAATGTGCCCTCTGGATCATGTTTTTTTCTTTCATGGAATGCCTCAGGAATTTTGGCTTTGGGAGCTTTGCTTGTGTGATCTCAATTGGATTGTCCATGTTTTTTCCCTCAATTTTCGATAGTTTTCCTAGTTCTCTCCTTCGCACTTTCGCTGGTGAATCACTCTATCTCTTCTTTAGCTTTGTGTGCCTTAGTTTGTTCTAAGTCGATGCCTTTTATAACCTTCCTCCTTGTACCTACCACATTTATTACATTTTGGTGGGATAAATTTTTGTTTTATCTATGGCTTTCATTCTTCATTTCGCGTATTTTACGTATTCTGCGGCTTTTTCTTCGTCCGCGTTAATCCTTTATCGTGCGGTTTTCTCCTTCATCACGCAGCTTCTCCATCCTATTCCTTCATTCTATGATTTGCTCCTTTCTTCCCTTCGTTGCTTTTTCCTCATCCCTTCATTCCATGAATTTCCTCATACCATGTCTTTTTCTTCGTATTATACTTTGTGGGTCTCCTTCCTCCATGGATCTTCTTTTCTTTTTATTTTTATTTATTGTGCGCGTATGCTCCCTCCCACAACTCTTCCTTCTCTTTATCACACGGCATTCTTCCTCTACATATCTTCCCTCTTTTTATTTTTCTTGTTTCTTACATTTATTAGAGTAAGGAAACCCTTGTGGGTTTTCATCCTACCCCTCATCCTATCCGCCGAATTACCGGTTTTCAGATAGGCCGGATTTTATTTTTTATTTTATTTTTTATTTTATCTCTCTTTTTAAAAAAAGTATTATATCTTTTTAATATTGCTCCATTCACATGTCCTGGTAATTCTTTGAGTTGTATTTTTGAAGCTTTGATTATATAAGGTTCTAACCATTTTAATTTTAACTTTCTGGATGTTTCCATTTACCGTCATAAAGCAAGACCTAATATCTAATGTCAAATTCTTTTCTCTTTATGTGGTAGTCGTGCCAAGCCTTCTGTCTTATCTTTTCTTGGGTTTGGTTATAAGTTGCTAGGAACCTTTTCTCATCCAATTTCTCCAATTCAATCAACCTCTCATGTAGTGAAGCATCTTCATTCATTCTAAATGTGACCACCACTCTTAAACTTGGGAGTACAAACTCTATAGGGACCGTGGCTTCCAATCCATAGACCAATCTAAAAGGAGAGTATTTGGTTAGCCTCGTGTATGTTTTGCGGTAAGCCCATAATGCTGTAGGTATCTTGAAATCCCAATCCACTTGTTGTAATGAGAATTTTTTTGTAAGAACCTTCTCCAATACCTTGTTGAATGCTTTGAATGTCCCATTTGCTTGTGGATGGTACGACGTACTTCTATTATGGTGAATCATGAAGATGTTTAATAATTATTGGATGGTAAAATTGAAAAAATGTTTCCCTTGGTCACTTGTAATACTCGAGGGGCATCCAAACCATGTAATGATATTTTCATAGATGAATCTATTAGTTGTCTTAGCATTAAAATCCTTAGTAGGGATAACTTCGCCCATCTTGTTAAATAATCTGTCCTTGTTATTATGAACCTTGCCTGGAGTGTCTTGTGGCGGGTTTGATTGGTCTAATGAAGTGTATTTCCCACTTTTCAAATGGTGCCAATGCTAAAATTGGTTTTGATGGAATTTCATCCGGGTATTGGGTTTTCCCACCCACTGACCAATATCACAAGACCTCACGTGTTTATGTGCATCTTTAAAAAGTGTAGGCCACCACAAACCAACCATCATCACTTTTCTAGTTGTTTGATCTCCTCCATCATGTCCTCTAACTACACCTTCACGAGCATTTATCAATATGTTCTTTCTTTCATGTTTCAAGGCCACCCTCCGAGAGGACACCATCCTTTCCTTTCTTATATAATTGTCCCTGAATCAATGTAAAGGGAAAGGCTTGACTTAACAAGTTCCTCTTCTATTGCTTTGTGTATTCACTAGGGAATTCTCATGTGTGTAGTAATTGTGATATCTCATAAAAATCCTTTGGAATTACCTCTATTCAAAACGGGTGTGTGCCAGGAAATCATCATAATATGGTCCCCCATCTTCTCTTGTCTTGATTATTGATAAGTAGTCTAGTCTATTGTTTAATCTTCCTAGTTTGACTGTAATTGTGAAGTCAAATTCTTAGAACAACATGAGCCAAGGACATATCCTTCCTTGTAACACAGGCCTATTTAAAAAATATTTTAATGGCTCGTGATTTGTATAGAAAAAAAGAAGTAGCCAATAAATATTATCTATATTTATCTTGATACATCCTAAGAATTACTTGCATAAATCAATTTGTAAATGTGAAAGACTCTGGGTGCAGAGAGGTTAGACTATGAGGGTCTTACTTTCAGATGTAGGCGATGCCTCCAAATGGGTCATATTTTAGAGGATTGTGAGCATTCCAAACACAAGATCAAACCAACGTGGTGGAAGGAATCTCTACCCAAACATCTAATGATCAATCCTCATGCGAGATACATTGTGGAATCTTTCACCCCTCATAAGAAGACACACTCACCATGGAATGGATTCTGAATAGTATAGAGAAGAAACCTCAAGACGATTCTTCCCAAGGTGTTGTTTCAATGGAAAATTATGCCTCGATGCCCCTATTGAGGGTCACATTCCTATTAAGACACTTGAATTTATTCTTCCGATCTTAGCGGAAGAAGGAAATGAGGAATGGATGATGGTGGATAGGAAAAATAAAGGACACGCCAAATCTAAACCCCCATCATTTTGGAAAAGGTATGAGTCTTGTCTTGTTGTTTTGTTCTTATTTATTTATCCGGACTGGAAGCTTTCCGTTCGGTTTGTTTTTCTATTGAGCTCGGACGTTGGTGCGCTATGGGTTAGATGTGGGCCTGCTTTGTTTTAGTTTGTTTCAGTTGGGAAGTTTGACTACTTTTGTCTTGGATCTTCCTCGCTTATCTTGGTTTTTATACCCTATGTCATATGCTCTTTATTGTTATATTCAGGTTTTGACCCTTGTGTTGTACATGGGTATGGTCCCCTTCAAAAATTATTTACCAATGATAAAAATATATTTTCTATATTTTTGCAAGGCATAAACTATGCTCAATTATTCTCTCTCTGTAGTGGTGTAGTTCCTTTTTTCTTTGGCTAACTTCCTACTTACAAATGCCACTAGATGGTCTATTTTTTCTCGAGGTTGTGTCGAGACTTCCCTAATGGCAATGCCGGATGCATCTACATGGACGTGGAATGGAAGTTTATAGTTTAGAAATATCAAGATTGGTGCATGTAATATTTTTTCCTTCAATACTTCAAAGGCATCCGCGCATTGTTTTCTCCATTGTATTTTCTTGTTTGTTCTTTTCTTTAATAACTTCTTCAAAGGTGCACTTATTTCCACATAGTTTCTTATAAATTTTCTATGGTATCCAGTATATACAAGAATTGTTCTGACATCCTTCTGCATTTTGGGAGGGGCAAATTAATAATCAATGAAGTTATCACTAGATCAATTAATAATCCTTCTTTACAAATTATGTGTCCTAATAATGTGCCAAATGGGGTTAAAAATATGCACTTCTTCAAATTCAAAGATATTTGCAATGATCTAAATTTTTGAAACATCAATCTCAACACTTGAAAATGGTTTTTCAGCAATATGTAGACTGTCCAATCATCAAGGTATACCTCTAAGAAGTCATAGATGAATTATTTAAATGCAATAATAATTATTCTACTTGAACACACTGTGGGTGAATTCTTGAGTCCAAATGGCATAAAAATGTACATAAATGAACCCCATTATGTAGCAAAAGTAGTATTTGGTTGGTCTTCGGGGAAATTATGACCTGATGGCATCTAAAGAACCCATTCGTGAAAGAATAGACTTCTCTGCCTACAACATTCTCCAACACTTCTTCTATAAATGGTGTTGGGAATGGGTCATGTAAACACGATTTGTTTAACTCTCTATAGTCTATGCATATTCTTATTTCTCCCATATTCTTGTTTTGTATTACCATTGGAATTATCCACTTTGAATCATCAACAAGCTTTATAATTCCAGCATTCAACATTTTATCTATTTTAGTCTTCACCTTGACTTTTAGGTTAGGATTTAACCTATATGGTATCTTTTTCAAGGGTTTGAACCCTTCCTTGATTTGTATTTTCATTGGGCTAACTTCTTCTTTTATTCCCTCAAATATTTAAAATCTTCTCGGGAATATGTCTTGGAATTCTTGAAGAATCTCGACTACCTTCGCCACTTCTTTTTACCAGTAGTCTCCTATCTTGGAAAGTTTCTCCTCTCCATTGGTCCCAATATTTTTTGTTCTTATCTTTAGGGGTTGATAATAATATTTATATTCTTCTACCTTAGTCTCCACTACTTCCCTTTCTTCTTCAAAGGTTTTGTATTTTAAATTCTCGTGCCTTTCATCTTTCTCTTACTTTTCTCTGCCGAAGAAAATACCATTTCTAGATCTTTGTTTAGGATTTATTTCCTTGATGGTTATTTTGTATTTGTTGTCTTATTTGAGTATTTCTCCATGGTCGCTTCTAGGTTTAGGAATAGAAAAGTCCTAATCTAGTTGCGCAGCAAGGGGTGGTGGAACAAACTATAGATGGGTTCAAGGTAAATTAAAAAAATCCCCTACGTAAAAACAACTTGTAGCCAAGTGTTAGAAAAAAGTGCCAAACAAGATTAGATGCAACGTTGTGTTGAGATAGAGGAGGAAATGCAAAAAAATTATCATCTATTCAAACAATAAAGCCACATATTTTTACTGCATCCAATCTATAGTTAGAGGTGCAAACAAAAAAAGATGTGGAAGAAAGATTAAAATAAGATACAATTAAATTGGAGGCGAAAAGAATAAAATCCGTGAGAACACCGTGGAAGAGTATAAACAACAAATCTTAAATCCAAAAACTATGGAAAATTAGAAAATAAGATTGGAGATGCAAGCCACAATGGGTAAATTAGAGGCGAACTAAATAATGCCGTAACCTATTATACTTATACAATTGGATGGCCTAGCGAAACTCAAAAAGAAAAAATAGAGCTAGAAAAGTTGGAACAACAGATTTATATAGAATCAACAACATATGATATCAACCACGACAAGATGAAACCTAAAGAAGGAAAATTTCTGAGTTGGTAGAGAGCTATCAAACAAAGAAAAGTGCGTGGTATGAAAAGGTAATGGATATGAAAGAGTGTAACACACCACTTCATAGATCCATTATTAGAATGCAACAAGAGCTCACAACCACCCAAAACATATGGGGTCAAGTGAAAAACAATCAACACCATCTGACATTATTCAGTTGATCTAGGAGAACTCACAACTACAAGAGTGGACAAAGCAAATAGACACACATATAGAGTTGTGGTATAATATTGAAAATAACATTACACTAAAGATTACTAAGTACATCCATCTAGCCCCACCATAAAGAGGACTAAAAGGCAGGCCTCCCATAAACCCAGTTGGGTGAGTCGAGTGAAGGAACTCTTCCTTACGCCAGATGTCTAAGTTTTTGGGGGTTGATTTCCTTACCATCCTAAGTTGGTGTCCCATAATTCTAGTTGAGCGAGTCGAGTGAGGGAACTTTTCCCTACACCAGATGTCTAAGTTTTGGGGTTTGATGGCTACATAACATTTTTGGAGAAAAGGATAGGGTTCTTCATTAGTTGTTGTCTTGAGGACGAGAAAAGGTTTAAGTTGGGGGATGATGTTGAAAGGGTTCTTCATCACATTTTGAAATAGATGCAGAGTTAAGGAAATAGCCACCGAAGCTGGGAAGAATCCGTGGAAGACTGGAATAATTTGCGGTATCGGGAGGAAAGCTTATGTACACTAGAAAAGCCGTGATAAATTGAAAGAATCCAAGAGATACTCGTAGGAATCCAACATAAAGTCATGGAATAAAGACAAGTCAAGACAGGTATGAGACAAAAGCATCAAGTTGTGAATTAAAAGTAGCGAATCTTGGAATATTTTGTATCGTGTATATTTATTATAATTAATCCTTTGTATATGGGTGTATCACATGAGATAGAGAAATGCCATATGAGAGATATTGAATTATATGAGATAGAAAGATGAAATATTGAATAGAGAAAGATCTGAATATGTAATTGAGACTAATGTAATGATGGAGATTGATGTTTTGGAGTAAAATCTATTATGTGTGTTTACATTCTTTATGTTCACAAGTTAGAATAGTTTACTTTTCTCGCATACATCACTAAAATTAGATCTAGATTCTTAAAATCTCACACTCGCTATCAAGGTTTAAGGTCAACAAACAATAAATTTCATGTCCATTTAACCATCATGTGACAATTCATCCATAAATTTAACTTCCATTAGACTGTCACTTATATATATTTTTTCCCTTTTTCTTAGAGAATTCAATGAAAAAGTAGTAATTTCTAGCATATGTAGATAGGTGCCTCAAGATGTATATCTCTTGACATATTTTAGATAGATGTATTTAAGATATCTATGATAGTAAATTTTTTTAATTCAAATATGACCTCATTGACATACAAATTAACACACAACAAGAGGGAAAGATGACGACAATAAGCATAAAAATCAATAAAACCAAGTTAGGGGACAAAATGACACAGAAAATGCAAGGGGCCATTTTTGTAGATACTTAACCATTTTCAAAGGGTATGAAAATGATCATCATCCTATATATGTTTCAAAGCACCAAGGAAAGAAAAAAATAGAAGAGGGAAAGGAGAAAATAATAGTCATCTAAGGCACAAATGACAAGTACAAATGCACAAATTCTCTCAATAAGGAGAAAACAACAATAGACAAAAAAAGATTTGAAATAAGGTTGGTAACACAATGAAAATTTGAAGTGAAAAACATAAGGGGATACATACCAATAAGAAATTAATTGGAAAAGTAATCAATAAACACATAAATATAATAGAAACAAATAAATTATCTTTTCCTACTAGAGAAATTTTATTAGAAACAACCCCTAGAATCACTCATCATGACATGCTATAGTTGTAGTATATAGAATTTGCATACAATTTTTACAACTTATAAAACAATGTGTAATAAATTATATTAAACAAAGTACATAGTTTACACAATGGGTACATATTAGGACACACATAAGGAAAACACTCAAATGATAGATAAATTAAACAAAAGAATTTTACTACTATAAGAAACTACTAACATGAACCAAAATAATATTAGAATCACCTGTCTGGTGGTGCGTTTGGTCTTCTGTGGGGTCATCCAACCAATGGGGTGATGTTGTCTAGGGGATGTTGGCTCAGTCCTTTCATGGGGAAAGCAATAAACCCTTTCCCGAGAACCTGTTAAGACAGGTTGGGGATGTAGCCACTAAGGATTTATCCCCTATTTGGGTGTCTTTCAAAGAAGCATTGCGGGGGAAAGGTAATAGGAACAAGGGAATGGTGGATCCTAGGAGTTATAAGTCTATGGCTTATGAAAAATCTACCCCATCATTTTGTTTTGGAGAAGAGGTGGTGAAAATATGAAGATTTCTTTAGGAAAAATGGATTGATTTTTAGATTCAACAATTTTTGTCTTGGCTTGCCCTCTCTTCATTCTTGGATGTCCAATCGCTGGGCCCCATCATGGAAGGTAAGTTGGATATTTATCCTACTGCATGTGGGTTTTTCATAGTTGTATTTTCTAAAACATTAGATAGGGATTTTATTTTTGGAAGAGTTTGGGATTTTCAATCCCATTTTCTATTGATGAAACCGTGGTTCTCTTTGTTTAACCCGATGTTTGATACATTCCAAGTTAATCCAGTTTGGATTCGTCTACCTTATTTTCCCCTCCAATTTTGGATGGAGAGTTGCTTAACCTCTATAGGTAACACATTAGGGAAATGTTTGGCTATTGACCCAAAGACTGAAGATTATGAGCACACTATGTATGCCAAAATATTGGTTGATATGGATACTTCTATAGATTTTCTAGCCACTATTGAACTCAAAGTTGAGGATAGAACTTGGATACAAAATCTGGACTATGAAGGGTTTCCCTTTAGGTGTAGAACATGTTTTTATCTTGGCCATTTAGCTTCATATTGTCATATGGAAAGAAAACATGTTAAAAGTAGAATCTCTTAGTGGAAGAATTCAAATCCCAACCACCTGGTTGTAAATGACCCGTCAAATTTTGATTATGATTATGAATCTAGGAAATCGGTTGATCTAGATTTTGAAAAGGAGAAAGTGTTTTCTCCTCTTCGATGGATCCATTGCAGCAATATCGTAATAATGATGCAGTTTTTACGGTTTTGGAAAAGGGAACATGTTCCCTTCCTCTTGCTTCATCAGGGATCCAAAATTTCAAGGAGCAGATTGAAGTTATGATTCCAATCCATAATAATGAAAATGAAAATCTGAATACTAAAAAGGATTGGACAGTTGTGAAAAGGAAAAATAAAGGGACTATCTCTCCCCTTAAGATGCACTTAAGATCCAACAGGAAGGGATCTCAAAAATGAGATAGCTGCTGGTTTTGTTTTTGTGTTCTTTGGTTTGATTTTAATGTTGTTTTATTTCTTTGTGCCGCTTGGTAGAGGCTGCCTCTTTTGTTCCTCATTGAAAAATATTTTTCTCCACTTATTGTATGGGGTAGGGTCCCCTTAACCCTCTTTTACCTATAACAATTAAAAAATAAGACAAAAATCTAAAATCGGGCTTTGGTGTAATGCACGTACATAGTTATATACATCTTAACACGAATGTTAGCTTTACGCTTTCTTCATCTTATATTTTTGATATAAGAGAGTCTTCACATTCTCTTTAAGATTAGAGTGCCTTACATATCTTCAACTTTTTACTATCTAGACTATGCTTACTATCTAGACTATGCATATACCTTAGGTATTGCATACTATAAAAACTTATACAAAATACATCAAAGTCATATTTTTGATCTCAATAAACTTTCAACACTTTCCTAGACTTAAATAGTTGTCTCATCCCAAGACAAAATAATATTTTAAAGTCCATAAGGTGTTATGTATTACTTTTTCAGCCACTTGATGATATTTTTTCACTTTTCACTAAGCTAGATTCTATTTGCAATCAACACAAGGAAATCCATTTATTAGTTTTCATCCTCAGTAAACTACATAACCACCCTTATGGGTTTTTAATTAAGTATATTTTACAATAGACTACCCTGTCAGGTTTTAAATCTATGAAAATTACATCATATATATTCCTTCTTGAGTTTTTTGATATGGATGGCGTGAAAATAAGATTTGTAATACCCTTTAAATTGAGATATTGATCATCTGATCTTTCTGAGAATAACTAGCTATTAAACTAGTATTGTTGTAAGTGAGATTGATGAAAATATATGGAATAAATGACTTTTGAATATAATTATTAAGTTTTATGGTATTTATTTTTGAATATCTATAATAAAATAAAAGAATAAAAATATATTAAAAAGTGTACCCACTCTTAAAAATTCACCCCACTATTGCTTATTCAATTAATCAAGAAACAAGGCTAATATAGCCATTACAACAAGACTTGTCTAAATTTGCATGACAAGTAAAAGACTAATAATAGGAACTAAAACTCCTAAATGAACTAAAGTCAACTAAATATAAATAAAAATAGACTCAAGATGACAAGTATCATCCACTAATAATATATGGTCAACATGCAAGAAACCATTATTAGTTTAAGTGACACATGCACACCCATCATACATCTTAGTCAAACTAGGTGCTCTAACCTCTCTTAAAAATAGAAATGGATTTAGATAAGAATAAAATTATTCATCTATACATAGAAATTTTCCCCACCTCTTGGGTATGAATGAATAACGATTTGAAATCAGTTAAGTGTAGATCCAATGAACTGCACTCTAATTGACATTTGTAGTTGAGAAATAGAATTGTAAAAAAAGAATTGAAAATAAAATAAAATTTACATTTAACCAAAAAATATGAAAAAGAAAAAATAAAACAAAAATAATTATAACAATTACAAATTAGGTTCCTATATTGGTTTCATAGTCAAAATTTCTCCCTTAGATGTGAAGAGCAAAAATATTTATCATCTCCTTAAGTCTTCCATGAATCTTCTTCAACAATCCCTTGGAAAAAATATCGGTAAATCAAAACACAATTCTCATATAATCAATGAAAACGCATTTATCATTGAGCAATTATTTGATAAAAAACATGCTTGAGTTCAATATGTTTGGTTCTAGCATGGAAAACTAGATTCTTGGACAAGCTGTACTATTGGCTCATTGTAATCACAATAAATCTATGTAGGACCAAGTTGAGTTTCTCTCAAATCAACTTTAGTAGAGGGTAAAATTTTGTTAGTTTGTTTCTTTGATGAACGTGAAACCAACCCCCTTCCCAATGTGAAGCATTAACCTTAAGTACATCAAGAGATACTCCCCAATTTGGATATGTGTGTCCAATCAAACATAATTAAATTTCTGGTCTAAAATGAATATCGTGATTATAATTACCTCTTAGATTTTTTGAAAACTTTTTTCATTGTTTGAAATGCTTTAGTGATGGATTGCCCATAAATATAGAAACTAGTGAAACCCAATAACTGTAAATTTTTTTCTTGTAGACCCATTTGGTTCTATTGACATATTTATCAGCTAGAGGATAAATAAGAGTCCATGTATCATTCCTCTAAATTGAATCCATCTCAAATTTCATAGCATCAACCCAATCTTTCCTTTGAATAGCTTCTACACAACTTATTGGTTCACTAGCCATAGATGCCAATGCAAACATATTATTTTCGTCATAAGCATCATAAAAAATTTTAGCTTCTTGAGCTTGAAAAACTATGGTAATACTCTCGTAATTATGACCCAACATTTTTTTTTCCGGATTGGACTCAACAAATGCTTTTATTCTTGGTACTGAAATAGATATATGACTAGTCTCTTAGAAAGGCCTAGTATTATTTCCTATTAAACTAGAAACATGTGTAAGAATTTGTAATCTATAAAAATATTCTTTAATAGGATCCCCTCTTCACTCATGACCCTTTAATAATTTTGATCTTGATAATCATACATCTTATTTTTAAAAAATTATAATGCCTAGAAACAATTGCGATTTATTAATATGAATATAAAACTTTTACGTCTTGCTTTCATCACTATATCTTGTAAAAATGTGAGCCATAATTTGAGGAAATAATTTTATTCTCTTTTTTCATACTTTTCTTGAATTTAGGTGAGTTTGATGTTGACCTTAATTTCAACTTAGGTAGAATTTAGGTGAGTTTCATGTTGAAAAAATATACACCGATTAAATTATGAATCAAATTATTACGCTTGTTTGTCTTCCTTTGTGAATACTTGCAATAAAATCATATAATAACCATTAAAAAGACTTGTCTAAATTTTCATAAGTAAAACACTAATAACAATAACTTGTTATCATGCAAAATATATAACATCCAAAATTGAAAATTTTGACCATGAAAACTAAGATCAACATTTGAAAACTCCTCTCCGGTCATTGCGAACCTTTCCTCTTTCCGGTCCATCAACTCATATAGCCCCTCCGGGTTTGTGTCATCCTCATTATGGATAAGAGGAATGGGCTAACATGGTTTTTAAGTGTGTTTCATGTGAAAATAATGGATCAAAGTTGAATTGATGATAATATTGTTATGTCAAAATCATAACACCCCTCGAATGACCCGGTTTGAGATGGGGCATTCGACGTGATTGCATAACATGGAGCTATCTTGAGTGTGGGACATGTGAAATGTGATAGCTCTCCGAGAAGGACAGCCTCCCGATCCTAACCTACCTACCACTAACTAATCCTAATCTAATGCTTCCAAGAGGACATGGAGAAAGATACATGGAATGAAAACCTACACTAAGAGCGGTGATACACCAAGAAAGGAGTGTTGATCACTTCCCCAACCCTGTAAAATGGAGAAAGGGTGAACCCTGGGGAGGTTGGATAGATGCAACAAAAACCCAAAATCACACCAATGCACTAAGGGGAGGCTGGACCACTACAACACAATCCCGAAATGTAAACAATCTTCATTCCTGTAAGCACAATACACCAAACCTTGTAAATGAACATGAAATATGCATAGAACACCCTGCTACAATGAGAGGTAAGAGAGACAAAAATCATGCAAAGGTTAAAATAACTAACACAGAACATAATTTTTATTGCTCATGAAATATACACAGTACATTGCATGTGGGAGAGAGGCATGAAGCCATTATAGAGTTTGGAGGAAGGCCTAAAGCCCTAAGAAGAATGGGGTGCATGGGAGAAAAAATCATCAACCCTTTGCACATGCAAACCCCTTACATTTTATAGAGGAATAAAATGAGGAGAGAGAGGGAAGAAAATATGAAAATACACTCGATCTCCTGCAAAATCCATCATTGTCCCTGCAAGAGTGATGGGAAAGTCTGCCAAGCCCATACTCCATTGTACCTTACTTGTTGGGGAAGAAAAGAAGCCCATACCTCATCATTTTGGGTAGGTGAGAAATTTAAAACCATTATTCTAAAATGGTGGACTGTATTTCCTCATTTCAAAATATTTAACCTTATTAAAATTAGGAAATCTAGTCATAGTTGTGTAGAGGACACTGAGAGCTTTCCAAAATTTGATTTTGTGCAAATATGAGCTTCTAGTCAAAAGTTATGGCCATCTGAAGATGAGGGTACCATACTGCAATAAATGTGAGTGGTTGATCTGCCTCTTCAAACTTTGACCCTGCATCGCACCCTCTGAAATCTACATTTTTGGACTTTCAGGATTTGAAGTTTCAGGCATTTCGGGCATTTAGGCTTCGAGGTCATCACATTATTCTATTCATCTACCCGAGTTTGTGAAACCTCCAAATCTAAACTCCAAAGTCTAAAATTTGGACTTTGGGTTTCGGGCTTCAAGTTATGATTTGTGTGCATTGGGGATTCAATGGTATGAAATATGGAAACCCCAAAGTCTGAAATTTGGACTTCGTGTTTGGGACCTTTGTGTTTTCATGGTTTTGGGGTTTCGTGTTTCGTGGTTTTGGGGGTTCAAGTTTCAGGATTTCATGGTTTCATTCTTCGTTCATTCATCTGGTGATGCATTTTTCTGAACTCCCAAAATCCCAAAGTTATAATTTTAGACTTCGTGTTTCGTAAATTTTCTCCTCTCCACGTGGCATTGTTTGTCGTTCAACCCTACTACAAATTATGAACTCCCGAATGTCTGAATTTTGGACTTCAGAATTTGATGTCCTTTGGACCTTTTAAGCCCATTGATTTGGATTTTTTCCCACTTTGAATCAATGCTTCCACGTCTCTTCAACTCACTCGAATTGGGCCCAAAATGCAAGCTCCCATGGCTAAATCAATCCCTTTATTTTCTCTATGCGAGGTCAATTTTGTCTAATTTTTCCTGAGGGTCAAAATTGGATAACAATTTGATGACTCATGGGGTCACTCGCTGATAGGTGGACGATCGCTTGCCTTGAAGTATCCATTGGGTTACAAAGTCACTATATACCTGAAAACTGATCTGACCCTACTGAATTTGAAACTCAAAGACCACCCGTAATCACTGAACTTGAAGCCACTTTACTTGCACTCTCAATTATCATAAGAAAATCTCAAAAATAAGATTTGTGAGAGTGGAAAATTGTCTTAACCTATAGCTTTCACTGCGCGATTGGTCGAAAGGAATAAAAACACAAGAACTCAACAAGATCTATCCTTAACTCGATTTTAGTTACTTTACATTTGTTTTATCTTAAGGATTGCAACCATTCCCTGTAGTTGTGAGATTCTTCTCAGTATGCGGGATGCCTAATGAAACATTATGTACTCGTGGCTTTGGAGTAACATGAACAAAACTATATACAAAATATAAAATCATACATGTCTAAGTAGACATGTAGAGTGCATAGCACTTGTGATACTGAAAACAAAAACCCTAATCCTACCCTACACTAACAAGATAGAGAGAAAACTTCAAATAAATCCCGCCAATGGTAGTGAAAAGTAGCTTCCTTTTCTCAAGACCTGGAAGCCATGAAAATGATTTGAAGTTGATCATGGATGTGATTATGAATGAAAAATTGTCATAGTAGAAACTTCTCACCCATATCATTGAGATATTAGGTGGAAACCATAAAACATCTGTTCAGAATGATTCACATGGGGCTCTTGGAGATGTTGTAGTTGATGTAGCTGATCCTTGTCACTATTTACCCTCATGTTCCGAAGTGAACATGACTGGTTGTGGAAACTATAGTTTTAGATCCAATTAAGCTAATTAGATGATAGGGAATGGCCCAAACCGCCAAATGTGCCTGTTGTTCTAAATTGGAATTTCAATAAGAAAATCTTTAAGCAGACATTCCTGTAAAAGTTGATTGTCTATATTCAGAATTTCTTCTCTTCACACATCTATAGAAAACTGATGTGTCACCTTGGTGGAAGGTATGGAAGAAGTGATTTCCTTGTGCTCTTTTTCCTCCATGGAAATACGGGACTCCTCCCCAATATGCATCTCCCCGAGATCACTTGCGGCCTCCAATGGAACTATTGATGGACTGCTGAAAGTTGTAGGGTGTAGCTGCTCACTTTAGAACTCCTCCTCCTTGTTTGACATGCTATGGGGAAGATTCAATTCCTCCAATATTGGCTCAAGAGGACTCTTATGAAGGATAGGATGCCTTTGCATGTGTTCCTCTTTAGAAATGGACTCTTGTGCTTGGGAAGTGGATGATGGAGGAGCAAATGATGTGATCTCCATGGGCTCATCATCGTTGAAACAATCCTCTAAGTCCGAAAGATAATCTGCCTCCTTATTTTCTTGCTTTGCTGGCTCAACCTCATCCATAAAGGGAGCGTGCTCCTCTTATTTTGGATTTGGAGTTGTTCTAATTTTCTCCCCTAAATTTGGAGTAGATGGTTGATTAATAATCTCTAAAAATAAAGTTCCCGTGTAGACACTACATTATGAGCATTCTAATTATTGGTCATCTTCAACTCTTCTCGCTTTGCTTTTGATGTTGTAACATCAAATTTCACCACCCGTGGTTAGACTTTGACTTGTTGTGTTGGCTTAACCATCAAGGGGATTTTATTAATTTCAAATTTCAGAGCCAATCTTATAAGGCTTCTCATCATTGCTTCTTTGCTTGACTCTTCTTGTCGTTGTTCCTCTTGATTGGTTTTCTGGTCTCTTCCCGACATGAGCTTGGGATTCGAGAGGGGTAGTGGGTGGTTTGCCAACATATTTTTGTTTTTTTGGTGGTGGAGATGATGGAAGGGGTTTAAAATTTGTTCCCGTGGAGGGCACTATTTTTTGGAATGGAAAAGGATAGAGGAGCTGAGATGAGATGGAAGAGTGGAAGATGAAGAAGTGGATCTCATAATATGGGAAACATGTGTAAAGCTTGGGAATTGGTGTTTGGGTTGAGATGGAAGTGACTATGGGATTAGTGGAGGGTTATAGGATGACCATGCAGGCATCTCCCATTGACAAGATGAACCAACATTGGATTCATAAGCTTCTATCTCCATTATCCACTGCTTGAGTTGTGGTAGCATCTCAATAATGAAACCAAGCTTCTCCTACAGGATAAGATAATATGGAAAGGGGCCTTCCCATGGACAGGGGGCCCTGAATCTAATCTTGAATGCCTTCATTTGGGCTGAATCCCTAGACTACACCATACTAGCCATCATCTTGAGGATCTTCATTTGTAACTCCACATCTCCGGGGAAGAATGTCGTTTCAAAACCTACATACCCTCGCTGCCCTATAATAACTGGATAGTTTGGCATATAGACAAACCGATACATGTCTTACTCATCGGGTATGATCACTAAACTGATTCCCATCACAATACGGATCTAGAGATGGTTGGTAGCACCATGGAGATGAAATTTGCAACTCGGAAGGAGAGTTGCAATGATATGGCCGCTGCCTTAAATGTGAATCCCATGAGGTGAATGAAGCCATGATTGCAAGACTTCATAGAATGGAAGAAAAATGAAAGGGATGGAAGAGAGAAAATGGATGGTGAAGAAAAGGAATGTTTGCTACTTAGAGAGATGGTTTTGTTACCCACATGGAGTCACCAGTTGTGCTTTGCATGCGTGTCTCTGAAGACTGAAATTCCACCAAGTGCACAACAAACTTGATGAAATGAAATGGAATTCCTGTATGCACACCTTGAAGAGCTCAAAATTTTTTTTGGGGTTGAAATGGTTCATTGCAAATGATCCTCCGAAATCTTGAAATTTGGGACCTGGCTCCACTTGAAAACCTCCAAAGTCTGAAGTGGTTGAAACTCAAACCCGAAGTGCATAGAAGTTCCAAACTCCAAAATGAGGAAACCTCAAAATATAAAATTGCCACAACTCCCGAAGTTTGAAAGCCTAAAAATTCAAAACCTCGAAAATTCCAAAACTTGAAATTTAGAAAGGTTTGAAAATGGAAAACCTTTGAAATCCCAAATCCTAAAATTGGATAACCCCAAAATTTTGAAAGTGAAAATTTCAAAAATCTAAGGATACCCTTTTGAAGCTTAGCCCCGATCTATCATCTGGTGAATCTTGAGCTCATTTTACACATTTTTAGCCCTCCAAAAATGATTTTAGACTTTGAACCTGCTGCAGAAACCTCTAAAATCTGAAATTTACAACTCCCGAATTCCAAAATGCATGGAAACATCCGAAATTGAAGTGTTTGAAACCGGATTGAATGTGATCTTGATTCTGCAGTAGAACAAATTTGAAAAATATAAATCTTACTCCTGTGATGTCCCACTAGGCATGCCAAAACTGTTATGTGTGGTCACATGATGGCTTAAGATTTGTTGTTTGATAATGAGACACCTCTGAAATATGAGAAAATATAACTCTTGTGATGTCCCACTGGGCGTTCCAAAACTGTTATGTCAAAATCACATCCTCCCCGAATTTCCTAGTTTGAGATGGGGCATTCGGCGTGATTGCATAACATGGAGCTATCTTGAGTGTGGGACATGCAAAATGAGATAGCTCTCTAGAGAAGGCCGGTTCCTGCTCCTAGCCTACCCACTACTAACTACTCCTAATATAAGAAAACCACTAACTAATCCTAATCTAATGCCTCCAAGAAGACCGGGAAAAATATACATGGAATGAAAACCTACACTAAGAGTGGTGATACACCAAGAAAGGAGTGCTGATCACTTCCATAGCCTTGAAAAATGGAGAAATGGTGAACCTTGAGGAGGTTGGATAGATGCAACACAAACTCAAAATCACACCAATGCACTAAGGGGAGGTGGACCATTCATGAACACAATCCGAAAATGTAAACAATCTTCATTCTTGTAAGAAAAATACACCAAACCATGCAAATGAACATGAAATATGCATAGAACACCCTGCTGCAATGAGAGGTAAGAGAGACACAAAAATCATGCAAAGGTTAAAATAACTAACACAAAACATAATTTTTATTTCTCATGAAATATACACAGTACATTGCATGTGGGAGAGAAGCATGAAGCTATTACATAGTTCTAAGGAAGGCCTAAAGCCCCAAGAAGAATGGGGTGCATGGGACAAAAATCATCAACCCTTTGTACATGCAAACCCCTTACATTTTATAGAGGAAGAAAATGAGGAGAGAGAGGGAATAAAATCTGAAAATGCACTCCAATCTCTTGCAAAATCCATCATTTTCCCTACATGAGTGATAGGAAAGTCTTCCAAGCCCATACTCCATTGTACCTTACTTGTCGGGGAAGAGAAGAAGCCCATACCTCATCATTTTGGGTAGGCAAGAAATTTGAAACCATTCTTCTAAAATGGTGGACTGTATTTCCTCATTTTGAAACATTTAACCTTATGAAAATTAGGAAATCCAATTGTAGTTGTGTAGAGGACACTGAGAGCTTTCCAAAAGTTCAATTTTGTGCAAATCCAAGCTCCTAGTCAAAATTTATGGCCATCTGAAGATGAGGGTGTCATACCACAATAAATGTGAGTGGTTGATCTACCTCTTCAAACTCCGAACCTGCATCACACCCTCTGAAATATGAAATTTCAGAATTTTGGGTGTTTAGGCTTCGAAGGTTGCTGTTACTATTCATCTAGATGAGTTCGTGAAACTTCTAAAATGCTAAAACTAAGAAGTACAAAATTTGGACTTCAGGTTTCGGCTTCAAGTTATGATTTATGTACATTGGGGCTTCAATGTTTTGAAATTCCAAAACCCCAAGTTTGAAATTCGGACTTCAAGTTTTAGACCTTTGTGTTTTCGTGGTTTGGGGTTCGGGTTTGAGATTTCAGGGTTTTGATTACTATTCATCTTTCCATGCGACACATTTCTCCAAAATCCTAAAATCCCGAAGTCTAAATTTTTGACTTCAGGTTTTAGAATTTTCTCCTCCATGTGTGGTACTATTCACCACTTGACCTTTGTCACGCCAACTCCAAACTCCCGAATGTCTAAAGTCTGAATTTTAGACTTTGGACTTTGATGTCCTTTGGACCTTTTGAGCCCATTGATTCATAATTTTTCCCGCCTCGAATCTGAATGCTTCCACGTCACTTCAACTTGCTCTCGCTCGAGCCCAAAAACAAGCTCCTTGACTCGAATCAATCCCTCTATTTTCTTTGTGTGAGGTCATGTTTGTCTAATTTTTCCTGAGGGGCAAAATTAGATAACAAATACTAAGCTCCGAGGTATAATGGATCTCTCTAAAGGAATAAATTGGTTATTTTTAGCCATATTGCAACATAAGGACATGATTTAACCTAAATGTAATTAAATCTTATTTTAAGAGTAAATTTACCAAACTTAATGATACATAAATGATAATGTACAATAACACACAAACAATAAGGAATAAAATAATATGAAACCCTAAGCAAGAGGAAGAGAGGGTGACTTAAATGATTTCATAAATTCTAGAGATGATTTGGACAGAGAAATATTGAAACAGATTATAAACAGTGTCATAAAGGCTCACCGGAGGTTTTGGGACTCAAAATGTGCAGACAAAAGCACCCACAGGAGGATAGGAACACCTGGGCTCTATTGACTGATCTTGGTGCTAGTGTCCAGTGAAGTGTTCGTGTTCTATCTTTTTCTCGTGCATGAGGAGATTTTTATTAGCTTCCTTTTGTCATTATGGTTTTGATGTATTGTCATTGATTATACCTAAAACCTCGCAAAGAGACATACCTAGCTGCACATGCCCACAAATTACATCAAATCTAAACATAAAGATGCAGAATGTGGAGTTGGACTGACCCCTGTGGTCACTCAAAGAGTGAACTTAGTACTGAGTGCTACATTAGAATTTCAGACTCCATGAAGTTTTGTGTGAATCAAAGGTGTAATGATGCTCTAAGATGCCATTATGCAAGTTGCACAATGATAGTGGGATAGATATAAAATGTAGCAATACATAAAATGTGTGCGATGGAATAGAATGAACTTCCCCCTCCTATGCCGTATATATAGAGTGATGAATCCTTTTTCCCTTAAAAGAGTGTGCCATATGAATGCCTTTGAAGTGCTCTTATTCCTTTAAATACAAGCTTAGGTGATGGTAGGTAATGCTTTTTCTTGGTGTTATGTTATGGAGCCTTTTTCATGTGTGAAAGTGTTGAAGAATGTATAATCTCCATAGTTTTATTGTCAAGGTTTGGGGCCAAGATGGGCCCCGAGTGGGGTGCGGGGATGGTAGCCCCCGTAAGCACGGGTTTAGGGGCGCAACCCCAAGAAAATGTTTTGGCCTTGAAAAACATGCATGATACCTTGGGAGATGTGTTCTTCTCACATGGGCGGTATTTTGACCCATAGGTTTATGGCATGGATTTAGCCTAGGGTTTTGGTACTTGTGGTATTGTAAAACCGCTATGTAGTTTCCTATAAGTGTGATTTTGGTGCATATGGTAGGGTATTGTACATTGTAGATGTGTGTGAGTTCAAGTGTGAATTCAGGAGAGTTTGTTGAGTACAGCTCCAAACAGATATGGGTATTGTATTGAGAGAAAGAGGTAGCTTATAAAACAAATATGAGAAAATGATTCTTCGTGGACATAGCCCAAATTAGGTGAACCACGTTAAATACTATGTATGTGTTGTGTTCTTTTATTTTCAATACTTTTATTTTAGATATGCAATATTATTCTGCATATTAGTTTCTACTATTGTGATTCTGTGTGGGATTGTTCTGCATATTTTATCCCTTATTTCCTAAGTGGTATCGTGAGCTCGGTTTGGTTTGTTTGAAGTGTTGAATCACACAGAAGGTTTTAGCTTGAGTGGAACCTATGGAAGATGATGGAAGATCAAAGGTTGATAAATTAAATGGGCATAATTTTAGTCTTTGAAAGATGGAGATGGAATATTACCTTTATGAGAAGGATATTTATATTCCACTATCTGAGAAAGGGAATAAACCCTTGAGCATGATGGATGTGAAGTGGGATTTGCTGCATAGGAAGGAACTTGGAACAATCCGGCTATGTCTTGCATCTTTGATATTATTTAATGTTTCAAAAGAACTTATGGATGCATTAGGGAAGTTATATGAAAAACCCTCAGCGTGTAACAAGATATTTTTAATGAAAAAGTTGTTTAATATGAGGATGTCTGAGAATGGTTCAAGAGTTAGTAACATTTAAATGATTTTAATGTAGTTGTGAACATGCTAGCTTTGGTTACAATATAATTTGATGAAGAAGTTAGGGATTTATTAATTCTATGCTCTTTACCCAAGATTTGGAATAACTTGGTAATGGTGGTAAGTAAATCGGTTCCGTATAACTCAAAGTTGAAGTTTGAGGATGTTGTAGGGGTGATTCTAGGTGAGGAAATGTGAAGAAAAATCTTCAGGAATATTCTACTTCAGGGAATGATTTGACATTGGAAAATAGAGGGAGATAGAAAAATAGAGGAAGCCATGGAAAATTGAAAGATCGAGCAAGGTAAAAATCTTGGGCAAGATGGTATGTTGGGCTGTGGAAATCCTGGGCATGCAAATAAGGACTGCCAGGGAGCTTTGGGATAATAACAAATAACAAAAAGAAAACAAGGAGGAAACTATGGTAACAAGTAATGTTTGTCAAGATGCTTTGATTCTTTCTTTGCATAATATTGCTAAATCTTGGGTTTTAGATTTGGGGGCTTCTTTCCATGCTACTCCACATAGGCATTATTTTGTTGATTATGTTGAAGGGGATTTTGGGCATGTGTATCTTGGTGATGATGAGCCTTGCAACATAGTTAGAAAAGGTTGTCTTCAAGTTAATATGCAGAATGAGAATACATGGCTATTGAAGGATGTCCAAATGTGCCCGCATTCAAAAAAATTTGTATAGGTGGGGCAATTGGGAAATGATGGTTATATTATGATATTTATAACAAACTCTTGGAAAATTACCAAGGGTGCTCTTGTGGTGGCAAGAGGTAATAAGGTTGAAACCTTATATTTAACCACTAATAGCACTAATGCTTATAATCATATGGCTTCGATATGCGATACAACATTGTGACACTATAGGCTCGGTCATATGAGCCATAAGGGCATACAGATCATAAAGAAGAATTTTCTTGGATTTACAGAAAAAGTTTGGATTTATGTGAAAATTGTGTATATGGGAAACAAAATCAAGTAAAGTTTCTCAAGTTTGGACATATGAAGAAAGATAATAAGTTAGATCTGGTACATTCTGATGTGTGGGGGTCGGCTCAGGTATCATCTCTTGGGGGTTCAAATTATTATGTTACTTTTATTGATGATGCAACAAGGAAAGTTTTGGTATACTGTATTAGAAATAAATCTGATATATTTTTGACACTTTTGTTAAATAGAAAGCCTTGGTAGAGAATAAAACAAGTCTTAAAGTAAAATGTCTCCTAGGTCGATAATGGAGGGGAGTATTGTAATAACGAGTTTGATGATTATTGTTCTAAGAATGGAATATGTAGGAAAAATACGGTTCCAGGAACTCCACAACAGAATGGGGTGTGAGAAAGGATGAACATGACAATAATGAAATGAGATAGGAGCATGAGGTTACATACAAGACTACCTCTTTCTTTTTGAGAAGAAGTACTAAGCACAACCGTGTACTTGATAAACAAAGTGGACCCTCAAGTGCCTTGGATGGAGGCATACCCGAGGAGGCTTCGTTTGGTAAGAAAGTTGATTACTCATTTCTTAGAGTCTTTGGATGTGAAGTCTTTATTCATATTAACAAGGATGATAGGACCAAAATAGAGGATAAATTAAAAAAATGCACTTTCATTGGTTATGGTGTTGATGAATTTGGACCTAAATGTTGGAGTATTAAGGTAAAGAAAATCATTCAATCTAGGGATGTGGTATTTAATGAGAAATTTATGTATAAGCAACATATTTAGGAAAAAGATAAGAATCAAGGAAAGAATATGCAGTGGTAGATGGGAAAGTAACACATGAATTAGTTCAGAACCTACTCAATAGGAACCCCAAAATCTCATATTGAGGAGGACTTTAAGGTTAAGAAGAGAACCTGAATGTTTTTCTCCTTCTCTTAATTATTTATTACTCACTGGTAGTGGAGAGATAGAGGTAGATGCCGTAGATGCCAAGAAGAAGTGGGAGCAATCCATGGATGAGGAGCATCATGCTCTCATGGAGAACCAAACTTGGGATTTGGTGAATCTACCCAAGGAAAAAGAGCATTGTAGAAACAAGTGGGTGTACTAGTTAAAGAGGAAGAAGGAAGGAAGGAAGAAAATATACAAGGCCCGGTGGTCAAAGGGTTTTCACGAGAAAAAGGTATAGATTTTTGATGATATTTTTTCTCCCGTAGTAAAAATGACTTCTACTAGAATTGTTCTTAGAATAGTGGCAGCATAAGACTTGCACTTAGAGCAGCTACATGTAAAGACTACATTCCTCCATGGTGATTTGGAGGAGGATCTATATATGTAACAACCATAGGGCTATGAGGTCGAGAGGTAAAGAGGAGATGGTGTGCAAATTGAAGAAGATTTTGTATGGCCCAAACAAACTCCACATCAATGGTATACTAAATTCGATAGCTTCATGATGAAGAAAGGTTGTATTAGATGCCATGCTAAGACCATTGCGTATATACAAAGAAATTTCAGGGTAGTTATATGATCATGAGTATGTATGTAGACTACATGTTGTTTGCGGAAAAAACATGCAAGAAATAAAAGTACTCAAGAAGCAACTAAGTGACTCCTTTGATACGAAGGATTTGGGGGAAGCCAAATAAATCCTTGGTATGAGGATATCTAGGGATAGGAAGGAACACAAGATGATTTTATCTTATGAAGAGTACATTGAGAAGGTCTTGGAGAGGTTTAATATGTAGGATGCCAAACCGGTTAGGACACCTTTGGTAGGCAATTCAAGTTATCAAAAGAGTTGTGTCCTAAGACAGAGCAGAGAGAAAACCAGATGTCTAAGGTACCTTACTCAAATCGGTGGTTGGTAGTTTTATATATGTCATGGTGTGCAATAGGCCTGATATTTCCCATGCAGTGGGAGTAGTGAATAGATTTATGAGTGATCCAGGTAAAGATCATTGACATGTAGTAAACTGGATCCTTCAAGATTTGAGAGGAACCATGGGATAATTTTGTGCTACAAGTAGATATGACACCACTTTGCATGGTTATGTAGATTCAAACATTTTTGGAGATGTAGACAACATGAGGAACACAAAAGGTTATATTTACAATGTATGTGGGACAATAGTGATCCGGATTTCATGACTACGGTGAAGCTAGTGGATTTTTCAACCACAGAGGTTGAGTATGTTGCTTGCAATAGAGGAAAGCAAAGAGATGATTTGGTTATAACAATTGCTTGAAGAGTTGTGGCATAAGAAGGAGGAAGAGAAGCTATATAGTGATAGTTAGAGCACTATACACCTAGCTAAGAACTGTGCTTTCCACTCTAGGATGAACCATATACAGTTAAGGTACCATTTCATTAGGACAACTTTGGAGGAAGAGAAGTTAAAGCTAGAGAATATTCATACCACTAAGAATCCTAAAGATAGGATGACCAAGGTGGTCACAAGGGAGAAACTGAAGCTTTGTTAAGCTTTGGTTGGTCTTCACAGATGATAATGAAGGATTGAGAAGCTTGCACAAAGGAAAACTAGTCTCCAAGTGGGAAAATGTTATGTTGTGGTGCTTGTTTGCATGTGTGGAAGTATTGAAGGCTGTACACTCTCCATATTTTTGTACACTGAAATTAATGTATAATCTCCACAATTTTCTCATCGGGGTTTAAGGTTGGGCTAGGCCCTATGCGGGGGTGATAACCCCCACTAGAAAGCACCCCCAAGAAATGTTTTGGCCTCGAAAAATGTTCCCGATACCTCGAAAGACATGTTCTTCTCATATCGATGGTATTTTGACCCATAGGTTTATGGGGCATTTGGCCCATGGTTTTGGTACCCATAATATTGTAAAACTACTTATGTAGTTTCCTATTGGTGTGATTTTGGTGCATATGGTAGGGTATTGTACATTGTAGATGTGTGTGAGTTCAAGTGTGAATTCAGGAGAGTTTGTTGAGCATAACTCCAAACAGATATGGGTATTGTATTGAGAGAAAGAGGTTTCTTGTAATAAAAGTAGCTTTAGAGGCTACTTTTATTCCTCTAGCTATATTGGGGATTTCTATACTTGAGTTGTAGAGGTATAAGTAGTGTTGGTCATTCCCACACTACTTTTATTTTGCAGAGTAGGATGTGATGAAGTGCATATTTTGAAGTGTCCTTCATTTTCTTCATAATTAGTAAGGATATTTCCAAGTTTACTTAATATACATTCCAGTCTCGATAACCTCATTAAATATGCCAAAGTATGGTTGTAATTATACCAAGGATTGCATGAATTTAAACAAAACGTCCTTACCTCTAATGTTCACTTTGTTAGTTAATTGATAGATATAGCTTGTTGTATCTCATGGACCAATGTTTCTATGAAATACCTCAACCTTTGTACTTTTACTCTACAAAAAGTGTTATGCAATATATATCTTTCCCACTTGCATAGTTTATCACTCACACTATCTCGAGCTTACACAGATTTTTTCAATGCTTGATTGAATGATTTATCATCTATCACATTTATCATCTATGTGTTTAAAATCTTGGTCAAATGTGTGTATGAATTATTGTATTCATGGTTTCTACATTATGAATTCCAAATCTAGTAGTTTAATAGTGATTTGTTTTTCTTGTGCTTGGCTGATTATCTTCGAGCTTTATATATTTGAGAAAGTTTTGGATAATTCCCTTAGCCTCTTTCTTTATCTAGAGCACTTGGATTTTTAATTTTTGCACACTCCTTGTCTATAAGTTATCTAGTAACTTATTATCAAAGTGGTTAGATATATTTTCTTTCTCATAACTTGGCCATCTATGGATTCAAAGTGATAAGTTTAGGAAACCTATACTCTATTTATTACTTGATGTTACACAATATGTGCTCAAGAGTAGTATTTTTGTAGGCCAATTGCATCACGGTAATCAATGATTATTTGAAACATGTTTACGTCATCTATCTACATTTGTAATGAAATCTATTCAATATCCACTTCTTTAGTGCTGAAAATGGATTGCATTATTGTTGATTGCATACTTATATGAGAAATTATGGGGAAATATGGTGCATACATGGGATGAGGAGAGGAAAAATCTACACTTTTTGATTCTCGCATATTTACCTTTGATCCCCACATAAATGTTTGGGTATCCTTCTTCTACCTCTTTTATAGTGGTTGGATATAAGCTAGAGCTACGTATCTCTATGGTGATATCCATTAATTTTACCTCTATTTATGCACAATCCATAGAGATATGAGCTAAAGCTTCCTATCTCTGCATGACACTATCAATTGATTTTTACTCTATTAATTATGTTTAAATTTCCCATAAACCCATTAGAAGTACACACATTATTGGGACACAGGTGATATTATAGGAAATTCATAAGGAGATATGAGGGTATTGTGTAACCAATGGAACAATTGCTATTAAATGGAGCCAATTTTAAATGGAAACGAGAGTTTCAAAATGAATTTACAAAAATCAAGAAAAAGTTGGCTAGTCTACTTATACTAGTTTTTATGGATTGGGGTAAAATATTCCATGTGTATGTAGATGCCTTAGGTAGTATAATAAGAAAAATCTTTGTGCAACTAGGAGAAGTGGGTATTAACGACTGATACATTTTACAAGCCAAAAGTTATCACCGATAGAAAGAAACTATATAACTTACAAAGAGAGAATCATTAGCCATCATCTTCACACTTCATAAGTTTAGACAATATCTCTTGGAACACCTTTTGATTTCTTGAGACCATCAAACATTATAATATTTAGTAAACAAGCCACTATTGGGAGGAAGAATACCTAGATGGCTAATGTTTTTTTTTAAAATACAAGTTTAAGATCAATGTCAAATGAAGAAGGGAACATGTGGGTTTATACCATTTAAGAATAATTGATACAAGGAAGAACTAGAGGAATTGAATGAAGATTTTTGTATGCACAAAAATTCGAGTTATTTTCAAAATTATTAGAAAAAGTTGTGTAATTCATGTGCTATGGAATTCTACCAAACCATTACATAGAAAAGAGAAGAAATAACTTGTCAATAAGGTGTTACATTGAATGGATTTTGTATAAATTATGGAAGGATAAAGTATTGCGTAGAGTGTCTTTAGAACATGAAAGGGGTGTTATATTGAGGGAAGAAAATGTAGAGATAACAAGGGTCACTTTTCCAAAGAAATGACTATGAAAAGATAATTCAAAGAATAATTTGGTGGCCAACGTTATTTTAGGATGCATATCATATTACAAAACATTTAGATATTTTCCAAATAATATGAAAAATGAACCAAAGGGATGAGATGATTCTTGACCTATTACTAGCTAGAAAATCATTTAAGAAGTGGGGATAAAATTCATAGGACCAATCCATCCACCTTCAAGGACGTATAAAGATAAATACATAATCATTGCAACAAATTACTTTACTAAATAGGTAGAAGTTGTCACAATACCTAATAGTGCAAAAGGGATACAATGACATTCTTATATGAAAACATTATAACAAGGCATGGATGCGCACAAAAATTTGTAAGTGATTAAGGAATCTATTTTCTCAATAATAAAATTAAGATTCTTACAAAAGAGTTTATGATTGCACATCATCAAATTACAACATATCACCCACATGAAAACATAAAAGAAGAAGCAACCAAAAATTACGAGAAAGAATACTAACAAAGATCTATAATGTGTAAAAATATATGCAGGAAGACATAATACCGGTGGTATTATGGGATTATAAGACCAAATATAAGTGAAACACAAGCTAAACTCCATTTAAATTAATATACAAAATAGAAGTGATTATGTAGATAGAGTACATTGTGCCAATCCCATGCATTTCCATAATATCATGGTTAGTGGATAGAAGAACACATAGATAATTGTTGGGAATTATTATTTACGTGAGTCGTCAATAGTAAGTGAATTACTTAAGGTAAATTAATTTAGTTATATTATTGTTAGTAACCGTATGAATAATATAGTAATTTTGTGTTAGAGTGCTGATATTATATTTTTAGGAATAACAATATAATATCAGATTTAGATTGGAGTTATATGGAGAGATATTATAGGGATCTAGGAATCCATGGTTATAGAAATATCCTCACAATAAGTGCTGTGTGTAATGGTGTTCGAAGGAAATAATATGAGAGTATGATTAAAAACTATCTCTATGTTTATTTTTCATGATTCATATTTAAATAAGTTGTTGTTATGTTTGGATCCTACAATACCAAACAAGAATGTGATACTTGACTAGAAAAAATGGAGGAAAATAGAATGATCACGCCAAGGATTCAAGAACCAAACAAGTAAAGTTAGAAAACTTATAATTACATAAAACTTTTCACTAAGGAATTCAAACCAGAATCAGGGTAAGTGCACAAAGTTGGGGGCCAACAAGTGGACAAAAATCAAAACATACGAAATGTGTACACGTTTTATTTTTTTGGTTTGGTAATTACCGAACCTATAACGCGTATGCGTTTTAAATAAGCCAAAATGCATACGCATTTCAGAGAAGTTAAAATGCGTACACATTTTGTATATTATGGACTATGTATGTGTATTTGGGTGTCTTATAAGTATAAGATTTCTTTTATTATTTCTTATACTTTTATTATTTCTTATACTTTAAATTTATTTTAGTAAATATAAGAAATTAGGGTCACTCTGCACCTAATGGAAGTGGTCCCATAGCTCCAACAGTTATAATCTAGAAGATAGTTTTTCAAAATCTAATCTAGTCAGTACTTACTCATTTTTAGGATTTTAGCAAAGGACCTAAAACTTTCAGGGCATATATATTATAGTCACTTTGTTTTGGGAAAGCCTATAGTCGTTTTTTAGGTTTTTAGACCTTCTAAAGCACTTAGTAAAGAAAATATAAAAGTTTCACGCAGAGAGAAGAACAAATTCAAAGGTGACGTATTGAGAAGGCTTGTGTGTGGGGGATAGTAATAGGTTCGAGATTTAGCCATTTTCATGACAAGGATCTATTTTTAGAGATAGCATGCGAGAGCATTCAAACTAATTGGAGACTTGCGTGTCACGCATTGGCTATTTTTGGAGGATTATCTATAAAGAAATTTGCATGGGCATAGGCTGGAAATAGATCTACTATCATCGATTAACTACCAATAGTCTATTGTTAGTGCACTTGCATGTGTGTCTATTTTTGTTATGGCGCACACTAATAATAGCATGAGACCTATTTTGGGATTAGATAAGTGGTGAAGGGAAAGTCCCCACCCTTATAAGTATGTAGTAAACTCGTAGTAGAGGAGAGAGGGATATAGATATGCATACATAGGGAGATTATGCTACTAAATATGTTACGCATATACTATTATTATAATGAAGTATTTATTGTAATACTTATTTATGTATATAATGGAGGATATTAGCTAAATATAAGTGTTAGTTATGTGTGTTTCTGAATCTAGTATGTTCTTGATTTCATCATGGTTAATATTTAATTCTATTCCCCCTTAGATATAGATCTTGTATGCTCTGTAGAATGATGTGTTAGTAATGGAACTACATGTGTTAAGTATTCATCATGCTAACATCCTACAACAAAACCCTAAAGAGGAACCTGGTACCTTTGCATGCTTCTTGGTGAGCTCTCAGTCTAGGTTGAGTGATGTGCCAGTGTGTCTAGGGTCTTATTGGGCTTATATCACTGAATTCTAGGTTGCATCATTGGTTCCGTTGCTAGGACCTCTTTTTTAGTTATTTTTAGGATGGTTCACGATGAAGACATACTGGTTGACCTTAGCAAGTGTTGAAGAATGGATACATGATCTAGAAGAAGAATACGTACGGTGATTCAACACTGGATCTGAGTTTAACACACACATGTGGGTGGAACAAAATATGTATGACAATTTATATGAGAGATTTTTCACTATCTTTCTAGTAGAATTGTATGAGTGGCTGATTGCTTATGCATCTAAGAAGAATTGGAGGTATCACACACTTGTTTAGATGCAGAAGAATTCCAAGCCCTTTATGATGCTGATCTAATTTGGACTCGAGTTGTGGATATGTGGTTCATGGTGTCTTGAACAATTATATCTTGGAATACTCAATTTCCACTTATTCGTGTCCAGAGGTAGTTGAATTCTAGTTCTTACGATATCCAAGGGGAGCTTACCTACAAGGCATTCCATTGGTGATCAAGATCCTGATGGTAAATTTGAATCTAGAGAGTAAACCAATGGCTAACTAAACCTCACCACACATGGGGGCAGGAGCAGGTTTGGTGAAGGATGGAAGACCTAGGGCAAAAAAAGGAAGAGAGAGGAAAGGCGGCTTAAGTATAATGAGGCACGTGAGAGGGAGATAGAGAAGCAATACGTAACATTGCAAAAGTATGGCGTTGAGGAGAGAGATGGCTCATGAAGGATTTGAAGCTCACATAGAAGATGTGGAGCCAGAGCATCAGGAACTCCCCCATCTTGGAAAGCATAATAGGGATCCTCCCTTAGCCTCATGTAGAAAGCACGCAACAGAGACTACTACGGGCCATGGGCGTGCATCTGAATCCACCTGGTAACCTTGCCCTTGCATTTGGTTTTTCAGCATCTAGTACAACAAGTAGTCAACAAGCTAGTTCAAGTAGTGGGAGAGTAGGAGCAAGTCTTATAAGAGGCACAACGATGGCAACAAAAATGACTTCATTGTTATATGGGAGTACCTTTTTGGTGTATCATCAACATAGAATACAAGCACGCTAATTTTTGGATTAACTTTTGGGAGTAGTAACGCTTCACAGACTATCGGGGTATAGTTTAATTCTACTATTGGGACATAGGGAAGTACATCTTCTGGTCCAACCCCAGCTATAGGTTTGGGATCAGGAGGCATAGGTAGCTCTAGTTCAGGTGGATCTAGAGGTTCTGGAGGTAGGGGAAACACAGGAGGTTCTGGATCAGGTGGGCAAGGTCCACACCAACCCCAAAATATTTACATGGAAATGTCTCTTCATCTTCCAGAGTATAGGGGCATAAAAGATGCTGCTGAACATGTGCATATGTGTGAAATATTATGGCGCACAAAAGGAATCATGACTTCTAAGCGTAGGGAAAGCCAATTTGCTACTACATTACAAGGGCACACACAAACCGATATAAAAGTTTGACCCTGATTAGACTTGCGTAGATTATACAACTTTAAAGGATGCATTCCTTAAAGAGTTTCATATCCCTGAGTTTGAGCAGAAGAGTATAAGTGCACTCAAGGATATTAAGCAAGGCACTACTGAAAGTGTTAGAGAGTATGATGCATGGTTTAAAACACTTGTTATCAAAGATTTCTTATGACATACACACAAGCCAACATGCACAATGGTTTCGTTGGGGGCTTGATTACCCCTTTTAGGAGGGCATTATCACATAAGACATACACTGATCTGCGTGAAGCACTTGAAGCAACCTTGCACACTGAGGTAGTTGGAAGCATAGATACTGGGTGAGCCTATTTTTAGAAGCACAAATAACAACCATGGAAAAATAATTGGAGAAACTATCAAAAAATTCAACACATGAGACACGCACAAGGATTTGGTGCACAAATTTTGAAGTAGAAGGTCACACAAAGGATAGTTTTTCCTCAAGAACAATACACTCATTGCTTGATGGATTGTGAAATATGCCATTTAAACCATGATGCTAGCCACTACCCATTATTACAATGCGCGATAAGGAAGAATGTTTCAAGCTACTATAAAATCTGTAGGTCCACGACTCATGACACGGAAGACTACTAGATGATTGGACAGATCCATGATGCTATAGATATTGGTGTACAACAGAAAAGAGTTTCAGATAAAGGAAAGAATGAGCATCGGACTAGGATCACAATCAGTGTGCTATGATCGGGAATGAAGGGTGTTTTGAAGGCGGTCATGGCAGAGGTCGAGGATACCATGGTGGATTCGGAGGACGAGGCCGTGGTAGTGGAAGAAGTGAGTTTCCTCATGGAACATGTTATACATGTGGATCTCCTAACCACTATAGGTGTGAATGTCCTCAGAATATTACATGTTCTTTCTATGGAAAGAACCATAGCTATGAGGAGTGCCCAGACTTATATGAGCATCTGAGTAAGCAACATAAACAAGAAAACAAAGGTGCAGGGATGGTTAGGATACAACACGCTATTTGAAAATCAATGGATTCCTAAGTTGGAGGAGGAATCAAGGGAACTACAAGTGAAGATCACACCCGCACTGAGGTGGCACGCACTAGGGAAGAATTGTAGAAAAAAACCTACCATCACTAAAGAAGAAGTTCTTCATGCACGGTACCCAGATCTTGCCTATCAAAAGGAGGTTTATTAGAAACCATGGAAGTTCTAAGGAATCTTCAGGGTGAGATATAATACTTAAAGGAGCAAAAGAAAGCATCAGAGATGGTCCAAACTGATATAGATGACTTGAGAGAAGTGTGTAAAATGTTGCCCAGGAAAACATCATTCCACTGTTAGGGAGTTGGTTAAAAGGAAACACTCCATGCGCAAGTACTGAGACTGGATGATAGATCTTGCATGTGAATCTTCCCCTCATAGCCTAGATTATGACAAGGAAATCACTCTAAATGCTGTTGTGGATGGGTGGCTATTGAGTAATATACTTGATTGATACAGTGTGCGTCAAGTCAATGTTCTTACCTTGGATGCATGGGTACAAATGGGAAGACCCCCATTGCAGCCATCCTCTAATGTATTATTCATGGCTAATCGGACTAAGGCCACTCCCATCAAAGTTTTTAAGGATGCATCCATTACCATACAAGGAGCCAAGTTCACTGAGACTTTGAAGTTTTAGCGCTAGTAGAGTCAGATAGCTTCCCAACTCTATTGGGGTCCTTGGTGCTATGAAAATAATGCTTGATCTTCGGTTCAACAAGGGCTATATCAGTTTTGAAAACAAAGAGGAAAGAGTTATTATCCCTTTAACAGATGGAAAATATGCACCCTATGTTGAGCCCTTAAGTGAAGAAGATCTTGAATAGGATTTATGTATGTGCCATCCGAGATCCAGAGATGATTGAACCAACCAAAGAAGGACTAATTCAGTGGGAGGATGCATAGTCTATTAGCAATACTACAAGTGTTTCTTGTGATAATTGGGCTCACAACACTTATGAGTTGGTAGGGCACGAAGTAAAGAGCATATTTCCTCGAGGCACAAAACTACGTTATGTCAGAGGATAGGTAACAACTCGGTACCTTGTTACATAGAGAGAAGGGGATCCCATGGTATTCCTACACGCCATGGAAGAACAAAGTGGATAGACCCACTAGAAAGAAGAAATATGCTAGCATATACACTATGTGGGACAACAACACGCTGGTGGGTGGCCCACAAGGATAATCTTGTCAGATGGAATGAAATTGGGATTTCTCTTACTACTAGGTTCTTCAGAGAAATGCACCTACTCAAATAAGTACTTATCATGGTAATCAACCTGTTCAACACCACATTCAGAAGTGTGAGAGACTTTGAACAAAAGGGCAAGAAGCTTTACCACCTTCGCTATGGGTGCACCGATTTTATTCCACTTTACAAGGTTGCACACATGTGTGCTGGTATGTATATGTAGAACTCCATAGAGAAATTGGAAATTGGTAGAATTTAATTACAGAATGGCCCAGACATTTGACTTCTTCTCTATAAAGCCTCCGGTGAAGAAGCATTGAAAGTTATCTAGTGCTTAACTATGGGGGATAGTGCCAAGGCTAAAGAACTCCTTCAGGAGTTATTAGATAAAGAAGACTCAGGAGCGTGTCTTGATGAAGAACCAGAGGCCGATGTAACATTACTTCAACATGCTTTCCTTGAGAAAGAGAAAGGAAAAATGGTCTACTTAGTGGATGATGAAGAAGTAGATAATCTAGATGTAAACCATTCAACAGGAGGTGTGAGGTATTAGACAGTGTGGATAAGACCATGCGCGCCTATCATGAACCTATGAAGACAAAGCGAGTGAATATTGGAACAAATATTGAGCCTAAGGAAGCCATAATTGAGACTATTGGTCAAACTTTGAAGTGGCAAAAATCATAGAGTTACTAAGGGATTACCAGACTTATTTCCTAGGGGGTACCATGAACTTAAAGGCGTGCATGAATCATTAGGGGAGATGAAGATAAAGCTTAAAGAGGGTGCACACCAGTTAGAAAGAGACCTTACAAGAATGAACCCCAATTTGTGTGAAAAGGTCAAAGAAGAGATTGATAACATGTTGAAGTCTGGGATTATCAAGCCCCTTGATGAGTCAGAATGGGTTAGTCCAATGGTGATCAATATCAAGAAGGATGGATGGATTAGATATGCATGGACTATAGGGAGCTGAATGTTGCATGTGTAACTGATCCATTTCCTACGCCATTCACTGAGGAAATACTAGAAGGAGTTGCAGGGCATGAAATCTATTCATTTACATATGGGTTCTCTAGGTATCATCAGTTCGATTACCCAGAGGATCAAGAAAAGACTACGTTTACTACTAAATGGGGTAGCTTCACCTATACTATAATGCCTTTTGGTCTGAAAAATGTGCCTCATTGTATTTTCACATAGTTGTCCAAGCATTCAAGGAATTTATTCACAACTTCTTATAGGTATATTTAGATGATTAGATGGTGTATGGATTAGTTAAGGATCACTTGTGACAATCTATGCTTAATGTTTGAATGGTGTAGATAGTTGAGTATCTCTTTGAACATCAAGAAGTGCATATTTTCTACACCATTTGGGATACTTTTAGGACACATAATCTATAAGGAGGGTTTGTTGGTTGATCCAACAAAGGTTGCAGTCATTATAGGCCTAAGGGAGCCTACCATTCAAAGTGAGGTGCATGGATTTTGGGTCATACAGATATTATAGAAAGTTTATCAAAGGATATGCCAAAGTTTCCACACCATTAGAAGAGTTACTAAAAGGGAAAGGTACGTTCTACTGGGGAGAACAACAATAACGTGCATTTGAGACATTGAAGGAGAAACTTACTACCATGCCTATTCTACATTTTCCTTCATGGGACAAACCATTTCATGTACATGTTGATGCCTCTGGCATGGCCATTGGTGTGTGTTTGGCTCAACTTGGAGAAGGTATTGTAGATCATCCTATCTATTTTTCTAGTAGAAAGTTGACTCTTGTAGAACATAATTACACAACTACAGAGTGTGAAGCTTTGTCAATGATCTATGCACTACATAAATTCTACCAATACCTACTAGCTACACCATTCATATTTTATACAGATCACATGGCATTGAAGTATTTGGTAAATAAACCTGATTTTACAAGGGCACATATGTTGATGGGTGCTCTTATTTCAAGAATTTGATTTCACAGTTGTGGTAAAACTAGAAAAATTAATTTTGGACTAGACCATCTATCAAGAATACAATCAGGAGAAGAAGCACATGCAATTGAGGATACCATGCTAGATGCACAATTATATAGGTTACAATGAGCCCATCAGAACTAGAAGACATTGCTTTGTCTTTCTACAAAACAGAGATGGCACCAAAAGGAATGAAATCCTTGGAGAAGAAACAACTTGCTATACGCATTGCACCTTATATGTTAATCAGTGGTGACTTGTACAAATTGGGCCAAGATGAGGTATTGCACCTCATTGTGTATTGGAACATGAGCACATGGATATTATGGAAGAAGCTCATGGTGGTATTACAGGTGGCCACTATTCCAGTGATGCCACAACGCATAAGATTCTACTCACTGGATTATGGTGGGAGACCCTATATAAAGATTATAAGGAATTTTGTAAGGCATGTGATCATTATCAACATCTTGGAAAACTAGGTCAATGAGATGAAATGCCTCTGAGACCTATTACTAGCAGCAGAACCATTTGAGAAATGGGCTATAGATTTTGTGGGTCCTATTTCACCAGCATGCAGTAAACTAGATCACGCTACATCATAACTTGCACAGACTATCTAACAAGGTGGGTAGAAGCAACACCTACAAAGGACTGTACAACAGCTACAACAACCTAGATTTCTATGGGAACATATTATTACAAGGTATGGATGTCCTTTGAGTTTGACCAATGATAGGGGCACACATTTTCTTAATGAGACAATCAGAATTTTATTGATGAGTTCATGATTGCACACCATAAGACTACACCCTATCATCCTCAGGAAAATGGAACTACTGAAGCTTTTAACAAAATTTTGAGCTAGACATTGACAAAAATCATGTGATGTTGGAAGAAAGGATTGGGATGATAAAGTCTCTGCAGTACTTTGGGCATATCAACAACATATAAAAGGTTGAACAAAGCCACACCATTTTAGTTAGTGTTTGGCACAGAAGCAGTTCTTCCTATGGAATTTATGTTACCTTCTTTGTGTATTGCATGTGCTTTGGAGGTCTAGTTGATGAGAAAGATTTATAAGAATGGATTGAAAAGATAATTAAGTGGATGAGCGATGAGCCATAGCACGTTGGAGTCAAAAGCAAGAAAAGGCCAGGCTAGAAAGCTTGGCATGACAGAAATAAGGGACAAGAAGTTTGAGATTGGACAAATGGTGCTTCTCTATGACTCTAAGTTCTTGTGCCATCTAGGAAAACTTAAGGTACATTGGTTAGGGCCATATGTTATCACTTACATCCTTGAAACAAGTGCTTTCCAGTTAGAAGAACTCATGGAACATGGCTACCCATTACTTCAACGGAGTAGGCTGAAGCCCTACTATAAATAAGTCTTCTTGGTGTTTTTAATAAGGTAATATTTCCATTTAGATTAGGTTTTCAATTCTACATTCCCTTAATGTGTTTCCTTCTTTGTTGTTATGCTTTTTCAATTTAGTTGGTGTGTTGTGGAATAAGTGCGTTTACGCACCCGAAAGCTAATTACTATTTGAAGAATTTTTATGCGCAAAGGACTACACATACTTTTAGTGTGGGGTGGATTGTTGGTATCTAGGTACAAGACTATTGGGATTAAATGATGAAAGGAATAAACTGCTATAGAGTGCTATTCAAGTCAAAGGATTGCCTCTAAAAAGTGACCAAAGATGGAGATGGAGGAAAGGACAATATAATGTGAGGTAAGCGGAGGCCATGACAACTACCAATGGAAGGTGTAGTGACAAGGTACTCGGGCTCAAGGAAGCACACTAAAGAGAAGTCTATGACCAAAGGGTAGGAAGGCATGCTAGAAGGTTATAGATGGGGCGCAAAGATGTACCACATAGAAAGAACAAATTTGGTCAATAAATGAGAGGACATTGGGTAGGTGAAGGAGCAATAAATGCATCAAAAATTTGAAAATCTATATAAGGATGGGATGCAAGTTCATTCTTACCATTGCGATTAAGAGAATTTGACAAGAGCCAAGTGCAAAGAGCCAAGAAATCATGTTGAGGTGTGAAGAGTGTGAAACTAGACATGGAAAGGAGGTTTGTGTGAAGGAGAAGCTTGCGTTCCCATAGGAGGAGGGTTTGAGTGAAGCAGAATGTGTTACAACCAAGCTAGGGCATGATTTCCACTAGGGCACAATGATTTGAGCTAGGGTTTGAGTTGCACATTGCAGAAGTCAAAAGATGAGTATTTTCAGAGGATTGCAGGGTAGAGATGGCACCAAAGAAGGTAGTTGCAGCAGGAGTTAAGGGAAAGAAGAAGGTGGTCGTGGAGGAAGAAGAAATGACCCCTGAGAGAAATTTTTCAGAGATGCAATATCCAGAGGGGGTTATAGTAGGCTAGGAATGGGATTCCCACATTTAGAGAAGCAAGATAAGTGAGTACAACCATCGTACCACATAAAAATAAGAAGGAGTTGGATGCACTTTGTTGAACACGAAGACAAATAAGTGCATAGCAGAGGATATGTTGGTCTATGATGACACTGGGGAGAATTTATTGAAGAATATTAGAGTATATCAGTTATACGAGCTCCCCTACTTTGGAAAATATGAGCCCTTGTACCAATGGCTCATGAGAAGAGTACATGAAGACTTATTTTACTTTGCAGGACGCAGAGTAAGGATTTTAGCCACTGATCTCCACAATGATAGGGTTGAAGGATACAGGTGAAGACCTCAAGGAGGATTTAATAGACAAGGCTATAATTATGGAGACTAGGAAGGAGTTGGGGTACACCAAGGGTCCACGCGGCATGGACATAGACAATCAAAAAAGTACCTAGTTGTGTAGGCAACCGCACACCTTGTGACAAAATTAAATGACCAAGAGAGGTGGTCACAAGTGAATACCATGTGGCTACACATTGCTAAAAGGATGTCTAAGGGGATCTATAACATTTCAGGTTACATTGCAAAAACTATCATCAAGAAGCACATTCAGGAGGAAAGATCAGTTTTGGGGCTTGTTCTATTGTCTCTAATATTCATGGAGATCGAGGTGCTGATGGACCAAAGGAGAAGGTCTGGGAGTATCCTATGGAGAACAAGTCACCTGTAAAATGATTCAAAAGTACTTGTGTGAAGGATCGATGACCAACAAGTCAAGCAGAGGGTTGAGAAGTGGTACGATAGGCTCCACGTGGCATTCAAGAAGAGTGGCACATACCAAAGGATTTACCATCGGTGGTGGGTAAGGCAGTTTAGTTTTCTATATACCAACATTTTTTCATCACGTAATTTGCAATGAAGGATGGGGCTTGGAGCCCATGGTGAAAACTACCGTATGCCTTCACAACAAGGTATTTTCAAGCATCGGTTCACAGTTCTCATATGTGTGTCAAATAACATTCAATGCAGACAAGGTAGACTATGACTACCACACACTGAGGAAAAAGTATGTATATCCAAGACATAATGCATATATTGAAAGGCTCATTTCAGATGTGTTAAGCATAAATCTAGTAATTTTGGCTATTGGAGATGTTAGAGAAGTACTGGTGTACCTCTAACTGAAGCCCAAGCTGGAAAACAACAAGTATGTGGAAGATGAGTTTGCACTCCTAGGGCCACCGAAGGGTAAGCATACCATGGAGAACATTTCTAGTGCCTAATCCCATAAAGACAATTGAAGTAGAGGATGAGGAGGATGAGCGTGAAGATAGTGGTGGTTTGGAACATAGAGGTAGAAGACATCCTATGAATAAGGATGAAGCTGAGCACGCAACTACACCACCTCAGCCATAAGAGGGGGATGATGAGGACTTGGATGCATTCCAAGGAGAGCACCATTTAAGAGAGTGTTTAGGAGAACAAGGACCCAAGGTTCTACTCCGCAAACAATGCGCAAATCACCTAGACTCTCTCCATAGAAGGAGACAATTGAGAAAAGGAGAAGGAAACTAAAATTGAATGAGGAAGGAAGAGATTTAGAGGAAAGCACACCTAATTCTCCTACACCTCCAAAGAACGTAGAAGGATGAAAAGATGAAGAAATGAAGGAAGAAAGAGGAAGAAAAGAGAACAGATGAGACAACTACAAAGATTGCTCAGGACATGGAAACACAAGTCCCAAATCTGGAAGCTCAAGTTCCTAAGAATCCTAGGTCAAGAAGAATAAGTGGGGAGCACATTCCACTAGCCATGGGTTATGCGGAGGACAAAGTAAAATTTTCCGCGCAATTTCCAAAGCACACTAACACAAAAGGAGTTATATGGCTGGGAATTAATGGATGAAGATATGGCAACAATGCACACAAGGAAGAAATTATCATGGTCGATGCACACGCACATGGATGAACCAGATTTTGATGTGTGTGAGGAGTCATGCATGTCGAGGAGGTTGAAAAAGACACCTTAGGATAGAAACATAATAATAAAGCCTACTGTTATGTCAGATGAACAGTGAGCAATGCATTGGTAAAAGTTTCAACAAAGGTGGCACGGTGGAATATGGAAAAAGTTTCCACAATTAGGGCACTAAGGGAAGAGATCAAAACTAAGGATGAGGAGATAGCGTGCCTAACATAGGAAAGAGACTTAGCACAAAAAGAACGTTGTATTTATCAGCATCGTAGAGGAAATTGGTGATAATGTCATAAGGGCTAGGCCACACTTAGAGCCAAAGGTACCAAAAACATTTCCTTCGGAAATACACTATGTAGGTACATTGGTGGACTTAGTGCTTGAAGATGAACCTCTGCATGTCAGCGCCAAAGGATCCAAACAAGATGCAGAGTGAGAAAAGGCTTTAGTGATGTAGAAGATTACATCATATGAAGAATTGCTACAAGCATTGTGGGAAGAACTAAGAAGGACATACCAAGCCTTGAACATCTGCATGGATCTAGAGGTGCTCATCAACATAAAAACCTTGGAGGAGAACAATGAGGTCTAGAAAGTGATGAAGGACGACACATTGGGCCACAGAAAAAGATTAGCATTGGTTAAATAGAAGTGCGAGGCCCTAGAAGTAACCCAAGAACCACACAAAAATTGGCTAGAGGAGCTTGGGAAACTCATTGCACATAAGATGGATTTTCTAGAGGGAAGGATGACTGCAATGTCTAACATTGTGTTGGTCTTGTAGAATGAGAAAGGAGAGATTACGAAGGATGAACTGAGTCCATTGTTGTGGAAATTCTAGAAAAAGTAGAGGAAGCACTCATTGAGTGGCAGACCTTGGAGGCCGAGATAAAGGAGGAATATCTTGAATTAATTTTTCAGGTTGCAGAAGAAGAAACTATAGGTTAAAACAATTCTTTCTATTCTTTGATTCGTTTTGGAGAAACCATTACTGGGGCGGTAATATAACTAGTGTGGGGAAATGTTGATCAGTCAGACCCTAGCACTTAGTAAAGAAAATATAGAAGGTTCACGTGGAGAGCATAACAAATTCAAATGTGCAGACGTATTGGGAAGGATCACGCGGGGAACAAATGGTTTGGGACTTAGCCATTTTCACGACAAGGATCTATTTTTGGAGATAACGTGTGGAGCACTAAAACTGATTGGAGACTTTCACGTCACACATTAGATATTTTTGGAGGATTAACTACAAAGCACTTTGCATGGACATAGGCCGGAAATATATCTACTACTGTCAGTTAACTACTAATAGTCTATTGTTAGCACTTGCATGTGTGGCTATTTTTGTAACGACGTGTGGCTAATAATAACATGCAACCTATTTTGGGATTAGATAAGTGGTGAAGGGCAAGTCCCCACCCTTATAAGTATGTAGAAAAATGTGTAGTAGGGATATATATATATGCATACATAGGGAGATTATGTTTAAATATGTTACGCGCATACTATTGTTATTGTAATGAAGCTTCTGTATACTTATTACATTTAATATAATGGAGGATATTGGCTGAATCTAAGTGTTAGTTATGTGTGTATCTGAATCTAGTATGTTCTTGATTTCATCATGGTTAATATTTAATTCTATTCCCCCTTAGATATAGATTTGGTATGCTTTGTAGAATGATGTGTTAGTAATGGAACTACATGTGTTAAGTCTTCATCATGCTAACATCCTATAACAACAACCCTAAAGAGGGACCTGGTACCTTTGCGCGCTTTGGGTGAGCTCTCAGTTTAGGCTGAGTGATGTGCCAACACCTCTAGGGTCTTACTGGGCTTATATCACTAAATTCTAGGTCAGTATCAAATAGTACCAAGTGAATTGCATCAAGTGAACTCAAATGATTGCTCATTCTTAGAAACATGGTGCTCCATATAAAGATCATCCCTCACCTTTCCTAGCTCTAAAAAATTCCTTTCATGGAATCAAATTCATGATTCTCATATATGTTTTGCTCATGTCTCTTATGGAGATAAATGATGCCTTAATAATTTACACATGATGGTCCTTGATACCTTGGTGACATGACTAGATCATTTTAGCTTGTTCTGAAGGGTGTTCAATTAGCTACAGAATGGCCAAAAATGCATTTTTAGGCCTTCAGAGGAAGTAGTCTCTCATCAAAACTAAATGAGTCGATCGATCACCTTAGACACTATTCCCTACACACTGAAACACGATGAATGATCTTATTAGGACTTTCCTTTGGGTGAGGGTTTATGATTTAGGGTTTAGGATTTAGGGCTCAGGGTTTAGGACTCAAGGTTTGGATTTTAGGGTTTAAGGTTTAGTGTTTAAGGATCATAGTTAATATTTTAGGATTTAGGGTTTAGGGATCGGGGATTAGGGTTCATGGTTTAGGGTTTATGGTTTAGGGTTTACATTTCGGGGTTAAGGGTTGAGGGTTTAGGATTTAGGGTTTAGGATTTAGGGTTCAAGGTTTAGGGTTTAGGGATCATGGTTGAGGGTTTAGGGTTTATGGCTCAAGGTTCGGGGTTCGGGGTTTAGGGATCATGGTTGAGGGTTTAGGGTTTAGGGTTAAGAGTTAAGGGTTAAGGGATTAGGGCTCGGGGTTTGGTTTTAGGGTTTAGGGTTAAGGGTTTATGTTTGAGGTTTCAGGGTTTAGGGTTTTGTCTTAGGGATCGGGCTTATGGCATAGGGTTCGTTCAGGGCTTAGGGTTTAGGGTTTAGGGCTAAAGGTTTAGGGTTTAGGGATCAAGGTTAAGGTTTTAGGGTTTAAGGTTGGGGTTTAGGATTTAGGATTTAGGGCTTAGAGTTTAGGGTTTAGGGCTTAAGGTTTATGGTACGGGGTTTAGGAATTGGGTTTTATGGTTTAAAGGTCAGGGTTCAGGGTTTAGGGAAAAGGGTTTAGGGTTTAAGGGTTAGGGTTTATGGTTTAGGGGTTAGGGGTTAGGGTTTAGGGCTCGGGTTTAAGGCTCATGGATTAGGCTCACCCATTCACTCATTGTAATGTTCTATGTCTTACCCATTCTTATAAGTATTGATAGAGAGTATTCAACTAAAAATGGTTCATCTACTTTGTAGGTAGAACATTCAAGGGAGTCATCACAATTTGATGCCTTTCATCTACTGATATTTTAAAGGAGGGAAATTATAGATATCCAAGAACAATTTGGTACAAATAAATGTTACCCAATACAGAGCTATCTTCTTCTTCCCATTGCATGTGAACTATTTCACTCATTGTAATGTTCTGTGTCTTACCCATTCTTATTAGTATTGACAGAGAGTATTCAACTAAAAAGGGTTCATCGACTTCGTAGGAAAAAAATTCAAAGAGATTCATAAAAATTGATGTCTTTCATCTGTTGATATTTTGAAGGAGGGAAATGCCCACCTCTCATAAACAAGGTAGTTGTAAAATCAGACTTAATGATGGTTCTAGGCACAAGACTAGGAAATATGGTCCTAAGATATTCAAAAGATGAACTCACTCATGAGACCTACTAGAAATATATGAGGTTTAGGGGTTTAAAATTTAGGGCTCATGGTTCATGGTTCATGGTTTAGGGTTTGGGACCTTTAGGATTTAACATTTAGGGCTTAAGGTTTATGGTTTATGGTTTAGGGCTCATGGCTCAGGGTTTAGGGTTTAGGGGTTAGGGTGCATGGTTTAGGGTTTACGGCTTAGGGTTTGGGGTTCGGAGTTACATGTTTAAGGTTTAGGGGTTAGAGCTTAGGGATTTGGATTTAGGGTTTAGGGCTCAGGGCTCAGGGTTTAAGGTTTAGGGTTTAGGGCTCAAGGATTAGGGTGTAGGGTTCAAGGCTTAAGGTTTAGGGTTTATGGTTTAGGGATTAGGGATTAGGGTTTAGGGTTCATGGTTCATGGTTTATGGCTTAAGGTTCGAGGTTCGAGTTACTTGGTTTAAGGTTTAGGGGTTAGAGCTCGGGGTTTTGGATTTAATGTTTAGGCTTTAGGTCTTAGGGTTCGTGGTTCGTGGTTTAGGGTTTAGGGTTTAGGTTTTAGGGTTTAGGATTTATTATTTTGGTTTTAGGGTTTATAGTTTAGGGTTTAGGTCTCATGGTTGAGGGTTAAGGGTTTAGGTCACAAAGTTCAGGGTTTAGGGTTTAGTGTTTAGGATTTAGGGCTTATGGTTTAGGGCTTAGGGCTTAGGATTTAGGGTTTAGGATTCAAGTGTTTAGGGTTTAGGGTTTATGGGTTAGGGTTTAGGGTTTAGGATTTAGTTTTCAGGGTTTAGGGTTTAACATTTAAGGCTCATGGTTCATGGTTTAGGGTTTAGGGTTTAGGGCTTAAGGCTCAAGGTTTAGGATTTAGGGCTCATGGGTAAGGGCTGAATATTTAAGGATTAGGGTTTAGGGCTTAGGATTTAGGGTTTAAGGTTTATGGTTTAGGTTTTAGGGTTTAGGGATCATGGTTTAGGGTTTAGGGTTTAGGTTTAGGGCCTCGAGTTTAGGGTTTAAGGTTTAGGGTTTAGGGTTTCGATTGTAGAATTTAAATGCTAAAATATTTAGGTTGAATGCTGAAATCCTAAAAATTACCTATGTACTGACCAAATTATACTATAAAAACTATCTCCTAAATAGTCACTAATGGAGTTGTGAGACTAAAACAATAAGATGCAAAGTGACCCTAATTTCTTTTATTTACTAACATAAATTTGAAGTATAAGTTTTTCATTTATTATTATTTATATTTTATTATTTCTTATACTTGAACATTTATTTTTGTGAATAAAAGCTTGCCAAAAACATACACAATGTTTATACTATAAAAAACGCGTACGTGTTATAACATGTACGCATTTTACGTTTTTATTTTTTTCAAGCCATGCCTCAAGGCTTGGGATCCGGGCTGGATCCTCAAGCCTAAGGCATGAACCTGCACAAACACAACAAACAACGTGTTTTTGTAGAAAAATGTAAAAATGCCACTTCCTCTATGATAAATCAACATAAAACAATCAATTCGTTTAAAAAAATTATACCATGACGTAGAGCAAAGTTTTTCTTTCTAAAAGTATAATTTTTCAAATTTTATGACTAATATAAGGTTTCCATATTATTTATTTTCTAACTATGCCTTTTTATAGCTATTTTTTAAAGTTTAAATATGTCTATCTTTCATCGTGTATCTTTTTTTTGGGTCATCGAAATTGAAAAAAAAATACTAGCACAAACTAGGCCTAATTCTATACATATTCAAAAAAAAAATCTAATTTTCTATATTTTTGAGGTAGTTAGGGGGCACATGGTTGGAGCTCCGTTATTTTTCAAAACATAAAATTTTTGTACTAGAAAAATCATAAAAAAATATTTGCTAAAAATAAAAAAAAATTCTAGCACAAACTAGATGCTCCTAGCTATCTTTCTACCAAAGGGTTTTCAAAACTACTAAATGGTGCTCAAAAAATGGTGGGGGGCACGAAAGTCACTATGTTATGTTTTTTTACAAAAATAGGAGCACTTGTTGGTATTTTAGTTATTTGACCCACTTAAACTTATCAATTTTCAATAAAATTTAGTAGCTTAGAAACTAGACTCAAAATTCTACGATTCATGTTTACACAACATCTTCCAATTTTGAGTGTAACTATTTCAAAAACTCGTACAAGTTGAATTTTTTTATTTTTCAAAAATGCGTCCACTTAAGACCCCCTTTTGGCCCCCCAACTTGGTGCACTTACCCAACAATTAGTAGTTGTATATGAAAGTTGATTTAAAGTGCACGCAAGAATATTACACATCTACTAGAAAGGACCCTATATCATCCACCACATAACAAAACTAGGCACAATAGTATTTCAATTTTTTTGGGAATGTTTTACTGTGAATAATTAATTGATGTCATCCTAAGTCCTACAATGCATAATTACGTAGTAGTAGGAACATAAATAAGTGTCTTTAGAAGAACAATTAGTGTAGGATTTTCAAATTCAAACAAGTGTGGTAGTTATAAGTTTTGTGCACTTGATTAGTGTGTGGATAAGTGTGTTTAGGAGTAGGAAGACCAAGCATTCAACCATCAATCTGAAAATATCACCAATTCGTGATTGAAAGGATGATGGGAAAATTGTTCAAAAGATAAGAAAAGTTGATAAGGTAAAAGGAATAAAGGAATTCAGAAGGTGAAAAATTACCAATTCAAATTTCTTATACAAAAACATCAAACAAAGAAAATTTTGAGGCAAGTGGAATGAAGAGGCAAGTCAATGGATCCAAAAGTAAATACCCAATGACTAGGAACAATTAAGAGGGTAGATAAAGCCACAAATGGATGAAAAATGGTTACGTCACAACACTAAACGATATAAAGAGGGGATAGATGGTAAATATTCAAAAAATTGTGCATAGTGAGAAACTAGAGAAAAAGTAATAATAAAGTGATTCTAATTTTACCAGAATTTGAGTACGTATATAGATTGAGATAGGAATAATAGAGGAAAATTGATAGATTCCTTAACTCACCCAATTGGTCTAAAATTCCATGGCATGATGGAAGAACAAAGGATCACATTTTTGCAACAAAGTGATTTAGAAAAAGAAGATATGGGTATTTGTGCAATGCTCTAAGACCAAATGGAGAAATCTATGACACCATGAGCTATTGGAGAGGGCCAAAAATATTAGGGTGCAAAAGGCCCGTGAGTACAAGATGAAGTAGTTGGAAGGAAACTTGTAATCAAATATCGCACAAGAGACACTTAGTGAAAAAGCTCATATACCAAAGGAAGCGCACATGTACAAAAATATGTATGGTAAGATAACTTTACTCCATCATGGTGTCATACTTAGCCCATAAGGTGAAAAATAAAATCAACCCACATACTACCATTTTTCATTGATATGGACATAGCCAAGACATAATTAAGCCAACAACATGGGAAGATTGCCACACACATGCAACCATTAGGCACCGAACTAACACAACCAATAATAGGAGGCTTACAACCCGCACCCAATAACCAAGGCATAACCAAAAAAACAATTAGAAAGAAGATTGTGAGGTAAGAAAAGGGGAAACAAAAGATAACTATGTAGTCAAAGTAAGATCAACTCAAGTAGAGAAAGATCCCAAATTTCCTAGTTGGTTTGAAAATTTAAAATTTTAGAAGTCGAAGGCTAACATAGGTAAAGTGTGAACTATCATGCTAGGTGAAATGGGAACACATGTGTACTTTCTATAAGAGAGGGAGTGCTATAATTGTAAATCTATAAGGATAGCACAATAATTAACTCATAATCTCAGGGACAAAGATATAATTATAGTTCCACTCATGTCGTACTCTTTCATGATTAACAAAAATAGGGAGAATGTAACACTAGACCAATTAGTGGTAAGTATTGATAAGGGAATAAAGGAATAAAAATTAAAATTCAAAGATAATCCATATCTCCAATCCATTAAACTGGTTGGAATAGAAAAAGAAATCCTAGTGACACCGGATAGGAGGAAAAGAATACGAAAAATCCCCTACAAGCTAGTGTGAAGAGCATGCCTAAAATAAGATATCAAACTTCCAAGGAAGAGAATCAATACATGAAGAAGGGATTTAGTGACATGGGAGGAAATAAATATAAAACATAGGAGAAAAATAAGAGAAGAAAACTTCTCATAAAAGATAAGTTTGTGTTGAAAATAGGGAGAAACTTAAGACTCACAACATCTAGTCAAAATAATAGCTCCAAAAATGACTCGTATAATAAATGAAAACTATGTATTCTCTTCCTCCATCCCCGAATTACAAATAAATCCTCAAAAGCCAAAGATCTGAAGAAGAAACAACCGTACAAAAAGAAAAGAAATATAGGTCACTATGCCTAGTGTATAGACACCTCTAATGAAAATATCATAACTCGCGTAATCCTCGAAGGTAAAATAATATCAAAAGCATGAGGTAGAAAGAAAAAAATTAGGAGAAACACACAAAGAGTAGAAATATAGGCACTAAAAGGAGGAAACCATCAAGGAAGGTCTCAAGAAAGAAATAAAAAAGTGAGTGAATTTCAAATGAAGAAGAAACTAAAAAATAATGCAAAGAAAAACAAGAAGAACCTTAAAAAAGTTGAGGTGGAGATAAAAGCTAAGACATGTGAGGAACAACAAATGAGTAAAGAAGAATATGTACCAAAACTTGAAATAAATCAATTGTGCAAGATGAAGCAAAAATAAGCCTAATTGAAAACCAATGAGAAGAGTAACAAAATAGGGAAGAAGAAGAAAATGCCAAGAAAGAAGAAGAAGATACACAAAAAGAAGCAAAAGGGAAGAGAACGGAAGGAGAAGATCAAGCCAAGAAGGAGAATAAATAAATAGAAGAGTAGAATAAGAAGGTTTAAGAAGTAAAACACATTGCTAAAGCTATTGTGAAAGTAGAAGAACAAGATTAGGTTACGAAGGAGAAGGCACTCACACAAACAAAGACTAAGGTGGAGAAAAGAACAAGGAAACAAAATTTGAACACCCACAATATATTGCACAACCGATAGTAGTCACCCCTTATGAGAAACCAACCATTGTAACCAAAATATAATACCAGGGTGATTAGATCTCCTAGCTATGAGCCAACCACCATATAAGAAGCTCCAAAAGGAGACACAAAATTTTTGGTGGGAATCATAATCAATAACACAATAAGAAATCATAATCTTGTTCTTCCATCCTCTCATATATGCACATAGTTCCCTAGATGACTCAAACAATTACACACACCACAACATTGCAAGCCTTTGTCAACATGGTGGGGATAGATCTTGATAATATTTTGCTACGAATAAAAATTGAAGGAGTTCACACACTTCAAGAAAATATCAATGCCACTATGATTAAATTGGCCTAGAAAAAGAAAACTTAGAGAAGACATTGAATATTCTAAAATCATAGATTGAAGATAATTTTCCAAAACTTATCACATAAGCCATATATGAACATGTTATGAGCGAAAAAATGCGACCAACCACTTTGGTTTGTAAAATTGTGAATAATTGGCAAGAGCAAGAAACTAGAAACAAGGTGAAGGATCAAGTAACTCAATCAATGAAGGAAGTAAAATATGTAGTCCTCACATTATGAGAATATATCAATCTATTCCAACAAGATAAAGTGCAAGAAAAGAAAATTACATTCAAGTTCTTGGATTAGAAGAAACAACTACATATTATAATGAGTAAAAACAAGACTCATAGACATTGGGAAAATAATGCAAGCTCAAATGATAGTGGAAAAAAATTACAATGAGGTGGATAAGGCACTACAAGCATATTTGTAAGCTTGAGACAATGTCGGTGACATACTACAAGAATGGGAGTGCAATATTCCGCACAATAATTTTTTTGGGGTAAGAAGAATGCATGATGGATCATCTAAAAGGGTTGATTCAAGATATAAAAAGTGCTATAACTTTGCATCATCCATTGCAGAAAATGCAAAATTTGATGCTTTTGTTTGAAGTCATACAAACATTGTCATAGTTACAAAAATACTTTTGTAGATTAAATGAAGCTCTTGTAGATTGGAATGTGTATAAAGCAGACATGGAAATATTGCAACGAATGGAAAATAATATGAAGAATAACCCAAAGTATCTCATTACTCATATAATGCTCCAAATGATCAAGGAAATGCAAGAATTACCATCTTCATCCACAACTCGAGCAACACAACTTCAACCAACATCAACTGAGTAGTCTAAGCGGAGAAATAGGCCAACTACAATACAATGTTGTGGCGGGTAATTTTTTAAGTACTTATTAAATAAATTTTTATTAGATATCTATAAGTAGATTCGCATAGACTAAAAACCCAAAAAATTTATCTACGAGAGATTTTCTATTGATTGAAAACCAAAAATGGGAGTTTGTTAAAAAAATTCTTAATTGAAAACCCGTGAGAGCATTTAAGTAGCGTGCAAAGGATGAAAAATAGTAAACAACATCCTCTATGCCAATCGTGAGCGCAGACTATCTCAATGTGCAACGTAATTAACATTGTTTCTTGACTTAAAAATAGATTAAAGTAGGTCTCCCAAATTGTTAAAGAATCTTTTGACTCGGAGGAGACAACTATTTAATCTTAAGAAAGTGTCGGTAGTGTATAGGGGTTAAAATACATGACTTGAATATATTTTGGATATTGACGTATCTTGTGCAATTCCTAACGTATGTTCCTAGGATAGAAAAGACAAAGTATAGAATATGTAATGCTCACCAAAATTGTAGACACCTAAAATCTGCTTTTGCAATCTTATTGCTAAAAGCACACTAATTACTCTCATTCTTACCATTTCCATTATAATTAGTGATTTCCACTAATTAACTAATGTTTCTCTCTATCTTGGTTAATTAACAACACTTTGTTGATTAACTAACCTCTTTCACATTCCAGATGCCAATTTACGACACATCGTAAGTCATAATCCTCTTCCAAACAAATAATTAGTGATTATTAGCTAATTAGGCCTATTTACCCTTGTTTTGATCAATAAACCCTATTATTGGCTAAAACCCCTCTTCCAACCATTCAAAATCACCCTTTTCCCTCCAAGACATCTCAAAAGGCTTCAAAAGCTTATCATAGCCTCTTAATTGACCCTAAGTGGTTAATTAAGGCTCCTCACATGCTAATCACTTGTTAATTCACTAATCATGATTAGCAAGCCTTAATCTACTTTATCCTTTTAGTCCCACATGCACCAAGATGCAAGTTTTCCTCAAATAGAAAACTATAAAAAGGACTAAGCACCTACCTTCATACTTTACACCATACTTTGATTAGTATATCATATAAGAAATATGATTAAGAGCCTTACTTCCTTCTTGGATTAGCTTGCTCAATCTTTGCATCCAATCTTCATGTTGGTTAGTAGAGGGATATCTAATATGGCCTTGTAGCCATTGTTAGAGAGATCCTCTCACCATTTGTGGAGTAGCAACAAACATAATTTGATTTCCCTTAGATCTAATTAGGTCTATGTTAATTAGTAATCATCTCACATAGTAAGGATGCTTGTAGATTAGATGTTTGATTTCATTTAGTTTCCATTGATGCATGCTTTTAAGCTTTGATCATGATGTTTCATTCTTAAGCTTGAGCTTGGCTCTAGGCTATTATGGTGTTAGCCTTTACTAGTTAGTCATATTGCAAAAGTTTAGGGTGTTATCAAACATAAGTAAAGAATGTGAAAATCCTCTTTTGTCAAAGAATGGAAGAAGAAGGGACTCTAAACCAATAACCACCTCAAATTGTATAAAATATTGCAAGCGCACTACACAAAGGGTTGATCTTGGATATTTAATATTGATCTTGCATCCCGATCTAAATTCATGTCTAAGTTCTTGAACCAAAGAATGTATTTCCAGTCCATTATTTCATAATCCTTTCTTTTGGGTATATCTTTCCTTGAGATGTTGTATCTATCATGTCGCTATATCGCTTCTTCTTGTTTTGTCTTGTTCTATCAATTATCACGCATTGTTTTAAGGTTAATAAATGGAAGAGTATGAGTTTCCCTAGACTACAACCTGTTGTATGTCCTAATGAATGATTCTAGGGACCTTTGCTAACAAAATGGATTTAGTTTGTAATAAACCAAACTTCAAAATTTATGTGAAAACAATGAATAACGATTGACAGTACTCTATTCACAATGCAAACTTATTGAAAGGGAAATTGAATGACAAATGATGAAAATTGAAAGGAGTAAATTCTAAAGGAAACTCGATGTCCATACCAAAAATAGGTGTCAATGAATCCATATCTATGACGAGTCCGCATTGACATGTTCAAAACCTAAATATGAGGTTTTCCTAGTTGGGTGCAACTATGACTCTCCTCATGAGAAAATGCCAAACCAAAATAATGTCATGTAAATTTGGTTTTTGAAATTAGAAGGCAAGTGATTTGTTTTTAATAACACTTGACACAACAAAACTACACTAGAAGGATTGTAGGATCTAGTTGCCATGAGGGTTAAACACAATGCCAATATGAATCTAATATAAACCAATAATTAAGAAATATACACAAATCAAATAACTAATCCTCAAGGAAACCACAATTATGTTATTTTAAGTAAACATCTATGCTTATGAATAGTTTATCATGTATGATAACAACATGATCCTGCCCTATAGATAGCTGGCATGGAAAAATAAAAAATAAACAATTCTTTTCACTAAATATGTCAAACCAAAACTTGAAAATAGGCCATAAATTTTTCGTCTGTTTTTGGATGTAGGAAAATTATAAACTTAGTGAACAAAATATAACTTAAAATATGATATTATGAAAATATATCGAAAAGCATATTGATTACTTGGCAAGTATAATCACGATATGTGAGTCCGTGTTGAACTCGTTAATACAAGGTAAGCATAAACTTCTACATAACATAATATACGAGGAGTTAAAATGCGAAAAATCATTTTGGTTTGTTTACTTGCGTTCGTTGTAATTACAGTCTTATCTCAATGACGAGATCAAAATTCGGATGCCAATCTTAACCTAACTTACAAAAATTACAGATGCCATTCAAATCGAATAACTTAGACTGTCCAACAATGTCATGCGAGTTTTGATGAGAATGGTATACAACTCCTCTATTTTCTTGGCAAGCGAAGAAACTCCTTTCTCTGATTCCATCCTCCATTTCTTCAAACATTCCACACTTTCTCTCACTTGTTCTCTGTCTATTTTGGTCTTCTCTGCATCAGCTACTAAATTGTACAACCTTATCACTGCACCGTCCGCCATATTTAGCTCGAGCAATTGACAGCAAGGGCACCTCCGCCTAGTCGTTCGATTTCTCAGATTCTCACAAAAACTGGTCACAAGAGAACAACACTTGAAAAGTGATCGACTGTGGCGCTTTTGGGACAAACTTGTCGCTGTATTCTTCTCCATAGACATTGACAGAGCATTTATTGATGTGTTCAGCACAAAGGCAGTGCATTCATTCAACCTCTCCATGTCGTCAAGTAAAGCAGTTGGGGATCTTATTAGACAGCCCAGCCTGTGAAGCACGGGTCTTGAAATTGACATGGGTCTGTGCAGTAGCAAGCCTTTACGCTTGGCAGCAACCATGCATTTTCCCAACATGGTTATTGCCTTCTCTTTTCTCAATTCCGATCCAGTTATATCCAAACAACGAATTGCCTTGTGGAGCAGGACATCATAATCTTTCACTTGCCAAATACCGTCCTTCACCTCCATGCAGCTGTCGAGAAGATTGATCAGGTCTTCAATGCATTGATTCATCCTCTTTGAATCGTCCACAGATAGACATTGCTGAGAATTTAGTGTAGTGGGGAAGAGCTTCAAAATGTCCGAGTATGAGGAGAGGAGGACATCGATGGCGCTCATTAACCACCGTGCTGAAGGATTATTCAGATCAACATCACCTTCTCCATCTTCTACTCCATTGAGTACATGTGGAAAGGGATGAACTTTAGTACCAGCAGGATTATTAGCCTTCAGCGGTGCCATAATTGGAATATGATCTACACAACGCTTGAATTTGGGTAATCGATCTTGTTCATGCTGCTCAATCATTTAATTCAAGCTTAGAAAATGCGGTTTGATTATACAAAAGGGAGTACAATTCCTATCATTTACTAAAGACAGATACAGGTTGTCACTGTGTCTTTTAGCAGGAAGACATCGACACTGAACAGCTTTTGAATAAAGTCTTATTTAAGACGGCCGGGGAATCTTGAAACAAAAAAGAGATGTCTTCGGATCGACCGTAGATATTGGTAAGTATTATATGTGTTCAAACGAGGTGGAGGCGGAGCCACGTCCATCAGACAAGAAGAATATGCCAGCTATATTTTACTCTGCATAAGTAATTCAATTGAGTGCAATCTGAAATTGAGAGGGCATTTCGAAGAATCAATTGTATAGAGGACACGTTTTTGAAGCATCACAATTATGTATAACTAGCAATTGCACATGAGTTCCAAGATATGTTTAATTTCCATGTAGCTATATGGTTTAATGTTACTAAGTTGTTAATATCTATGTCGATTGTTCTAACAAATAATGTATGGAAATTCACCAAAAAAACTTTGACTAACGAAAATTAAAAGGAGTAAACTTTTCTTGTCTTGTGTATAATCTCATATTTTACATGTATCTACTAAAGTATTTGCAACTCGTAACATCTATAAAAATCTCTTTCTCATTATTCTTTGATGGATGTCCACGCCCTTTTGCAGCTCCCAAACTTTTTAACAATCCCCATTTTGTGAATATGCTGGCAAAAATTTATTGATCGGATTGAACATATATTAAAAAATTCCAAGGTCAAGTTTCACAACATTTTATGTACATATCAAATAGGGCACATGCAACCAAAACATCCGACAAAGAACATTTCCTAAGTTATGCCTCAATGGATGTCCATACCCCAATGCAAAGATCTTATTTTTCCATGGGTCATGAGTATGTTGTGAAAGGTGTGTTGATTTGGTTGAATATTTGTTCATTGCATTTGGCAAAACAAATTCATTGGTTCTCGACCGGGCATTTAGGTGAACAATTTGCGTGATCACAACAAACCCGCTCATTACCTCTAATAGTGGTGGCTTGTCTTTGAGGTAGGGAGGATGGTCGCACAGTTATGGACACCGGCATTTCACCTAAAAATTGCATTGGTTTGAAAGTTTCTAAGGTCTTTTTAACAAACCCATTTTTTTGTCAAAATAAGTTTGTGATTTCATTTAGATGTCAAAAAAACAAATGAAACAAATTTAATCCATAAGACCACATCTCCTTGAGTTATTTACTAAAGGGATTCATGTGAGTTTTGTATGCTTCTACATGTTGTATAAATGTCTACGACAAAATTAACAACTACAACATTCCATATAAATATACTTTCCATTATGCCTCGATGGATGTCAACACCATGTTGTAAAGGTTCCTATTTTGGCACGAGATGGGAGCATGCTGGAAAAAGGGTGTATAGTTTGGCTTTACACATATGAAATGTATTTGTTTGAAAAATTCTAAGGCCTTTTCAAAGGTGATACCATTTTGTGCATATCTTACATTCACTACACCACGAGACCACATCTCATAGAGGTATTTTGTTTATTAGTTCATGTCCCTTGTGTATAGTTCCACTTTGTCATAGATGTTTACCAATGCACTTGCAACTACATCTAACAATAATAAATTAATCTTTCCATTGTGCTTTCATGGATGTCCATTTCCTATTCTAAAGCTCCCCTTTTTAACAAAGGTTGGGAGGATGCTAGAAAATTCTAACAATTGCATTTTGCTAAAAGTTTCCCACCAACCCCAATTTGTGCATATCCTACATTCTTTTTTTGGTCAAAACTTAGTTTATGATTTCATTTAGATGTCAAAAAAAAAAAAATGAAAGAAATTCATTCCATGAGACCACATCTCCTTGAGTTATTTGGTAAAAGGGTTCATGTGATTTGTGTATGCTTCCATAGGTTGTATAAATGTCTAGAAGAGCATTAAAAACTACAACATTCCACATAAATATACTTTCCATTATGCCTTGATGGATGTCCACACCATGTCAGTAAGCCTCCTATTTTGGCATGGGATGGGAGTATGTTGATAAAGGGTGTGGAGTTTGGATTTACACATATGAAATGCATTTATTTGAAAGATTCAAAGGACTTTTCTACAAAACTATTTTTGCATATCTTGCATTCATCATGAAATCCACGAGAACACATATGATAGTGAAAATTAGAGAATTATGAAAACTTTAGTGATTAAAGGGTGTTTCGAATGGAAACATATATGTGAATAAGGTCATATATGTATTTAAAGACCACATATATTTGTAAAGGTACAAAAACTATTATTGCTAAATGCTTGCCTCATATCGAATTGAGGGTACTAATATCACCTAATAGGTGTCAAAATTGATATTTGAACCTATTGTATACCTAAATCAGTGGTACTATCGACACATGCACATGCGTGCATGCATGCATGCAGTGCGGTCTGCGCTGCACACACACACACACACACACACAAATTTTTTTACCTTGCACACACACACACACACACACACACACACACACACACACACACACACACACACACACACACACACACACACACACACACACACACACACACACACACACACACACACACACACACACACACACAAACACACATACTTATATGAATACCATCTTAAATACATCTATCAAAAAAATGGTAGAAGATAACAACCTCAAAACACCTACCTTTGAATTTTCACATACCACATCAATTTAGAAATCCTTTTTATAGCTTCTAGTTGACTAGGAATAAATGGTGTCAATTTACTTTCAATACTATTGTAGACACTAGTTTTTTGGCACCCCTAGGTGACATATCCACACCCCTCACATTTACATTCTAAACACTAAGCCTATCCAATTATTCTATAAACCATATTTTATCCCCATAAAACTATATCTTACCCTGTAAATCTTTATTTACCCCATCCTAAACCTCCTAAACCTATTTTGGATAAACCTCTCAACCTCCCAACCTCCCTAACACATTTCTACCCATCCATATTCACTCCCAAACCTAAAATAACCCATTTGGAAGTGATTTCAACCACTTCCAAATGGGTTTCCCCACTTTTTATGGATCACTAGTGATTTTCACTAATCACTAGTGATTCTCACTAATCACCAATGATTCTATATAAACTCATCATGTACACCGAATCCTATTCACCGACGTTGCAACAAAATCTTGACCCTTTGAAGATAAAAAAACATCATCTACGACATCCTAAAGCATCTCACAAGCCACAACAAGCCATTGAAAAGGTCACAAAACATTTAAGTTCTCTCTACAACAATGTTATCTACATTCTATATCAATGGTGATCTATTATCATCACTTTACATTCCTTATCTATCCATACATTGTTTTAAAAGAAAAATCAATCATCAAACCATTTGTTTAGCATCAAACTTGCATCTTATTTGGAATTAACCTTTTCCACAATGATTGCTAGTGATTCCTATAAATCACCAATAATTACCTTGAATCACCCACAATTCCTTTGATTCACCCACTATTCCTATCTTTAAGTCTTTTATCACATACTACATGTTTTAAATCCTTATTAGAATATGATTTATGTTAATCGGTCTTCTTCCAAGTGTTCTCTATTTGTAGATGGTCGTTTCAGGAGAAGCACATTCCATCAATAGTATTTATGACCTTCTCGATAATCTCCCAAACCTTTATTTGGTATCGTAGACATCACACAAGAGTTGATCCTTCGCACCATCATCGTGACACCGAACTGGATGAAATTGAGGATTAGATGAAAATCATTTGAACTACTAATTTTTTTATTCAAAAACTCAAAATGGACAAGTTTAGCTATATTAAACACTTAAAATTATATGACTTGGGTTTTTTTTTTTTTTTTTTTGAAAAACCTATAAGATTGTAGTCGTTTGCCCGTGATTTGGATGACCAAATCTTGTTATTTTTTTTTCATTTGGTGAAAAGTTAGATGTAGTTGTCTATCTTGGGATGGATTTTATTTTGTATTTTTTTGAGCAATATTTTTTTTTATGATTTTTTCCATGAAAGTGGTCTGAAAATATTTAGAAAATGGAGCGCTTTCCATTTGCCCGCCATAACTATATCAAAAAATATCAAAATCAAATATATTTTTTAACGTGTATAGAATTTCTCCATGCTTGGGATGGTATAAGTTTTATCACATTTTGATAAGCGAAACAAAAGTTGCAGTCTTAAACGTAGACATGAACATTCACGGAAAAAAATGTCTTAAAGACCTATTGTTAGTAAAAAATTATAAAATGATATTTATCTTATTCTATTCACTTTAAAATCAATATTTCTATGAAGCTAATAGTCCCCTACGCGATGGCACCATTTTTGTGAAATGTTTTCAATTTTTCAACGCATGGTTCAAGTCTGTGGAAGAGAAAATTTGAAGTTTTTTGACCTTTTACACTTCATAATGACCTTCCATAGCTTTGGTTGGGAAAAAAAATTTCTCAGCCTTAGGGTCGGATTTGATGATACAGATAGACCATGATCATGGTTTATAAACCGCGATCATGGGTTTTATAACAAGAACCATGATCGCGCTTTATAAACCGTGAGCATGGGTTTGTAAAGCATGATCACGGTTCTTAAATCATATTTACACACATCCCAATGTTCTAATTACCATGTGATTTTTACTATTTGACTTTACCGTATGAATTACTATGAAATTTTGTCATTTTCTACATGTTTTTCTTATCACCGAAGCAAAACATCATGGGAGACAAGAAACGAAGTCAAAAAAGGAAGTCATTAAGTAAAAAAACCAAACGAATTAGAGGCAAACAGATTTCAAAATGTTGAGTGAATGCGGAATCTTCGTGAATCAAGAAGAGGTTCATCTTCAACCCCTACTATTGTAAGCAATGAGGAACCAGTAATGTTTCTACTATCAATGTTGAAGTTGAATTAAATACTCGTGATGAAGATGTTTTTACTGTCAATGTTGAAGAAGAATTAAATACTCGTGATGTAGCAAATGTTGAAATTGAAGGAGACAATGAAAATGTGAATAAGGAAATTCAGGTTGAAACTGTAGACAAGAAAAATTTGACAAAAACACCTCCTAGGATTTTCCATAAGAAACCTAATTATTTTATTGAAATTGATGAAAACATTTTGAAACCAATGTCTGACAAACTTTCTAAATGGAAAATCAGAAGAAAAGCCACTGAAATTTGGGATAATCATTTTGAAATTTTAAATGATTCCCAAAGATGTCAGTTGTTGGTTAGTTTGATGAAATTGATTAAAATGAGACCTACATTAAACACCTTAGGATTGACAACATCTAATATACATGGTCAAACCTCTACAATTGTTGAAAACCTTCATGATGCATATCACATTGTTGGTGTCAAGAGACACACTAGGGATAGTAATATTGTGTGTCGTGTACTTTACTACTAGTGTTGTAAGTGAATCAATAAAAAAATAATGTTTGATTACGCAAACAAGTCGAATGTTGCAAGTTAATCAAAAACTCTAATGAAAGCAATTGAAAGACGTAATATCCTTCAATCACTCAATAACACCGATTTTTGGGCATTTTCTACTAGAGCACCACGTAAGGACAAAGATAATTTTGATGCTATAAGAGAAGTTGTTATTCAATTTTGGCATGATAACACTAGAGTTTCACCTAATACAAGAGATGTTGTAAAATGGAGAGTTGGTTCTACTAATCGTGAACCACATCCAAAGCATTTCTTAGATATGACTCAAACTCAATTTTTTCATAAGTTTGAACAAGAGCATCTAGAAATTAAAATTAGTCAACATTTTTTTGAAATGTTGAAACCATTCTATGTGAAAATCAACCACGCTCACACCACTTGTTGTTGTAGGCAACATGTTGAATTTGCGATGCATTATGCTAAATTTTTACGTATTCATTCTAATTTTCATTCTAAACTATGTTATCGAATGTGGTGTTCAAGTTCCACCAATATCTTCCAGGGATTTCATTCCTATGATATTTTGTGAAAAAGAAGTTGGACAATTTTTTTATAGTCAGGATTGTTTAGATGGAAGTTGTGGTACATGCGGTGGATTACCTAAATTGGAAAGTTGCATCCATGAGAAAATTGAAGGTGCAATAGGACATAATTTAGTTGAGTTTGATAAATATAAATCAGTTGCATACCAGTTGAAAGATGGAAAAGAGTCTAAACGATGTGAGCTAGTTACAAAACATATGCCTATTTTTTCAATTTATGAGAAAATTTAAGGATGAAATTGTTTATGAGTATGCTAGGCATACACACGAGCTCGATGGTTGGATGAATAGTTTCAAGATATGCAAGGACACATTTCCTATTGGTACTATTGTTTTAGTGGTCGATTTTGTAGAGAATTACACATTGCAACCACAAATGGAGGTTCAATCACAATATTACAACTCAATACAAGTTGCCATTTTTGTGCATATAGCATTTATACATTCTCCTGATAGTACAGAGAATGATGAATTTTTTTAAGAGAGTACCACTTTTATATCAGTGATGATCGTACTCATTCTACTGAATTTGTGCAAGGGTGTTTCCAGTTATTTTATGGAAACTTGTCTGATAGGGACATCCACTTCAAACAACATTATATATGGTCAGATAATTACACGTCTCAGTTTAAGAATGCACGAATGTTTTATTGGATGAGCAGGATGCACGTCAAGATGGGTGTGCAACATATTTGGAGTTTCACTGAGGCTGGACATGGAAAAGGAGAGCATGATGGTGCAGGGGCATGTGTGAAAAGAGCTCTTGCAAGAGAAGAGTTGAAGTACAAAGATGGTGCTAAATTGAAAGATGCAAAGAGCATAGTGGAATGGTGTATTGACAACATGGCCCGAGGTTCTCAAGAAAATTCCACAGTTCACAGATATTTTTGGTTGATAGAGGAACAAAAATTGCTAACTACGAGGATTGTATGACACTCACTTGGGTCCAGTGATATGCACTCATTTTGTAGCTCAGACGCTACTTCGTGGGCCACATGGACAAGAAAGTTGACATGTTTTTGTGCATCTTGTATCAATTTGTCACTATTGAGTGTGATTCACAAGAATGGGTGGATGGATGGATTTGTAGGCCTCTAACTCTGCTTCCTAGTTATCAACCTCCACAAGCATTATGACTTGTTTCTATAGATGAAGTTGCAACATCCAAGGACTTTGATGAAATTTTGATTTTGGTGCGACAAGGTATTTATGGTTATTTACAATTTTTGTATTGAGTTATGTCCATTGAAATTTTAATATGTAATTTAAATTTGAGTTGAAACCTTTTTTTTTTTAGGACATGTGTTTGCAGTTATTGCACAGACATAAAGACAATGAAGAAGGAACAAACTATTTCTTATGTCATTGCATCGAGGAAAGAAATAAGTTGACTTCTCTATTATAGATGGCGAAGATATTGAGTACCCTACAGGGTCAGTGGTAGTTACTGGAACTTGGCTTCGATGGTATATCCATTAAAAAACTCCTCTGTTTGGGTGTTTGAAGACTTTGAGACACACATGAAAATACTCTTATATTCACATCTAGTTCTAGCGACAAATATTCAGCTGTATAGATATCGAGGAAGGCCTAATAACAAGATTCTTTGGAAGGTTCGAGAGTCAGATCATGAAGCAATCATGTCCACTATTCAGAGTAGATCCGATCCTGATGGTTCATTGGAATGAATTTACAATGCTCATGTCTGGTATATATAATTTCTTTGATATAATTCTTTGGTATATATAAATTTGTTAGTTAGATAGATTTAAGTTCATATATTTTATTAAATTTGTGTATTTTGTATATATCTAGTATGGTTTTGATTTGAAACTTAAATTTCTTTGACTAACACTTTTATGTGTAGGTTAGTGGTGCCAGAAAAAATTCCACCTTCACATGGTTGGCACTATTAGTAGAGAATTGTAAATTCTCGAAGCTAAGAGAAGCTTTCATTGTTTTACAAGAAAAGAGAAGCAATTAACAACGATTTATGTACATGTGGAGGGGGTTCTTGGCTCAGAGGAGGTAGCCCAAAGCACTGGAGCTTAGAGAACCAAAAAAATGCCTCCCAAGTGTTTACAAGACCATCCCTATGTGTGCATGTGCATAGGTTTGGTTTGGTGCCACGACCCACCATTTTGTAAAATATAGCATTTGACAGCCTTACACTAGCTCAAACTACACTATTTCACGCATTTTTACAAAAAATAGGGCAGCGAGAGCACCGATTGGAGAGAAGGAAAAAACAAAGGCATAGGCTATTATAGAGGGTCCCTACACCAGGTGTAGGATTAGATGAGACATCTCTAGGTGCCACGAGTCTGTAGTCACCGTCGAAGTTGAACAATTTTTGGTCTCGGGGCTCTTAAGGGACTACGCCCAACAAAGTAGCCCGAAGAAACGACGTTTTGTCGCACACCAAAAATGACACTCTCCTCTAGTGTTCACCTAGCCACTGGATGTGTTGGCATAGTAGTCGGTTTGTGCCATGACCCACCATTTTGCAAAATATAGCGTTTGACACCTTACATTGGCTCAAACCTACACTATTTTCACGCGTTTGCAAAAATAGGGCAAGAGAGAGCACCAATTGGAGAAGGAAAAAATGAGATAGGATATTGTAGAGGGTCCCTACGCAAGGTGTAGGATCAGATGAGACATCTCTAGGTGCCACGGAGTCCAGTGTAGTCACCCATCAAAGTTGAATGATTTTTTTGTCTCAGGGCTCTTAAGGGACTACGCCCAACAAAGTAGCCCGGAAGCAATGACATTGTCACACACCAAAATGACACATCCTCTAGCATTCACCTAGCCACCACCCGATGTGTTGGCATAGTTGGTTTGGTGCCACGACCCACCGTTTGCAAAATATAGCATTTGATGACCTTACACTTGGCTCAAAAACTACACTATTTCACGCATTTGCAAAACAATAGGGCAAGAGAGCACCGATTGAGAAGGAAAAAAAAAACTAAGAGATAGGATATTGTAGGTCCCTACACCAAGGTGTAGGATTAGATGAGACATCTCTAGGTGCCATGGAGTCAGTAGTCACCCGTCGAAGTTGAACAATTTTTTTGGTCTCAGGGCTCTTAAGGGACTACGCCCGAACGAAGTAGCCCGGAAGCAACGAACGTTGTCATGCACACCAAAATGATGCCTCCTCTAGCATTCACCTAGCCACCCAGATGTTGGCATAGTTGGTTTGGTGCCACGACCCACCGTTTGCAAAATATAGCATTTGACAGCCTTACACTGGCTCAAACTTGCACTATTTCATGTGTTTGCAAACAATAGGGCAGCGAGAGCACCGATTGGAGAAGGAAAAAATGAGACATAATATTGTAGAGGGTCCCTACACCAAGGTGTAGGATTGATGAGACATCTCTAGGTGCCACGGAGTCCGAGTAGTCACCCGTCAAAGTTGAATGATTTTTGGTCTCGGGGCTTAAGGGACTACACCCGAACAAGTAGCCCAAAGCAAATGAAATGTTTCATGCACCAAAAACCTCCTCTAGCATTCACCTAGCCACCCAGATGTGTCGGCATAGTTGGTTTGGTGCCACGACCCACCATTTGCAAAATATAGCATTTGACAACCTTACACTTGCTCAAACTACACTATTTCACACGTTTGCAAACAATAGGGCAGCGAGAGCACCGATTGGAGAAGGAAAAAAATAGAGAGGCTATTGTAGAGGGTCCCTACACTAAGGTGTAGGATTAGATGAGACATCTCTAGGTGCCATGGAGTCTGAGTAGTCACCCGTCAAGTTGAACGATTTTTTGGTCTCAGGGCTCTTAAGGGACTACGCCCGAACAAAAGTAGCCCGAAAAAAAATGACATTGTTGCAAACTGAAATGACACCTCCTCTAGCATTCACCTAGCCACCCAGATGTGTCGATGTAGTCAGTTTGGTGCCACAACCCACCATTTGCAAAATATAGCATTTGACAACCTTACATTGGCTCAAACTTGCACTATTTCACGTTTGCAAACAATAGGGCAGCGAGAGCACCGATTGAGAAGGAAAAAACTGAGATAGATATTGTAGAGGGTCCCTACACGAGGTGTAGGATTGGACAAGAGACATCTCTAGGTGCCACGGAGTTGAGTAGTCACCCGTCGAAGTTGAACGATTTTTTGGTCTCAGGGCTCTTAAGGGACTACGCCCGAATGAAGTAGCTCCTAAGAAAGCAACATTGTTGCATTGTCACACCAAAAATATGCCTCCTCTAGCATTCACCTATCCACCCAGATGTGTTGGCATAGTTTTTGGTGCCACGACCCACCGTTTGCAAAATATAGCATTTGACAGCCTTACATTGGCTCAAACTGCACTATTTCACATGTTTGCAAACAATAGGGCAGAGAGCACCGATTGAGAAGGAAAAAAAAAGCAGAGAAAAGATATTGTAGAGGGTCCCTACACTGAGAGGTGTAGGATCAGATGAGACATCTCTAGGTGCCATGGAGTCCGTGTAGTCACCCATCGAAGTTGAATGATTTTTTTGGTCTCAGGGCTCTTAAGGGACTACACCAACAAAGTAGCCCGGAAAAACGAATTGTCATGCACACCAAAATGATGCCTCTCTCTAGCATTCACCTAGCCACCTAGATGTTTTGGTGCATAGTCGATTTGGTGCCACGACCCACCATTGCAAAATATAGCGTTTGATTGACCTTACTTAAGCTCAAACTTGCACTATTTCACACGTTTGTAAACAATAGGGCAACGAGAGCACCGATTGGAGAAGGAAAAAACCAAGACAGAATTATTGTAGAGGGTCCCTATGCCAAGGTGTAGGATTAGATGAGACATCTCTAGGTGCCACGGAGTCCAGCGTAGTCACCCGTCGAAGTTGAACAATTTTTTTGGTCTCAGGGCTCTTAAGGGACTACGCCCGAAACGAAGTAGCCCAGAAGCAACGACATTTTGTCACACACAAAAATGATGCCTCCTCTAGCAGCACACTTAGCCACCAAATGTTTTTGGCATAGTCGGTTTGGTGCCATGACCCACCATTTGCAAAATATAGCATTTGATAACCTTACACTGGCTCAAACTACACTATTTCACATGTTTTGCAAACAATAGGGCAGCGAGAGCACCGATTGGAGAAGGAAAAAACTGAGACAAGATATTGTAGAGGGTCCCTACACCAGGTGTAGGATTAGACGAGACATCTCTAGGTGCCATGGAGTCGTAGTCACCTGTCAAGTTGAACATTTTTTTGGTCTCAGGGCTCTTAAGGGACTACGCCCAAATGAAGTAGCCTAGAAGCAATGACGTTGTCACACACCAAAATGATGCCTCCTCTAGTGTTCACCTAGCCACCCGGATGTGTCGGCATAGTTGGTTTGGTGCCATGACATCCCGAGGCATGACTTCTCACTACTTACCTCTCATTCATTTCCTAGGACTTCCTAGAAAAGGTAGTTTGTAAACATTTATGCCACGAAGGCTCAAGGAATGCCAGAAGGCTCTGGATCGGGTGGTTTGACTCCAATCCAGGGCCTCCTAGAGCCCTCCATAGCACCTAAAGGCATATACCCCCAATCGAATGCGTGTTGGCGGTGACAGTTTTTGGACCACGACGTCCCAGGGCATGACTTCTCGTGCTACTCGGCTAACATCAATGAGATTGCAACAAGGTTAACACATTACCATGTAAATACTCTAATGATTGTTAAATGATCTCTTTTTAAGCATGTTAATACACAATAGAACTTGTTAAGAATATTTTTGCATATCTTTTTCCAACTAAGTTAAGAACCTTCAATTTACCATTATATAACATATAACATCATATATGATATGTGTCGATTGTTATATCTTAGTTTCAAAATTAAATGTTAAACAAATAGATTTTTATTAGATGTTAGGGTTTCAAATAAATATGACAAGGATACCTGCTAGCATTTGAAATGCCTAAAAATTGTCAGTGTATCATCTTTAAAATGCAAGGATGTGAATTATTTGACAATATACATTACATACATATTTATGTGTTCTTATCTAGATTGATATGTCGTAACATATGTACAAACATCCTAAATAAATATGTAAAGAATGTTCACAAATTCCTTGATATATCATTTTAAAATTCATTGAAGAACCTTGAAATTTTTTTCAAATACCTTGGAATGGTAAGGATGTGAATTATTTGACAAACCCCCTCACAAAAATGTGTATTTTGGACTAGAAGGATTGTAGGGTATACAAAAATGGGGTTTTTAAAGTGTGTGCTTAAATACAAAAACATATAGGACTTAATAGGGAAGTGAATCTACTTACGATAATCAAATCATGTGTAACTTCTTAGTTGATTGGCATAACACCAAATTATAAAGAGATAAGGTGTATCTATTGATCAATGGGATAAGCCCTATTAATGGGATAATCTCTAAAACAATGTAAATGCTTCCCTTAATTTCTTAACAATTGTACCATGCAATGTTGCACCATAGTAATGTTATATTCATATAGTTCAAGATGAACTCTACCTCACTTATTTCTAACAATGTTCACATTAGTTGATATGCAACATAGATGAGTGTTAGCTTTAAAAGAAAAAATGTTAGTTATAGAAATTCCCTCACAACCATTCTTTCAAAGATGTGCACATTGTTAGGAGGCGGGAAAATAATTAGAGTTGCACATACACCCTACGTAATTACTTGTGAAAAAAGTAATTACGTATTGCCCTTTTGTAGTTCACCTAGCATGGTTATCATAGGTTTTGCTTAATGGAATAGGTTTGCTTAACAATTGTACCATGTAGTGCTCTCGGGACGTGGTTTTTTAATTTTAAATCAAACATACATATAGAACTAATATATGGTTATGAAAACATACATAGAAGGATATCATGTGCAATGAAATCGAATCAAACATAGAAGTAATATCGTTATGAAAACCAACACATGGATATATAATGTATCAAACTAAGTGTGTTGGATGCATGTCTCTGAAAATATAAGTTCATAACATGTGTACATCTCGAACTAAGTGTTTTAAAGCACTAAGTGTTCATAACATGTGTACACATCTACAAAAAATATAAGTTCATAACATGTGTACATCTCGAACTAAGTGTGTCATACATATAGGACCACATGCGGTCACATAAGGCTATATATACAATGGACTATATGAAGAATCATGAACTAGGACTAGATGGCCCATATATATATATCTATGTACATCCAGTCCTATGAATCTAATCATGAAACATCTTCCCTCTCTTCGCCCTACTAGAAGTAGCATGTCCATGACCTGGGGATGTAGTGGAGGGAGATGCCACTATGGATTTCATCCATGTGGTCCTAGGCATCTCTAAGAAGGCTTGCAACCTAACTTGCACATTCATAAACAACAAGTTTTTAACACCCAAATTTTTAAAATACATTCAAAATTTAGAAACTTAGAATTTAGTTAAAATGCATGTGAAATCTTACCATGTCATGATCCCTATCAATTTGTCATTGACGTGTCATCGCAGGGACAACAATAGACTCACGAGGGGTAAGCTACATACAAATAATTAAATTTCAAATTAAATATTTCATGTACAAAATTTGATATTGTAGATTTAAGTAATAAGAAATAATTCCTCCAAAATTTAACAAATTTGAAAAATTGTACCTCAGTTAGTGGATCTGCAGATGCTATGGCAGTATCTACAACAGCCTCCACATAGTCTGCATATATGGAGGAGTCTCTCTGGCAGTCATAAGCTATACAAAAAACATGTACAAATCAATATTAATCTACATGACTGCCACATAACAGACCCAAAGCATAATCCACGTGAACTTCCACAATTAGAAACAAAGTGTAAAGAGAAACTAACCTATGTAAAAGTCACGTGAGGCATGCCAATAGCCTCGTTCCCGTGAGCGATGATGACCCGCAAGATCCTCGCGTATAAAAGACAAAAATATATTAATATGTACATGTACATGTGAAACATTATAATAATAAAAGTGCAATCAAATGAAATTTGAAATGTAAGTACAACTTGAAACTTACGTTTGTAACATGCCCAACTATAGTAGCTAGCATGTCGATGCTGATGTTTCCTTCACTAGATCTTGCTATTTAAAATAAAATAAAAAATTAGTTTTTACATGTATGTACATGACGTACAATCAAATACATATATATTAAAATCTCAAACATGAATTAAACTATTGTATATATATATATATATATATATATATATTTATTTGACATTTACCTGTGAAAGACCAAGATCATTTGCACCAGTTCCAAAAACATCCACCATCATCTCATCTAGAGAAAAGAAATCATGTGATCCAACAAATGATGTCTCGCCCATAATGCATACGGCACCACATGATCCACAATGGTGTGGTGCGCTAGAACTGGCGCCTCCACCAACATCACCAGATGCAATCTGGTCACTATGTTGGGTCAGAGTGTCAGTGAGCTCCCTCAATGCATGTAGTGTGTCAATCTCCACAACCTCCTTCACTATAGGAGGGATAACTGAAGGTAGTGGGGTTTTGGGGCATGGGGATCCTTGGTTGACCTACGCGTGCACCAGGTCTACTCTGTGCAGAGCCACCTCCTCACCCATAAAACTCAGAAAAGTCAAAATAATTTGGGACCTCATTAAGCACGAACTCACAATATAATTTCTTCAAAAAATAGAGAGGAACCTCATTGTTGTTGCATGGTGGATAATCAAAAACCATCCACCATCGGTCCCAAAAATTGTTCTTGATTTGGTCATCATGGCACCAATGGATTGGGAACCATTTGCAAGTAGTTGCGGGGGGGGCATTGGTTCTTGGGTCAGTAAATAATGCACAAATGTGGTCTTTTCCAAAAAAATGTCTTTTACGGCCGCATGGGATAATTTATCTACATACCACCACCTACAATCACCTCTAAAGGTATTCCATCTATCTATTTGGTTGGTTGCAGAGTCGACTTCACCAATCAATGTTTGCAATGTGTTGGCTAAAGTCATGCGGGATGGATTTGTGGCATGATTTTGTCTTATAGTCTAAATAAGGTTCTCAATGACAATTTTATTTTGTCGATTCTTCCAACGATATCATCTTGTGTTCTATTGGTTTTGTGGGGACAAGGAGCCACAAGAGGTGGATCTATGTTTGGAGGAGGGTTTTGAGGAATGTTTGAGGGTTTTGAGGAATTTTGATGGTTTTGAGGATTTTGGACGAGCTTTTTGAGGTTTGCAGGATTACAGAAACTAACAAAACAAAAAAATTGTATACATAAACAAAAAAATTGAAAAACCCATGAAAATCACAAAAAATAACCTAAAATGCAAAAAAATTGATCAAAATCGAGGGCTTACCTCTTTGTCTTGGTGGCATGGTTGAAACTATCGCGATCTAGAAGTCCGAAGAGCAATTTTTAGGGGGTATTCAAAGTGTGAGTGCCAAAGGTCTAGGAGAAATCACGGTTCGAAAGGAAAAATGGGGAAAATGAGGAGTCACGGGTCTTTTTTTTGTCTCAGAGGATCATTTTAAACGCGGTTTTAGGTTCAGAAATCACCAAACCTATAAAAATAATTCTGAGTGTGAAAACCATACGTGTACATGGTACCTAAATTTTAGGTTTTCATGTCCACTTAATTGTCCAATTGTCCATCGAAGTGTTGTAAAATTTTGGAAGCAATTTGGTTAAGAATTAGAGAAGTTATGAGCATTCTTCTAACAAGTTCTTTCCTCTCCTCAAAGTTTCCTTCTTGAAGTGTTAGATATGAAATGAGTCTTTTTGGTTTCTTGTCAAGCTTGCAAGGTGATTCAACTACTCAAGACTAAATAAGGTATTACGTGAGTAATAATTCACTAGTAAATATATATATTACGTTAGATGTTTTTAGTTAAATAATTTTTGTATATATATATATATATATATATATATATATATATATATATATATATATATATATATATATATATGTTAGTGGGTTGTACTCACCCCACGTAAATAGGTTTAGGAAGATTTAGTTTCATATATTCTAGGAAAACTATAACCTATTTATAAGTATAGACAAAAATCACACACTTTGGGTATTATTTAGTCCCTGGTCTCATACTACTATCGATATGGTTTTTGAGTGAATAAAAAGATAATTAACCCCCATCTTTTGTCCATTTTACTTCGATTTCATCATCACTGCCGACTTCCAAAGACATACATGCACGCTTTATTTTTTTTGTTTTCCGTCATTTAAACCCTGAATGGGGCACTCGAGCAAGATTGGGGCGCCCTAGGCGCTCTAGTCCCATTCAGGGTGCCCTGATCCTTTTCCCACTTTACTTCCACCTTTTGGACACTTTCTAGCCATTTGAGCTTTCTATATTTTTGGTGATCAGCCTCTTCAGGGTTAATTACAAAATTAGAAAAAGAGAACCATATAAATATAAAATTATGAGACCATAATGAGGGACCAAGCACTAGGCATTACCATCATCACCTAAGGTTACATCCATCAAAATTTGCATTTGCATCCATCTAGTTCCATCACAAGGGACAAGGCTGGTTCATTTGCATCACATTGCATAGGAGGGAAGTTTATTCTAAACCATCCACCATTTTACTACATTTATACATTTAGTTATAGATCAATACTTCACAAAACGCGCGACCGACACAAGAGAATCTAGGGCATGATTTGCACACACTCACCTAGAACTATATTTGGGTTTGAAATGTAGTGCAACACTTAGCTAGTAAGTCCACTATTGTGGCCGTTGAGGATAGTCCGAACCCTTTATATTCGTCTTTATTTTTTTAGGGTTTTGATGTTTGGCTTGGGGTTTTACAGGTCTCTTCTTCATCACTGATTATCAGTAACATTCGACACAATGTAGTGAAATACATGTGATAGGAAACAAAGGCCTCAGATCATCCAACAAACTTGTAATTTTGTTGTTTGGACCTTATGTACAGAGCAAGGTTCCTAGATCTCGACTAGAGCGCCCCGTGCAACCTCATCCTTCCCCATGCACCCCATTCTTCTCAAAAATCTTGGATATTCCCTTTCCTATGCCCCCATGCATTTGTTCCTATATTCTATTAATTTGGTCTATTCTCGTGACACAATCCCAAGGCATTTTTGAATCAACTAAGCTCTTTCCAACCCTCTTGACTTATTAGGGTTTCATATTTTTACTTTCTTAGTTGCTTGGGTCACTTTCCTTATTTAGCTTAGACATTTATTTCACTTATGTACTTCTTAGATTAACTCTTAAAAATAAATATTTTAGCTAATCATTTCAACATTTGCGCATTTATACATCATACATCATATTAGTCTTCATCATACATATGTCACACTCCTATCATCTAAGAATCTTGCATCACATATTACTCATTCTAGATAATACATAGCGCTCTTACATTACATAGTATACATCACACATTACACATCACATGGTTGTCTTTAATCATCATGTATACTACACCTACTTCTACGCGTTGCACTCGCCACCCTATGACTCACTGTAGTTCCTCAATCCATACTTGACTACCGATGTTTTACAAATCAAATGGACCTCATCATACTCACTGCTTCATGATTCACCTTCTATCATGTGGCATTACTAGGTTAGTGACGTACACTATAGGCTAAATGGTCACATATTTCCTTCATATTATAGTGGTATACGCTTTAGGATACATCACCACCCCTTTAGTTCATATTTTCGTGATATACACTTTAGGCTAAATCATCACTCTTGCACTCATCTTGTCATGATATACGCTTTGGTTATAGGGTCACGTACACGGCTTCATCTCTAGGTCACATATCATCACTACATATAGACATTGATCACAATGCGTTAGATAAAACACACACTTTGACTATTTCTTGATGACACATTCTCATTTATGATTCATTCTTGACTGCTGAGAGGGAAAACCAAATGAACCTCATTACATACAACTCCATTCACTTGGGGGGCACGCGGCTCCTATCATCCATCTTGCATTCCATTCCATCCATCAACAACATATTACATATCTTGGTTTATTTTACTATTGCTTACTTTTTCTTGTATATGGTCACTTACTACACATGCTAGATAGATATCTTGTATGTCATTATCTTTACCATACACACATGTGTGTTCATGTATTTCTCTAGTTGTGAACACGATACAGTGTCTCTTACATGTAGCATGGATGCTCACCTTCTACCATTCCTACAACAATTCTTCTGTGCTATTGTTTCACTTTGTACTTAGAATTTTTCATTTCCTTAGTTATACATGCTTTTAACATACTTGGTTATCTTTCTAACATGCTAACATGTGCTTCATGTGAAACATTTGTTATGCATGGATATTTTCTTCCATACTTGTTTGTTACATTGTCTGCTATTGTTTGTTCTTGTTTGCAGGATTTTCCCTTTGTTTTGTGTGCACACTTATTTTTTGTATGTGGCCATTATGGCCTTGAGTATCTTGCGACATCATGAGTGGTGTCCCATGATTGTAACCCACTTTAGTGGTCTATATTGCTTTCTTTCTTGTTTACTTGCTTTCTAGCTTACAAAATGTTTGCATAACATAAACTTGTCTTGTACATGCATGCTTGTTCATGATAACACTTGTTTTCTAGCTAATTATTTGTGTTCACCTTGGTTTCTACCAAGCACATTCCTTTCCCCATGTAGGGCACAATTTTATGTGGATGGTCCTATTTTGGGGTTGTATCCTCCTATTCGTGACGTCCCCATGTACCCCCAATGAGGGGGAATTATTTGGGGTTTTACACACTATTTAACGCTTTCTACTGGTATAATTTAGTTTAGTTTCCATCCTTGACATTGTGGGTTATACAATGAGTGGGTTCAGACTAGTCTACAAACCCCATACACAAAGTGGATTTTACAGACATGGTTTTCCTTAGCATTCGAGGAGAAGTTATAGGTTAGAGGATACAATGGATTTCCTCTCTACACTACTTCAGCCAGTGGCATCGATCACCCAAAAAACTAGGTAGTATAAAGATATCTTCACACATCTTTAGGGAAGTAGTTACAGGTTGGACAATAATCAAGATTTCTCCCTACACTTATTTTTCCAGGGTGGTGTGAGATCACCTAAAAACTAGTAGTACATGATGTCCTCTCATACCCTTTCTCTCATCACAGATCAAGTGCACATGTTCCTTTTACATTTTTCATTTCCATTACATACTTTTTTCTTTACATGCATTTTTGACATATATACATGCGTATTTGACTAATTGATCGTCTTCTCCATGTAGGTATGACCATATGAGAAGCAAACAATCAACAATAAAAACAACAACAAAAATGACATTAAGAAAAAAAACATTTTGCATGCAAAGACACACCTCATACTAATATGCAGGTACATCACACACATAGGCAATTACACATGCATTTCTGCCCTAGGTTCAATCTCATCACTTTTTTTTTTCTCTTTTTCATCTTTAGTTTCCACGCTCCATCTTTTTGTCACTCCACACTTTTTCTAGTCCTTCGGCATGCTTTCTACATCATTCTACATGGACATCAAGTACACATCTCTATCTACTTTATGTTACCGAGTGTTCCACTCACCAACATAAAGTGGGGAAAATGTAGACACAAAATCACACACTTTGGGTATTATTTAGTCCCGGTCTCATACTACTATTCATATGGTTTTTGAGTGAAGAAATTACTAATTAATCCTCTGTCTTTTGGTCATTTTACTTTATTTTCTCGTTGACACTTCGACCTCCCGCACATACATGCCTAATCTATTTTTGTTGTTTTGCATCATTTTAACCCCGATTTTGGTGTCCGAGCCACTATCGGGGTGCCCTGATCCTTTTCCCACTTTACTTCCATCTTTGAGCACTTTCTAGCTGTTTGAGCTTTTTATCTTTTTGGTGGTCATCCTCTTCGGGTTAATTACGAAATTAGAACAAGAGAACCATATAAATATAAAGTTATGAGACCATAATGAGGGACCAAGAACTAGGCACTACTATCATCACCTAAGGTTACATCCATCAAAGGCTCCATTTGCATCCATATAGCTCCATCACAAGGGACAAGGTTGGTTCATTTGCATCACACTGCATAGGAGGGAAGTTTATTCTATTCCATCCACCATTTTATTACATTTCTACATCTAGTTATAGCTCATTACTTCACAAAGTGTGATTGACACAAGAGCACCTAGGGCATGATTTTCACACACTCACCTAGAACTACATTTGGGTCTGAAATGTAGTGCAATGCTCAGTTAGTAAGTCCACCATTGTGGCCGTTGAGGACAATCTAACCCCTTTATATGCATCTTTATTTTTTAGGGTTTTGATGCTTGGCTTGGGGTTTTGTAGGTATCTTATTCATCATTTATTACCAATGACATCTGGAAAAGTATAAATAAATACACACAACAGAAATAAAGGCCTTAGATCATCCAACGACCCTCTACAAGTTTGGTTTCTGGACCTCCTGCATAGACCAAGGTGCCTAGATCTCGCACTGTGGTACCCCGCACATCCCAATATGCTCGATAGCTCGATCCGCCATTTCTTGAGCACTCATATGATTGTTCTTGCATTCTATTCATCAAGTCTATTCTCGACACAGTCCCAAGGCATCGTCGAATCAACTAAGCTCTTTCTAACCCTCTTTACTTATTAGGGTTTCATATTTTTACTTTCTTAGTTGCTTGGGTCACTTTCCTTATTTAGTTTAGACATTTATTTCACTATTGTACTTCTTAGATTAACTCTTAAAAATACATATTTTAGTTAATCAATAAGTCTATTGTATTGTATGAATACATGGAAATATTGAATATCTTTCATACTCTTCTTATTCTATGATATCTTTGTAAATATGCTATATACATTTTATTTGGTATCAAAGCGAAGCTAATGGTCTATTAAATCTGTGAATGGAAATTCTACAAATCCATTGCTTTCCTTGAGTCATGAGATTATGTGAGAAGTAATTCTTGTAGATACAGAATAGATAGGTGTGTGTGGAATCTAGTGAGAAAGGTTTTAGAGAAATAACCCGACAAGTAAAGGAAATTGTCAGAGATCTTGGAGTCCATGATTTATCTCCATCACTCGGCCTCCTCAACAGTGACTCACTTGGTCATTTTCCATTTACTGGAGACCTCGATGGCTTGCTTGGCAAGTCTTCAACTCTGCACGTCGGATTGGAGAGTTCCAAGATACATCAAATCTAGATGATTGCATTTGAGTTGGTGATCTTCTTTATTTGGATCTCGCTTTGTAGAATTTATTTCAGTTACAAAATCTGTGTACATCCTACATTTCTTCTAGTCATAACATAAATGAGAAGGCCCACACCATGCATTTCTTCCAATCCATTTGTATCTTGTTATTTGATAAGTCATCACGTGGTTTTTGGTAGCGCTTAACATATTTGTTGCCTCTGTCTGTCATTGATTCAGTTTTCATTTGCAGAGTATCGGATCACCCACCAAGATACACATATTTCATGTGATAACCGAGTTAACCTAGTGACAACACTCTTTTGCTTTGGATTTTCCAAAATAATCCACGTGTCATTCTACCAAACGTGTTCTCAGTTGCTAAAAACATTCCGTTCTCATCTACACAGTTCGCAGAGATCTTTTTTAGACTATGAAGCATTTATTGTTTAGAGATTTCCACATTCTAACAGACCTCTGGTGTGCTCGTATGATTCTTCATGTCCATTTGAAGGTCGTTTACAATAGTAAGTCATTATTTATAGTGTGTCGATTCTTTAGTGTTCAAATTTTTGTAATAGTTCCTTCCATTACTTATTCAATGATACTCGAGAAAGATAATAGGAAGTCACATTAATTTGTGTCTATTATCCTCCTAAATAGAGTCTAGGTTTTCAAAAATATATTGTCATTAAATGTCAAATGTTATTTTAGACATTATATTTCTTTGTTTAATTGAAAAATTATAGTGTATTAATGTCATTTGTTAAAAGTATGTCTTGTATAAAGTTAAAAAAACGTCAATAACGTTATCGTCTCATCATTTTGGGAGTCATTAAAAATTGTAAAATGAAAAAGTTAACTCACTTTTAGCCGATGCATTTTCAATGTAACCCGACGCTTGAGTTGAGAGGAGAATTGTAATTATGCTTTATGATCAAATCTAGATGAGCTAGTAGTATGCTACCGGAGGTCGGAGAATACAAGGAGGATGGGCGATAATTGGTGTCCTCTCGTCAGTCACCACCGACGAGGCTGCACATACTGATTTGGTGACATGTGTGAGTGTGTGTTTATTTCATTTGATTTCAGTGTGGTGTTTTCTAGAATAATGTGTTATGGAGACTTCACATTAGGGGGAATGACACAATGCTTCAGTTTGTATGTGTGGAATGATATGTTTGCACTATGATGGATTCCGATATATAATCTCCTAAAGAGAAACTATGATGAGAGCCGAAGGATGCACTAACACATCACGATATGGTTGTAGGTAAACCATTTGAAAACCTTCACCCCTTTGTGGTTTGTGGTCAACCAATGGAAAACCACCTCACTCTTAGTTTTTGGTTAACCGATGGAAAACCAACTTTTGGTTTGTGATAATCCAAAGGAAAATCACATGATCATGAAATCAAGTGTAGTGTAGCATGGAAATTTTCCCATGTTCACACTAAGGGGGAAATGTTAGGAATTCCATGGTTAGTGTTTAGTTTGTGTTATTGTAATGTGAATAATTATGTGAGTAATAATTCACTAGTAAATATATATGAGGTTATTAGTTAGATGTTTTTGTGAAAAATAATCACACACACACACACACACACATATTTGTTAGTGGGTTGTACTCACCCCACGCAAATATGTTTAAGAAGATTTCATAGTCAATTAGTTGTACTAATTACCGTGAGTTAATTTTTACCACCATAAAAACTTCTTGTCTCCACATTGTCTAGTGTTACTTGTGATAAGAAAATAATACACAAGGGTATGTCTCAAAGATATTCTTCTTGAAACCTCTCTCTCTCTCTCTCTCTCAAGAACTTGAATATGATCATCATGTTCTTCTTGAAGTCTAGGTGGGAATTTTTGTGCTTCACATGTGAAGATTAAGGCAAGATAGAAGAAGATTGTGTGTGTGTGTGCTTGATGACAGTCATAATATGGATTGTACTCCACTTGTGCTAGATGGAATAATCATGTAAAGGTGATTAATTGGTGTTAGATGTTGAGTTAGATGTTCAAGGAGGTCAAGAATACCTCATTGATCATTCATGCCAAACCAAGTCTCAGTTTAAACCATAAAGCATCTTTTTGAGCTCAACAAGTGACGACCGTCAAATTGTTGGACCATTGTGCTTGTTCTTTGAGTTATAACAATAATTTGAAGTGTTTCAAATCAAGTGAATGCATGGGGAAGGTGTCAATGGATCTCATAGATACACATGAGTTGGAATTTTTAAATTCCATCAAGAATTGATCAAGAAAACATTTTTAAAGCCCTTGCGCTTGCATAGTGGGAAAACCCTCCTTCTAGGGTTTGAAGGAATAAAAATATTGAAACACAAAAATGAACCAATGAAAATTCCTGAAAATATCAACATAGATCTATCTTGAACTTGTGAAAATGTTCTTCAAGTGTTTCATAATTCCATTAATGATTCGAAGAGTTTTCTCGACAACTTCTTTGAAGGTTTTGTTTCCACTCTGTCTTTTAGCTAACAACTAGTTTTCAAAGAAATTATTCAAAGTGAAAAAAACTTAGAACTTCATTAAACTCTTAAAAATATAATACATGACTTACTCAATCTGGAAATGGATTTCAATGATTTTAAAGCTTGAAAATTATGTGATAATGGTGACAATCTTGTTGTATTCCATCTCAGGTGACTAGTCAAATGCAATTTTCTTTTAAGGACCATGTGAACTATGAAGTATGGTTCTTATGGAATCAAAAGGATCTTGGAACAGTTATTAATGCTTCAAATAGTGATCGCACTATCTCGTGTTTTTGAACAAAACCACTATAATGCTACCGTGCTAAGTCACTATTTTTTCTTCTTATGAAGTTGAAGAGTCTTAAGTCAATCTAGTTCAAAGAGATAGAGCCCATGTATAGGTCATGAGAAGTTAGAAGTGTGATTTTATCCTCATCTAACTCATGTAAGAATGTGAAGAGCCAAACTCTTGGTGAAGCAAAATGCATAAGTCCAAAAGCCATGAAAGTCAAGAATATTAAAATTAAAAAGTTGATGCTTTGAATAGCTTGAACAAGTGTAAGTTGTGAGTTGTTTAGAGGTATAAAAAGGTGAGTGGAATATATAATTGTGGTTTTGGTTTCTAAGCACAAATGATTAGAATGTAAAAATAGTGATTTTACTTGATCAAAATAGTGAAATATATAGAACTGGAAAACATGTATAAACAAGGTGAAACAGATCGATAAAGAAGATGTACTTGACAGAGATAGTTTGATTGGACAACATGAGGCTTGAGACCAAAAACTTTTGAAATGAACACATATGACAATTTTGTGTGATCTATAGTAAAAATATGTAGGGAACTCAGTTAGTCAACAAAGGAAATATAGTTAATGCATTGATAATTAAGAGAAATGTGGAGTGTGGAAGAGCCGACAATAGTGCAAAATATGGGAAACTTGTTGATATTGATGGAAGATATATGAATGTTTTTGAAGCCTTGAAAGAATACTACCGTGAGTTAAGCATAGGAAGGTATGTTAAAGAGGGAGATATAGATACACGATAAAATTAGGTTTGTAGTTAGCTTGAAAAATGTTTATGAGGTCTTGACATAAATAAGGATAATAAGAGCTTGAGAGAGTTAATCCACAAAAGAAGAGTGTAGAGAATATCATACTATTATAATATGATGCTTAAGGTCTATGTACTAGGTGCTGAGATGAATGCAACAATATACACGTGCAAATAGCGAGGATTAAATGTGTGACAAAAAGGAGTTTCATGAAGAGATTGAATGTGTGAAAGTAACCTTGCATAATTGAGAGAAGTTGTTGAGCAGGTAACTAGAAGAATAGAGAATTTGGGAAAAAACTAAGAAGCAAAGAGAGCTAATTTAGAGGTCATTATCAATTGTACAAGAGAGAAAACTAAGTGTGACCAAATTCTTGAACAATTCTAAGTGGAAGCTTACCAGTTGGGGAGTTGTAGCTTCCTTGTAAGTTGAAGCTCACTAAAGGTTAGTTGTTGTTGAACTAGACTTGGGAGTTGAAGATTCCAGACAGGTTAAAGCTTGTCAAAGAATGAGTGGCTGGTTGGTTAAATTTTGGAGTTGTAGCTCTAGGTTGAGTTGAAGCTCAACTATGAAATCAATGTAACAGATATAGGAAATTTTTTTCCGAAGCATAGTTCTTGGTTTCAGTGGGTGTTTTCCTAGTTTGGGTTTCCCACATTAACTCGTATCTCTTTGTTATTTCTCCTTTTTGCTGATTATGGATGTTAGTTTGATAGTGATGATGAAAATTACGTGAATTAACTTATGAGTTAAAAATTGATAGACATTGATTCACCCCATCTCAATGTCCTAATTTTCAATAATTGGTATCAGAGCATGGTCCTCCTGAATTAAGCCTAACAACTTAGAGGTGATCCTGAAGACATAAACATGGGTACATTAGTAGAATCAATGTTGAAAAAGAAGTATGAAATTTATCAAGCTCTTATAAATGAGTTAAAGATAGAAATCAAGCTCAAGGAAGTTAATCATGGTCAAGAACTAAATGAGATGGCTTCATTTGTTGAGAAAGTGTCAAAGGATTTGAGAGACAAAGAAAATTATTTCCTTAAATTTGAAGAGGAACTAAAGACCTTGAAGATTGAGTTGGAACAAGTTACTAACCAACTTGATGAATTGCAAATAAAAAAAAGACATTCTGGTGAAGTAGAGCATGAGATATGTCAGAAACTATTCAAGTCAAGGGTGAAGAATGTGAGAGACTAAATGTAGAATTAAAAACTCTAAGAGAGGAATTAGAACAAGAAAGGAAAAGGGAATTGAAGGCTAATTCAAGCCATGTATCTTGTCAAGGATGTTCAGAGACCAAGAAGGAAAACAAAGAACACAAGAAGACTATTAGGAAACCAAATGCAAGAAGATTATCGTAAGTTTCATGGAATTTTCTTTTCATGCAATGTTTTTGGGCATAAAGCTAGAGATTGTAAGAGAAGAGTAGATGAAGAACATCCATGGAGATATTGTAGGACTGAATATGAGAAGAACATAGTATGTTTCAATTGTAAATAAAAAGGACACATAGCCCAGTACTACCTAAGAACCAATAAGTTAGTTTTGGGAAGAAGAAAACTCAAAAGGAAAGTATTAGGTTGTTTGCTTCAACTATCACGCAAAGGGAATTTTTCCAGACATTATCATGAATCACATAGATATAGCTACAAGATGAATGCATCCAAGAGGAAAGATAAAAGGATATTTAGAGGAAAGAAAAACTCTATGAGTGAGACCAAGTTATCCATGATTGAGAGAGATACTTGGGAAGAAGAAAGAAAAATGGATATATAAGGTCAAGGAAGAAAAGTTAGAAGTTGAAATAGAAAAGAATGATAAGAAGATAGTTGTTTCACCAAATTATTGTGTGATAAAAAAAAGGTAAAAGGTCAAGGAGGAATACCTGTTATTAAGGAGACGGTAGGTTGAATGTGCGTGTTACCGAATCTATCCAAGATGATTGTAGAGAACTCCTTTTTGTCCTGGGAAGGACTACCTATAGATACAAAACAAGACCACCAAATAATATTAAACAAAAAGAGTCAGAGGACTACCTAACAAGGCTAGATCTGGGAAGCATGGTGCTTCCTTGAATGGCTGTTAATCATATGTTCTTAACAACTTAATGGAAGTAAATGTGAGAAATAAAGGCAACACTTTGATTTAGGTATCTCAAAAGGTTACTAACAAACTAGATTAAGAAAGGTATTGAAATCTAAACTAATCTAGCATCAGGCAAGGTATGTTTTTGGTTGGGACAGGTCACGGGGTGTGATACGTAAGGTCATAAAGGTATTTGGTAAGGTCTGGGTGGAATTTAGGTGATGTTAGAGGTATTTTGGTGAAGGTCAGTAGAAAACATAGTGACCGATGTCACTTGATGACCGATGTTGGTAGAGAGGGGAGATTGACAACGGTTAAGGTGATCGGCATTGGTAGGGGAAATTTGATAGAAAATTATTAAATAGAAGCTTTTAGGCTCTCTAGTGATTACACAGAGAGTGAGGGTAGTATGGTTTGGGTCGTAATATGACTGAGAAGACTCAAGGATACTAAGAAGGAGGTTTAGAATAGTGAAAAGGCTTAGGATGATTGAATAGTGGGTTGGTGGGAGGAAGGTGATGTATAGGAAACAAAGGAAATAAACTACTAAAAGAAACCAAAGATCTACAAAGGGAATAAGAAAAATGATTAGGATCATAATACTTACTTGATATCTTGCAGATATTGGGAGTTGGGATGGTTAGTGGTTGATTGAAGAAGAAATGATTGAGTCCAAAGCCATAAGCAATACAACCTCATAGCTCCTATGATTTTTCCAATGCTTTGGAAAGATGAACCAGATGCTTGTCTTGCACTATGGTTGTGTGTTCTCGCTCATCCGGATGTAGAGGGCTTGAGGATTCAAGCTTGAATGCAATAAGGCTCTAATAATGCAATGAACAACTAGGGTAAAGGATTTTGATAGTGTATATAAGGTAATTGATGATGGTTAAGGTGACCGGTGTCGATTGAGGGATAATTGACATCGGTTAGGGTGGGAAAGTCTAGGTTTACCAAAAATAGGTAGATCTTTACTATTTTTGGCGTGATTCTGATTGAGTCCACTTAGGGAAGTGGAGTTCACGTGAGAGAAGGTAGGAAGGTCATAGAAGAAGTCCAATTAGGTTTTAGGAAGAAGTCTCAGTTAGTTAGGTTAAGTGGCGACTCAACACAGGGAGTGATGACTTGGTCACTGTGAATTAAATGCCCCTGGAATAGGTCTAGGGCGAGGTATCTAAGTGATACAAAAATTAACTTAATTAAATTAATTAAATTAAGTAATAATGTGAGGATGAACATTAATTCAATTATAAGTAATTAAATTAATACAAATGCGGGGTAAAGGGGTCATGGTTAGGTGAATATGTTACGTTAATTGATTGAAAGGGGACCAAGGGGAGTGTGACCCAAATTTGGTGTCTAAATTTGCCTCTTTTTATCACATAGCTTGTATTGATAAGTGACACCGATAAAAATAGGAATTCGGTGCTCCAGGTATGAGTGAAGGTTAGGTTGCCTTAATTAGGGTCAAGGTAATCCCCCAAAATACAAACCGATGAAGATGTAAAATTTGTTGGGGAGTGGTTTAATATATAGGTGATCGATGAAAGTGAGGGTTAGTAGGTAAGGGAACGTGAATTATGGGTAATGGGTAATGGGTAATAGCAATCAAACGCATGTACACATATAGATTGCGATACGGTATTAGGAGGAAGAGCGTGCAAACTCTATGTTGTCAAAAGGGTGATAGGTTTATCTAAATGAGGTTAAAGGGATTCAAGTATCCTAGGTATATGATATGGTCATGAAGAAAACGAGGTCAGTGTGTAGGAATGGGTAATAGGTTTTGTTCCATGGCACCAAAGGTATGGTCGGGATAAACATCACGTCATTAGGCAAGGTAAGGTCATTAGGGTAAACAACACAGGTAATAACATCGCAAGGTATAACGAGTATACAAATTCAAATGTAAAAAAAGATGATTTAGGTTAGGGTATGTAGGTCAAAGAATGGGTAAGGCCAAGTTATAGTTAAATAATATGTCCCTAACCATAGGAAAGGAAATGTACATGTAATGTAGGCTTATGGGGTAGGGTGTAATAGGCATTGGTAAGGTCAAAATATGTTGGATCAATAATGGTTTTAGGAAAAATGGGCATGGTATGGGTCAAATGGCTACGTTGGGCGATTGATTGGATAGGGCACGACATGACATGACCGACGCTCGGTAATGTTGATTTGGGGTTAAAAATCCCAACAGAATCCAGTGAGTAGATGAGATGTTAGGAAATAAGGGATAAAATTTGTGTAATAATCCCTCACGCGTAATCACAATAAGAAAATGATATACGTAAAAATATTATAGATCTGAAATAAAAGTGCAGAACAATAAAAGAACAACATAAAGAGACAATATTTACCGTGGTTCACCAAATTTGGGCTGCGTCCACCAATAATCACTAGCTCATATTTTATTACAAGCCACCGCTCTCTTAATACAATACCCAGATCTGTTTGGAGCTATGCTAAAAAAACTCTATAGAATTCACACCCAAATTCAGACACATCCGCAATGTTACATCGATCCTACCATATACACAACCACATAAGTAGACAACCGCTTAATTTTTTTACAAAACCATGGGTATCAAAACCATTGATCAAAACCGCCCCATAAACCTATGGGTCATAAATCCCACATATGAGAAGAGAACGTTTTTCGAGGATGAAAAAATTTAATGGTCTATGAAAAGTGTACATTACTCTTAGTGTACAGCTTCAACACTTTCATACTTGACAACAGTGCTCCACAACCTAACACGAGATCCGGACTCACAGCTTTGGTAGCATAGGGGTTGTCGATCCTAGAGATAGGGCCATGATGAGGTTATGAGCATTCAAAGACTAGTCCCAATAGAGGGCAAGGAGTAGGAGACATGTGAGACTGGAAAAGGGGTATTAGGTGGGGTGATAATTAGTCACTATATGTGACATTGTATGATCATTGTGACTTTGGATATATATACCAAATGCGTGATAAAGAACCGAGATTGCATATGAGAGTTTTTTGAGATCTCGGTATTTATTTGTATCTGTATATATGTATTGATACAAAAATATCCCATTTATATAGTTGACGATGTTTATTGGATGGATGATGTACTCATTTTTAATTGCCATTGGTATTGTGTATTATGGAAACTAGTTGAATTAAACTTGATTTTGTCGAGGTCATGTAGGCATGATGGAGTTAAGGTTATTTAGGCATGATAGAGTTAGGTATAGGCATGGTGGAGTCAAGGTTATTTAGGCATGATGGAGTCAGGTATAGGCATGGTGGAGTCAAGGTTATTTAGGCATGATGGAGTCAGGTATAGGCATGGTGGAGTTAGGTATAAGCATGATTTGGTCATGGTTTTGCATTTGATTTAATTTCCAAGTTATTGTTATTATGGAAAACAATTGATGATGTATATGTATGTTTTGGTGTAAATGTCCAAATATTTGATATCATGGAAATTTGAAATGATTGATGTATGATATGGTGATGTTATAAAATGGTAAATATGTATATGATGAATTGTTTAATTTCCAAGTTTTGTGTAAAATGGAAACTAACTAGGGTAAAATGTGAATATAAAAGGGGAAAATTTGTTAGGGAAAGAGTGGCCGAGTTAACCTCCAAGGGCCCTATGCTCTCGTGAGTAAGTGTCTACATAGCCTTGGTGAAAAGGGGCCTCAGGCCGATGTAGTTCTCACATAAACTAGGGAAGAATATGATGAGGTAGAGGAATGGGTTGGTTGGTTTTAGGCATGATTGAGTCCAGTCACTTAGGCATGGTTGAATTTAGGTTGAATAGGCATGGGTGATTTTAGGTCATAGGCATGGTTGAGTTTAGGTCATTTAGGCATGGTTGAATTTAGGTTGAATAGGCATGGGTGATTTTGGTGAAAGAGGAATTCCTAAATGTAGGTGGCGATGGTCTGGTCATGTGTAAGAGAATCAATAAGTAAGAAAAGAGGTGAATGGTAAGAGGAGACAAAAAATCTTCCTAATTGATAAGAACCATTACGAAGTCTATCATACCAAAGATGGCGTATGAACATAAAACCCTAAAGGCGTTGCATGATTGACTATTCTAAGGATGAAGAAGGTCACATAATCACAAAATGTCACATTTGTGGCACATCCCTTGAGTAGGTGGAAGGTTAGAAAGGAAAGGTGGTGAGGTGAACAAAGTTGGTTGAGCGTAACTTGGTGTGAGACAACATGCCTCTTTGGCAAGAGACCCAAGATCAAAATAGGCAAGTCCATGACGAAAAAGTCATCTTTTTCTTTTTGTTATTGATTTATAGACTGATCAATGCATGAAGTCTATGTGGGATGAATAGAATATCTCCTTGAGGTCTTCGTGAAGCTGATCGATGTAGGAAGCTTTAGAATATGTTTATTTTATTTTTGCAAGAATAGTATTCTTTTAGTGATAGACTATGTACGTATGGCTAGCTTTGTATAGCTGTCCTTCGAGGGAGCAAATCTATTTATAACAACAAGATAGAAAGATGAGATGCCCTTTTTGAGGGAGTCATCTTTTACGAGAAGTTTGACTCGAGGAGTTTTGAATTTGAAAGTCCCATATATTACTTTTGAATTATTTTTTGGACGTTTAGGTCATGGACAAGACTATAAAGAAGGATAGGCTTCTTTTATGAAGACAAAACCATAACACACAAGGGTTAGCTTATGAAAGAGAGGTTTTAAGTAATGAATGACCATGAGATTCCATCTTGAAAAGGATGAAAAGTATCCATGAGAATCATACCACGAGTAGAGCTGTTGTTCTCATATTTAAGATAAGGTTGAAATGTGATGGGTAATCCACATGATTCTTTCTTAGTCATTGATCCTTAAAATAGGTAAGTGGAATGTGAATGGTGCTCAAGGGACAAACACTTAATAGACATAAGGTGATCTAGGACTTGATTCAACACTAGAATGGTCAAATATGTAAGGCATTGAGGGGCTTAGGTTTAGGTTTACCTTCGAGTAAAGACAAACTATAAACACCGATCTATAGGTATGAGTAACGATATGGGGTCTAAGCCAATTAGGATAAAATTTTCCACATTTAATTTTCTCCTCTTTTGTTACATGTTGATTTTGCTTCAGATGAGGTTGCACGACCCGGAAGGTTCGTTCTTGGACATATTTATCTTAGGCACGTTTGATACATTTTTGGTAGATTTGGAGGTGATCGAGAGCATTGAGACGATGTCCTGCCTAATAACTCTAGTTTGTGCAAACGGTCCCTGGCAAAAATCATCATCGTTGAGCATATCTTTTAGTGAGATACGAAGAGATGGTATTTGGACTTCCAAGAGGTAGGAAAACCTCTATACCATAGACCAAATCAAAATGCATGGAAGTAGTCGAGATACAAATACTAGTATGATAAGCCCATAAGGCAAAAGGAATGTGCGTGTGCCAATACTTTCTAGTATTGAGAAGAGAGAGCCTCACCATTTCATTGATAAGTTAGAGGTCCCAGGGAAATGGTGTTCATAAATTTTTTTTAGGAGGAATGGATTCTGGATCCATAGACTCTGTAGGTGAATGTGGCGAAGTTGGTGAATGGGGGAGGGAATGTTTATCGGGCTCAATGAGTTCGAATTGGGCCTTCTTGGGAGATAGATCTAAAAATCCGATACCACTATGGTCTTTATGCTTACGGGTGGTGAATGGGATGATAGTATGATGACCTTGTTTGTATAAACCAAAGGCAAATCCCTTCCAAGCATAATGATGGAGGAAAGTGTGGGTGAAGAGGAAGATGGTGAGAGATTGAAGGTTAGATGAAAATGGTCGAGTTTGAGAAGGTGGTTCGAGTGAGTAAGTAGAAGCATTAGGTCCCCCATACATTAAGTTGGTGCAAAGCTAGGGAGGACCATAGGGGAAAACCTCACCTATACGGCGATCATAAAGGGATGTTGGTGAAGTTTACCATACTCTTGAGGAGTAAGGAATGTGTCAATATTATAAAGGTGATACTCCCTAGAGTGAAGTGTTGGAAACCACCTTCTAAGGGATTAGTAGTTGATATGTGGGTAGTGGGAATGGATGGATTAGTGGACAACCGGGAAGAATAAGTATTGGTTGGTTGAGAAGTAGATTGGTTGGTGATGAGTCACCGAAGGTTGTGGTACCAAAGTGGCAATATAGGAGTTAGGTGTGGAAGAGGTAAAGCAGCGAAACATTGGTGGATGGGACTAAGGGTGAAGGGGAAGTGGTAGTGTTTGTAGATGCCTTAAATGGTATAAGGACATCATTGGATCAATATAACATGTTACATGTCTTGAATAGTGAAGGGTCAACTGGAATTGTATAGTTGTTTCCTTCATGTTGAAATTTTAAACAACAAAGTAATTTGAAGGAACACAACCTATGACATGGATCCAAGGTCGTCTAAGTAATATGTTGTACTAGAATTCTCCTTCTAAGACATAAAATAAATTAGGAATGGTGTAGGGGCCCATAAGAATGTGGAGAATTATGGTGCCAAGGGTGGATGTCATGGCATCATTGAATGAACACAACATAACTGGGTTATTATGCATGTAATTGGAAGGGATGCACATTTGACTATATACATGGGAAGAAATGATGTTGATACCGACACATCCATTGATCATAACATGTCAAACATGTATATTATCAATATATACATAAATGAATAGGGTGAGATAAAGATCATATGATTGAGAGGTACAATCTCGTCATCGATAAAATGAGAGCGGCTACTTGATGAGTGGTGGTGTGCACAGAGGAAGAGAATGAAGTGTTAAGAGAGGCCACATGGTGAGGCGTGATAATGGATGCCATAGAGTAGGGTCATTAAGTAAAACCTCAATAGATTACGTAACCTCAATGAGGGTCCACGATGAGACTCGTCAGGTTTGGACCAGGTTGTACAAAGACATTTTGAGAGGAGACTAGTGCAATTGTTTAATCATTGTACAATGGGAAACCTCATCAGAAATAGGGTATGTGGGTCCGAGATGGTGATTTTTGGTGTAGGTGCAGATGGGATATTGGGTAAAAGAGTGGCGGATGGGCTGGTTGTTTTCTCCTTTCCTTTATCTTTCTAGGCGTGAGTGGCAATGTTAACCATATTAATATGTGGTAAAGGAGCAAGTGAGTCGTGATAGGTGTAGCGATAGGATGGGAAAAATATGGTGAGGGCATATATTGGTTTTGTGAAAAGAATGCAGTGCATTGGCATTTTGGCGGAGGTTTAGCTAGCTCTCTTATGCGGGCCATATTGATCTCATTTGTTAGAGGGGATAAAAAGGTGTGAAATTACATGGAGGTGGAGATGATGGTTTTTGAATAGGTAATGGATGAGGAGGTGTGGTGATAGATGGAGGTGGAATAGGGTCCTCATCTAAAAGATCATCATCGTCAAATTTTTCTTTGGGAGGACATAGTTGGAGAAGAACATTCTTAAGAGCCTTACAGTTTTCCACATCATGCCCTGGCACACGATGGTAAGTGAAAATTTTTGTATCATCAAACCCTTTTGGTTTAGGTTTGAGTGGGTCGTAAGGTCTAAGTGGTGGAAATGTGATGACAAAGGTTTCAAAAGGTTAAATAAGATAATGGCATAAGACCTCAAATGGATCGCAATGCGAAGTAAGTGTGGGTCTAGATGGAAATGTGGGTGATTTTTGTGGGAGAGGTGCCATGGGAGGTGGAATCGGAGGTTGAGTCAGTCTGACCACCTGTTTAGTAGGTAGTATGGTTTTAGGTTTGGATTGCACCTCTCGGATAAAGATGTGGGAGATGAACTAGTGATCAAGGTGTTACGAGGTTTAACTACCTCTTTGGAGGGCAAAGTGGATTTTTGGACTTTGGTTGTACCTTCTTGGGTAAAGGTGAAGGAGAAGTGCATGATGTAGAAGGGAAGGCAGATGGTGGAAGGGGATGGGTTAGGTAAGGTGATAATGGAGGTGTAGTGAAGGTCATGTGGAAGAGGTAAGGTGGAAGGTACTGTCAAGAAAAGGGAATATTATAGGTAATGATGAGGATACTTTGGAAGAATGTAAATTTGGATCAGACTGCAAGTATTACACAAAAATTACGAATAATATTCAATATGCTCCAATATCCTTCACACAATACAATAGCCTAATATATAGGCAGTAGTTTCCCTAAAATATAGGAAACTGACTATCTCGTGAACCATATTTGTAAGGTGAGTAGAAACTACCTCACAAACAATATAATGCTAATATTATATTATTGTTATTAATTTGTTTATAACAACTCTTAATAACAATAATAATAATTACAAAATATACTAACTTAATTAATGCTTACACATAAATAATGGAGCACTAATAAATATATTTCCCAACATTCCCCCTTAGTGCGAACATGGGGAAAACTACCTTTGTACTTGCACTGTTGATGATCCGGTGATTTTCATAGGATAATCACAAACCTCAGGGATGGTTTTGCAAACGGTTGACCACAAACCGAGAATGGTGGTTTTGTTATTGGTTTACCACAAACCACAAAGGAATGGTTTTGCAAATGGATTACCAATAACCAAGAATGGTGGTTTTTCTATTGGTTTACCACAAACCACAAATGAAGGTTTTCAAGTGGTTTACCTACAACCACATCATGATATGCCAAGTACTATTCTTATCCCTCATCACATTTCACTACAGGGAATAACATAGGAAATTCTTCTGAAATCACTGCTCATACATACATAGAAAAAGATGACATAATGGAAATGGAACATTGGATCATGTTCCCCCTCAATGTGAAATTTCTACTTATTGAAAACTGCAAACTGTACCACACTGGAAGCACTAAAATCAAATTGCACACACACACACACATGTCATCAAAACAGATATGCAGCCCTATCATTGTAATCGACGAGAGGTCGCTGAATGACCTCTAACCTCCAATTCCTCCTACCTCCAGTGTCATGCTCAATACAATAAGTCTTCATATCCACTATCTTCGTGTACTTGTGCGTCCCCATTCTCTGATCCTTCTTCAGTAATGAAATTGGCCTTGATTCCTTTGAGTTTTCCACTAAGTATATCTTGAGCTCAAGCTCTACAAAATGAAGTTGTATGTCCCTTTTTCTTACAATAGAAACATTCTCTTTCCTCTTTATATTTAGAAAAAAATTGTATTTCCTTTTTACATACATTGTTGTTTCTTCTTCTACATCTTCTTTGGTCCATTTTTCCTCAGCTAGGAGAGCTAATATCATATCTTCCAATGAGTTGGAAGGCATCTGACCAAGTGTGAAGACAACATTATCAGTATTTGGGAGGAAAACTATTCAATAGAATAGATTTTGCATCTTCATCATCTACTGGGGATTTTACTTCTGCCAGCTATCGAAGGAGAGACCGTAAATCATTAATATGGCTAGACATTATAGCTCCTTCACCCATTTTTAACTTGAACAATTGTAATTTAAGAGAAAATTTTACATTCACTGCTTTAGCACCAAAGGTTTTGTTCAAGTTTTCCCACATTTCATGAGATGATTTCTCAAGATCAACATAGTGTAGCTCAATATTTGAGAGAGCAAGACCAATAATGGCTTTGGATTTATCATCTCTCATTTCCCATTCTACCAATTTGGTCGATCTGTAGGTGTTGGTTCTTTTCCATCTACTATCCTCCAAAGATTTTTATTCATTAATTGCATCTAGATCTTCACTTTCCAAGTATGAAAGTTGAGCCCATTGAATTTTTCCAGTGGAACTTCCATTGGATGGCCAAAAAAGAGGGTATTTTCAAAATTGGTTTTTTTCTCCCAAAATTATAACTAATGCAACGGAATAAAAAAATAAGCACTTTTTCAAAAAACAACACTCGATTTTGAGTTACCGTGCAAAAGTTATGGAGGTTACAATTTCCCATAAAATGGTCTAATTTAATTAAAATTGATACAACGATTAATTTTTTTCTCAAAATGGTGAGAAAATTAATCATGTGACCACTCGTTGGAATCGGGAGGAAATGAGGATTCCAAAAATACCAATATTTTATAGAACTGACACCAAAAAAATATTAATTTGGCAAAAATCATTGATTGCCGTCAAAATGCAATTATTAAACAAAAACTATAGGAAAAATTAATTTTTCAAAACTATAGTCTTCATGAAAATTTAAAATAATTGCCCAATCAGAGTTGGCTGTGCAAAAAACTCACGTGAATTTGGGAGTGCATAGATTTGTTCATAACTGAACTAGAGCTCCGATTTGTGAACCGTTTAATGCGCTGGAAAAGCTTATTTCGATAGCTTCACAATGGTACTAATTTTGTTTAATTTCATTACATAATCTGAAAGTTGTTCTTGACTGATTTTGACACCCAACTCACCAAAAAATCATGCTTTCTTTTCTTTGTGAAATGTATATCCGCCTGTCTACCGAAAAATGTATCCATCTAAATAGCCAACTCAAATGCTTTTATTCTCTCCATCAATAGTGACACATAGGATAAATCCAAAAAGATTAATATATGTTCACGCCTTATTGTATCAGATATATAGCAATTTCATTTTATTTCTGGGTTGAATGCAAACAATGCTCTTTCAATCCTTTATTGACAAACAATACAGTCCTGAAGCGTAAGATAATGCTTGGTCACATTTACCTCAAGGAAAAATGACCCATGTATAATGTGGTTTGATTCAACACTTGGAACAGAGTACGATGACGACCAGGCCGTCAATCTCCAAATGAAAACACTTTGATGAAGCATTGCTCTTCTTATTTTTAGTGATGAAAAATTAAGGGGCGAAGCGTGCAATTCTCATTAAAGATCTCGAACCAAGAACAAATCAAATGCCCCACAAACAATTAAAAAATACACACATAGTTTTCCATCAGGAATCCCTCTTGCTCTGGTACCAAATGTAAATTTGGATCAGACTGCAAGTATTACACAACAATTACGAATAATATTCAATATGCTCCAATATCCTTCACACAATACAATAGCCTAATATATAGGCAGTAGTTTCCCTAAAATATAGGAAAATGACTATCTCGTGAACCATATTTGTAAGGTGAGTAGAAACTACCTCACAAACAATATAATGCTAATATTATATTATTGTTATTAAGTTGTTTATAACAACTCTTAATAACAATAATAATAATTACACAAATATACTAAATTAATGCTTACACACAAATAATGGAGCACTAATAAATATATTTCCCAATGGTATAGATGGTAGAAAATCATGTAGGTGATGGTGAAGGCGTAAGTTGCATAGGTAATTTGGGTGTAATAGAGGATCGTGACAAGGAGGTGGGCTGCTAGACTTCTAGTTTACAGGGTAGGAGGCTTCTTGGCCAAGGTTAATGGGTGGGGCCCTAGGATAAATGGAAGTGGTGAAGGTGACAAAGGGGTAGTAGGCGAAGTTGGTGTATGCGGCCTAAGAGGTTGGGTCTTCCTCTTAGGTGGGGAATAGTCTTTCCGTTGAATTGTGAGGATGTGGATATATCCAATTTGACAAGGGGATGGAATAGGATTGATGTCGGCATGACACCCAATGTGGCAATGGGTTTAGATACGAGGAAGATATAGATGTAGGTAAGGTTTTAGGCATTGGAAAAGGTTAATTCGATGGTAAAGGTTTAGGTGTGGGTGAGGGTGATGAAGAAGAGGTTGCTAAAACTGGCATGGGAATGGTGGGTTTGGTTTTCTGAAACACCTTTGGATAGATCGTGGAAGTATTAGCAGACAATATTTTCATCTGAGTTGAGAAAGGAAGCCGAAGTCATCCCCAAAGCATGGAATTGTTGACATAATCCAAGTAGTCAAAGAAACGTGAAAGTGACACAATTGCGGGGTGGATGATGTTGATTTGGTACTAATCCTCGTAAATAATGTCCGTGAGATATGGAAATGGATCACAATGTGAAGTAAGTGTGGGTCTAGATGGAATTGTGGGTGATTTTTGTGGAGAGGCACCACGGGAGTGGAATCAAAGGTTGAGTCAGTCTGACCACCTGTTTAGTATGTAGTATGGTTTTAGGTTTGGATTGTACCTTCTTGGGTAAAGATGTGGCAGATGAACTAGCGGTTGAAGGTTTTTTAGGTTTAACTACCTCTTTGAAGGGCAATGGAGTTTTGGACTTTGGTTGCACCTTCTTGGGTAAAGGTGAAGGAGAAGTGCATGATGTAGAAGGGAAGGTAGATGGTGGAAGGGGACGGGTTAGCCAAGGTGATAATAGAGGTGCAGTGAAGGATATGGGAAGAGGTAAGGTGGAAGGTACTAGTTGAAGAGAAGGGAATATCATAGGTAATGATGAGGATACTGGAAGTGGTGTAGGTATAGGTGGTAGAAAGGATGTAGGTGATGGTGAAGGCATAAGATGCGTAGGTAATTTGGGTGTAATAGAGGATTGTGATGAGGAGGTGGGCTACTTTGGGCTTTTAGTTTACCTGGGGTAGGAGGCTTCTTGGCCAAGGTTGATGGGTGGGGCCCTAGGATAGATGGAAGTGGTGAAGGTGATAGAGGGGTAGTAGGTGAAGTCGGTGTATGCAGCCTAAGAGGTTAGGTCTTCCTCTTAGGTGGGGGAATAGTCTTTGTGTTGGCTTGTGAGGATGTGGCTAAATCTAGTTTGATAGGGGATGGACTAGGCTTGATGTCGGCATGACTCCCAATGTGGCAATGGGTTTGGATGCGGAGGAAGATATAGATGTAGGTAAGGCTTTAGGCATTGGAAAAGGTTCAGTCGATGGTAAAGGTTTAGTGTGGGTGAGGGTGATGAAGAAGAGGTTGCTATAACTAGCATGGGAATGGTGGGTTTGGTTGTTTGAAACACCTTTGGATAGATCATGGAAGTATCAATGCATAATATTTGTATATGAGTTGAGAAAGGCGGTAAAGGTGTTCCCAAAGCATGGAATTGTTGACATAATCCAAATAGTCAGCCAAACATGAAAATGACACTATTAGAGGGGGATGATGTTGATTTGGTAATAATCCCTATAAATAATGTCTGTGAGATAGGGAAATGTTTGGCTTCTAACTCTGTGGGTAAAAGAGTAGAGAGAAAATAAACAAGATCCTTGAAATCCATTGGAGAATTGTCCCCAATAGGAAGGGGTGCTGCTAATGGATCCCCTATGGGTAGGGGAGATGACAAGTAGGATGAGGTATGTTCATCTTTTGGTGAAGAGGAAGGTAAGAATGACTCTCCCATGTGTAGGAGAGTTAATACTGTGGGTTGTTCATCAATTTGAGGGGTGCATGGGGAAACTGCATCAGCAGGTATAATGGAATCCTTTGTGGGTGAAGGGGGAGATAAAAGAGACTCCTCTATGGGTAAATGAGTAGATGAAACAGGTCCTCTGTGGATGAAGGAGTTCGTACAAGAATCTCCTCGATAGATTAAGTAGGAGGAAATTTAGGAAGAGCCGATACGATGTCGAAAACAACATGAACATTATGAATGTTACTTTCATTGGTAGAAGGTTCGCTGGTTTGGTTAGATGATGGGGTGTGATTTGGGAACGACTTCTTGAAGATGTGAAGGTTCTAATTAGCCAGTACGTTAGGTTTATCCAAGACACGATCTCCACTATTTATCATTTCTTGGACGATATTTTTAAAAGTTATACAATTATTGTCGTTATGACCTTTAATGCAATGATAAGTGGAGTAATCATTTTCTTTGTTCCACACACGCATAGGACAAGAGGGGTCAAAAATATTATGTGTTTTGACAGGTGTAAGAGTGATGGGTCCGGATTTTAGAAGTTTTTCTAGAACCAAAGAATAGTGTTCTCCTATGGGAGTGTATTTTTGTTGCCCAAGCCTGAATAGGAGAAAGGTTGGAAGAAGGATTTGATTGGTTGGACAGTCGATGGGCCATCTTTCAAAACTACCACATGGGAAGATCCTTTTGCTTTAGAGTAATTATTTTAGGGTTTGGAAGAAGAAGAAGAAGTATCATTGGATTTAAATGCAACGTTCTTGTTACATAATTGTATCTTCTTCTCTTTAATGGCACAAATTTCAAGTTTTCGGCCCATGGTGAATGCCTCATCGAATGTGTGGAAGGTTTGAACTTGGAGAGTCAGTGATATGTGCCTAGCACAAGCCCTGGTGAACAATTCTATTAACTTGGTTTAAGGTAGTTGAAACATGAGTTGGTTGATTGGGCTTCGCCAACGAGCGACAAAATCTACCATAGATTCATCTTCATATTGTCATATCGAGTGCATGGTGACCTTCTTGAAGATATTAATAGAAAAGTGGTCTAGGAAAGCTCGAGCTACTTGGTTGGATGAGTAAATGGAGTGCCTAGGTAGACCACTATACCAATCCAATGTAGGTCATGTTAAGGACATTAGGAATGTTTGCAAAGAGCAAAGCGTCATCATGAGAGATTAGATAACACCCATGTTTAAAAGACCACAAGTGTTGTTGTGGGTCTTCTTTGTTGTTGAATCGGTTGAATTTAGGCATTTCCCAATGTGTATGGTATGGATGAATAAGAATGGATGGATTAATTGACTCATTACAAATCTCATCATATGTCGAGAATTAAATGAGCTAGAAACTGATGCTTCCAATGTCTACATCTTGTCCATTATCATTTTGATAAGATCATTAGTAGGTTGTGATGACTAGGAAACCCCTGTAGTATAAGGGGGTAGATGATGAATGTACGACGTGGGTGACATATCAGTATAAGGTGGTGCCAAGTATGAAAATTGTGAGGGAGGAATAGATGCAGGTGGCAAGTATCCTGAATAAACGATATATGAGATAGGGGTTGTTGATGATAAGTGTAGGTAGGTGGAGTAGATGTAACGAATCTCATAGTAATTGGAGGAAGAGACTGTGGGATGGAGAGGACAATGTTTTGGAAGGGAGTATGGGTTGCCAAAACCATGGGTGGATGAGATGCAATAGGTATATGAGAAGTGGTGGGTGTAGATAGACCTATAATCAAGGTAGTTGATAAAGGAATGGTTGACATCACAAGAGAAACTGACGTTAAAGGTGTGACAAATGCTATAGGTGAAACATATATCAATGATGTAGGGTCAAGTTGGGATACCACATGTGGTAAGGTGGAAGAGGGTAATGCCAAGCTATTAGTAGCTGATGCAGAAGTGGGTGCAAGGGTAGGAGGAATGGACACATGCATGCCATATACAAGCTGCCCTGATGAATCCCGAGTGGATGAATGGGATAAATAATACCATAGAGTAGTGGGGTTTTGATCCAGAGTCTTGCAAACTCCTCATCACCGATACTGATGATAATAGGCTAATTGGGGTCCATAGGTGATAGGATGGAAGGCGGTGATGGGCTAGGCGGGAGCGACTATAGGCTAGTGTGGAATATGAGGGCGTTGCATGGCTACGAGTCAAAAACATGTGGGTTAGAGTAGACTTGGTAATCTTATCTCTCGTAGATGACACGAAGAACACAAAGAATGGAGAAAATAGTTCGGAAGGTAAAATCGTGTCATTTTTTTAATTTAAAAATCAAAACACAAGAATCGACAACGGTTGGGTAACCAATGTCGGTGACAAGGGGTAACCGATGCTAGTTACTATGGGAAATAAAAATATTTGTAAATGGAAACAAATGATGAAAATGGGGAAAAATCTAGACTTTGACAGTGATTTCAAAGACAAAGAGATATGGTGAAGTAACTGAGGAAACCCCAGAAAGAACAGAACTATGATGAATGCTACTTTGGTTAAAATGACCAAAACAATAGGAAAATGACAATGGTTAGGTAGATAGATAATAGTCATATGAGTAAACCAATGAAGGTCACTAGACCGACGCGCGTCACTGTGAAATTTGTGAAAAGATTGAAAAACATTAATTTTATAATTTAGATTAAATAAAATACCAACCCGAAACTTGAGTATGGCTAAGATTGACTCTAACACACTTAGAAAGAGTCATAATACACAACCTATGATTATGGAGTGTAAAAGGAAAGAAGAATGGAGAATATGACCTCATACCTCAAAAAAATAAACCAAGCAAAAACTAGTAAACACGGAATCCTATGGGGTGGATTTTATGTTTTGGCTTATGCCATTTAGACCGACTTGTCAATAGAGTAGATTTTTGGTGTGATAAAAGGCACCCTACAAAAAGCCAAGAACTAAGGATAGTTTCAGGTAAAGTTTTGGTAAGGGGGTCCTTTCTTTGAGATAATAATTGGACAGAGAAACCAGTTTGGAGCCCACTGTCAATCCTCTGATCGTGTGATCATTGACAACTTCTTCTGGGTAGGATGTTGTTTAAGAAAATGAGTACTTTATTTTGTGTGGTTTGGTGTAGAGAAGAGAGTGTGCACTATGATTCAATTTTTTCAACCATCAGTTGGGCATGACTTCCAATGTATAGGTTTCCCATAATTTTTAAATGAGCTACAAATGCAACACACATAAATGATATGCAAATATTTTAAACCCAAATCCACAATGACATTTGATGAAAGCAATAATGAATAGGAAAGAGTATGTCTTTCACTAATGCAATACAAAAATGAAAAGAATGGTTCTTTTTAGTCCAAAATACGAGTGTCAATGAGACAAGTAGAAGAGAGAGAATGTTCCAGAGGAATAAATTTAATGTGAACTGATTTCAAAAGGAAATAGACACACAATATTTCACCTAGGAATGAACAATGCAAAAGAACCCCGGATGGGTCCCACCGGTGTGCCAAAATGTTTCACCGAATTGTTGATGGGTTGTTGTATTCTTCCAATCATTTAACTAACATAATCTTTGTCAGTGTCATTCTAAACCAGGGTTGTGTCCTAGGCAATATGCAATGGAGTCTAGGAGAACCAATTATACGTTGGGTCTGTTTGGGGGTTGCTTAGTTTTAGTGACTATTCTATGGAAGTGTAGTTAAAATCTATGGAAATTAAATACAAGTCTATGGAATTCAACTATTGTAATGAAAGGAATTTTAACAACTAATCTTCTATTGTAAAATAAAATACACACACACACGCACGCACACACACACACACACACACACACACACACACACACACACACACACACACTTATTCTTAACAAATTAAATCACAACGGAATAAATGGAATTTTTAGCAAAAAGCAAGACTATTCGTGAACTAGATTTGCATAACAAAAGCATCTATTCTAAGTGAAAGCAGTAATGGAGAAAGTAGATATAGTTAATCAAAGCATGCATGTAAAACTCATCAAATGACAATTGCAGTAAAACTAATTGAAGGACTGTATGCATGAACTCAAAGTAACCTCGTATCTCCTCGGTCGAGTGGGCCCTTGCTCTTCCTCGGGATAGAGGGATCAACAACTTCTGATTCTCAAAATGCCGTGGCTTTCATTAACTTCAAAATGAGTTCATAACACATAAAAAAAATCCAGAATAGTATGTAGATAATCTTCTTCAATAATCAAAAAGTGGTACTACCAAGTTCTGAAGACGAAGTCTTCATATAGATAATGTTGGTTACAAGATCCGCCATATCAGGCGGCATTAAACACTGTCCATAAAATATCAATTAAAACTCATAGATTCCTACGGGCCGTTAGAATCAAGCCCAAGCTAATAGGTCAATGCGATGGAAACAGTCTTCAGCTACATGCTTCGAACTCGGGCTTCTTATCCACCAGCAACTTCCATCATTCCTTGCACACATCATCACGTTTGATCTCACAAAGATAGTTAGTAGGAGGTTCATGTGATAATCAGTTTTCATAAATAATAGCAAGGAAAATACATCAAACCTACTAAGATATAACTACATAAAACATCCCCATATACTAATAAGTCATATCACAAAGAGTATTTCCAGTCTGAAGAAATGATATTAATGAGCCAAAAATTGCACTCATCAATTTCCCTTGACTTTACTTGTTGCATGTCCCAATGCAACTCATCTCGCACCCCGCTTCCTTCCAAGTTGTTCAGCCATGTCATACTCCTTGAATTGATCAACATATTGCTTTGTGTTATTCTTGCAGCCCTGAGTATTGGAGGTAATTTCCACCCAGGCAGTGAAACTGTCATGGGACTGTGTTGCATTGTTCTGCCAGGTCGTGAGAGGGCTCAAGAGGAGTGGTGGCCGTACTTGGAGGCCTGCCCATTCATTAGTGTATTGTTGGCTGGTTTTCTCTGTAGTTTGTTTGATAATGGTGATGAGGGCATCACCCCTGCGCATGCTCCAGCTCAAATTCTAGGGAGAGAGAACCTCCCTACGTTTCAAAGGTAGGCTTAAAGTATCCCATCTCCTATCACAAGCTTGCCAAGCAGCCCCAAAATTCTCTTGACTGTAATTTTCAAAATCAATAACACACTGAAGCAAAATCTGAGAAGTATTCACCCCAACCCCTGCCTGATAGTAAAATGATCGAAAGTTTTTCACAGGCGACATCTGTATGATGAGTTGGGTGAATGTGAAATCCGATGGACTGAGTAGTGTTATTGAAACTGTTTGTTTGCTGCCCCCAAATTATCTGATTCCGCAATACAGACTGAAAGGATTTAATTTGAAAATCACCCACAAATAGGTTGATCAAGAAATCAGGGACATTGGTCACTATCATGTTATGTAGATAAAATTCACAGAGCAAATTTTGAATTTCTAGAGTACTGCACTTGTAAACTGATAAAAAACTAGGGCCATCAGGAATTTCGTGAGGGGCTTGAGAACACAATTGAAATAACTGCCAAGAATAAAATTGTTCTTGGACATACATGTTGTAGATTAAGAGGGTTTCCTACAGAGACAGTAGTTTGATGGCCAAAGGACAAACAGAGTCTAAAATAGATGTTACTTTTTGTTTTTCCTCTTCTATAGATTCTTTTTCCTTTTTTAATTTTTGATTTTCCTTCCACAATTCCCTTTCCTGAAGGGACAACTGTTGGAAACTATTCAAGAGGGTAAGACTCTTATCACGCTATTTCTTTAAACAACTTACTTCAAGCCGCAGGGAAGCAATCTCTCGAATTTTTCTACTGTCTTTTTGTGTAAATTCAGCTTGTAATAAAAGGTTGGTTTCTTCCATACCTTGTAACTAAGATTTTAGCAATGTGCAATTTCCTCCAGATAGTTGTGAGAAGGTGCCACTTGGGTGTCAAGAATTTCAGGAGTCATAGTGTGAATTTCCATAGATGATGGAGCAGCCAGGTCATCCTCCGTATGCAGTTCCTCCCGAATGTGGGCGGTATCATCAGCAAGGACTCCGATTGGAAACTGCCTGTCTGCAAAAATGAGCTAAGCCGCTGGGACTGTAGTTGCATGGAGGAAGATGGGGCCATGGGACACTTTCCTTTTGAATCAGAAATGGATGGGGATGGTCCCTCAAGAGTACCAACTGTGTCAGCATGCTCAGAACATCAGCTGCCTCTTGCTTGGCTATGTGAAGGGCAAGGGCCTGATGTAAGGGTAGACCGAGGTGTAGAAGAGAGACCAGATTTTAATTGCTTTGGCCTAGACCCTTCACCACTAGCACATCCCTCGAGCCTCCGCTTTGGTCGAAAGAAGACTTGGTGTGAACACAATAGATGAATCAACCCCGGGTGCTTAATCATAGACTTGCCTCCACTAGACCGGTGTTTCTGGCATACTTTAATGATGGAGTCTCATGAGGTACTCTGGCAGATTTACCCGAAGGGCCTGGTTGACATGTCCCTTTTTAAGGTGAATGAGCATTTTGAGTGCATCACCACCTAGAACAGAGGCCTGGCCGTTGCATATGAAATACTAGGTTGACCCATTTCACAATCTCACCCTAGATTCCAGGTAAACTTGTCCGCTTAACACCCTTCTAGACACCCAATGGAGTCAGGATGACCTCTCGGGAGTGCCTCTCCTTCGTTGTGGAACTGAGCAATCAGAATTTGTAAAGGGGAATTCATCATAACCTTTAAACCGAAGTTTGGCAGGTCAGACAGGTTAGAAATGACCTGACTGTAATTTCAACTCTTCATCCACCAACTTGTGAGCAGGTGGACTCAAAATTATTCAAGAACTCTTCCACAATGCCCTCATCGAAACCTTCAAATTTCTGAATGAAATCCAGCCATCCAAAATCATGAAATACCTATGAAAGGGTGGCATTCCGAGCAAGGTGTTAGGTGAAGCAGGTTCTGATGTCTTTCGCGGTCCCATGTTAAGCCAAAAGTGAGAAATACATGGTAGCGAAAAAACCAGAGCAGAGTGTCTCTTCCACTTCTCGTCTAGTGTCTGATAAAACCAGTCATGATTGATGTGCATACCACAATAGGAAGAAGTAGTTGTAGAAGCATTAAATTTCAAATGACACCATATTCCTTGGGTAGTGCAACATCAAGCAAAGGTGACAGTGGAAAAATGGTGATGAGACCGCCACCCGTGTGAGATTAAGATTTTTGCGGCGGCACATATCCCATGGTTGAGGAGTGAGCGCCACCTATCCTGACATTGGAGAGTGCAACACATCAAGGCATGTGGTGATTATGAGCCATTACTCCTTTTATGTCGTCATTCATAGAGCCAGATTTGGAAAGAGATCCTAATGACCATAGCAATCATTTCATGATGGCGTCATAATGACAAATGCATACATGGGGAAATGTTTTGCATAGAAATATCATTAGCAAGTTAAAATGCACTTACCCATGCCACATTTAATCAGCTGATATCCATAGATTCCTACGCCCTGTAATTCAGATGAAACGTGATTAGTGGTAGTAGAAATAATGAAAATTCTTGCATTTATTGGAAATTACAATAAAAACGCTAAGGGAAGAAGATCAAATGAAGGATCATCTTCCTTTATTGAATTTGCAAGAGATTGATTACTCCATGTTTGAGAGGAAAAGAGCCTCCTTAGCATGCATGTCTATTTGCAACAGAATGTCGTTGGTGAAAGTCTTCTTATCCAATGGTTGGTGATAAACTCGAGCCTATGCCCATTCACCAGAAGAGTTCGTTTGTCTCCATCAATCGGTATCAATCAAACAGAGCCATTATCAAACACTTGATTTACCTGATAGGGACCTAACCAATGTGTATGCAACTTGCCTTTAAATTGCTGATAGCAGGAATCAAAGAGTAAAACCCACTGTCCTTCATGAAATGTCCTTTTTGATGTGAGCATCATGCCAAGTTTTCCGCTGATGCTGTAGAATTTTTGTCTACGCTTCGTGCCTCCATCCGCATTTCATCTAATTCATTCAATTGCAACACTCATTCACGCTATGCTTCATCCAAATCGATCCCAACTTCCAACGTTGTTCGCCAGGTGTGCAACTCGAACTCAACAGGTAATAGTGGCTTCTTCCCAAAGACCAGCTCATAGGGAGGGAAACCAGTAGTTGTTTTTCAAGTCGTGTTGTAGGCCCACATGGCCTCGGAAGCTTTGGTACCTAATTCTTTCTATCGACATTGACCACCTTAGTTAGAATATTCTTGAGTTCTCGATTGGTTATCTCCACTTTCCCATTGGATTGGGGGTGATATGGTGACGATTTCTGGTGCTTGATTATGTAGATTTCCAAGAAAGCTTCAATCATATTTAACACAAATTGAGGACCTTGATTAGATACAATGGCCCTTGGTGCTCCAAATCACAGCAATATCTGGTTGTAGAGAAAATCAGCAACAACATCTTCATTAGCAAATGCCAATGCTTGAACTTCAGCCCATTTGGTGACATAGTCTGTGCATACCAAGAGATACTCCTTCCCGAAAGATGGAGGATCAAATGGTCCAACAAAATCAATACCCCATTTCTCAAATGGTCCTAGAACCAATTGAGGATTCAGAGGCATTTCTGTAGAAAGTGTAGGTTTTCCCATTTGTTGGCATGCATCACACTGCCACACATACTTTTTGACAGTCTTATGGAGGGAAGGCCAATAGTACCCTGCTCCAAGGATCTTGTGAATTGTTCGTTTCACTGAATAATGTCCACCTCCTGGCTCATCATGACATGCTTGTAGTATGTCATGTACCTCATCCTCTTGAACACACTTGCGAAGAACCATGTCAGGAAAAAATTTAAATAAGAATCCGTTACACCATTTATATGTTGCACTATTTCTAACCAATCGCCTTCTTTCCTTATGAGTAAAATAGGCAGGAAACTTCCCTGTTGTCAAATAATTTATGAGATCAGTGAACTAGGGAGTTTTAGTAGAGATAGCAAACAAGTGTTCATCGCGAAATTGGTCTTAGATTGCTTCATCATCACCAGAAACATTTATTCTAGAAATAAAGTTAGCAACAACGTTAGATTTCCTAGGCTTATCTATAATAGTGAGATTGAATTCTTGCAACAAGAGTAACTAGCGAATGAGCCTTCTGCCAACCACTAGTTTTTTCATCAAATATCGAATGGCAGAGTGGTCAGTGTAAGCAATTTTTTTATATCTAGTGATGTAATGGTGAAATTTATTCAAAGCATAGACAACAACCAAAAACTCTTTTTCCGTAGTAGTGTAATTATTTTCCGTAGGAGTCATATTTTTGCTAATAAAATAAATTGCATACATATGATCTTCTGAGTCTTTTTGTCCAAGGACAGCGTGCCCATGGCTGTATTAGAAGCATCAGTGTGGATATGGAAAGGTTTTCCCGGTCGGGCCACATAAGACAGGGGTTGTTGTCAGCTTTTCTTTGATAGAATCAAATGCCTGTTGACACTGAGGAGACCATTCAAAAACACAATCTTTGGTTAGCAATGAAAACATTGGGGTGGCAATTTTGCTAAAATCTTTTATGAATCGGTGGTAATAACCTGCATGGCCAAGGAAACTTTTGATGTTAGTTTGATTAGCTGGTGTAGGTAATTGGGTGATGACTGATATATTTTTGGGATCCACCTATATACCTTGGGCTGAAACATGGTGACCTAAGACAATTCCTTGATCAACCATCATTAGACATTTTTCATGACTCAGAGATAGTTGGTGTTGTTCACATCGACTGAGTAATTTCTCAAGATTATTCAAAGATTCTTCAAAAGTGGATCCATGGACAGTGAAATCATCCATGTAAACCTCAACACAATCATTATCAAGATCTACAAAAATGGCCAAGACTACCCGTAGAAATGTAGTAGGGGCATTAAAAAGCCCAAAAGATAAGACTCTGTAAGCGAATGTACCCCAAGGAACGTAAAAGTAGTCTTATCCTGATCAACAGGGGCAATACTAATTTGATTATACCCACTAAACCCATCCAAGAAAGAGAAATATTTCTTACCAGCCAAATTGTCTAGGACTTGGTCAATGAAAGGCAGGGGAAAATAATCTTTCTTGGTGGCTTTGTTAAGTTCCCTGTAATCAACACATATTCGCCACTTACCATTCTTCTTGGGAATAATAACTAATGGGGAAACCCACTGACTATCAGATATAGGATAGATGAAACCTACCTTTAGGAGTTTTTTCTTATCTCAGTTTTGACTATGTCTCTCAATGCTTTGGATTGATTCTTCATTGCGGTTGCCTTATAGGTTTGACGTCATCGGTGTAAATATGATGTGTATAGATGCTAGGATGAATTCCTTTCATATCAGTGTAATCCCAAGAAAAATCATGGGAATGTTTCTTCAGAACCTCAAGCACCCTAGCTTCTTGATTGACCTCCAAGTTGCTTCCTATAGTCAGCTCTCTACCCATACTGACAAGCACCTGCTTGGTATCATTTGCAAGAGCAAGCTCTATACTAGTGATAAAAGAATTCAATGGGAAAACATGGGGCTAAAGCATGTGCAGGATGGATATGTTATCAAAAGATAGAACCTTGGTTAAAGGACAATAGAAATTAGAAACTAAATGTTCAGAATTATAAGCATAGAGTTTCCTACCAGACTTAGTAGAGGTAATGTCTAATGTCGGTATTCGGATTCCGTAACATTAGTGCTGATTTCCGTAGTTGTAGAGTCCTTAGAATCAGTCAGTGTATATGACTCTGTAGCTTCTACCATATGATTGTGTACTACAATAGTGGCCAGAAAAGAAGAACTCAAAGAGTTAGCATCTGAAGAATCCACCCATAACTAGTCACAATTGTTCGTATAAGGTTGGGTAGGAGGATATAATGAAATGTGTTTGGATTTTTGTCCATTTAGAATTGTCATGTTGCCTGACCTACATTCAATGTAAGCAGCAACCGTAGCTAGCTAAGGTATTCGCAAGATGATTGGATATCCCAACTTCTAATCTTTAGGCTACAAAACCATGAAATCAACTGGTATTCCCATGATTCAACAAGAACCATTACATCTTCAACCACACCATCGTGTACAACAATGGATTGATCTACTAACCGCAGAATAATGTTGGTTGGTTGAAGTCCCGTCAAGGATATAGCAGTTAAACATTTCTGTTGTGATGACATTAATAAGCGAGAACCAAGATCCAACAAAACATTAGATATTGACTGGTTGTTTATACAAATAGTAATGACAGGGCTCCTAGGATCTCCATATTTTGGTGAGATAAGGGTGTCAACAACTAAATCAGCCAAATTCCCTTCAACTTTGACAGTCTTTGGGTATTTATTTTTTCTTCCTGGTGTCTTTATACACTCATTTCTAATGGTTTGGTTTAGTTCAGGGATGTCCCTTATTGCACGTAGCAATGGAACCTCAATATGTACTTTTTTCAATTCTTGAACTAGTTTTGTTTCATCTGCAGTTCAAGTGTCCTGTAATCACTCAGGAAAAGGGGCATAGTCTGTTTGGGTATTTGATCATCCTATTTATCTGGCATTGGTGAAGAACCAGTGTTACCCTCAAGGTTTTCTTCCTTATCGGCATCATCAAGATAGTTTTGTGATAACAACAGAGGGTTCAATATTTTTCTAGATCGTAGTCGTAAATTACCAATAGTGTTAACCTGCATGGTGTTACCTGAGTCTGTGTCATCAATTGAAGCTGTCTGTTGATTTTTAGGATTGGATACTGGCTGGGCTAGAAGTTGTGTTTGTGTTGCTTGTCCTTGATTTTGGTAGGCTTGAGGTGGAGGCATTAAAGCTTGTTGTGGCTGCTGGAACCTGCGTTGTTGATTCCGTTTTGTGGTGGTGCCCAAGACTAATTTTGGCTATAATTTTGTTAAGGACCCCACTGTTGATTGTGCCAAGGATTGGTTATGGGTGGTGGAGCCCAACCCGGCTAAGTGTAGGGATTTTTCCAAGGTGGTGGATATGGATAAGTCATCCAGTTTGAGTTTGCCCACTCAAGTTGTCCCCAAGAAGACTGAGAGGCTTGATTTGGCCATGGCATTCTCTAGGGATTCTGAGTTGGTCTAGATGGGAACCCACCCTGATTGTTTGGTCTTTGGAAAAAATTTAATTCAGCACTTGTTTGAGAGATGGCATTCAAACCTCCCTTCAACTGTGGTAGAAGTGTGTAATGCTTAGTGTCATGGTCAGTAACTTCAGATTAAGCACATGTCTGTGACATCCAAAGGACATTCTCTCAAGGGGTGTCTCTTCCGACATTTAGGGAAATACATGTCTAATGGTTCTTTAGCAGGGGTGGATTTTGCCTTGAGTCCATCTATGGTGGATGTTAATTGTAACAGAATGTCTGTTTTCATGTTGGCCATTTCTTCTAGAAGTTCAGAGGTACCCAAAGACTTGGATGTTTGTTTCCTTCGTATTCCTCCACGTGTTCTAGAATATCTTCTACATAGCTCAATAATTTGTTCCATGGTGAGTTTATGCATGTCTCCACCTCCCATGAGATGGAGAGAATCCTTGGTTTCCTCATCTAGTCCTTTCAGAAAGACTGTTTTAGTGATGTCTACATGTAACTCATACCCACTGTGTTTATGGAGAAAGAGGAATCTATCCAGATAATCCTCTAGATTCTCATCTTCCTTTTGCCATATTTGGAAGAACTCTTCCTTCCTATCCCTTCCTCTACAATAGTCTTGGTATTTATCCAGGAAGGCATTTCCATGGCTTCCCAGAATTAATGGAGTTAGATGGTAACCCCATAAACCATCTCATAGCAGAATCTTTGAGAGTGGAGGGAAATAGTTTGAGTTTTTGATTGTCAGTTCGGTAGTCATATGTCTGGCACAAGATTTTAAATTCAAACAGAAACTGATCAGGGTCTTCTTTGGTCATTCCTTGAAAGAGGGGGAGGATGGATGGTGAGATGTTTTTCATGGGTGCATCCTCATCTGCATCGAGGAAAATGGGGTATGTAAAGGTTCGTCCTAAAGGTTGGTCTTCAACATTCCCAAGATCCCCCATTACAGAATGGTGTGAAGAGGATACAAAATTCTCAAAAAGGTTCTAGGCATTGAGTTGGAATCAGATCACTCTCAGTGGTTTCTCTTGTGAAGTGTCTACAGAGATTTGTTGAATATTACGTGCTATAAATCTCCCTTGGTTATCTCATGACCTATGCATCCAGGTTGGTTGGTTTAAATCATGGTCCAAGAGAACTACTGGTTTCCTATAAGAACTCCATTAATACCCATAGCATATGGAATAAAATAACGGAGCTTATGGTTATTTTCCCGCAACGATGCCAAAAATGATGGGTTGTTGTATTCTTCCAATCATTTAACTGACATAATCTTTTCCAGTGTCATTCTAAACCAGGGTTGTGTCCTAGGCAATATGTAATGGAGTCTAGGAGAACCAGTTATACGTTGGTCTATTTTTTGGGGGTTGCTTAGTTTTAGTGACTATTCTACGGAAGTGCAGTTAAAATCTATGAAAATTAAATACAAGTCTACGGAATTCAACTATTTGCAATGAAAGGAATTTTAGCAACTAATCTTCTATTGCAAAATAAAATATGCACACACTTATTCTTAACAAATTAAATCACAATGGAATAAATGGAATTTTTAGTAGAAAGCAAGACTATTCGTGAACTAGATTTGCATAACAAAAGCATCTATTCTAAGCAAAAGTAGTAATGGAGAAAGCATATATAGTTAATCAAAGCATGCATGTAAAACTCATCAAATGAAAATTGCAGTAAAACTAATCAAAGGAATGTATGCATGAACTCAAAGTAACCTCGTATCTCCTTGGTTGAGTGGGCCCTTGCTCTTCCTCGGGATAGAGGGATCAACAACTTCTGATTCTCAAAATGCCATGGCTTTCATTAACTTTGAAATGAGTTCATAACACATAAAAACAAATCCAGAACTATATGCAGATAATCTTCTTCAATAATCAAAAAGTGGTACTACCAAGTTCTGAAGACGAAGTCTTCATATAGATAATGTTGGTTACAAGATCCGCCATATCAGGTGGCATTAAACACTATCCATCAAATATCAATTAAAACTCATAGATTCCTACGGGCCGTTAGAATCAAGCCCAAGCTAATAGGTCAATGTGATGGAAACAATCTTCAGCCGCATGCTTCGAACTCGGGCTTCTTATCCACCAGCAACTTCCATCATTCCCTGCACACATCATCACATTTGATCTCACAAAGACAATTAGTAGGAGGTTCATGTGATAATCAGTTTTCATAAATAATAGCAAGGAAAATGCATCAAACCTACTAAGATATAACTACACAAAACATCCCCATATACTAATAAGTCATATCACAAAGAGTATTTCCAGTCTGAAGAAATGATATTAATGAGCCAAACAATGCACTCATCAATTGTTGTGTGACAAAATAGATAAGGTAAAAGATCAAGGATGAATACCGTTATTAAGTAGAAGGTAGGTTGAATGCGCATGTTACTTGAATCTATCCAAGCTGATTGTAGAGAAATCCTTTTTGTCTTGGAAGGACTACCTATAGATACAAAATAAGACCGCTAAATAATATTAAACATCAAGAGTAAGAGGAATGCCTAGTAGGGATAGATCCGAGAAGCATGATGCTTCCTCGAATGGCTCTCAATCCTCTGTTTTTATCAACTTAATGAAAGTAAATGTGAGAAATAAAGGTCCTATTTCTAACACTTTGATTTAGGTATCTTAAAATGTTACTAAAAAACTAGATTAAGAAAGATATTGAAATCTAAACTAATCTAGCATCAGGAAAGGTATATTTCTGGTTAGGATAGGTCATAGGGGTGTTAGGTAAGGTCACAGAGGTATATGGTAAAATATGGGTGGAATTAGCGATGTTAGAGGTAGTTTGGTGAAGGTCAACAGAAAACAAAGTGACCGACGTTGATTTGGTGACCGATTCTAGTAGAGAGGGGAGACCGATGACATTTGATAGCAAATTATTTAAACAGAACATTTTAGGCTCTCTATGATTACACAAAGAGTGAGGGTAGTATGGTTTGGGTTGTAATATGACTGAGAAGACTTAGGGATACTAAGAAAGAGGTTTAGAATAGTGAAAATTCTTGGGATGATTAAATAGTGGGTTGGTGGGAGGAAGGTGATGTATGAGAAATAAAGGAAATAAACTACTAAAAGAAACCAAAGATCTACCAAGGGAATGAGAAACATGATAAGGATCAAAATACTTACTTGATATCTTACAGATCTTGGGAGTTGGGATGGTTGATGGCTGATCAAAGAAGAAATGCTTGATTCCAGCCCACATCAATATGACCTCGTGCTCTATGAGTTTTCCAATGCTTTGGAAAGATGAACCAGATGCTTGTCTTGCACTATGGTTGTGTGTGCTCATCATCTGGATGTAGGAGGGCTTGAGAGTTCGAGCTTGAATGCAATAAGGCTCTAATAACAGAATGACCAACCCGAGTAAAGGATTGTGAAATTGTATATAAGGTAACCGATGATGGTTAAGGTAACCAACGTCGGTTGAGGGATAACTGACGTTCGTTAGGTTGGTAAAGTCTAGGTTTACCGTAAATAGGTTGATCTTTACTATTTTTGGTGTGATTTTGATTGAGTCCACTTAAGGAATTGGATTTTAGGTGAGATAAGGTAGGAGGGTCATAGAAGAAGTCCAATTAGGTTTTAGGAAGAAGTATCAATTAGTTAGGTCAAGTGGTGACACAACATTTGGAGTGATGACTTGGTCACCGTGAGTTAAATGCCCTTGGATTAGGTTTAGGTGAGGTGTCTAGGTGATGCACAAGTTAACTTAATTAAAGTAATTACATTAATTAATAATGCGAGGATGAACATTAATTCAATTCTAAGTAATTAAATTTATACGAATGCGGGTAAAGGGGTCATGGTTAGGTTAACACGTTACATTAATTGATTGAAAGGGGACCAAGGGGAGTGTGACCCAAATTTTGTGTCTATAATAGCATGGAAAATGTTAAAGATACATAACAATCTAAGATAGTCACAAGAGAAACTAGTGCAAACAAGAAATCAACATGTGATGAAAAAGGAAATAAGAAGGAAGATAATTCTAGTGCAAAGGATAAATAATTTCTTCCTCAAGTAGTGTTGGAACAAGTGTATGAGTTACAACATGTGTTCCTATCAGGTACTCAATCAGAAAGTGAGAACTCATGTGATGTGGAGGTCACACCAAGGAATGCATCTAAGGAGACTAATAAGAGAACAAGGACAAGGAAAGAAAGAATTGAGTCATCATGTTGTTTTGATGACTTTCTCTTATTCTGAGGTGACATGACAAGATGGTATGCCTTATCTAGGATTATAGAAGGTATACACTAGCTGAAGGAAGCACCAATTGAGGCTAATTTCTACATCTATCAAGTTGTTAAGGTATGTTAGTTTCAAAAATGTTTGTCTTGCTCCATGTTGAAGTATTTGAGTGTCTTCTTGAGTAGTCACCAAGAGAGAATGTTGTCAATAGGTTCCAAGGCTTGAATTTGTCTTCTAAATGTTGTCAAGGTTGTCTTCAAGCAAAAAGTGTCTCCAAGATAGTATCTCGAGTCAAAAGTTCATGTCGATCGCCTTGTAGTAATATGAGTCAAAGTTGACTTTGAGTTCTAATTGTGATCTTCAATTGAGATAATGATGTATGTCAAACGATGTCCTTGATTTTCAAGAATATATTTTATGAGAGAATTTTAAAAATTGGCTCTATATCTATATCTACCTCATAGTCCATCAATATAAGATATTGAAGCTACAAGTTTGATTTCGTTATGAACTTGTCAAGAATTGTTTAGATTAAAGATAGTAAAATTATTTATAGGTATGCATGTGGTGTCATGATTAGTGAATGGCGTTGATCAGTATCGTATGACCTAGTCTTCAAAATTTTGTTTAAAATTTAAAGTCATTTAAGGTCTTATTCAAAATGCCTCGGTCAAATCGCCAGTCTTGAAAAACGTTCCCACAATTCTCAAGTCAATCTTTGATGGATATTAAGATTTGTTAGATGAAAGAAAACATAACAAGGTCCATATGTAAGGAGTCTAATTGCACAATATCCAAGTTGAGTCAAGTCTCTTAGTAAAATTTTAAGGTTAAATGAATATCGAGATAGTTTGCTACAATATGAAACATGTGTTACAAGATCTTCATAATCACTCTAAAGTTCCCGATATAAGTGAATGCCAAAATTACTTTGGATTTGTATCACACCCACAAAAATGAGGAAATGTGAAGTTGTAGTCATGTTAAAGTGAAGCCATAAATCTATTTTGATCTAATAGAGATCATCAATGTAAATCAAGAGGTATTAGCAATCAATCGAGTCATCACGAAGATTATACATGAGAGTATATTTCAGTTTGAATCATGGTGTCAATGGTTCTATATAAACTCTTACTATAATTCAGGGCTTAGTAAAATCTAGAAAGGTGATTGAAGCACTAAAAGGTGATCTTATGTCTTCACATACAAAAGTAAAATCGAGGTAAAATTAGAAGTTCGATTCACTTGTAAGCCTGATATTTCATGATAATAAACCGAAAAGAAGAAGTCTTAAAAGTATATTAGTTGAAAGAAGGTAAGAATGGTCTTGGTTCAACTCCGAGAAATTATTTTCATTAGTCTCAGTACTCTATCCATGATAGACATAAATGAAGAAATCAATGAAAGGTTTAATGAAATATTGGAAAGTGTTATTAAAGCAAAGGTACTAAGATTCTTTGATAGGTAAAGTGGTTGAGTAGGAGTTTTTGATAGAGTGACAAGAGACATCAATAAGGTAAGAATGACTTGAGGTGAGTTAAGGAACAAGGAGATAAAGATGAACACACAATGATGAAACATAGTTAGTAGCATGATGAAGAATATTTCAAACTAAAAAACTTTTCCTAGAAGTCATAAGAACTAAAACAAGTCTCTTGAGACTAATTATGTGTACATAGCCCCAAGATCAAGAAAAATCATGTTGAATTCAAATAAGAATTTAAAGAATCAAAAGAATGAGAATAATAACAAGAAAGTATGGATGAAATTTATTTTAATATAAAAATAAATCTATTATGTTTGATCTATGCAAAATAAGTCAAATGAGAATGATACAAGCTTAGGGGGAGAAATAAGAGTCAACCAATCTGAAAATGAAGAAATCCAGGTATTAAGAACTATAGAATTGAACAAGGCACTAAAATGAGCATGAAGGGTATCTTCACTCAAAGAACCAAGAGTTAAGAATGGTATATAACAAGAAAGCATTTTCACAGGGGGAGCTAGTTTCCAAATTCAAGGAAAATAGTGAAAAGACAAAATGTCAAGGATAGAGAAGTGAAGTTGAGCATGATAGAGTGAGATGGCTAATATGGATAGAACATTCAAAGGGAGCTATGAGGATGATTAGTGGAAACATTTATTCATCTAGTTAAGACACAAGTGGAAATATAGTGATGCTAATCCAAGGGGATCCTCTTGAGGCAAGGTTGTGCTTTGTAAGTGATTATCTTCTTATTGTTTGTCCTTCGTTGAATACATGACCCTTTGTCATAAATGTCAAAGGGGTAGAGAGTGAGTTGTTACAAACCAAGAAGGGTGATGTGAGCTACTGGTGTGTGTTTTCCATCATAGTTTTTAGAGTATGTTTCCCTTAATGACAAAGGGGAGATTATTGAACCTTGGTCATTGGTGTTATCATTGATGTCAAGTGGAATTGATGGAAAAGGGAGTGAGTGGTGAAGTGAGGCTTTGTAAGGGAGTGAGTGGTCTCAAAGTGTTACAAGCTTAAACAATAAGGGTTTTCTCCATTTGAAGATAGAGTGCAGGTTGGTTTTCTTGGCTTAGAGGTTCTACAAGTTAGATTTGGTGGTATTAGCATGGGAAATTACTCTTGGAGTGAGTTTCAAGTCATCTAATGGAAGTATCACCTGAAATCGGCTCATTTAGGCCTATTTCTAGAGCCTAATAAGGGTTGGAATCTTGGTACAAGTCATGAAAAGACCATGTAAGCATGGTGATTAAAATAAAATGGAATATATTAGCATAATATGATGCTATAAAATAAATAAATAAATGAGTAATAAAATAACTAAAATACACCCAAGCAATCTAAGAAATGAAATATGAAACCCTAATGTGCAAAGAGGGTTATAAAAGCCTTAGATGATTTGTCACTTGGTTCTTTGGACCGTGTCGCAGAAGACCAACTGAACAAGAGGAGGAAACCATCGCACATGAACCTAAGAAAATTTAGATCCAAGTTGTCTGGCTGGACTGGGGTGCCTAGGAAAGGGATTAGGGTGCTTAAGGTGCCTTTGTATATGAAAAATATCTCTAAACTTCCTCCGAGGTATCATTTGGATGTTCTCCTGTGTTCGCTTCATGTCGCATGAATGTCATTGTATGATCACTAAAGTATTAGTAAACCTGCAATAGAAGAATCACCTGCAAAACCCTAGATAAAACATCAAAACCCTAAAAAAGAAAGATACATATGAAGGGGTCAGATTGTCCTCAACTACCAAATGGATGGAATTATCATTGAGCACTGCACTACATCTCAAACCCAATATAGTTCTAGGTGTGTGTGTGTGTGTGTGTGTGTGTGTGTGTGTGTGTGTGTGTGTGTGTGTGTGTGTGTGGAATTGTGCCCTATGTGCTCTTGTACATGTTGCACTTTGTGAGTAGCAAGTAATAACTAGATATAGAATGTAGTAAAATGTATAAATGGAATAAAATAAACTCCTATCCTATGAAGTGTGATGCAGATGAATCAACAATTTTCCCTTTAGATGGAGATAAATGGATCCAATGGAGCAATGGAATCCTTTGATGGATGTAACCTTAGGTGGTGGTAGTAGTGTTTAGTGCTTGGTCCCTCATTATGGTCTCATAACTTTATATTTATATGGTTCTTTTGCTTTAATTTTGTAATTAACCCCAAAAAGGATAACCAACAAAAATATCGAAAGCTCAAATGACTAGAAAGTGCCCAAAAAATGAGTGGAAAGTGCAAAGAGGAGCATGGTGCCCAGAGGAGATCATGGCGCCTGAGGTGCCTCGATCCCTACTGGTGCCCCAAATCGAAATAGGGAAAATATAGTATAAAAGTATGGATTGGGAAAGTACGGGTGCAAGATTGAAAGTAGCAATAGAAAAAAATGAAAAATGGCCAAAGACATGGGTTAATTAGTACTCATTTTCACTCAAGAACCATATGAATAGTAGTATGTAACTGGGACTAAGTATTACCCAAAGTGCATGAGTTTTTGTCTACATTTTTCCCCACTTTATGTTGGTGAGTGGAAATATCGGTAACATAAATTAGATAGAGATGAGTACCTGATATCCATGTAGAGTGATGTAGAATGTGTGCCAAAGGACTAGACAAAGCGTGGAGTGATAAAAAGGTGGAGCGTGGAGACTAAAGATGCAAAAGTATAAAAAGTGATGAGAGTGAACCTAAGGAGGAAACATGTGTGGAAATGCCAATGTACATGTGATTTACTAGCATGTTAGTAATGCCAAGTGGTGTTCTTGTTGATGTTGACTACTTGCTTCCCATACGGATGGACCTACAAAAGAGAAGATGATCAAGTAGTCAAATACGCATGTATATATGTAAAAATGTGTGTAAAGACACATGTATATGTGTAAAAAGCATGTAATAAAAGTATGAAAATGAAAAAGGAACATGTGCACCTGATCTCGTGATGAGAAAAAGGGTGTAGAAAGGATCTTGTCAATGTTGTGCAAGTTTTTTGGGAAATCTCATGCCACTGGCCAAAGAAGTGTAGGGAGGAAAGTATGATTTATCCCCAACCTATAACTCGCTTCCAAGTAATCGAAGAGATCTCTACACTATCTAGTTTTCTCGCGATCTGATGCCACTGGCTGAAGTAGTGTAGAGAGGAAGGTTTAGTTTATCCTCTAACCTATAATTACTCCCGAATGTTAAAGACAATATTCCCTATAAAAGCTGTTGTGTATGGAGTTCTATAGGCTGTTCTGAACCCACTCACTGTGTAACCCACTATGTCATGAATGAAAACTGAAAAATGAACTATACCAGTACTATGTTGTGTAATTTTTGTAAACCCAAATGATGCCCCCTCTTTGGGGGCGCATGCTAAGTCGCGGATAGGAGAATGTGGCCCAAAAGAGGACCGACCATTGAAACTATGTCCTGCATTGAGGGAAGGGAATGTGAAATTAGTAGAAACCAAGGAACACACAAAGAATTGGATAAGAAACAAGTAGTTGTAAGAACAAACATGCATGTAGAAGACAAAATGTAAGCTACGTAGACAATGTGTAAGCTAGAATGCATGTAAACATGAAAGAAGCCAATCATAGACCACAAAAATCAAGTTGCAAATATGGGACATCACTCACAATTTCGTAAGACACTCAAGGTTGTAGTGGCCGCAAAAAAACAAGAAAGTGTGCACAAAAACAAAGGGAAATGCTCGCATACAATAACAAAAAAGACAAGAAAGTATAAACAAATAGATATCCATAGTAGCAGATAATCCTACAAAACTAATTTCACACATGAAGCACCCATTATCACGTTAGAAAGATAAAGTGTATGTAAAAAGCATGTATAAATGATAAAGTAGTGTGCTATGAAAGAAAATAAAACAATAACACCCGTAGTGTATGAAAGTGGGTGCCCCTAAGATCCGTTGTGGGATTGGTAGTGTGCCAAGCATCCATACTGTGTGTAGAAGCTCTGTATCTATGATCACAACTAGAAAAGCAAGTGAACACACATGTGTGTATGATAAAGATAATGACATACAATAAATTTATCTGGCATATGTAATAAGATGAACATGTAGAAGTAGATGTGAGCAAGAGTAAAAAAACCAAGATATGCGATGATGTGGATGGGTGGGATGGAATGTAGTGTGAATGACAGAACCACGTGCCCCCGAGAGTGAATGGAATTGTATGTAGTGAGTTCATTTGTTTATGCCCCCTCAGCATTCAAGAATGCATCATAAATGAGAGTGATTCATTGGGAAATGGTTGAACTATGTGTTGTGTGTAGTGCAATGTGGTGAATGGGTAGTGATGACATAGAACATAAAGATGAGATGTACATGATGCTATAGCATAAGTGTATACCATGACAAGATGATCAAAGGAGTGATGATTTAGCCTAAAGAACATTTCACTAAATGATGATCCGAATACGTGAGGAGGATGCTAGAGTAAGTGATGATGTAAACTACGCTTTTATCACTACAAGATTAGTAGGAGTGGTGATATAGCCTAAAATGTATACCACTAAATCACTAAATGATGTAAGAGGAAGTGATGATGTAGCCTATAGTGTTTATCACTACAAGATGAGTAGAAGGAATGGTGATGTATGGTAATGTGAGTATGAAATATGTGTTGCTCCTAGGGTGGGTGGGATGTGTGAATGCTATTCCCCCAAAGTGTTTATGATTGAATGACCTAGCCAATGAAAGTGAAGGATGAAGGTCCTCCATTTGATGGTGATGAAAGAATATGACCATGGTCTAGTAGCGGTGGAATAGTAGATAGTCGTTGCACATGTATGTACATGCAATGGTTGCGTGTGCAATGGGTATCGTGGTGTAACAAAATGTGTAGGTGATGGGGACCTATGCGAAGTAGAGTGTGGAGGTGATGGACACCTATGTGGAATAAAATGAGGAGGATATTTACGTCGAGATGTTGTAACTCTCTTAGGAATGGGCCTATGTTGATGTGTTGGACTAACAAAGTGATGAGGCTGTATGAAGTATGTACGAGTAGGTGAGCTAGGAGTAGATTGTTCTTTATGTACTATAGATCGAGGCACGCTAGATAAAGCTAATGATGCATTAGCCAATGGCAAGAGGAGGGTGTGATAATGGAGTAGGAGTCACTTCATCGACGTGAAATGACTCAATTGTTAAGAATGAATTTTAGATACAAATGATTTATGGAGATAATAGAATTAGACCTATGAATAAAATTGAGGCCTAGAAGTAGATTGTTCTTTATGTACTATAGATCGAGGCACGCTAGATAAAGCTAATGATGCATTAGCCAGTGCAAGAGGAGGGTGTGATAATGGAGTAGGAGTCACTTCATCGACAGAAATGACTCAATTGTTAAGAATGAATTTTAGATACAAATGATTTATGGAGATAATAGAATTAGACCTATGAATCAAATTGAGGCCTAGAAGCAAGTCACACTTGTCGAATGCTTGTCCAACAAGGAAAATTATAAGCATAGTAAGAGGTCCTACCATACATCAAAGCTTGACAACACCATATGAATTATTCATCAGAGATGAGATTTGCGATAGTGGATAACCAATAGAAATGAGAAGTGGAATAGAGCATGTGCTAATGGGATAAGATGGGTCAACCTTAGTATTATTGATAGAAATGGATCTGATAGAAGCATTAATATGTAAGTGATTAGATGTGAAATCCACATGATAATCGTTATCGAGAAGGAGATTATTGGTGGAGAAGTGTCGGTATGTGAAACTCGAAAGTCAAGAGTCCTTGATGCAAGAGGAGGAATTGCCTGATATATATAGTTAGGTAAAGATTCACCCACTTTTGTGTCATGTTTGGGTAAAGGGTTAAATATTTTGAGATTTTTATTTTCAATAAAAGGTGGAGAAACCGTAGGTTTTAGGAGATCAATTTTTCCACTATCGATCAAACCCCATATGAGAAATCGAAGTTGGAAGCAATAATCTATGGAGTGTCCTATGCACTGATGATAGTTGTAATGGGAATTTTCATCAAAATTACGTCCTTTTGGTCGAGATGGATCTATTTTTAGTGGAGAAGGCAGTGTAATGAGGTTACTATTAACAAGTTGTGGTAGTAAAATATGTGTAGGTATACTAAAATTAGTGAATATACAATCATGCGGTTGTGATTGAATAACCTTAGTACTAGATACTGTGTTGATGGTAAATTTTTTGTTAGTTGGTTTAGTTATAGATGGTTTAAATGTTGAATTACTTTGAAAACACATAGAGGATGATGCTTGCTCTTGGTATTTAATCTTTCGTATAGCTAAGAGCTTGGTTTCAAAAAGTTTAAGAGTATGAAAAGTTGATTGAATGAAGGAGAGGTATCAAAGAGAACACTCTCCTGGAGAGGTGGTAAGAGACTCTGAATGAATAGGTCCTAAAGTTCAGAGTCCACAAGCACATTTGACATTTTAGCTAAGTTGTTTTTGTAATGTAAGACATAATCCGCTAAGTGTTCATTAGATCCCTATTTAAGTTGTGCAAGTTGGGCATAAGAGATATTAGAGTCAATGTTGATGGAGAAGTGATTCATAAAAGCATTGACTAGTTACGTGAAAGATGTTACGGAATTGATAGGTAGGTCATAAAACCAACGCATCACATAATCTTGTAAACTATAGGAAAAGAGCTTAACTAGTACAATATGGTCATCCACATAATCTAGATATTCCACATGAAAAGCGCAAAGGTGATTTTGTGGGTCACCATGGCCTTTAAAGATGGGTAATTTGGGGGATTTGAAGTTAGGTAGTAGTGGATAGGATGAAATGGAGGGTGCAAAACGAGAATACGAGTGAAGTGGAGTCCAAATATGGTGATGCATGAGAGGTAGAAAGTTGGAGCTCACGAATTCATGTTTGTAGATTTTGATATAAAGGTGTTAAATCAGAGTATTAGAAGAAAATCTAGGGGGTGCATTGGGAGTGCTATGGTGAATGATTGGAGTAGTTGTGGTAGGAATGGAAGCTAAAATATAAAGGGGTGGAGTAGATACACTCGGGAGTGAATATTGAACAACAAGAGGTATCAAAACATTGGGAGTGTTCTTAGAAACAATCAAAGCATGCAAAATATGCAGAAGATGAGTGGGATTACTACACGATCTTGTCAAAAATTGGTGAGTGTATCTAATTGCTCTTGGTCAACATTGGTATCCTCATTGTATGATTTTTCACTACCAGAGGCTTCTATTTCATGAAGAGGAACTTGGCGAGATGTATCTAAGGGATTTTTCAGTTGTAGCTATAGAAGTAGGGATATCATCCATTGGTTTAGAAACCCTACGGGAAGATGAAAGGAACTCACAATATTGAAAAGACCCAAGATGATCACTAGGGGTGATGGGCATAAGAAGAAGGAAATGCAAGAAAGGAAGTAGATTCAAAGATCGTGTTCACAAAAATGATTAAACTAAAATGTAATATATTATCCTAATATGATAGTTTAGAAGTAGTAAATAAATGAGTAGTAAAATAATTAAAATACACCCAAGCAATATAAGGAATGAAATATGAAACCCTAATGTGAAAAGAGGGTTATAAAATCCTTAGCTGATTTGTCGAGGTTGTTGGATCGTGTCATAGAGGAGACCGATCAATAGGATGAGAAAACCCTCACATAAGAGCATGAGGAAATTTAGATTTGAGTTGTCTGGATGGTTTAGGGTGCATGGAATGGGGATTGGGGTTCTGTGGCACCCTGGTATGCAATCTGGGTGTTTGGTCTGTGAAAAATCTCTATAAACCTCCTCGAGGTGTTGTTGGATGTTTTCCTTAATTTGTTTCCTATCATGTGAATGTTGTTGTATGATTTATGAAGCAATCTGTAAATCTCCAATAGAAGAATCACCCGTAAAACTCCGCATAAAAGCATTAAAACCCTAAAAATAAAGATGGATATGAAGGGGTCAAAATTCCCTCACTACCAAATGGATGGACTTATCTCCGAGCCTCCGCACTCACGTCTTAGACCAAATGTAGTTTGAGGTTTGTGTGTGTGTGGAATTGTGCCCTAGGTTTTCTTATACGCAAGTTGTACTTTGTGAGTACCGAGAAATAACTAGATGTATAGTGTAGTAAATGTGCACATGTAATAAAATAAAGTCCCCTCCTATGAAGTGTGATGCAGATAAATCAATTATTTTCCTTTTAATGGAGCTAGATGGATGCAATGGAGAAATAAAAGCCTTTGATGGATGCAACCTTAGGTGGTGATATAAGTGCTTAGTGCTTGGTTGCTCATTATGGTCTCATAACTTTATATTTATATGGTTATATTTCTTTAATTTCATAATTAACCCCAAAAAGGACAACCACCAAAAATATAGAAATCTCAAATGGCTAGAAAGTGCCCAAAAATGAGACGAAAGTGCAAAGAGGATCAGGGTGCCTAGAGGGGATCAAGGCACTGGAATGCCTCAATCCCGGCTAGGTTCCCTAGTCATAAATAGTGAAAAAGAAGTATAAAAGTACATACTTGGGAAATTATTGGTACAAGATCGAAATTTATAATAGAAAACAATGCAATATGGCCAAAGACATGGGTCGATTAGTACTCTTTTTTACTCAAGAACCATATGGATAGTAGTATGTAATCGAGACTAAATAATTACCAAAATTCCGTGATTTTTATTTTACACATGGGAGGAGCCTAGGGATGTTGTCTAAGGTATGTATACGTAACATCAAGGTCTATTTTATCTTCTAGAGGCAAAACTCGAAAGTGCACCAAAACTTCCTTTGAGGAATGACACTGTATATTGAGGAAAATGAGATAGGTTTGAGCTGTATAGGAAAAATTATGACTAAAAACCTATGGAGTGTGTAGAGGGGTGTCTTGTAGTGCTTCATGTCAAATTTCATTAAGTTTTTCAAAGTATGTGAAATTTATGCAATTTTCTCTAAAACAAGTTTACTAAGGAATGCAAATTGAGCACCCTGTATTCTTAGCATCCAAGAAAAATATGGAGCCTTCTTCAGATAAATCATAGAATAAATTTTTGGAGAGAATTCCAAGCTCGATGTGTTGCAAAATTTTTGAAGAAATTTGGTTAAAAATCGAGAGAAGTTATGAACATTCTTCTAACATGTTCTTTCCTCCTCAAGTTTCCTTCTTGAAGTGTTAGCTATGAAATGAGTATTTTTGGTTTCTTATCAAGGTTATAAGGTAATTCAAATTCTTAGGAATGAATGAAGTTTTATCCATGTTAAAGTGGTGACACTTATGTTCTTCAAGCATATTCATTCTATCCCAGTTCATCTCATCCTTTGTAAAAACATAATCTTACAATCATGTCAATTGAAAGGTAAAACTAGGTTATAATATTCAAAAGTTGTTGTTTGCGATGGAAAGTGGTTCTAGATTCATTCTAAAGGGAAATTTTTACTTGATGGATCACTTGATATGTCATTGTGGCGAGTCTTAAAGTAAAATGATGAGCCATTTTAGTTACTATTTAAAATGCCTCATATGTTGTATTTTGTTTATCCATGTATACCCCTTGAACACGTGTTTCCCATATACTTTGCTGAACATATCTGCTATATCTTGAACTTATGACACTTATATTAGTTAATATAATTATTACTAAGTTTACTTTATTTTTTGGATTATGGATGAATTTATTCTTCTGAATGAAATATGGTGACTAAATAGTGCTTTAAATAAATGTCAGCCTTGATTACCAAAGAGTTTTTATGTGTATCCACTAACATAAAGCCACAAAAACTCATTCATAATGTAAATGGATCGTCCACAACAACTACCATGCAAAAATGGGACTCGTCCATATAAAATCATCTCTAACCAAGGGAGGTCACACACATATATAAGATGGTAATTCTAGGAATCTTGAGCAACGTGGACACTTCGCCTTTGATTTTGCATGTGCTAATGAAGGAGTAGTTATGAGAACATGAATAAGATTCAATGCCATCACTTATTATGCTCTGCAAATCCAACAAGGAACTAGTTGATTTAATTTGATAACTAATTGTTTAAATCAATCAATTTGTTAAGTTATGTCATTGTATGAGGATACCTTTTAACAGTTATGTTAGATGCATGAGAATCTCCGATCACTTGGTTATGATCTTATACTTAATCAAATTGTAACTGTAGTAATGAAGCATTCTCTTCATGTATCTTCAAAATGGAAGAATATAAAAATAATGCTAAGGCTCTAGAAAATAAATCGATCCATAGGAAGAGATCTTGTTGTATGTTCCATTTGTAATCTTCATGCTCTTGAATAAAATATGAGTTTTGTTAAATTTTGGTAGACACAGCCTTAGGAGGGATTAACATCCAAGGCATAGCCCAATTTTAGTCTACTCGATAACAATGGTATAGCTCTGATACCAAATGATAGAATAGAATAAGATTGCAATGACCAAAGAGGGACGGAAGCCTCACAAATATTATTGATCATGAAATCAGATTACATAACAATGTAAGAGCTGTAATATTTATAGATATTAGACAACCTCATATGGATAGACATGACACCCTATTAGGCACCAACTATGAGATGATAAGACCCATCTCACATGCACATGTAATTACTACTAATACCAATATTGAATGTTATCCAACATAACAATATTGAATGCAAGTCACTAGACTAGAGTGCACATGTTGCACATTATTAAATAAAAGACAATGCAATAAATATGCCTATGCTAAATTATGCTAACATTCCCCCCCTTAATTTTGCATAGTTTCCAATGAAGTGGAGAGGAACTCTCTGAACAGTGTGAATTTGTCACGTGCAAGTGACTTAGTGAAAACATCTACTTTGTTTAGTCTGTAGGACAGAACTGGAGCTATATGTTGTGCTTCAAGACATGCTCATGTATGAAATGAACTCAGTACTTCAATATGCTTGGTTCTCTCATGAAATACTTGGATTGCGAATAAGCTTCATAACTCCTTCATTATCAACATATACTTGGAGTAGATTTCTGTTGTGGTAAACTAATTCCTTCCAAAGATTCGGCGTAGCCATATTGCTTCACAAACAACTTCACCTACAACTTGATACTCGCTTCTATAGAAGAGCGAGAAAAAAGTTCTATTTCTTACTTCCCAATGATATTGGTCTAGATCCTATAAAGAAGATGAAGCCTAATGTTGACTTCCTATCATCCATGTTTCTTGCATGATTTGAATCTGAATATCTTGTCAAGAAGAAGTTGTTGTTCTTCTTGTACTCTAGACCAAGGTCAACTGTACCCTTTAGATATCTCAATATTCTCTTTGCTACTTTCCAATGACATATTTTCAGTTCTTGCATGAAGTGTGATAAATAGCTGACTGCAAAGCTGATATTTGGTCTAGTATATGTCAGGTAAATGAGACTCCCAATCAACTACCGATAGAGAGTTGCATTCACCGGTGGTGATGGATTGGAATGAGATAACTGAAGTCTCGCTTCCATAGGTGTAGCAATAGGAGTGTAGTCCATCATCCTAAATTTATTAAGAGTTATCTTGGTGTATTTCAACTGTGACAAAAAGATATGATTCTATTTTTGCCATACTTCCAACCCAAGACAATAGTGCATGAGCCCGAGATCTGTCATGTCGAATGATTGATTAAAATCCTTCCTTGTTGCATCGATCATCTTCATAGAATTTCCTGTAATGACTAGATCGTCGACATAAACAACCACAATGACAATCTCCCCCCCTTGTTTTTTGAGGTAGAGATCGGGGTCATAAGGATTCCTTTTGAATCCATGACTTATGAGATGCTCATCAATTTTGATGTACCATGTCCGGTGCCTATTTTAGGCCATATAGAGATTTTATGAGTCTCGCATACCATCATCTCTTTTCCTGGTATTACATAACCCTCTGGCCAAGTCATATAAAATTCTTCTTGCAAATCTCCATTAAGAAAGGCACTTTTCACATCCATTTGGTGGACTTTCCAACCAAATTGTGCAGTTAGAGCAAAGATCATCTTAATTATCTTGATCTTGGGCCGTGGAGCAAATGTCTCCTCATAATCAATGCCTTCTTGTTGTGCATACCCCCTTTGCTACAAGCCTTGCTTTATACTTGTCAATAGTCCCATCTGATTTGTACTTAGTCTTGAATATCCATCTACATCCAATGGGTTTCTTCCCTGGTGGAAGGTCAATAAATTTCCATGTGTTGTTCTTCATCACTGACAGATACTCTGAATCCATGGCATCTTTCCAAGCTTTTGATTGTAGGGCTTCTTGAACTATAGATGGCTCAACCGTTTCAAAAACTCTGTTCATTAGGGCATAAATGACCTCTTCACAAGCTTGACCGTGAGTTCTAGGTCCAGATTGGATGATGTGCTAGGTGCTTCATCCAAATTTGCATCTCTTATTAATTGAGTATACCATTTAGGTAACTTCTTAGCTGTTCTATTGGCTTGTGGTGGATCCAAGTTTTCACCATCATCCGATTCATCACTGTCATCTTCAGTGGGAACATCAAATTATGTCTTCACAAGAGGTGTATTCTGCATTTTTGTTGAGTCGTTGAGTGGAGCATCTTCTTGTTTCTTCTCAAAGAACTCAACATCCCTACTTGTGTATACTTTCTTTGCTTTCAGATCCCATAATCTGTACCCAAGTGCTTCTTCATTATATCCAATGAATATCAGTTTCTCAGATTTCATATCCAACTTGTTCCTATTTTTCTGGGTATGTGCATGTTAGCTTTGCACCCAAATACTATTAGGTGTGCAATTGATGGTTTCGATTTAACCATGCTTCTTGAGGTGTCACTCCTTTAAGAGCTAATGTGGGCACTCTATTCAACAAATAGACTGTAGTTCTTACAGCTTCTACCCAAAATGTCTTTGTTAAACCTGAGTCGTCAATCATACATCACACCATTTCCATGATAGTACGATTCCTTCTCTCAACTATACCATTTTGCTATGGTGTGTGAGTAGGAGGCATTTTTCGATGAATCCCATGAGCTTCCAGGTAATTCTTGAACTCATTGCTTGTGAATTCCCCCCCTCGATTTGAGCGGAGAGTTTTGATCTTGCGACCAACTTCATTCTCAACAAGTGCTTTGAACTTATGAAATGTCTCAAAGGCTTGACTCTTGTCTCTTAGACAATATATCCACATCTTTCTTGAGTAGTCATCAACACAAAGCATGAAGTATTGACAGCTAGAATGACTTGGCTGTATGGGCCCGCAAAGATCGGTGTGCACCAAATCAAGCTTTCCCTTAGCTCTATATGTGTTCTTTTGGAAGGGTACTCTGTGTTACTTTCCAGCTAGGCAATTGTGACACTTGTCAGTGTTGTGCTTGAGTGTAGGTAATCCTTTCACCATGTTGCCCTTTTGAAGTGTTTGGAGATAGCCAAAACTGATGTGACCATATCTACGATGCCATAGTTCTTCAAATTATGTGTCGTTGGCCACTAGAGCTTGATCATCCTTGTGGACAAAATCAAGTTGGAACATGCATCCCACATTGGAGGCTCTTGCTACAATCTTGGAACCTCTTGACTTATCTCTTATCAAGCACACTTTTTCTCCATTATTACTGTCAAAATCTAACTTCAAGTTGTGATCAAGGAGTTGACTAACTGATAGAAAATTCTTGGTCAACCCAGGTACATACAATACATCTTTGATTTTACAGTCATGTTTTCTAAGAGGTAGTGAAATTTTTCCAATCCCTTGACATCGTATGATGAGTCATCACCTAATGACACATGGTTCTTGTTAGGTGAGTCACACAAAGTGTGTGAACCGATCCTTGCGTCCCAGGTCATGTGTCGAGTTGCACTCGAGTCAACATACTAGATATCTTGTGTGGACTTGGTTTCTTCATCAAATTGAGCAGAATACATGTGGTGTCCTTCATCTGAATCATCCTCATGTTCGAAATGTACCCTTGTTGTTTGGGTTTTCTTTTCCAATTACCATTTTTCTACCCTTGATTGTTGTTGTTGTTGGACTTCCCTTGATTTGAATTGTTGTTACCCTATTGGTTGTTGGGTTTTGAATTGCTTGATGAACCCTTTTTGTAGGAATTGTACCAACAATATTTGATGTCATGTCCCCCTCTATTACAAATGGGACACTTCTTGGTGTTGTCTCTTTGACTTTGGTCCCTTTGTTGACTTTGATTTTGTTGGGACTTCTTGTGATTGGACTGAAATTTCCCCTTTCCTTTATGATTGGAAGATAGTGCTTGCTCATCTTCATGATCTTTGTTGTTCATTGCCTCTTCTTGTTGGAGTAGATTGACCAACTTCTCAAAGGTGACTGTGTGTTCACTCATATTGATAGTTGTCACAAAGATTCTGTAGGAAGGAGGAAGTGCTCGCAACACAATTGGTACGAGGTCCTCATCACTTATCTCTTTTTCCAATGCCAGTAGAGATGCCCTCAAAGTAGCAACTCATCTCAAAAAAGCTTCAACCTTCTCATTGTGCTTGAACTTGAGAGTATGTAGTTGTGATAGTAGGTTGAGGATGGCATTCTTGTTCTTTGCCTCATAGATTGTGCTCAACTTATCCCATGCATCCTTGGCCGATGTGGCATCTCTAATGTGGGGTTGCACATTGTCCATTACGCCAAACAAGATGATCAACTTGGCCTTTTGATTGGCCTTGTCAAATTAAACTTGTTGTCTTCCATCATCAAGTGATCTTGTTGTTGTTCCATCTACAACTGTCCATAGGTCTTCAAACTCAAGTAACATCTTGATCTTCGGTTTCCATGCAACATAGTTGTCTCCTCTAAGCAGTTGTGAATTTGGCAAGAAGAACTTTGGTGCTTGTGCACCCATTTCTGTAATCTAAATTTCTGAAACTCTAAATTTCTGACAAAGGGTAAGGCTCTTATCACTCCAGGTTTATGGTCTCCCTCTCAATATACCGTCAGGCCGATATACCAAACCTTTATATATACGGTCCCTTCCGATATAACCATCGATACATGGAAGAAGATCACCCTTTCAGAACACCCATCAGTATGGAAAGAGGTGTTAATACACGTGAAAGAATTTAGTACGTGGTACGTAGATAGTACGGAGAGGGGTTTGTGTAAGCACAAATGGATGGGAGGGCTCAAATGTGTGTGTATTGTGTCCTTATTACTCCCCACCGATTTTAGAGGGTCGATGTCCAGATGACATTTAGGTAGCTGTGTTAGGCATTAAGTGCAGTAGTAGTCATGATGGCATCACCCGTAAGAGCTTCCCAGAGGCACCGTATATATCGAATGCTGCTATGAGATCAAAGATCTTGTGTGATAGAACCAAACATAAAATAAAAAATTATTTTCACCAAACAAACAATCTGAATATTGTTTTCACCTTTTCTCATAAACCATGATCTAGGTTTTTCTAAAATTTTGACAATAGCATCATAAAATATTTTTCTTAAAACCCAAAAATTTCAAAATAATCGGAATCTTAGTTTTGAGATCTTACCAATTTACCAGCTAGATCTGATTTTTTCAGAAAAAAATGACCCAACTTACACAAACTTTTCGTCACATGTAGAGGCTGAATCTGAAGATGATGTAAACTACAAATTTGTGCGCCTCCTTCTTATCTTTCTAGAAAAAAATAGGACATCAATCCGACATTGTATGAAAAAGTTACGTCCTTTTTTCTGAGAGTTATCTGCTGAATTTTGTTGATGGGACTGCTTCAACCTTTGCTCCGAATTCTTCACACCTCCACTTTCGGATCTAATTTTTTTCACTCCTTTTTTAGATCTGCAATTTTTTTCAAGATCTTTTTCCTTTTTTTTTCAAGATCTTTTTTTCAATTTTTTTAAGATCTTTTTTTAAAGATCTCCAAATCAATTATTCTCGCCAATATGTTGGATCAATTGGCTATGCCAATGACTAATAAAAAAATATTTACCTTCCAAATAAATGGATAGGTCAAATTTTAGTTGAGGGATGCTTGGAAGGAATGGAGGTTGCGGGATGCTTCAATGACTCTCCTTTGATGCAGATCTTCTTCTCCAATGGATCCTCTCCAATAGTGCTCCTCTTCAACCTTGCTTGGATAGAACCTCGCTCTGATACCAAATGATAAGAATGGTATAGCTTTGATACCAAATGATAGAATAGAATAATATTATAATGACCAAAGAGGGATGGAAGCCTCACAAATATTATTGATCAAGAAATTAGATTACAAAACAATGCACGAACCGTAATATTTATAGATATTAGACAACCTCATATGGATAGACATGACACCCTATCAGACACCAACTATGAGATGATAAGACCCATCTCACATGCACATGTAATTACTACTAATACCAATATTGAATGTTATCCAACATAACAATATTGAATGCAAGTTACTAGACTAGAGTGCACATGTTGCACATTATTAAATAAAAGACAATGCAATAAAATGTAATAAATATGCCTATGCTAAATTATGCTAACATCTACTAACCCTCTCCTTTTGTTTTTTGTTATAGTTTTTGCATGATTAGATTGGATTTACAACAACTTATTATTTATTTATGATCTATCTTTTACATACGTTGATGAAATCCTTACTATTCATTTCTAGTCATAAACTAGTTCATTTCAAAGTGTTGTATTTCCTAATTGTAGTGACAACAATTTCCCCTTATATCTCTCAACATCCGTAATTGTGCATATGACAATCGCAATATTGAAATTTTACGTCCCTAGGTCTAATAATTAAATGATTGTGGATTAATAAACAACATACTAATTGTTGCGAGTTACTTTCCACCACCATTTTTGGCATCGTTTCCAGGGATACTGCCAAGTTATGAGTTTGTTGAAGAGGTTTTTTCATTTCTTAGAAGCAATCTAGGTTTTAGGAATTCACCTCAAACTAAACCCCCTACTAATTTCCATTGAATGAGTTGAGTAGTTGATGCATGCACCGTCTAAGGGATTCCCATGGTATATTTTTACCTAATCCACAAGTAGAAAAAATATCTTCATTTACCTCTAAATATTCTAAAGAAGAAACCTCCATACTAGGTTTTCTTTTCGAAGACAATCGAATGCTCTAAAGATGCTCCTAAACAACTTGGGATGGCAGAAGAAGTAAATTAGAATGCTCAAAATGGGGAAACCACCTTCGATTTCCCCATCACTGACAACAATGTATCTCTGGTATGAAGAATTTTTTTCCCTCAGCCTTCCCTAACTTTCATGGATCCATGGCAGAAGACCTAGACACCTTTCTATTTGAGTTTGATGTTCTGTGCAGAAGCTATGATTATACTACTTGATGCACACAAATTGAATCTATTCCCTACTACACTCAAGGATTCAACCTTGAGATGGTTCATGGGATTGGGAAGAAATGTTGTAACCACGTGGGCATAAATGAAGGAGAAATTCCTCGAGAAGTACCAGGATTATTTCGACCAAACAATAGAGGAGGTGATGAAATATATAGAATGGAACAAAAAGAGGATGAACCATTGGAAGACTATTTGGAAAGGTTTTTGTTTTGCATTCAGAAGTCAAGACACACCACGACATACCACCTGACTCCCTCAAATTACTCTTTTGAAGGGACTCAGTGAGGAGGACATGGATGCTCTAGATCTGATAGGAGTAGGGGACATTTCAAAAGCTACTTTTGAACAAATCATGAAGCATGTAAAAATTACTCAAGAGCTACTATGAAGAGGGTAAGAAATGTAAGATCAAGAGGTGGATTAGCTACTAAAACAATTTGGGACATATCCAAATTACGATTGTCAACATGTTTCAAAACACGAAGTAGGATATTTTCAATGATATGCCCGATCAACTGGATGCTCTTCACGCCAAAAATAAAAAAGAAGATGTAGAAGCAACACTAACAAAGTACTTCGAAGCATGCAAAAGAAAGAAATTAGACTATAGATCCAGAGAATTTTCCAAAGATTACTCAAGAAAGGGAGGCTTCACCTGATTTCAAGATGTTGGAGATAGAGGATGGGAAAGTTTTCTATGTTTCTCAAAGAAAACCATGGCCACCGAGGCAAGGAGGTATGACACAAGACCCTATGCATTCATTTCAAAATTGGTCTAATAATTCATATATGCAGCCCCCACCTTGGGCTAACCCTCAAGGATGGGCCTCATATCCTAACCAATATCAAAAACAAGTGGAAACCTCAATTCTAAGGCCAACCAACTAGACCTACCATTACTGAAATTGTAGAGGAACCACAATTGCTGCATGATGACACACAACAAGGCCAAAAGACATTGCAGGCTGATCCATAACAACCTTCATAAATTTCTAGTAAAGGTAAAAGGTAGGGTAATGAGCCACCATTTCTTGAAAGGATAAAATAAAATAAGACTTACCTCAAATCAGAATCTGATTATGATTTTGTTAACTATTTAAATGACATATGTGTTAAAATTCCATTGATTCAAGCTATCAAGGATGTGCCCATCTATAAAAAAATGGTTAAAGATATATGCATAAAGAAACCAGGTAGAAAAAGGAAAGATCCAACTATTGTGTAAGTCATTGGACAATTAGCTAATATTATGCTTGGGAACTCAATTCTTCCCAAATACATAGATCTAGGAAGCCCTTTAGTAAATGTTACAATCAATGGTATAGTGATTAAAAACACATTGATTGACTTGGGGAAAAAATAAATGTAATGAAAAAACAAATCATGGATGATTTGAAATTAGAGGGGCTAAGACCAATAGCCACAATCTTACAACTTGTAGACAGATCAACAATTAAGCCTAAAGGAGTCTTGGAGGACGTAGTAGTAGTGGTAGAATCTTGGGAATACCTTGTTGATTTTATTGTTCTTTAGCCAAAAGCAATCTTGGGAGGATATCCTATCATCCTAGGAAGACCATGGTTGACAAATGATGACACATTCATAGGATGAAAATCTAGTAATATGATCATCTCTAATGGAAGTGGCACTAAAAATATTATGCTTTACCCCCTGCACAACCATTCAATGAAGAAGACCAAACCATTTGGGTAGAAGAACCAAAAGAAGAAGTTGTTGTTCTTTCTAATGTCCTGTAGAATAATTATGGTAAGAATGAAGAAGAAGATGAAAAATTGTGATGCATAAGTTGTCCTAAGAATCAAATCTTACCGCAATAGAGTACTATGAATGTTCTAGGTAAGAACTGCATCTTACACCAACTTCTTCCACATGATTGTATATTGAATTCTGTAAATAGCATCCTATGCTCTAATATTGATCTTTCTAAGCAAGTGGAGATTATACTTGGCAAGCCATTTAAAGTGAAAAAAACATTGAGCATGCAACAAGAGTAGAAGTTAGTTGTTCTTCTTCAAAAACACAGGAAAAAATTTGCACGGACTATGGAGACATGCATGGAATCCATCCTAAACTTTGTACTCATAAGATATATATCAAAGACAACTGTAATCCAATAAGATAGCCACAAAGAAGAATGAACCCAACAGTGAGGGATATAGTGAAAGAATAATTAAAGAAACTATTGGATGCTGGATTCATATATCCAATTTCAGACAGTCAATGGGTGTCACCCCTTTTTATTATACCTAAAAATAATGGAAAATGGAAAATCCATGTGGACTATAGAGAGCTGAATGTAACAAAAAAGAAGGATCATTTTCTGCTTCCTTTCATTGATTAGGTACTCAACACTCTTGCTGGAAAGAAGTATTTTTATTTTCTGGATGACTATAGTGGCTACAACCAAATCTAGATTGCACCAGAGGACCAGGACAAGACCACATTCACATGTCCATGGGGAAAGTTTGCATACTTTGTTCTTCCCTTTGGTTTGTGCAATGCACCTGCCACATTTCAGAGAGAAGTTCTTAGCATCTTCTCGATCTAACCAATGATTGCATGGAGGTATATATGGATGATTTTATAGTCCATGACAAGTACTTTTGATGAAGCAATGAATAACCTAGACAAAGTTATCAAGAGATGCAAAGAGAATAACATGTCCTTAAGTAATGAAAAATTCTAGATGATGATGTCTGAAGGAATAGTGTTGGAAAACTATCTATCATTTGCGTAATTCAGGTAGATCCATCAAAAATATCTGTGATTATAAATCTACCAACACCTAACAAGAAAAAATATGTGAGGATCTTCTTAGGTCATGTTGGGTATTACCGAAGATTCATTCAAGATTTCAGTAGAAACTACCGTACCATTTTTTTCCTTATTGGGAAAAGATGCTTTGCCTTTGTGTGGACTGATAAATGTGAAGCTACATTTTAGACTTTGAAGCAAATGTTAACTCTGCACCTGTGTTAAGAGGACCATATTGGATTTTTCCATTTCACATACATACATATGCCTCAGATCATGCCATTGAAGTTGTTTTAGGAAAAAAAGATGGGATCCTAAATTATGCAATCTACTATGTAAGTAAGAACCTACAACATGATGAGCTCAACTATATAGTCACGAAGAAGGAGTTTTTGGTAGTTGTGTATGCCATTAACAATTTTAGACACTATATCATAGGCTATCCAATATTTATCCAAACTGACATTGCTGCCATTACATATCTGATCAACAAACCAGTTGTAAGTAGCAGAATAATCAGATGGTTATTGCTTTTACAAGAATTTGATGTCACAATTGTGGATAAGCTAGGTAAGGACAATGTTGTAGCTGAATTTCTCTCAAGAATGTAGCATAATATCAAGAGAAAGTAATGGATGACTCATTCCTGGATGAACACTTGTTTCCATTTCCACTAGAACACCTTGGTATGCTGATATAACTAATTATTTGGTCTCAGGTAAGACACCTCCACACTATCTATACTCTGAAAAGAAATATATTGTTGAGAAAAGTGTGAATTTTCTTAGATAGCTAGTTTTCTATTTCACACGGGGTAGGATAATGTTATGAGGAGATGTATAGATGATGAGGAAATATATGATTTCCTCAAATCCTGCCATAGTGAGCCATGTGGAGGACATTTTTCTATAAAAATAACAACACAAAAAGTGTTGAAAATAGGATATTACTGGCCTACACTACATAAGGATGCAACATTGTATGCCAGAAGGTGTGATAAATTCCAAAGAATGGGTCGACCTACCAAGATAGATGAGATGCCATTGCAGCCTCAGCTGGTATTGTAGCTATTTGAAAAATGGGGATTGGACTTCATTGGTCTAATAGATCCTAAATCTCAGTACAAAGAGTACATTTTGGTGTGTACTTGATTACCTCACTAAATGGACAGAAGTGAAAGCATTACCAAATCAGAAGAGTGAGAAAGTTTCTAAATTCTTATATGACCACATCTTCACAAGATATGGTGTGCCAAGAGAAATTGTTACAAATCAAGGTACACACTTCACTGTTGAATTCATCTCTGATTTAGCTAAGGAATATGAAATCAGGAACAAGAAATCTACACCTTATCACCCCCAATCCAATGGCCAAGTTGAGGTAAAAAAATTAGGAAATAGAAGCCATCTTGACCAAAACCATTGCACTCCACAAAAGGGATTGGTCAGAAAGACTTCCAAAAGTAGTTTGGGCATTCAATACAACTTGGAAGACAACCATTCAATATTTTTACTATAAGACTGTTGTTCTACCTATTGAATTTGAGCATAAGACATTAAGGACTGCACTTGAATTAGGCATATATTTGTTTGAATCTCAGAGACAAAGAATTCTCCAACTCAATGAGTTGGATGAAATGAGGAGGCAAGATGTTCATAATACAGAGGTGGTACAAAAGCAAAGGATCAAATGACATGACAAGTTCATCAAAACAAGAAAATTCTAAGAAGGAGATTGGGATCTCTTATTTGACTTGAAGTACAAGGACCATATGGGAAAAATTAGAACAAGGTGGTTGGGGCCATATGAGATTGAGAAAATATTTCCCAATGGGGTTGTGAAACTCACTACCATAGATCTTGTGAGATTCAAACTACTAATAAATGGTCATAGATTGAAGTTGTATAAAAATCCAGCTGATAGGAGCACTTTCATGCAATAATTCAGAGGAGGTCAAAGTAGGATGGAGATGAGAATATCGAGACAAGATTAGAAGTTAAACCTATTGGTTCATATTCTAAAGCTCTGCCGAGGAATGAGATGTTTAGTGGCCTTGGTATATTCAACTTGCTTTGGATACTCCAAGGATGAATAAAAGTGATGTGATCATCCCTCTTGGTGATCATCACCACTCAACTAACATGTTTTGTTTTTAGAATTTTTGTTTTGCAGGTTTTGGTGTATCTATTCCAAGGAGTGCATAATCTCTGACAGAAGGAGATGATGCAAAGACTAAAACATCCACTTACAACAACATGCAACAAAGCTTTGTTTTGCTTTCCTGTTGGCATAAATTGTGATTACATGAAGAAATAAGGATCAAATTGTGCCTGCAAGCACTTATGAAGAAGATTGGCACTAGAAAGATTCAGTCTTCCCTCTCAAGGAATTAACTATTCTTATTAAGGGACCTCTAACATACATTTTTAGCACTCTATATAGTTCCCGCAACAACACAACACCTCAACTTGCAGCATCATGATGACTCTGCATGCAGCCAAAGGCATAAATTCTGACAAGGCACATGTCACAATCATCAAACATACTTCTTGAGATAAGTGCACTTAATCCACTTTATTAAAGTAGCAATAGAATAATTATAAGTGATTAATATTTGTGCCATGTCATCAATAAATTTATTTTCCATAATTTTTGCCACCTTCCATAATGTGATTTGTCTCCCACGTCACCCCACTTCGTCACCTCACATGGGTGCATCCTTCAAATCCAATTAATACATTCCCTTTCAAGTTGTGTGTGAGTCGGTTACAAACTTTGAAAACACTAAGTACTCGAGATCTTTACACTCATTCAAATTTTTACAAAATCAAAGCGTAAAGATTTCTTGCCTCTCAGAGCTAAAAGAAGTTGCATAATTCAAAAATGGGTGGCGACCTAATTAGGAACAAGCCTACAGATCATTCATAGCTCCATAATCAACCACATATTCTATAGTATTTTCATGATAGTGGTTGGATGGAGTATATTAATAAATTTCAAGGATTTAATGAGTTAATGGTAATAGAGTTTTTCGCCACCTTCAAGGATGGAAAGGCCATAGTTAAGGGTTTGACAGTTAAGGTGGATGTAAAAATTCTACTTGAAGTAACCGAATTCTTGGCAGAAGGAGAGTTGTATCCTACAAAGGCAAATATAGATGAAGTTCATGGAGAATTTGGAGACCCAGATGAAAACTTCATCAGTGTGATACAAGGTACCTTACGCACTTCTTTAAAATCCTTCTAGGATGATGTTGCAAACTATGTTATAAGTACTTCACATGTGAGGGTAGGTACTCATGGTTAATCACTTGTGCATTTTAAATTGCTCAATCATTTGAAAAATGACAAACATGTCAATGTCCCTAACTTCCTACATGAAAGCCTAAAGAAAATGAGTAAGGAATCTCAAAGGGGTTAGTCTCGCATTATCTCACCATTGTCTTGTCACCTTAGTTGTGAAACATGCATTGGCAATGGAACATCCTACAATAAAATGGGAAGAGTTTTCTAGGGAAAAACATATAGATGACTTTTTTAGAAAGAGAAGAAAACAAGGAGAAGCTTAGATAGTTCTTCTATGCCTACACTTGAAACCATAACTGCTACCTCCATCCCTACAGAAACCTATCTCCCTACAATTTTTTTTATACCTACATAAACTTCTATTCCTAACAAACCTCCATCTCTTGAGAAGGACCCTATACCAATATCCCATAATAGGATTCTTATTGTTAAAAATATGCTTTGGAGATATCCACCCTTGAGTCCTCCTCATCAAAAGGAAAAATGGAATTCCTCAAGTAAAGCCCTTGAAACATAAAGGATATCCTAAAGGATCCATACTAAAAAGGACAAAACCTCAAATCCTAGGAGAAACATTCAAATATTTCTAGACAATGATGAAGAAGAGCTAGAAAAGATTGAGGAACCTATTCCAATGGATGTTGAGTAGGGAGATCATGTAGACACATTAGACATGGAAGATACAACTAAGGAAGTGGAAGAGAAAAAGGAGTTAGATGAGCAACCTACTCATGAGATCCCTAATGAACCAATTGGAGTTCAAACAGAGGCCGTTCATGCTTGGGGAAACCCACATACAACATGAAGGAGAAGTATCAACAGAGGAAATTAAAAATGTATCCAATGTGACCACAGATAATGAAGAACAAACCGAGGAAGCAATAAAACACTCAATACCTGAACCACAGACTGATGTAATGGACATGGTGGATGATTTTCCACAAGATATTAAGGACACAATTGAGAATATTGTCCAAGACCTTGAGCCAGAACCTGTTCATGAACCTATTGAGATAACACAAGTGGACAATCCTACAACTTCCCAAGATGAAGTTCATGAAGTCTTTGAGCCTGTGCATCCACCATTGCCACCACTCAACCTGCAGCCACATGTTGTGATCAAGGAAATTTTTAGAGAACCTCTCAAACCAAAATGTAAAGATATGGAAACTCAAACCACCTTGCTTTGGATTATTGGGTACAACAATTTGAGAATTATGTTAACAAGCTACAGAGAAAGTGGGATAGAGAGAAGGAAGAATTTATCTTCCAGCATCAACTAGATATTGAAGAGAAGGATGGACAACTCAAGGCCGAGGACGATGAGATTCCTAGATTGAAGAAGAAGCAAGAAGACACTATTAAGGTAACCAATGAAATACTCTTATGCAGGCCACCTTCAAATGTATATGTTGATTTCTTGAAGGAACATATATTACAACTAAAAATCATTTGCATTAACTCATATTTCTAGTTTGACATTAGTGTTTTTGGTGTGTGGGATCCTATGTATCCTCCACTCACATATGGAGGGTCATCTCACATGGGTTAGGTTTAGGGTTTGCTTGTGTGTTATGCACTAGGGTTACTCGAACATTATATGTATTCCTTCATTTGACATTTATGAGTATGCCAAGACACTCCACTGTCTTTCTCTATGTGCAAGCTTTGTTTTGTTATGCAAGTACTTCCATTAATTGATCGATTCTTCCATGTGATTACGTTGGAGCTATTACGTTTCCTTTAGAGTGAAACTTCATTATAATGCACGCTTTCGATACGATTCTTGCAAACTCTTTCATGGTATAAGAGCGAGGTTGGGTAAATGTGCATTCGTCATCTAAGTTGTGATCACTCTTGGTTTCATTATTTTTTACTCCTTGTGCAAGTTTTTTTATCATTAGATTCTGAATTTCATTTGCTAACATTCTTAACAAATTGTTCTTGGAAAGTTTCAGTTTTACTATGTTCTTCGTGCATGTGTAGATCTCCTTGAGTTTCAAGGGTTTTATAGCTACAGTTAGCTAACTACAACTAAATCTGGTAGATCAGTTAAAATAAGAGTTTTTTTTTGGTTTTTATGAAACTAATTTTTTTAGATCTAAAGTTTTTTTCTGTTTCTCTGTGTTTTTTGCATAATACAAGTTTTTGTAGCTTGGAGGTTCAAATTTCAGTGTTTGGTGGTTTTGTGCTCACCACCGAGCTCCTTCTTCACTACCTTTGAGCTATCTAACTGGCTACTCCCTCTGCAATCAACTCCTAGCTAACCAAACTCTTTCTAGTTTGAGTTGCTATGTGGGTGCATTTTTTCCTTGTGGCCTTGTGTACTAGCTAGGCGAGCCCTTCTCTTCCCTAGTTTGCATCCCCTACCATGAGTTTCTACCTTTGTGTGGCTGGCTCGTGTTCTATCTCAACCGATCTCCTTGCTTGTGTTCCAACCCGCAGTGTCGTGTTGTTTGTTGTTTGTTGGCCAAATCCTCTAGTTCCCTACATTTTCTATTTGCTGTCTACCATGGTTTGTGTGGCCGAGCTATCCTTCTAATGCATGTTTTCTGTTGACTGTGATTCTGCATTTGTAGTTTGCTGGCTATTTGTTGTTTGCTATTGGCCATGAGTCTCTTTCATCTGCGAGCTCCTTCCCGAGCTCTCCATCTGCTCCCAAAGGTTCACTCCAATGCCTCCAGAATGCTCACCAAACCATCTCCACAAAGCACACCAAACAATTTCCCTCCATGACTGCACTCCAACTCGAGGTTTTTGGTAAGTTTATTAAATTTCATTTCGTGGGTGCCTTTTATAAATAACGGTAAGCTTTTTTAAATCTATTTCTATTAATAGATATTAATAGAAATTAGTCTCATTTAAATTTAATAGATTTTAATAGATCTTAATTAGTTTCCTTTAATAGATCTTAACGAAAATTTTAAATTGTAAGTGGGAAACAATTTAAATTTGATTTCTTTAAAAGGAAAGTATTTAAAAATTAATTAGGATTTAATTTGTATTAGATCTTAATTAGTTTTTTTCAATTAATTAGATTTAATTATATTAAATCTATTTCTATTAATTATGACTCTAAATTGACCTTCATTTATGATTAGTATTATTTAAAATCATCCTTTAAATTAACATTAATTATCATTTTTAACTCCCATAGCTTTAAAATTAGCTAAATTAGGCATTTCCAAACGATAAATTTTTAAGCGTTATTGTCAATTTTGCGGTAACACTCTGAGCTCCTATTTGTCTTCTCGTGTGCTTTTCTAGCATTCTGAAGATCTCTTGACTCATCTTGAGTTTGTTTAAAACATTGTATTTTACCCTTATTATTGTTTATGACTAGTGAGCGCATCTCGCCACAATTTATAGCAAGGGGGTATCCTTTGCGACGTGAGACACTTTTTCTCACAACCAGGATTTGATTTCACCTCCTTCCTATTTTTTGCAATTTGTGCTTGTGTATGGTGTCACTTTGCTGCACTCCACGAAACACGATTATGGTCTCCTCTCTTATGCGTTATTACGCTGATTGCAAGCGAGTTACCAAGTGTTTCAAGACACATGCTCGAACCGATTGTATTTAACGCACTAAACTATAAAGTTCCCAAAGCAGGGGGGTTATTATATTTTCCCGGTGGTTCTAATTCTTGTGTTTATTTTGTGCATTCTTTCTCTCTCTTCACTATGGATACACTTTCAATTCCTTTTCTTACATTGTTCAACTTCTTCGAATGGAGATTGAAAATAATTATGAAAATAAGGGGTAAAGGGTTACTCCGCATCACCATAGGAATTGAGACTGAACTAGACGATGACCCTAAAAAATCTAAGTGGTTAAACGTAGTGATGAAGCTTTAGGTCTTCTTTACATGTCTGTTTCTTTTGACTTTCTCTCCCACATTGAGTGATCTGAAACACCTAATTTTGTGTGGAAAACGTTAGATGGAATGTTTGGACAACAAGGTGACATGAGAGCACATGATTTGGAAAATGAACTACTAGTGTTAAATCCTAGTGATTTTGAAAACCTACAAGCATTCTTCTTTAAGTTTGTCCATGCTAGATTGTTGTTAAAGGAATTTCAAGTGGAGAAGAAAGATTCTCAACTAATCTTGTCGATTCTCTCTAAGTTAGGTCCTGAATATTTTGTCTTTGTGTCAACTTTTTACGCTACAAAAGTTTCCTTGAGCAAGGATTGGAATATTCCCTCCTTTGACTGTTTTTCGTCCCAAATCATTTGAGAACAAGAAAAAATCATTCAAATGGGGTCTCTCAAGTCTAAGTCACATGCCCTTGTAGCGAGTACTAGTAAGGAAAAGAAGATTGAAAAGAAGAAAGAAATAAAGGACCAACCTAAAAAGGAAACTAAGACCAAAACTAAATTTAACACAAATGCTTCAACTTCTAAGCCTAGAGCACAGAAAGACAAGTATTTGTGTTCCTATTGCAAGAAGCCTGGTCATAAAGACCATATGTGTATAAGAAAACAACTTGATCACCTTACTCATTTACTTGAGAAAAATCAAATAAGTGTTCCTGAGTGTATCAAACAAAATACTCCGAAGGCCGAGTCTTCTACTGCAAAAGGTTCTAAATCTGATAAGAAGAAAGGAAAGGCCCTTGTGGAATTTTTTTTTCCTTCATCGATGTGGATTATAGATTCTGATGCCTTGCACCACATGGCTTCTTCACATGTTGAGTTCTCAAACATCAAACCTTGTCGTATATGTCCCAAATCACGATGGGTAATGACATGACAGTGTCGGTTTCTGGTAGTGGATTGGTAGAGATGGATGGGGGAAAATTCAACCAAGTGTTGAGTGTTCCTAATCTCTCTACCAATATCCTATTGGTTTACCAAATTACTCACCTTGGTGAAGGAATGCGAGTGGAATTTGGTCCTAACTCGGTGATTATTCGTGAGCTTAACGATGACACTACAGTGGTTGAGGGAAAGGTAGATCACCGTTCACGGTTATATACCTTTTCCCACTTTACTTCTGATTCTATGCCCACTGCCTTGCTCACTCATGAAAATAAGGTTAGTAAGCTATGACATGAGCATTTTAGACATCTAAATTATCGCTACCTTGAACAATTGAGCCAAAACAAAATGGTCAACAGGTTACCCCGCGTCAAGTTTTCTAAGGGTCTTTGTGAGGGTTGTACCCTTGGAAAGCATCCTGAAAAGAACTTTGACAAAGGAAAATCTTGGAGAGCTATTCATCCTTTGGATCTTGTTCACAACGATATTTTTGGTCCATTTCCGTCTTCTTCGTTTACTAGAGCTCTTTATGTGTTGACCTTCATTGATGACTATTCACGATATACTTGGGTATATTTTCTTAAGCTTAAATCTGACATCTTTGAACATTTTCAGGACTTTAAGGCTCTTGCCGAGAAACAGGAAGAACGGTCTATTAAGGTTCTTCGAACCAACAATGGAAGTGAATATGTAAACAATAGGTTCATGGATTTCTATACTTCTAAAGGGATCTCCTTGCAACATACAATTGCTTATAGCCCTTCACAAAATAGAGTAGCAGAAAGAAAGAACCTTACTCTTAAGGAAATGACCACTAGTATGATTCACTCGAAGTCTCTTCCTCTACACTATTGGGCTAAAGCAATGAATTGTGCTAACTACATTCAGAACCATGTTCCACACAAGGAAGTAAGAGGGATGACACCCTTTGAATCCTAGTTTGGACGCAAACCTGATGTTGAGCACTTTCGAGTCTTTGGATCCAAGGATATGGCTCGGATTCCCAAGAAGAAATGCAAGGCATTGGAACCAAAATCCAAACCCTGTATCTTTTTAGGGTATCCTAATGGCGTGAAGGGATATCAATTTTTGAATCCTACTTCTCATGATCTTTATATTGAGAGAAATGTTAAGTTCGATAAGTCTTCTTTGACTTCTACTTCTCTACCTATTGAGGTTCTTCAGCTTGTTGATTCAGATTCTGACTCATCAGATGATGATGTTGTTGAGCGTGCTCCTCTTCCTGATCCTCCTAACCATCAAACCCTTGAGTCTTCTCGATTATGATAGTAGTGATGACAAGGACTATGTCCCTTCTCACTCGAGTGATGAATCTTCCAACTCAGAGCCTGATCCTCCTGGTCCTCTTTGGGCTAGGAAAACTTTACAAAGTGCTAGAGATTTAGTTGGAGATACTTCAGATATGAGACGTACTCACTCATATTTCATTAGACCCCACTCTTTCTTCACCTCTACTTCGATCCACGCCTCTTTACGGGAGGATTCTCGCCATGGATGAGGAGTATTCCTCTCTCATGAAGAACGATACTTGGGATCTCACCCCTCTTCCGAAAGGAAGAAAAATCATTTGGTGTAAGTGGGTGTTCCGAACAAAGTATGGAGTAGATGGAGATGTCGAAAATTTTAAAGTGTGATTAGTAGCTAAGGGTTTCTCCCAGATAGCTGGGGTTGATTATACTAAAACCTTTGCTCCAGTTGTGAAGATGAATTCTATTCGACTGACCCTTGCCATTGCCACAACAAACAGATGGAAAGTCCATCAAATGGATGTTAAGAGTTCCTTCCTTCATGGTGACCTAGAGGAAGAGATCTACATGGAACAACCTTCGGGTTATGTCCATGATCCCTCCCTCATTTTTAAGTTAAAGAAGTCTCTTTATGGCCTTAAACAAGCCCCTCGAGCTTGGTATGCCAAGATGGACTCCTTTTTACTTACATCAAGGTTTACTAGGTGTCTATGACAATACGAATCCATACTCATTCTTGTTCTCTATGTTGATGACTTGTTGATCACTGATTCTTTCTTAGTTGTTTAGGAGTGTCTTCTTGTTCTATATGAATCATCATAGCCATTACCCTAGCTTCGATGAAGGGGGTGTTGGTGTGTGGGATCCTATGTGTCCTCCACTCACATATGGAGGGTCATCTCACATGGGTTAGGTTTAGGGTTTGCTTGTGTGTCATGCACTAGGGTTACTCAGAACCCTATATGTATCCCTTCATTTGACATTTATGAGTATGCCAAGACACTCTGTTTTCTTTCTCTATGTGCAAGCTTTGTTCATTATGTAAGTTCTTCCATTGATTGATCAATTCCTCCTTGTGATTACATTGGAGCTATTACGTTTCCTTTAGAGTGTAACTTCATCGTGGTGCATAGTTTTCGATACGATTCTCACAAACTCTTTCAAGTGCAACTCACAACTTCTTCAAATTGTATTTAAAGATGACACATGAAATTCAATTGTTGTTATGTGAATTATATATGTATAACTATGCTCTAAAGTATAACGAGTTTGGATACCTACAATCTACATTGAGTATATGTAAATTAGGCACTTTGTGTTACAAAAATTTATGCAAAGTGTAACCTTTGATGATAACGACGTAAGATGGGAACACCAAAGCCATGACTCACCCACAAAAACCGACATGCAAAAAATGGGACTCGTCCTCAATAAAGCACCTATAGCCAAGGGAGGTCACACGCATATAAAAGACCATAATTCTGGAAAGCTTGAGCAATGTGGACACTTCACCTGAGTTTGCACATGTTGCTAAAGGAGTAGTTATGAGAACACAAAGAAGATTCAACACCATCACCGATTATGCTCTATAACTCCAACAAGGAACTAGTTGATTTAATTTGATAACTGATTATTTAAATCAATCAATTTGTTAAGTTATGTCATTGTATGAGGATACCTTTTAACATTTCTATTGCATGCATGAGAATCTCTAGATTTTTGGTTATGATCTTGTACTTAATCAAATTGTAACTATTAGTAATGAGGCAGTCTCTTCATGTATCTTCAAAAGGGAAGAATATAAAAAGAATGCTAAGGCTATAGAAAAGAAATCAATCTATAAGTATATATTTTTCTGTACATTCTATCTCGTAATCTTCATGCTATTGAATAAAATATGAGTTCTATTAAATTTTTGTAGACATAGGCCTTAAGAGGGATTAGCACCCAAGGTAGGGCCCACTTGTGGTCTGCTAACCCTCTCCTTTTGTTTTTTGTTATAGTTTCTTGCATGATTAGATTATATTTTTAGCAGCTTATTCTTTATTTATGATCTATCTTTTACATGCTTTGATGATAGCCATAGTATTCATTTCCAACATTGTATTTCCTAATTGTAGTGACAACAATTTTCCCTTATACCTCTCAACATCTGTAATTGTGCATACAACATTGGAAATATTGAAAGTTTATGTCCCTAGGTATGATAATTAAATTATTGTGGATTAATAAACAACATACTAATTGCTGCAAGTTAATTTGCACCACCATACAAACTTCTTGTCTCCACATTGTCCCGTGTTTCTTTGCTAAGAAAATGATACACAAGGGTATGTATGAAGATCTTATTCTTGAAACCTCTCTCTCTCTCTCTCAAGACATTGAATATGATTATCATGTTCTTCTTGAAGTCTAGGTGGCAATATTTGTGTTTCACATGTGAATATTAAGGCAAGATAGAAGAAGATTGTGTGTGTGCTTGATGACAATCATAATATGGATTGGACTCCGATGTGCTAGATGGAATCATCATGTAAAGGTGATTAATTGGTGTTAAATGTTGAGCTAGATGTTCAAAGGAGGTCAAGAATACCTCATTGATCATTCATTCTAAACCAAGTCTCAGCTTAAACCATAAAACATCTTTTTGAGCTCAACAAGTGATGCATTGTCAAATTGTTAGACAATTGTGCTTGTTCTTTAGAATTCTAATAGTAATTTAAAGTGTTTCAAATCAAGTGAATGCATGGGGAAGGTGTCAATGGATCTCATAGATACACAGGGATTTGGGATTTTGAATTCCATTAAGAATTGATCAAGAAAACATTTGGTTTGTGATAATCCAAAGGAAAATCACATGATCACGAAATTAGGTGCAGTGTAGCATGGAAGTTTTCCCCATTTTCACACTAGAGGAGGGGGAATGTTAGAAATTCCATGGTTAGTGCTTATTTTGTGTTAATGTAATGTGAATAATTATGTGAGTAATAATTCACTAGTAAAGATATATGAGGTTATTAGTTAGATGTTTGTTGTGAAAAACAATCTCTCTCTCTCTCTCTCTCTCTCTCTCTCACACACACACACACACACACACACACACACACACACACACAACACATGTTAGTGGGTTGTACTTACCCCACGTAAATAGGTTTAGGAAGATTTCATAGTCAATTAGTTGTACTAATTTTTGTGAGTTAATTTGCACCACCATACAAACTTCTTGTCTCCACACTATCCTATGTTACTTTGATAAGAAAACAATACACAAGGGCACGTCTAAAGATATTCTTCTTGAAACCTCTCTCTCTCAAGACCTTGAATATGATCATCATGTTCTTCTTGAAGTCTAGGTGGAAATTTTTGTGTTTCACATGCGAAGATTAAGGCACGATAGAAGAAGAATGTGTGTGTGCTTGATGACAGTCATAATATGGATTGTACTCCACTGTGATAGATGGAATCATTATGTAAAGGTGATTAATTGGTGTTTAATGTTGAGTAAAATTCTCAAAGGATGTCAAGAATACCTCATTGATCATTCATGCATCTTTTTGAGCTCAACAAGTGACGCACTTTTAAATTGTTGGACCATTGTGCTTGTTCTTTGGAGTTACGCAAGTAATTTGAAGTATTTAAAATCAAGTGAATGCATGGGAAAGGTGTCAATGGATCTCATAGATACACATGAGTTATAATTTTTGAAATTCATCAAGAATTGATCAAGAAAACATTTTTAAAGCCCCTTGGGCTTACACAGAGTGGGAAAAGCCCTCCTTCTAGGGTTTGAAGGAGTAAAAATCTTGAAACACAAAAATGAACCAATGAAAATTCTGAAAATATCAACATAGATCTGTCTTGACCTCGTGAAAAAAATTATTCAAGTGTTTTGTGTTACATTGATGATTCAAGAGTTTTCTTTGATAGTTTCTTTAAAGGTTTTATTTCCACTCGTGTCGAGCTAACAACTTGTTTTTAATGCAATTTCTTCGGAAAAAACAACCTATAACTTCATGAAACTCTTAAAAATATAATACATGAATTACTAAATCTAGAAATGGATTTGAATTGATTTTTAAGCTTAAAATTACGTGATGGTGGTGACAGGTCTTGTTGTATTCCATCTCGGTGACTAGTCAAATGCAATTTTCTTCAAAGGACCTTATGAACTATGAAGTATGGTTATTGTGGCATCAAAATAAGCTTAGAAAAGGTTATTAATGCTTCAAATAGTGATTGCACTATCCAGTTTGTTGTAAAAACCACTATAATGCTGCTAGAAATGCTAAGTCACTATTTTGTCTTCTTATGAAGTCACATTCTTAAGTCAATCTAGTTCAAAGATATTGAGCCCATGGAGAATATAACTGGCCATGAGTAGTTACAAGTGTGATTTTATACTCATATTACTTTTGTAAGAATGTGAAGATCCGTGGCTCTTGGTGAAGCAAAATGCATAAGTCTAAAAGCCATGAAATTCAAGAATATAGAACTTGAAGAGTTGATGCTTTGAATAGCTCGAGCAAGTGTAAGTTGTGAGTTATTGAGAGGTATAAAAAAGGTGAATGGAATATATACTGTGCTTTTGGTTTTTGAACATTGATGATTAGAATGAAAAAAAAAAGTGAGCTGTGCTTGATCAAAATAGTGAAAGATATAGGATTGGAAGACATGTATATATACAAAGTGAAACAGAGACTTAGATAAAGAAAATGTAGTGACATAGATAGTTTGATTGGACAACATGATGCCCGAGACCAAAAATATTTTGAAATGAGCACATATGACAATTTTGTGTGATGTATAGTAAAAATATGCAAGGCACTAAGTTAGTAGACAAAGGAAAGATAGTTAATGTATTGAGAATTCGAGAAATGTGAAGTGTGAAAGAGTCAAGCAGCGAGTGAAAAGATGGGAAAATTGTTAATACCGATGGAAGGTATTTGAATTTTGTTGAAGCCTTGAAAGAATACTACTATGAGTTAAGCATAGGAAGGTATGTTGAAGAGGGAGCTATAAATATGTGATAAAAAAAGGTCTATACTTAACTTGAACAAATTTTGTGAAGTCTTGATATAAATAAGGCTAATAGGAGCTTGAGAGAGTCAATCCACAAAAGAAGAGTGCAGGGAATATCATACCATGATAATATGATGCTTAAGGTCCATGTACCAAGTGCTGAGTTGAATGCAACAATATGCACATGTAAACAATGAGGGCTTGAATGTGTGACAAGGAGTGTCATGAAGAGATTGAAGGTGTGAAAGCAGCCTTGCATATCGAGAGCATTGTTGAGCAAGTAACTATAAGAATAGAGAGTTGGGGAAAACCGAGAAGCAAAGAGAGCTAATTTAGAGGTCATTATCAGTTGTATAAGAAATCAAACTAAGTGTGACCAAATTCTTGAACAAGTCTAAGTGGCAGCTTAGTAGTTGGGGAGTTATAACTTCCTATGAATTGAAGCTCACTAAAGGTTAGTTGTTGCTGAACCAAACTTAGGAGTTGAAGCTTCTAGACAAGTTGAATATTGTCAAAGACTGAGTGGTTGCTTGGTCAAATTTTGGAGTTGCATCTCTAGGTTGAGTTGAATCTCAACCATGAAATCAATGTAACAGATATAGGGCAATTTTATCCTTGGTATAGTTCTTTGTTTTAGTGAGTTTTTTCCTAGTTTGGGTTTCCCACATTAACTCTGTCTCTGTGTGTTATTTCTTCTTTTTGGTGCTTGTGCATGTTTGATATTGATGATGCAAATTTAGTGAATTAACTTATGATTTAAAAATTGTGCGACAACGATTCACCCCCTCTCAGTGTCCTAATTTCCAACAGACACCCATAAAAGGAATCCCTTTGGTTCCTGGGATTGGATTTTTCTAAACAAATCGTCATTGTATCATCTAATATTTATCTTTTCCAGTTATCTCTTTGTATACAAGTTCTCTCATTCCTCGGAGGAATGAGTCTCTCACGCTTATTTGCACCTTACATCTAGACATTCGTCGACGTAGGTATTGTTAAACCCTACTAGTTTCTAAGTTTTTGGTGATTTATTCTACATAATAAAAGTGAACCAGAATCTACCGAGAAATAGCTATATCGGGATCAAAAACCCTCTCATAGAACTAGGGCTTAAAATTCAGGTTTATATTCTCAAGATGTCATGATTTTATCGCCACATCCAAATAAGAAAATAAAGAGAGTATTTTCCTACGATGGTCAAATGTATGTTAAATTTAAGGATGTCTAATTAATGATGTCTCACATTATCACACATCAAGAAATCACTTTTATTAAATAAAAAATTGCATGCAAATACTAGGTGTCAATGATCTTGTATTTAACATAAGTTTGTTTGACATGTTTAAAACCTAATTATTTGGTTTTCATATTGCATGCAACTATGAAATATCCATGAGAAAACATTAAACCAAAAACATGTGGTCTAACAAGCATGTTATTTTTACACAATCCATAGTAGAAGGGACTTATTTAAGCACATGATAGAACAAAACTATAGTAGGCTAATTGTAGCAATTAGTCACCACAAGTGTTTGAGATCCATCATGTACACTTTGCAAGCATAATTAGAAATAAGATGTAAATTAGCAAAGAAGGCGGTTGTGCAACATAGGGGAATTGCACTATACAATCAAGAGTTCTTGAATTTAGATTAGGATCTGTATTGGTTGGATGTTAACACACAACAAGGTAGAAAAACTAAATAACCTTCACGCTTAAAGGGCTCACACAAAAATAGAGATCACAATTAAAGGATTTAGTTTTAGCATGACCCAAATTATGAGGTATAATTTTGGTAAAAGAGTAGGAAAGGAGGAAAAAGATAAAGAAGAGAGAACCTATGATAATGAAGAATAGAATAAGTGGAAACAAGAGGAGACATATTATAATCTAACCAATGACAAGGAATTAGTGCCAATAATCCAAAACTATGTACGTACACTAATTTTTTTTTAGAATTATAGGAAATAATTAATTTTGTAACAAAAAATGCAAACATGTTCTTTCAAGTAAACATGTATGCTTGTTAGTAGTTTATATGCACAACAAAAACATGATCATGAACAAATGTAGAACTAAAACTTAAAAAATAAAAAGCTATAACTTTTTCTCTTAGTGTAAAATGAAATTGTTAATCCAAAATATATATAGCAAAATAGATATTGATCACTTTGCAATTTTATTTTAATGGACATATAAGATTATATAGATTTCTAAACTCATTAATATGACGTAAGCATAATGTAAGATATAACTATGGTGCCTATCCCTTACCCAAGTTTTTAGACAACGGGTCTGTCCAGGTTTTGTTGATTGTAAACTTGCATAAAAGTCATCTCTCCTACTGTCCCGATTTCGAAATCATGATTTACAAGTTTCCATATGCATGTCTTATAATTTTGTCACACATTTTGTTTTAAACATGTTTATCATGTGTTGTTAAAAAGTTAACAACACATAACGTTGCTACCTTTTTTGTTACATCATGTGGAAAGGGGTGTACTCCACCATGAGGATTATTAGCCTTCAGCCTTGCCTTAGTTGGAATGCAAACTCCTTATGTTTTACCAAGCAGGGATGAGATTTGACGGCTGACCCCACCATCAAACTAAAAATTTGTGACATTAAAAGGTTTTAAATAGCCCATCCATCTTTGTTAAATACCTTTTATTTATTTAATAATTTAAAATATATATTATTATTTTTGTTGTATTTACAAATGTCCGGTAAGTTTCAGGGATTATATGCTCGACATAAACACATTTTCAGTAAAACATGTTATTTAAATATTTATATAATGTTGCATTTATATTTATATTGAATGTGTTCATAATGATAATGACGGTTGTGCGAAATTTTTCACGTAAAATTAAGATGGGATGAATATTTTACAAAGTGTAAAATATGGTTTAAACGGACAAGAACGTCTGGAACGGGCGTCAAATCTCAGCTCTTCCTGCCACGAAGAAGGTTTTTATAAACAAAGCTTGAATTCGGTAACTTAAATATCGGACGGTTTATAAAAGAGCTCAACACCTAGGCCTGGAATTTCAAATTATTTGTGCCTGTCAAAGCAAAATTTGTTGACGGTTTAGCTCTTTCACATGGCTGTAATTTCAAGAAATTTTTATAGATATATGTATAATATGTTCATATATATATATATATATATATATATATATATATATATATATATATATAGGTATTATGTTTTTAAATAAACCCCTTAAAAAAATTGACGGTTTTCAAAATTTTCAGCCTGTTATTGTCTACGGTTTCTAAAATATTTTGCCTGTAAAATATGGTTAAAATCACAAAAACGGCCTACAGCCTGTCAATTTCCAGGCCCGTCAACACCATATCTTGTTCATGCTCTATAATATCTAATCGAACAATTAATACAAGCTTTAAAAATGGCGTTTGATTGTACATAAGGGAGAGTATCATTTCTATATTTTATTTTAAAGAGATACAGGTTTTGTCTTCTGACAGGGCACCTTCAGACAATGAGCATTTAAAAAAAAAAAAGGTCTGCACTAAGTATTTAACTATTGAGGAAAGACAGGAATCTTGAAAGAAGAAAGAGACCGCCTCTTCGAATCCGCTATAGATATTGGTTAATATTATATGCATTGGATGCGAAACCACGTCCATTGTGAGACAAGAAGAATATGACAGGCACTGTTATATTTCACTCTTCATATTCAGTGCCCACAACCAACACCCTTCTCATGGAGATTGAGGTGACAATGATACAAGGGCAATGAAAGGCTCTCTTAAACCACTTAGCCTAGAAATCAACACACGATATTGGGCACATATAATACTCATGTGTAACACAAATAACTGAATTTAATTCTGTTGCTTTTAAATGAGCAGATTATAGACACTATTACTTGTAGTATTAGAATTATTCCACAATGGACATGAGATACACACCATTTCTATTTTTTTATTTCCACAATTTCTACATTTTCTCTGCTTTAACCTAAAAAGGTACTTAAGTTTGACTATAATCCTTGTGGAGTATTTAACTCAAAGTTTTTTTGGTCTTTCAATTCTCAATCTTCAAAAACTCATACAATTATTCAATATGAGCCTCAACTAAACTCTCGACCATGACAATGGGCTATAAACCACATGTTTATAAGAAAATGATTCACTGTTCTTATTGTCCAATTGTTAGCTCATGAATCGTCACCTTTTGATCAATTATGTATTCCTAATTGTCAGAGTCGTTACATCCCCTTTGTATTGACACAAGTGGCATTGAAATGAATGCATATATGAACTGACATGTGGTATGCTGATAGTTTCATTTTACATGCATGTGCAAACCATTAAATCTTACACACAACAGCTTTTATTGAGTGACGGTGCACGACCTGGCATTTTATGCAACGTTGCACAAATGCAAAAAGAAAATCACATAGCAGAAGGATTTCCTCTTGCACACAATATTACTATTAAATGATTGATTTTCTTCCACATCTTTATAATTAGCATTATGTTCAAAAAATAGGACTAAATTGTTTTACAAGGCATTATTCTCAAGTTCTCACCCATTAGATTGTGCAATTTTATACTTTTTCTTTCAAAATTCAAAAGTTAGGCATGATATATTTTAACTCTAAAAATATGCTAAAGTTTAAATTTTACAAATTAATAATATGCCTACTTAATTTTATGATATGATACAACAAATCATTTCATCTTTTGTAAATGAGTAGAAAGCCAAATAGAAATAGAAATTAAAAGGTGCTTATTTTTCATTTTTATGTGTTTTGATTTACTATTACATTTCCCTCTTACTGCTACTTTATTAATGAAATTTAGTGTAGATATAATTTTTCGAATGCATGTCTACCATCTAACAAATTTATTGTTACTGTGTTAATTAAAAGTAGAAAACCATTAGCATTTGAAAGCAACATTTTTAGGGAAAAGAAAACCTAGTCACGTGTTCTTCAATTTGAAGCTCTAGTCAATAAATTTAGTTCCCTAAATGGACTCTCTATTTCATCCATCTCCAATGGCGAAGTCCCTACCTTGTAACATAAAGTTAGGTATAATCTTTTGGAAAAAAACTTTCCTTGTAATGGAGTGGTTTTCCATGTTTTTAGGCAGCGTATGACTGCAAACATATGGGCGACAACAGGGCTGAAATAGTTTGTGAATGAATTATGAGATGACTGATAAGGCTGCAAATGAATACAGGTTCATTGAACATGTGGGTATTATGGAATATAGCGACAGACTACAGTAACGTTAAATGCATGTCAGTTGGGTATGCTTTTTCTTGGCTAAATGAGTGTCATAAAGCTGCCAATTTATACACCATTTAATAATTCTAAAGAGGAGCAATATTAGATTAAATAAAGAGAACCCATAAACCAATGCAATTTGTTTTAATAAAAAATATATAATTATTTTAATCGCATAATAACATGAGATAAACCCTGAATAAATAGTTCATAGGAAAAATTACAACTCTCGTATTATTGCTCCACAACTTTAGTTTCATTCATCTCAAACCATACAAATTAATCAAATAAAACCATTATCTAAGATTTGAACACAACACGATCATTTATGATATTTCAATATGTTTAAAGTAAACGAACATGATAAATATTTTGCTCGAAGTTCTTACGCTTGCCTATCTCCATTCTCCTTTCCAAACGAGGCAAGTGAAAAGGTGGTGGTCATAGAAGGTGTTGGTTTGGAGTCTCAAACCCGAGCTTGAGTCTGAGGAGGTGGATTTTAACCCTACTCCTTTGGGTGGAACAAATCCTTTCCCCTCTCATCCTAGGCATGTGGTGACTGTGATGGATTTTGGATTGATAGTGAATCATAAAGGTTGTAGTTTCGGGGTTGAAGATTAAGATTGGAAGCTAAGGAGTTGGTGAGGGATCATTCTTAGAGGACGCTAAAGGAGATTTTTTCCTATTCGGAGAAGATTTGGGGCTTCCATGGTTAGCTTCATTTTATTGAGATATGGAGTTGTTTAACCCTTTAGTTTATCCTTGCTCGAGGTTTTCTTGATGATTGTGGATTTGACAACGTTTTATTGACAATGTTGGGATGTTGTTGTTGTTGATAGCTAGTTTTTTTGGTTTTTGGAGTGATATTTTGTGCTCATCATTTAAGATCTTTCATTTGTTTTTGGTGTTGAGGATTGGGCCACCTGTTGTGCCCCAGATTGGTTCATACCTTCCGCCAAAAGCATTTTTCCTAATTAAAAATAAAAATAAACACACACAAAGTAGTGTATGGAGGGTTTGTGCTTTATCTTTCCCCCGAAAATGATCGGGAGTCTTGTTGAAAAGGAACACTTGGCTAAATTTGTTATCTTAAAAGTGCATCTTCAAGATCATGAATTTGATGTTAGACACAAATAAATCTAAATTATTTTCCTTTTGGCATTTGAATTCACAAGCCTTCCTCCTTGTAACCTAAAATGGATCTGTAAAATTTTAAAAGTTAAGGATTTTTTTGTAGGATTTGCATTACACTAGATAATATGACTTATCTTGAGTTTTTTTATAGCCCTAAACATTATATAATATTAAAAACAACACTTTAATTATTGTAATAAGGCATCAATTAGAAAAAAATATCATAATAAATGTGTTTCTAATCATGAACTTCACTACTATAAAGTGAATGTTTGATTCTCTATGATGTTCAATATTTTTCTTCTATAAAATTTATTTGAGGCTTCATGAATGCCTTAATTGTTAGGAATATTATATTGTTTACATTGGTTAATGTTTTAATGTAATATATATTATCATGGAGATAATATATATGGGTGAATAAATAAAATGTAATATTATTAAATATGAGAAAACATATCTCATATTAATAATATAGGTTTTATATAATAGTTGTGAGTTTGTTGTATAAACAACTCACATTGGTATTTTTAGGATTAGTTGAGTGTGTTGAGATAACTAAGGGATGTTAGAGAGATATTAGGAGATGGGGTTGAGATTATTTAGGGATTGAAGATCATGTTTGACTCCACCATTGTAGGGGTTAATTGATCTATATATGTAACTCATCAATCATGAATAAAATGTCTCGAATGAAATACAATATATTTGGTTTTATTATTTTACTGTGCAATGTTTAATTTTTTTATTGATTAAATCATGCACATTTTTTAGATTTGGTATCAGAGCAGTGTTACAATCTTGTGGATGTGCATTTGTGGCTTTGGATTCAATAATTCCCGTGTAAAGATCAGGTCATAAGTTCATTTTTACGATCTGGGTCTTTGCGATTTTTAATGGGTTTCAAGATTTATATTGTAGTAGACTACTGTTAAAATTTCAGCCGAACCCACATCACGGTTTAGGAGAAAACGTGAAAGATATTCTGACGTCTGAAGTAATTTCTGGAATTTGAGACCACAATTCAGATGAATGTTGCATAATCCTTGCATAGTGATATTTTACATTAGCTTTGTTTCTCACAGAAATAGAGCATTACTCAGGAGTATTTAATTGCATATTTGATATCAGTATGAAGATAGCGTAAATTTTCTCGATGGAGGCTGGAGGCAACGGAGGCAGGAGGGCAATCGGCGACCTCTCGTCAGGCACCATCGACGAGGCCGCAGTATTGATTTGGTGGCCAAGTATTTCAGTTGTGTGTTTGATTTCATAGTTGTGTGTTTCATTGTTTGTAATAAGAACAGATGTTACATTCCTGTTCAGAATTGTATTTCCTTTTATAACCTCCTGATGTAAATATGTGATAGTAGAAAAATAAAAGCACAAGAAAAAAGCAGCATCATGTTTTTCTTGAAGAGGATGAACAGAGGTTCATGAGCAGGGGCTCGTACCTAGGACAGAGGTCCGTTATTGTCGAACAGGGGTTCGTATTTGTTGAACAGAGGTTCAACGTACCAAGATCATGAGCATGCAGAGGCAGGCAGGCTGTAGAAGACGTGTGAATGTTTTTTCTCTACCTTGTTCACATTAGGGGAGTGTTTAATAGGAAGTAATAATGTAAACAATAGGGGAGTGAATGTTAGGAATATTATATTGTTTACATTGGTTAATGTTTTAATGTAATATATATTATCATGGAGATAATATATATGGGTGAATAAATAAAATGTAATATTATTAAATATGAGAAAACATATCTCATATTAATAATATAGGTTTTATATAATAGTTGTGAGTTTGTTGTATAAACAACTCACATTGGTATTTTTAGGATTAGTTGAGTGTGTTGAGATAACTAAGGGATGTTAGAGAGATATTAGGAGATGGGGTTGAGATTATTTAGGGATTGAAGATCATGTTTGACTCCACCATTGTAGGGGTTAATTGATCTATATATGTAACTCATCAATCATGAATAAAATGTCTCGAATGAAATACAATATATTTGGTTTTATTATTTTACCGTGCAATGTTTAATTTTTTTATTGATTAAATCATGCACATTTTTTAGATTAATAGACAACGAATTATTTTCTTTATATTCACCCCTTGCTTGTAAATGAACTCGGTTGCTTGTATATTTATAGATACGAAAAAATTAAATTAGGAACTAACTCACATGGAAGGGGACTTACAATGGATGAAAAAGAGAAAACAAGAGGAAAATGACAAAATTGGTGAAGATGGGTAGGGACTAGTGTAATCCGAAACCATCTCGCAACTCATGTTCTTATCATGCTAGGAAGACAGAGCCCACATTCTAGACATGAAGGGCAAAAACACATATACATGGAGAAGGGAAATAAAGTGACAATTGTAATCTGCATGAGATGATTTGAACCCTTGGAAGTCATAATATCTAATAAAGTATAATTTTTTACCAATAGTTGAGAAAAACATTGGAATACTCTATAAAATATAATTGAACAACTAAATAGTGCCCAAGGGCCATTGTTACTTTTCTACAATTTTTCCACTTCGATGTGTGTGTGTGTGTGTGTGTGTGTTTGTGTGCGTGCGTGCGTGCGTGCGTGCGTGCGTGCGTGTGTGTGTGTGTGTGTGTGTGTGTGTGTGTGTGTGTGCGTGTGCGTGTGCGTGTGCGTGTGCGTGTGCGTGTGCGTACGTGTGCGTGCGTGTGATGTTAGGAATTAGTACGCCATGTCAATGGGCTAGTAATATTATTTGTATGAGTCAATTGAATACACAAGGGGTTCACTTAGTAAAATTATCGTATAACACGCTTTGTTCAAAGGGAAGAATACCCTTAAATTTAGTTTTTACCTCTAATTATTCAATTGATAACTACCCCTCTTGTTATATTATTATAATGAAAATACCCCTATTTTTTCCATGTACCTTACTTACCCATTTTTCCATTACAATTTTATTTACCCCTTTTTATTTCTACCCTAATATATCAAACATAAAATATATCATGTTTCCCACTCAATTATTATTTTCTTAATATATCTTTGCTCTAGAAAGAGAGTTTGAAGCCATTCAAGACCTATTACCAATTACCTTAATGTTAAGCTTTAATCATTTATCAATAATTCTTCAAATAATTAAGATGGTAAAATAATATCATTTGTGTTGAAAAACATAGTCAATCATAGTTTTCTAGCCATCTTATTATTTCTTGGTTAAGAATATCCTAATTGATATTTTCTTATTCTATAAGAAATTATAATTTAATTTTACAACCACACTCCAATTTTAAGGTATTTAGTTATAAAGACTAGTGTTCAATTTTTTTAGTTTTATACTAATTAAAACTTTGCCTCTTCTCTAACCGACTTCTCTAACCTATCTTAAATACATACTTCAAAATATTAATCAATTAAACCCTTTCACCGTATGATGTTTATGGTATATTGACTTTGCTTTTATCAATTTCAATTACCTCAATATGAACAAACATGTTAGGATCTTTCCTAGCTAATGAACCTCATATGGTTAAATGTTGTTGTTAGAATGTGTAAATGAGTTGTTTTTTATTTATTGATAAAGTGGATCGAAGGGACCCATTTCCTATTCAAAATGATGAGGCCAAATCCTCAGGAAAACAAAAGGGCTATAAAAGCCAAACAACATCTGCATACCAGCTTCACAAAAGATAAAACTATCCTAAAATTACTTCCCACCTTGGGATGGAAAATAATCGTCAATGTTACCCATGTGTCCTTTTTTTATTTTTCCACTTCTTTACCTCTTGCCATTTTCCTAGATCAAATGAAATAACCAGTGCAAGGTCACTAGGATTTGCCAAAGCCATCAAATTATCTGGCACAAAATCCTGATTTGATTCCAAACTTTCTGAAGTATGTCCCCTTTTTATGCCACCTCCAACCAAGTGGTTTTCCTGAAATCCCATCTCTGTATCATTCTTCTCTATAACCATTTTACCATGTTGGAGGTAGGATTATTTAGATTATCTTTAAAATTTGATGTAGAAACCAAATCCGGGTTTATAGAACCCCATCTGCTCGAAGATAGCAATCCATTTTTTCCCCATATTTTTATTCTTATTGAAGGGATAGGAGGCTTGCAAATGTCCCACATTTCTACACAATCTACATTGAAATGTGGTATTCTCATAGTCTAAGACCTGGGTATGCTGAAAATTACCAAATTTAAGGTTGATTCGATCAGGTATTCCTTTGCTTAAATCAATTTCAACACAAATTCAAGAAAAAGAACATAGACCCGAATGTGTTCTATCCAAATCCTCTTTTATAAATTTTCCCAACACGTTTCCAATATCTTCCAGGGCATACCACAAATGTAATGGGAGGTTAGGAAGCCTGACCCAAACTAGTGTTTTGGCCACCGAATAAGTATTTAGATCAAAATCTGGGAACCATGGAGTGATAAATAAACCCGCATGTCCCCATAACCAAGGACCATCTGTCAAACAATGCTGGTAATCTTCTGGTTCCCTAAAATGGACAACGAAAAACCCTTAGAACAAAGAGATATTTCACATTTATTAGTGTAATTTTTGAAAACCCACTGATACAGAGAAGCGGAGGAAGGCCAAAACCCATTAAACCTACCAACCACTGCATCCCATGATAAGTTTTTGAAATATTCTTCAACTTCTGGATTTTCTATGGTGAGCGAAGGAATGTCCTTGGCCAGATCGACTAGGTAGCCTGGTTGTTTGATGTTTTCTTACATGAGGAACAACTGCCCCTATTTTCTAGTGCATCTTTAAAGGAAGTAGCCTTCTGGTGATGCCCCAAGCCATAGTTTCCTGAATCTCCACCCGCTAATTCCTATCACCGTTTCTCCTGTTCACCTGCCCCATCTAGATACACATTCATTTTTGGAGCCCTAGTGTTAGGGCACAGATCCTCCTCCTCCTTACCTCGGACGAATTAGTCCCACACTCCACCACCGGCCCGTGACCCCCAATACTTTTCCGGTTCCATTCGCAGCATCTATCTTCACTTGTGGATCCTCCCATTTCTTACAATAGACTCCCTCTATAGTCGTAGCCTTTGCCATGGCTCACACCCACAAAACTTAATCTTTGAGTTATGTGTAAATGAGTTGTTATTATACAAATCATATAATATTTACTTGAATAATGGTGTTTATAACCACAAGTGTAGAACATGTTTCATGTTAGAAAGCTAGTTACGATTGGTTAATAACTCGCCTATGTTGAGTGATTTGTTATAAGAGATAATTTAGGAATCCTTACTCTTAGGTGATTCTCCTCATATATTAATGTAAACATAAATCATTAGATACTTATCTCAAGTAGATTATTCCATGTTTGAAGATTTATACCAAAATTTTCATTTTCTATCAATGCATTTAAGCGTCTTGTGTATTTGAATAATGAGAATTTGGAGAGGTTCTAGATTTTGTAAAAGTTAAGATAATTTTCTATCGTTTCCTAGAGTATATGATTCATATAGACTACATTAGTATTGCTAATAATGCTCATTCTAACATATCAATATGATTTGCATTTATATTTATAGACTTTGAAGCATTCGATTTTTGTCTCCAATGGTCCGTGAATAATATACCTACTTGTTTTGGATTGACTATAGCTTGACATATAATGATTCGATACCCGACTCAAATCATCACCTTACTAACTTGGAATGACAAACCATGTTCCTCCTTTTGATATTTAGCATAAGGAGACTCCATTCCAATCTGGTAGGGAACACTTATGATATTCCTTTCATGAAAATGAAGGTGATCATGATGGAGATAGACAGATGGAAAAATTATTGAATGATCTATCACAAACAGGTGGATAAACATTTATAAAAATAATCGCTCGGTTATAATCGGTCAATACCTATGTACGTGGAGGTAGAACTGCACACCTACCAATGTGGAGGCAACTGATCATAAAACCGCCGACAAGACAATGTAATACATATTAATTAATGCTAACATTCCCCCTTAATACATTGTTTTTATAAACATCATATTTCTAGATAGTGGACCCCCCCTTATTCCAAACACAATAAAAGTTTATTACACTCTCCGTGTAGCCTACTCACCTTTGAGGTGGCATGCCATCTTTTTGGCTTCTTGGTCTTGGTGACACCTTGGTTTTTCCCACAGGATTACCACAAACCTGAAGTGACCTGAGCACATCCATCCTTGAGAACACCTCGGTGGTTTCCGGTTTCCCTGGATTACCATGAACCCATATGGTTTTCCGACTACAAGTACAACACGAATGTTGAGGTGACTGTTGTCTCAACTGTATACTTCGGTGGTTTCTCGATTTCCACAAACCCTTTACACAAGAACCAAGTGTTACTTTAGTTTTTTTCTCTCACAATGTTCTTTATTCAAGAGGTACTAAATTGGAAAAATGCTCTACATTTTATCAACAACACACACCACAAGACAACATCATAAACAACAAAATACGAACACAAACAAAAAACAAAATTGTCACCAAAGCAATGGTGTGACCCTATCCTAGGCAATTCATGAGAGGACGCCAATTGTCCTCTCGTCCTCCATGTATCCTCCAGCCTCTAGTAACATGCTACTTAATTAGTAGATATGGCTTTGAGGTTCATTTGATTGAAAACATTTCTACATCATCTCGATCCTTTGTACCTCATGGACAAATATATTTGTAAGGAAGGTTGCATTTGCTCCACGATCAATTCCTTGTTTGTATGTAGTAAGACATAAAACCACCACTGTGGTAATTATATTCGAATACAAAAATTATCTTTCCGCTATATGTATCCATGTTTGTAAATTCAAAACACCATTTTTGTTACACATGAACTTGAGAACCAGTCCTTTCAGATTTCAAACAAAGAATGACACCCGAATCTTTGAGAAAATTTACATCCCCCGGGTGTTGATTAGGAATCTCATCAGGTCCACATGGTGTCCATAAATTATAATGCAAGAAAATTCCTCAACAACACTTCTGTGTAATCCCTTGAAATTATTATGCAAGAAAGAAAAATCATTCTGGAATTTCTGTCGAGGTTGATTTTACTCTCCTACCATAAATATAATTTAAACTTGAATCCATCATTGGCCAATTATTTTTCTCTAAAATTGATCTCGAGCAAACAAATCAAAAGCAGAAATGAAATTAGAAAGGATTGCTTAAACCTTTTCTTCAAGGCGCTTTGGATCATTTCACAACATGAAGGAGGGCTATTAAATTCTCCCTAACTAGTCAACCCAAATTAGAAAATGCCAGAGCGGTAAAAGAGTCTAAAAATAATGTAACCTTGTCTTTTAGAAGTAAAAGTTCTTTGTCTAGCTTGCCCAGAAATAGTTCTGTAAAATTTGATAGTTCAGTCTTCTCTTTAGGAGAGTCATCATCTAAAGCCTCTGCTAAAGAACAAGTATATTTATGTAGTCATAATAGCCTAGTCCATGATCCTAACACTGATTATCTATGGTGCAATGATTGTGAACAACTCATAAAGAAAAAATATGTTCCATCTAATGGTCCAACCATTAGTATGGCGTCTAAAGCATCTCCCAGTTCTTCTTCTTTTCCATCATTAGACAGTTCAGAAGTTTTGTCTCCTGACCAGACCCAAAAAGTTGTTTTCTGGTATCAAAGGTCTATAGATAGACAAATAGACCCTCCGAGTCATCTAAAATGTTAAATTGGACAAATAAAGCTGTAAAAATGTCCATGATAGACTTTAGTCACAAGAGTCTATACTAGCTGAAATGGAAAAGACCCTCAAAGCCATAGAGCTTAATAAAAAAGGAGATGTCACTGGTGCTTTAAAGTTGTTAAATTCAAAGATTGATGATGTCAGTTTGTTTGTAAAAAGAGTCGAGAAGCATGTTAAAATATCTGCTACTATTGTATCTACACCGCATGCATATTCCCAAATTCATTACTCGTAAATGTTGTAGATATTGTTCAGCCCCTTATAGATCATACTATAAGTATAAAGAGTGATGTGTCTTCAAAATTAGGAACCACTCATAAACTTGTACAGATCCAGTTTGTTTCAACTCCATGAGACTTTTGAACAAATCAGTCATAAAATTTATACTATTCAAGAATCTGCAATCAGCCCATTGCTAGTCATAGTCCCTCAAATTGAAAGATCTTGGAAAATACCAAGAAATCGAGAAGAAAAAGAATCTAATTGGTCAAAAGTCAGTATCTTGAAACAAGTCTTTGAGTTGGCTGGAACTTCCTCCCAAAGATAAAGAAATTTTATCCCAAAGATAGTCCTCTGCTCTATTCTTAGTCAAATAAAGATAAGAAATCCATTGGTATGGTGAAGATTAAGCCGAAGAAGAAGTCAAGGAATGATTCTTGGAGAATCATCTAATACAAAGCCTGAGCCATTACAAGGAATGGCCAGAACACAAATGCTTCAGCCTAACTGGTATAAAGTAGAATGTCATTCCATAGAAGAAATAAAAGAAATGGTACATGGAATGATAGGTTGGGGTAATGCTCAATTAGAAATGTATAGAAAAGATCCACATGCCATAGCTTCAGCAATTGCTAATGGATTTGTTGGTATAATAAAAGAATGGTGGGATACTAACCCACATAAAGCTGATATTTTACAAAGTGGATATACTGGATCTAACAACTGCCATAATAAAGGAATTTATTGGTGATGTGAATAATGATAAGTTTCAGAATACTACTCTATTTCTAAAAGCTAGATTATGTGACATGAGTCGCATAAAAGAATATCAATGTTATATGCAGAAATTGTATTATAATTCTGGCAATATAAATGATCCTACTATGAGATTAAGATATGTAGAATCTTTTCCTGCATATTTTTCTACAGAATATAAGAAATCCATGCATGGGAAAAATCCTGATGAGTTAAGTTTTGGTGCTATAAATCAAATTATTGATGAAACTAATGCAAGGCTTTGCAGAGAAAAGTAGAGAGAAAAGAAGCCATAAAAGCTGAAAAGGTCTTAGGACATAAATTTTGCCAGATGTTTGAATCTGACCCTTTTGGTTGTGATACTCAGAAATCCCACAAAAAGAAGGTATGTATAGATTGTTCTTCTTTTTTAAAGGGGAAGGGTCAGAGGAGATATAAGAAATATAGCAAGAAATTCAAGAAATATAATGATTCTTTTGTGTATAGAAAGCCATATAGAAAATTTGTCTTAAGAAAAAAAAAGCAATATGTAGGAAAAGAAAAAGTTTGTTCCTACTGTTTTACATGTAAAGGAAAGCATTATGCTACCAATGTCCTCAGAAGAATTCAGAGAAAGGAAAAGCTAAAGTAAATACTCTTGCTTTGCCAAGGGCATTACGAAGAAGATTATTGTTGATTAGTGATTCGATAGTTATTCTTCGACATCTCTTATCAAGAGGATTTTCAAATAAATATTGTACAACATTCGATTCGATAGTGATAGTACTAACTCTAGATATGATTCTTTACCATCATTTGTGAATATGGTGGTTTGTAAATATGAATGCAAGTTTTCCGCATCCATTGATGCCATTGTCTTCTGAACTTCTTCTCAAATAGTTACAACTCAGACAAAGTGAGTATGAAGATTGTCCCCCTTGGGATACTACAAGAAGATCTTTCTTTCAAACAAAGTTCGAGAACTTGAAAACAAATATTATCAACAATCAAGAATTGAACAAGAAAGAAAGATTAGAGAAGAAGAAGAAAAAGAAGAATTATTTTGTCAAGAAAAGCCATTCTCTCCAGTCCCAGTAAGGCCTCCATTTCAAGGAAGAATTCACCAACGCCTTGAAAACTCCTTCTAGAGGAAGAGGATGAGGAGGAAGAGGTGGAAGAGGATCTCTCCCACAAAGAAGTTTTCCATTCCTTTTCCCTGAAGAAAAGGAAATAGAAGAATATCAGAACTTGTTCTAGAAATGCCCTACTCGGATGTAATGATTCTCGATCCAGAAACATTAAAAACCGGAGAAGAAATAAAATTGAGTTCTCCAAAAAGTGATAGCAAAGCCACCAATGAGTACAAAAGACTCATTGAAGAAGAAGAAAGAGAAAAAAAAGAAGCAGAAGTTGATGAAGATCTTGAAGAAGCTTATCATCAAATCCTTCATCAAGATGCACAAGAAGGTGTCTCAAAGAGAAGACCCAAATCCAGAGGTATGCACCATTAGATGTGCCAAAATCCTTTTATATCTATCATCATCTGCATTCCAAATATAAAGCCTTATTCATTAGATGCCATGATAGATACTGGTGCAGACATTAGTATGTTAAGAACTAGAGCCATACCTCCAGACTTTGGAATGAGACCTATTTGAAAATTCATTTTGATAAAAAGAAGTTGTCTCTAGATATGTGGCTTATGTCCCTATTAGGATAGAAGGATATACTAGAACTTTGAAATTCTATCAACATGACATGTTATCCTATGATTGCCTAATAGGTGTAGATTCTTTACAGGATTGTGGAACTTTTAGCCTTACTAAGGATTATATTTCCTTGTTCAATCCTGATGTAAAAATTCCCAGAAAATATACTTTCCAAACTATAGTTCCCCTACCTATTCATAAAAAAGAACCAAATCATGAATGGATTCACAAATCCATTGCTTTATGTAAATCTAATATAGATGATATTGTTTCAAAGATCAAAAAGATCTTTGTCGATAATCCACATGCTTTCATTTCTAGAAGAAAGCATATTTGCTCTCTTGATCTATAGATCTTAAAAGATGAAAAAGGCAATGAGATTGTGCCCAAGTTCAAAGCACACCATAGAGGTATGATTCCTTCTGAGAGAAAAGAATGCCATGAGGAGATTAAAAATTACTTAAAGGAGGATTCATTCAAGAATCAAATTCTCCATGGGCATGTGCAGAAACATATTTCTACATCAATAAGAGAAGTGAGTAGATTAGAGAAAAAAGAAAAGACTTTCGTAGTTGATTACAAGCCTTTAAATAAATTTGTTACAAGAGTACATCATCCATTCCTCGCTAAAGATGATTTGCTCACAAGAATCAAAGGATCAAAGGTCTACAACAAGTTTGATCCAAGAGTGGATTCTGGAAAATTTTCTTGAATCCTCAAGATACATATAAAACTACATTTGTTGTCCCAGGAGGACAATATGAATGGAAGGTACTCCCTTTTGGTCTCAAAACAACACCTTCAATTTTTTCAAAAGAAAATGGATTCTAGTTTTGGTGATCTTTCTTTTCATTTTTTAATAGTATATATTGATGATATACTAATATTTTCTAAATCTCCCAAAGATCATCTTGAGCACTTAGAAAATCTTTATGATATAACATATAAAAATGGTTTATGCCTATCTCCTACTAAAATGGAAATTTTCAAAGATGAAATGAATTTTTAGGGATTAAGATCAAAGATGGATCAATAGAAATGCGAAAATATTATATCTAAAATCCAAGAGTTTCGATGATGAAATCAAGAGAAAAGAATAGTTGCAGAGATTTCTTGGATGTGTTAAACTATGTTGCGCAGGATTCTACAAGAATATTGTTCTTGAAAAATTGTTTTAAATAAAAGATTGAGAAGAATGCTCCTTCCTGGTCAAAGAAATGACCCACAGCCGTAAAAGAATCAAGAAACAGTTTTTTAGAACTCTGCATGGTATGTCCTTGCTAGGGAAGGATTTAAAATTATTGAGACTGATGCAAGTGAGAATTTTTGGGGTGCCATCTTGAAAGAAAAAATAGAAAATGGAAAAGAAAAAGTATGCAGATATGCTTATGGTTCTTTTCAAGGTTTTGAGTTGAAATATCATTCAACTCATAAGAAATTCTTGCTTAAAGAAAGCTATTAAAGATTTCTTATTCTTTATCCAAAATGAAATTTTATTTTAGATTAGATCTAAAGGATTGTAAATCTAGGATGAATAATGGTGATCCGGAAATAAGACTGCATTCAATATAATGTAAAGATGGGGAATGTGGTTCGACAATTTCAGTTTTGATGTCGAACATATAAAATAAAAGAAAATTCTCTTGCTGATGTTGCAAGTAGAGAGAATTAAATCAAACCAGGAATGTGAATGTTACTCAAATATTTCATGAATTTGTGGAATCCATATGGAATACTGGAACTGTCAAAATTATTTAGAATCTAAAAAAGGTGTGACAATACTATGTCTTGGGAAGCACAACATTTGCTTCTATCAAGAGGTATTATTTCAGCCTCACCTATCGATGACAAGTTTCGTAGATTTCTAGATCCGTAAGTCCCTACTTTTGAATTTCATACATTCGATAAGATCCTATGGTTTTTTGCACATTACATTGGCAATGGAGACATTTCAGATATGTTGAGCCTACTAATGATAATATGCAAATCAAGGTTTGAGATTAAGGCATTGATTCCCGTGCCAAATACTTGTGGAGATTTGAGTTTTCCGACTCGGCCGAAAGGACATCCATTAGAAAATGATATCTGGAATCGACCAAGCACTCTGGTGATAGGCAATACATTGCTAATAATTTCAAATATTTTCTTCTAAAGTATTTGCCTACTAAAATTTCTGATAGTCCATTATTAAATGTTTTCCTAACACCGCTGAAAAATTCGATTAATTGTAAAATAAATTGGTATGTAAAAATACACTACTATTTGAAGACTAATATTTTTAGGGACATTATGCAAATCCCAATGGCCAGCTTTGGAGAAGGATTATTCTCCATCACACCATGAATGTCCATCCTCCTACTCCTAGGCATGTCCTCAGGATTCCGAGATCAATATCTTTTTCCTACTAAAAGACACCTAAATAGAAATGAAGATGGGATGACATTCATATCTAGATTATGGTTCTGAGCATAATACTCGTGGTGTATATTTTTCCGATTACAAGAAGAATCTTCTAGTTCATCAAATGATGATATTGGTCCCAGAGTACAAATAGTCCTTGAAATATGATGACAAAGCTTGTTGTCATCCATAAATAAAGCTAGATAAGATTCTCTTTTAATCTTAACGAAAGCATGGTGGACCTCCCCACTATTTGAATGGCGTGTATCATGGGTGGCATGTACCCATGCATTTCATGCTACTTTTGCTAAAGTAGGAATCTTTTGGTCACATAGGTAACCGGTTCCCGGTTTCGAAGTTTCCTATCCTATGATCCGGTGGAAGACCTCTCACATTCCTATAAATATGGGTGTCTGAGACTCATTCGAGATACCGAAGATCATTGAGCTCAAGTGGAGTCTATATTCTACGAGTCTAAATCATATATTAATAAATATCTTTATCTTTAAAGTTTTTCTTATAAGCCTATAAGGTTTTGTTAAGGTTTTGTTAAAGCATATAGCATGTATTTAGAATTGGTTTTTTCTTTCATCATTTGATAGCTTGTAAGTCTACTACCTTTAAAACCCGTGAGTCTATAATACAAGTCTCCCAAACATCTTCTTGTGAATATAATATCCCCTTGATTGATCCTAGTGATATTAAGTCATTAAAGAAACAAAGTACATATAAGTTTGCCCATATAGGTTGTGTTCAGGAATAACCCCTCTGTTCTCCGTGGGTTTGAATGCCTCTGTTCTTTGTTGTTTAATGGATCTTAGATTTGATAATTTTAAAGATTCTTTACTAGCTGCAATCCAAACTGGTCTTCATAATGGTCCTATTTCCTTTGAGGTCTATCCTAACTATCCTGTTAGTCTGACTAAAGATGATCTGTTGAAAGAAGTCCTTAAGCTTCATCTTGCTACTACTGGTCTCAATATGAAACCCGGTGCCTGTCCATTAGCCATCCACTATAAAGTCATATATCGTCTTGTCAATACCATGTACCCTGCAAAAAGCATGGTATCTCCAAGGGCAGCAGCGTGGTGAGTCATGTTAATGTTGAAAGTCAAAAATTGAGCCAGAGTTAATTTCATGGTCACAGATCAAAGTACCAAAGGAATGGACATTGTCCAATTTTTTTTTGCAAACCAGTCAGCCAAAGCTAGAAAATGCCACAGCTATAAATGAATCTAAAAATAATGTAACTTTGTCTTTTAGAAGTAAAAGTTCTTTGTCTAGTCTTCCTAGAAATAGTTCTGTAAAATCTGATAGTTCAGTTTTTCTCTTTAGTGACTCATCATCTAAAGCCTCTCGCAAAAGAACAAGTATATTTGTGCAGTCATAATAGCCTAGTGCATGATCCTAACACTGATTATCTATGGTGTAATGATTGTGAACAACTTATAAAGCAAAAATATGTTCCATCTAATGGTCCAACCATTAGTATGGCGTCTAAAGCATCTCCCAGTTCTTTTTCTTTTCCATCCTTGGATAGTACAAAAGTTTTGTCTCCCCACTGACCCAAAAAGTTGTTTTCTGGTATCAAAGGTCTGTAGATAGACAAATAGATCCATCTGAGTCATCAAAAATGCTTTAAATTGGACAAATAAAGCTGTAAAAAATGTCCATGACAGACTTCAGTCACAGGAGTCTATACTAGCTTAAATGGGAAAAGACCCTAAAAGCCATAGAGCTTAATCAAAAAGGAGATGTATCCGGTGCTTTAAAGTTGTTAAATTCAAAGATTGATGATGTGAGTTTGTCTATAAAAAGAGTCAAGAAGCATGTAGAAAATACTCTATTGTATCTACCTATATAGATATTCCTAAAGTCATAACTCAAAATGTTGTAGATATTGTTCAGCCCCTTGTAGATCATACTGTAAGTATAAAGAGTGATGTGTCTTCCAAATTAGGAACCACACATAAACTTGTACAGTCCAGTCTAAGTTTCAACTCCATGAGACTTCACGAAGAAGTAAGTCAAAAAATGGATACTATTCAAGAATCAATCCCATCCATTGCAGTCATAGTACCTCAAATAGAACAGATCTTGGATAATACCAAGAAATCTGAAGAAGAAGAATCTGATTGGTCAAAAGTTGTATCTTGGAAACAAGTCTCTGAGTTTGCTGGAACTTCTTCCCAGCATAAAGATATTTTATCCCAGTATAGTCCTCTGTTCCATTCTCAGTCAAAAGATGATAAGAAATCTATTGGTATGGTAAAGATTAAGCCATAAGAAGCTGAAGGGATGATTCTTGGAGAATCATCTAATACAAAGCCTGAGCCATTACAAGGAATGCATAACACAAATGCTTCAGCCTAACTGGTATAAAGTAGAATGTCATTCCACAGAAGAAATAAAAGAAATGGTACATGGAATGATAGGTTGGGGAAATGCATAGTTAGAAATGTATAGAAAGATCCACATGCCATAGCTTAGTAATTGCTAATGGATTTGTTGGTATAATAAAAGAATGGTGGGATACTAACCCACATCAAGCTGATATTTTACAAAGTGGATATACTAGTCTAACAACTGCTATTATTAAGGAATTTATTGGTGATGTAAATAATGATAAGTTTTAGAATACCACTCTATTTCTAAAGCTAAATTGTGTGACATGAGTCACATAAAAGAATATCAATGTTATATGCGTAAAATTGTATTATAATTCGCAACATAAATGATCCTACTATGAGAATGAAGATATGTAGAATATTTTCCTACATATTTTCTACGAATATAAGAAATCCATGCATGGGAAAAATCTTGATGAGCTAAGATTTGGTGATATTAATCAGATTATTGATGAAACTAATGCAAGGCTTTGCAGAGAAAAGCATGAGAGAAAAAAAGAAGCCATTAAGGTTGAAAAGTCTTAGGACATAAATTCTCGCCGTATGTTTGAAGCTGATCCTTTTGGTTGTGATACTCAGAAATCCTACAAAAAGAAGGTATGTACAAATTGTTCTTCTTTTTTAAAGGGAAGGGTCAAAGAAGATATAAGAAATATAGTAAGAAATATAAGAAATATAATGATTCTTCTGCATATAAAAACCCATATAGAAAATTTGTGTTTAGAAAAAAATAGTATGTAGGAAAAAGAAAAAAAGTTTGTTCCTACATGTTTTATATGTAAAGGAAAGCATTATGCTACTAAATGTCCTCAGAAGAATTCAGAGAAAGGAAAAGCTAAAGTAAATACTCTTGCTGCCAAGGGTATTACAGAAGAAGATTATTGTTGATTAGTGATTCTGATAGTTATTCTTCAGACATCTCTTATCAATCTCCTAATGAGGATTTTCAAATAAATATTGTACAACATTCTGATTCAGATAGTGATAGTACTAACTCTGGATATGATTCTTTACCATCATTTGTCAACATGGTGGTCTCTATAAATATGAATGCTAGTTTTCCGCATCCATTGATGCCATTGTCTTCTGAACTTCTTCTTAAACAGCTACAACTCAGACAAAGTGAGTATGAAGATTGTCCCCCTTGGGATACTACAAGAAATATTTTTCTTTTCAAAAAGGTTCGAGAACTTGAAACCAAATATTATCAGCAATCAAGAATTGAACAAGAAAGAAAGATTAGAGAAGAAGAAGAAAAAGAAGAATTATTTTGTCAAGAAAAGCCATATTCTCCAGTCCTCGTAAGGCCTCCATTTCAAGGAAGGATTTGCAAACGCTAAACTCCTTACGAGAGGAAGAGGATGAGGAGAAGAAGAGGTGGAAGAGGAGCTCTTCCACAAAGAAGTTTTCCATTCCTTTTCCCCGAAGAAAAGGAAACAAGAATATTAGAACCTGTTCAAAATGCCCAGTACAAATGTAATGATTCCTGATCCAGAAATATTAAAGACCTGGAGAAGAAATAGAATTGAGTTTCTCTAGAAAGTGATAGCAAAAGCCACCAATGAGTACAAAAGACTCATTGAAGAAGAAGAAAGAGACAAAAAGAATTAGAAGTTGATAAAGATCTTGAAGAAGCCTATCAACAGATCCTTCTGCAAGATGCACAAGAAGGTATTTCAACATAAGACCCAAATCCAGAGGTATGCACCATTAGATGTGCCCAAAATCCTTTTATATCTATCATCATCTGCATTCCAAATATAAAACCTTATTCATTAGATGCTATGATAGATATTGGTGCAAGCATTTAGTATGTTAAGAACTAGAGCCATACCTCCAAATCATTGAAATGAGACCTATTTGAAAATTCATTTTGATAAAAAGAAGTTGTCTCTAGATATGTGGCTTATATCCCTATTAGGATAGAAGGATATACTAGAACTCTGAAATTCTACCAACATGACATGATATCCTATGACTGCCTAATAGGTGTAGATTCTTTACAGGATTGTGGAACCTTCAGCTTAGTAAGGACTATATTTCCTGTTCAATCTCGATGTAAAAATTCCCAAAAATATACTTTCCAAACTATAGTTCCCTATCTGTATATAAAAGAACAAATCATGAATGGATTCATAAATCCATTGCTTTATGTAAATCTAATATAGATGATATTGTTTCAAAGATCAAAAAGGTCTTTGCTCTGATAATCCACATGCTTTCATTTCTAGAAGAAAGCATGTCTGCTCTCTTGATCTATAGATCCTAAAAGATGAAAAAGGCAATGAGATTGTGCCCAAATTCAAAGCACATCACGAGGTATGATTCCTTCTGAGAGAAAAGAATGCCATGAGGAAATCAAAAATTACTTAAAGGAGGATTTATTCAAGAATCAAATTCTCCATGGGCATGTGCACCTTCTACGTCAATAAGAGAAGTGAGCAATTGAGACAAAAGAAAAGACTTGTAGTTGATTACAAGCCTTTAAATAAATTTTTTCAGCAGACAACATCCAATTCCTGCTAAAGATGATTTGCTTGCAAGAATCAAAGGATCAAAGGTCTACAACAAGTTTGATCTAAGAGTGGATTCTGGCAAATCTTCTTGAAGCCTGAAGATACATATAAAACTGCATTTGTTGTTCCTAGGAGGACAATATGAATGGAAGGTACTCCCTTTGGTCTCAAAACAACACCTTCAATTTTTCAAAAAAAATGGATTCTATTTTTGGTGATCTTTCTGAATTTTTATTAGTATATATTGATGATATACTAATATTTTCAAAATCTCCAAAAGATCATCTTGAGCACTTAGAAAAATTTTATGATATAACATATAAAATGGTCTATGCCTATCTCCTACAAAGATGGAGATATTCAAAGATGAAATGGATTTTCTAGGCATCAAGATAAAAGATGGATCCATTGAGATGCAGAAACATATTGTATCTAAAATCCAAGAGTTTCCTGATGAAATCAAGAAAAAGAATAGTTGCAGAGATTTCTTGGATGTGTAAACTATGTTGCAGGATTCTACAAGAATATTGCTTGCTGACAAAATTCTTTTAAATAAAAGATTGAAGAAGAATGCTCCTGCCTGGACCGAAGAAATGACCAAGGCTATAAAAAGAATCAAGAGACATGTTTTAGACTCCGCTCGCTATGTCCTTGCCAGGAAAAGGATTAAAAATTATTGAGACATGCAAGTGAGAATTTTTGGGGTGCCATCTTGAAAGAAAAAAAGAAAAATGGCAATGAAAAAGTATGTAGATATGCTTCTGGTTTCTTTTCAAGGTTCTGAGTTGAAATATCATTCAACTCATAAAGAAATTCTTGCTGCTAAGAAAGCTATTAAAGCTTTCTTATTCTTTATTCAAAATGAACATTTTATTTTGAGATCGGATCTAAAGGATTTCAAATCCGATGAATAATGGTGATCTGGAAAATAAGACTGCATTCAATAGAATGCAGAGATGGGGAATGTGGTTCGACAATTTCAGTTTTGATGTCGAACATATAAAAGGAAAAGAAAATTCTCTTGCTGATTTTGCAAGCAGAGAATTAAATCAAACCAGGAATGTGAATGTTACTCAAATATTTCATGAATTTGTGGAATCCATATGGAATACTGGAACCTGTCAGAATTATTTAGAATCTAAGAAAAGATGTGACAATACCATGTCTTGGGAAGCACAACATTTGCTTCTATCAAGAGGTATTATTTCAGTTTCACCCTATCAGATGACAGAGGTTGCCTGCAGATTTGTAGATCTAGAAGTCCCTAAATCAATTTCATACAAAGACAAGATCCTATGGTTTTCTACATTACATTGGCAATGGAGACATTCCAGATATGTTGAGCCTGCTAATGATAATATGCCAATTGAAGGTTTGAGATTAAGGCAGTTGATTCCCAGGCCAAATACTTTGTGGAGATTTGAGTTTTCCAGACTCTGGCCAGAAGGACATCCATTAGAAAATGATATCTAGAATCGACCAAGCAGACCTGGTGATAGGAAATACATTTCTAATCTTTCAAATATTTTGTTCTAAAGTATTTTCCTACTAAAATTTCTGATAGTCCATTATTAAATGTTTCTCCTGACACTGCCAGAAATATTCTTGATTAATTGTAAAATAAATTGGTATGTAAAAGTACACTATTATTTGAAGACTAATATTTTTCAGGGACATCATGCAAATCCCAATGGCCAACTTTGGAGAAGGATTATTCTCCATCACACCATGAATGTGCATCCTCCTGCTCCTGGTCATTTTCTAAGGATTCTAGATCAATATCTTTTCCTACTAGAAGACACCTAAATAGAAATGAAGATGGGACGACATTCATATCTAGATTATGGTTCAAGCATAATACTCGTGGCCTATATTTTTCCGACAGACAAGAAAAATCTTCTAGTTCATCAGATGATGATATTGGTCCCAGTGTACAGTATAGTCCTTAAAGCTATGATGACATGCTTGTTGTCATCCATAAATAAAGCTAGATAAGATTCTCTTTTAATCTTATCAAAAGCATGGTGGACCTCCCCACTATCTAAAGGTGTTATCATGGGTGGTGTGTACCCATGTGTGTCATCCTACTTTTTCTAAAGTAGGAATCTTTTGGTCACCTAGGTAACCAGGTTCCCTAGTTTCCGTGTTTTCCCTTTGATCCGGTATAAGACCTCTCACATTCCTATAAATATGGGTGTTGAGACTCATTCGAGATACCGAAGATCATTGGAGCTCAAGTGGAGTCATATGAGTCTATGTCTATAAGTTTATCTTTGAAGTTTTTCTTATAAGCCTGTAAAGTTTTGTTAAGGTTTTGTTAAAGCATAAGCCTTTATTTAGAATTAGTATCGAGTTGGTTCTTTGTTCTACAGAGTTGTAAAGGATATTTTGATATTAATGAAATATTGCAAGTATTGTTTTTGGTTTTCATTATGAAATTTTTATTGCGAATATTTTCTTCCATCTCGTGAAACAAGTTGATACACCGTAAGCCAGGCTAAGAGGCGAGGCTCCCAAAAGTAATTCACCATGGTTGTGCACGCTTTAGGTTGAAGCCCGATACCGTAAGTCCTGCTGGAAAGTTGCTTGCTAGTAACAATCTAAAATGGCATCTGAAGGTCGTGATAATCTTTCATCTGGAGATTTCGAACAAGATCTTGTAAGTCTTTCTGAAGTCTTTCCCGTAAACTCTGCTATTGATGTTTAAGAAGAATCTGATCCTTTACTTGCTTGGAAGTTACCTAAGATCCCGTATGATCAGGTCTATGCTAAAATTTCTGCTTTTCATTTGATAGCTGCTACTACCTTCAAAACCCGTGAGTCTGTAATACAAGTCTCCCAAACATCTTCTTGTGAATATAATATTCCTTGATAGATCCTAGCGTTATTAAGTCTCTAAAGAAGCAAAGTACATATAAGTTTTCCCATACAGGTTGTGTTTAGATAGGAATAACTCCTCTTTTCTGTAGTGGTTTGAATGCCTCTGTCCTTTGTTGTTTAATGGATTTGAGATTTGATAATTTTAAGGATTCTTTACTTGCTGCAATCCAAACTGGTCTTCATAATGGTCCTATTTCCTTTGAGGTCTATCCTAACTATCCTGTTAGTTTGACTAAAGATGATCTGTTGAAAGAAGTTCTTAAGCTTCATCTTGCCACTACTGGTTTGAATATGAAACCCGGTGCCTGTCCATTAGCCATACACTATAAAGTCATATATCATCTTGTCAATACCATGTACCCTGCAGTAAAGCATGGTATTTCCAAGGGCAGCAGCGTGGTGAGTCACGTTAATGTTGAAAGTCAAAAATTGAACCAGAGTTAATTTCATGGTCACAGATCAAAGTACCTAAGGAGTGGACCTTGTCCAATTTTTTTTTACAAACCAGTCAGCCCAAATTAGAAAATGCCACAGTAGTAAACGAGTCTAAAAATAATGCAACCTTGTCTTTTAGAAGTAAAAGTTCTCTATAGCTTGCCCATAAATAGTTCTGTAAAATCTGATAGTTCAGTCTTCTCTTTAGGAGACTCATCATCTAAAGCCTCTACTAAAGAACAAGTATATTTATGTAGTCATAATAGCCTAGTCCATGATCCTAACACTGATTATTTATGGTGCAATGACTGTGAACAACTCATAAAGCAAAAATATGTTCCATCTAATGGTCCAACCATTAGTATGGCGTCTAGAGCATCTCCCAGCTTCTTCTTTTCCATCATTAGACAGTTCAAAATTTTTGTCTCATGACTAGACCCAAAAAGTGTTTTCTGGTATCGAGGTCTCAGAGATGACAAATAGACCCGTCGAGTCGCCTAAAATGTTAAATTGGACAAATAAAGTCAGAAACAATGTCCATGATAGACTTTAGTCGTAAGAGTCTATACTAGTAGAAATGGAAAGGACCCTCAAAGCCATAGAGCTTAATCAAAAAGGAGATGTCACCGTGCTTTAAAGTTGTTAAATTCAAAGATTGATGATGTCACCTATCTTTAAAAGAGTTGAGAAGCATGCGTAAAACACGCTACTATTATCTACCCGTACATGATATTCCCAAAGTCATTACTCGAATGTTGTAGATATTGTTTAGCCCCTTGTAGATCATACCGTAAGCATAAAGAGTTATGTGTCTTCAATATTAGTAACCACTCATAAACTTGTACACCCACTGCTTTCAACTCCATGAGACTTCCGGACAAATAAGTCATAAAATTGATAATGCTCAAGAATCATTAGCCCATTTCACTAGTCATAGTCCTCAAATTGAACAGATGTTGGAAATTACCAAGCAATCAAGAAAAAGAATTTGATTGGTCGAAAGTTGTATCTTGGACACAAGTCTCTCGAGTTGGCTGGAACTTCCTCCCAACATAAAGAAATTTTATCCCAGTATAGTCCTCTGTTCCATTCTCACTCAAATAAAGATAAGAAATCCATTGGTATGGTGAAGATCAAGTTGGAAGAAGCTGAAGGAATGATTCTTGGAGAATCATCCAATACAAAGCCTGAGCCATTACAAGGAATGGCTAGAACACAAATGCTTTAGCCTAATCGGTACAAAGTAGAATGTTATTCCACCAAGAAATAAAAGAAATGGTACATGGAATGATAGGTTGGGGAAATGCTCGATTAGAAATGTATAGGAAAGATCCACATGCCATAGCATCAACAATTGCTAATGGATTTATTGGTATAACACATGCCATAGCATCAACAATTGCTAATGGATTTATTGGTATAATAAAAGAATGGTGGGACACTAACCCACATCAAGCTGATATCTTACAAAGTGGATATACTAGTCTAACAAATTTCCGCCATAATAAAGGAATTTATTGGTGATGTGAATAATGATAAGTTTCATAATACTACTCTATTTCTAAAAGCTAGATTATGTGACATGAGTCGCATAAAAGAATATCAATGTTATATGCAGAAATTGTATTATAATTCTAGAAACATAAATGACCCTACTATGAGATTAAGATATGTAGAATCTTTTCCTGTATATTTTTCTACATAATATAAGAAAGCCATGCATGGGAAAAATCTTGATGAGTTAAGCTTTGGTGCTATTAATCAGATTATTGATGAAACTAATGCCAGTCATGTGAGAGAAAAGCAGAGATAAAAGAAGCCATTAAGGCCGAAAAGTCTTAGTTCATAAATTCCGCCAAATATTTGAAGTCGGCCCTTTTGGTTGTGATACTCGAAATCCTATAAAAAGGTATGTACAGATTTTTCTTATTTTTCAAAGGGGAAGGGTCGGAAGAAGTATAAAAAGTACAAGAAAAATATAAGAAGTATAATGATTCTTCTGCATATAGAAACCCATACAAAAAATTTGTGTTAAGAAAAAGCAAGATGTAGGAAAGAGAAAGATGTTTGTTGCTACTTGTTTTATATGTAAAGGAAAGCATTTTCTCCTTCCACGCATTCATATTTGCACCATGCCAAAACTTCAATGCTTGTTGATTCCAAACATTTTGCCTCTTTCAAAATAGTTTCTTTGGTTTTACTTTCCACATGGGAAAACAGCCTCGACTTCAATTGACCATGAATCCTCCATGCGGGTCTCATGTAGGTCGACACCCAAACCAATTCCGCTTATGCTAAGCCAATGGTTATTCTTCATGCCGATACACTAACTCCAAATTTCCACCCACGCCAAGGGAAGAGAGAAAGGCTTTCATACCACTAATGGAGATAGACAAATGGGAAAATGATTGAATGATCTATTACAAACAAGATGAGAAATATTTATATAGATAATCATCGGTTATAACTAACTAAATACCTACCTACGAGGAGGCGTAACTACACACCTACCAATGTGGAGGCAACCAATCATAAAACCACCGACAAGACAATGTAATACATATTAATTAATGCTAACAGTATCACAATATTTTGAAAGTGTTGGTCGTCAAACCCGCACCCATGTCTCGATCCGGAAGAGCCAAGCTATTTGAGACCACAATGGAACTATCCCCAAGTTGTGGGACCTTGTGCGCTTGGGATGGATCTCCGGAGAAGGCCGCTTTCCTACATCTAACTCTACCGCTGCTACTCCTAATGCCAAAAGAAAATCCTAGACTAAACATGCCAAGGGACGAGGGATAAAAGGATGTGCAGAAAGGGGAAATCCTAAGCTAAGGAAGGCGATAGCACTAGGGAATCTCCTCCAAAAGTGGCGAAGGAAATAGAGAGGGTGCGAGAGAAGAGGGTGGAAGGCATGTGCCACATATCAACACACGGGCTCGGCCTTCTAGCACACACAACACATGAACACAGGGACTACAAGAACAGGAGTATGCATAACATGCCAAAAATGCAAACAGAGAGGTGAGATGCAATGAAAACAAGAAAGGGAAGACAAGAGTTCCACAAAACATGATTTTATTGCTTAAGGGATGCACAATCATTTACATTCATGGCAGGAGGTGAGAATACATTGTAGAGATCGCACCAAGGTCTAAGACTCATGGGAAGTTGGCCACCATTTTTGCATGGTGTCATTACAATAGAGAGGGATCCTTTTACAATACGAACTCTGTTATTTATAAAAGAAGAAGGAGAGAAGAGAAGGAGAAAGAGAGGGAAACTCGGATTCAAATCTTCAACCACCAACAACTAGTGATAAATTCCTACAAATCCACTTGCAATTTGTTAAATATGTTTCCCAAGTCCGATTGGTGTGTTGGAGAAGGAAGGAGGGCCAATCATATCAAATCGGGTGGATGACGCAATCGAGATATGCTCATTAATGCCCCGAGAGACATTTCCTATTTTTTGCCTACCAAATCCCACCTACATTTGAATTTGAATAGTCCAACATGTAGCTTGTGTCAGCAGCTCTTTGACAAGCCCAGGTGTGCACCGATCGAAGCTCTGTAGTAGAATATATGGTCAGTCGGGAGATGTCAGAGCCATTTGGGCATGTAAGACATGTGGCGCACGTAGATTGATCAAGGAGTCACCAAATGTTGATTTGTTTTGTCTTTTTGACATGTGTCATGCACCGGTTGGTTATCCAAATTCAGCACCCTATTGGCATACTACGATAGGTTGCATGTGGCATACTCAATCCTAACGAGAATGACGTGACATAATGACTGTGCATAAGAAGGTGCAAGGTGCGAGAGTAAAAGGTAGGCATGAAAAAGTGCACACGTATGAGGAATAAGAGAATTCTTACAGGGGACAAGTATGGGGAAGGGGCGCACGGTGGTAGATAGAGAAGAAGCACGTGAAGGAGGAAAAAAAGGAAGTGCAAGGTAGGCAAGCGCGAAGGCATGTGAGGGACTTAGCCGATTTGGAAGAAAAGTCTCGAGAAGTGCACACAAGGATTGCGTGGCGGGATAGGAAAGAAAGTGGGTGCACAGAGGAAGATGCAACAAGAAAGTGGAAGGAGATAACAAAATGCGAGAGGGAGAATCATGAAGGCGTGTAAGGGTGCGCATAGGAATTGCGTGAACTATGCTAAGGTGTTAAAAGAACAATCTTGAGTGCGTGCAACCTAAAATGTGAAACATTAGAGTTAGAATGAAAATATAAGTTATCCAGATAACTAGGAGAGTTATTTAGACAACAGAAATTAATTTATCTTCCCAAGCAATCCATATATATCAAATGTATAGGCCATATAAAGTGAACATGATTTTTATTTAGTCACACCATATTCTCATTTGTGAGTATACTAGTTGCACCAGTTGACAAGTCAAAATTATCAGTGCATGACAATCCACTAGTTCCTCACGCAAATGAGTGCAAATGCTTATATTGATATGCGAATAATATTAGGGATAATCATTTTATAATGCTATACAATGATAGATGATAGAAATAATCAAGAATAATTCTTAGGGGTAGTAATCGATGATATATTATCCTAATCAATTAATTTCCATGGCTGATTATAGCATTATCTAGAATAATCATTATATTAAATCTAGACAATGATATATAATGAAACAAAGCAAGCTAGCAATGAGGAGGAGAAGAAAACTTAGCTGATATCCCGATTCATGTATTGATTTAGGATGGATTGACAAATAGAAATGACTAGAAATCATCTGACACAGCCTCACTACTAAAACTGTGACCTTAGCAACTATTTGTACCAGGACGTATAGTACGGACCAAAGCATACCCCCTATATGGTCATTTATGTATGTTTTGGTCCTTCTATACTTTCTTCATCTGTAACTTATTATTCTGCTCTCCCGTATGGAATCTAGACCTCTAACAAAATGTAATGTTTGTTGTGAAACTAATTCAACCTTCAAAACACTGGATGGTGAGAGAGTCCTTCAAAACAAATGATAGGTGGGTTTTGGGCACCCTTGTGCACCATCAATATCACCACTACTCGAAAGAGGGATCAATTCGCACATATTTCTCACCTAGTATGTGGCATCTATAATTTATGTAACCAAATCGATAACCATGATCTTGCAACAATGGAATTATACTTGATAATTGTGCTAGCTTGACTTGTTTTTAGTAATGTGCCTTTGTAGTTACAAATATGATTGCATGACTACTCTAGAATGAGTATGCAAAGTATGTGGAGCTCAAGGGAGTCTTGGAATATATTTTCTTGTGATTACTCTTAGTGTTTTTTCATTGGAATGCTAGGTTCCAAGTAGAACTAATTCCCTTGTTAATGGGAGATGAATAACTTTCATATATATATATGTTCCGGATATGGAAACCTTGAATAAGGATAATTAGGAATGTATCAGAGGGATTCAAATTAGAAAAAGTGACATAGGAGGAAGAGGGACCAAATTGGTCAAGTTGGCCCATAGTGTATCCACTATAGTCCAAGGTGCGGAGTGCATATGATTTGAGAGTTGAGATTATGATATGCAAGGGTATAGCCTAATTTGATGGATTAATATGACCATTGTGCAAACAAATAGGTTGTGTGTGAAAGCAAGAATGAGTGAGATATATCTAGGGATATGATAATTGGTCAAATTGAGCAAGTGTGAACTAGTGCAAGAGTGTTGTAAAATTTGTGTTGTTACAAGTCATGAATTACCAAAATGAGTGTCTACATTTCCCCCTTTAAGTATGGAATTAAAAATTGTGTGCTTAAAGGAAAAGTCACTTGAGTGTGTAGACACACTTTGCCTTTACTTGGAGCGCCTTGTGCTTGTGCTAGGACTTTATCTTTTTTTTAGTTGTGTTTGTTTTTCCAAGATGAGTACTTGTAGAGAAAAGAGTGTAGTCAATGTCCATAGTATAGGAAATTAAAATTTAACATGAAAACTTTGAACTTAGTGTGAAAATAACAATATGTAAAGTAGAAAAAAAAAGGAAAGAGTACACCTGATTGTTTTGTGAGAGAGGGGGAGAGAGTACTCCTACTACCATTTCCATGGATATTTGTTGAACTTTATATTGGAGTCAACAGTAAGAACTTGGGGGTGATCAATCCCCAAGTGAAATGTTCCAAGGATAATAGAAAGAAGTGCAAATGCACCCCGCATGGTGAAGATAACTATATGGGGAGTATTCTAGTTGCTCTGCATCCCTCCACAAAAATAAGCAATGGGAAGTCAATCCTACGAGGATAACAATCACCTCAAAACTTCCCAAGACCCACAGATAAGTACTAGTCTATAGCTAAAGAAGAACCCAATTGATTTTTAAATGATGAAACAATGTACCGTGGAAATGATAGCTTGTACATACCCTTGATACCATTATAACATGAACCGTACCATGCATTATTTTATTGAAATTACATAAAGAACATATAAATGTTCCCGTGAAACTATATCAGCTAAGAAAATTATTGAATCTTCCCCTAGGACAAAAGCATACGGAATGGGCCATAACATTCACACGCTATGGCCTTACTATACAAATTGATTCATGTGTATTTCTAGGCCCAATTCTATTTCGAGCATTTGACCTATCTAATTTTGTACATGTTATTTTGTTTCTTGATTTTGATCTACTGTGATGGTGAAATATCACCCGATTATTCCCCCAAATAATCGGGTGATATCACCCGATTTTTTCCACCCACACAATTGGGTGATATCACCCTATCATGTTACCCTCCACACAATTGGGTGATATCTATACACAAATACAAACAATTGGGGAAATGGAAATGAAGTTGTTAACAATTCTATGATTTCCGTTAATCAAAACATTAATCGAGCTAAGCACATACATGAATTTTTGAATTCCTTATTGGCTCACTATCTCAAAATCATCAATTCATTTTCCCCAAAGGTTAGGTCTCCGTTCTTGACACTAAGTGCATTGAGAAAGAGTACAAGCTTTGCATGGTGTTAAGACAACATGATAAACAACCTATGGGCTAGAACCCAAAGCATGGTTTATCTTGGGAAACCAATAGTTCATTTTGAATTCATTTATTTTGTAGGTCATGTTAAGAATATGAAGATAAAAGGAATTACTTTTAGGCATGAGCATATTTTTTAAAGAGCATGATATTTAAAAGCAATGTGTAATTTTCCAAGTCTCAATTCAATTGGGGAAATAAATTTTGAAACTATTTTAGGATGTTTTTCATTTTAGTTTTTTTTAAAAATCTATTATTAGTATGCATGGAAAGAGTGATGAGGTGGTTGTCCATCTCGCTTGTTATAAGTACTTGTAACCAAGTTTTTAAATTTAGATTTGGTTCTACACAAACAATAAGATAAGAGTTTCATTGTGTTACTATGTTCACTTTTTCCGGTTATGTATTATATTTTTCAATTTGTTTAGATTTTTGTTAAATGATTTGAATATATGAGGAGTTAAAACACCAATACTTATGCTAAATGATGAATGCAATTTGAGTTTAGGATAATTTGTATGGTTCGTAGAAATAATTTTGATCTCACTTTATGCATAAACTTTGGGTGTGCTTAGGCAATCTGTGACAATGCATGAATTGAATGTTAGATTGTAGTTTTGGGTTAAAATCATTAAATCTTATGAATATTGGTTGATTTGAACAATTGTTATTTCAATCATTCTTGTTGTTTCTATGAATTTAATCAAATGCATGTAATGATTATTTTTATGATCCCTCGAGCTTATGCATTGGATTTGTGAGGATTTGAGTGTTTCACTTATTTATTTAAATTTGGGTTTCTACCATCATAAGTTGACTTTGTTTTCTCTCGAGTGAGTTTCAAGGTTAAGACAAAGGTTTGAACCCCTTCTCTTTCCTACCTTTCCCTCATTTTAAATATATTTTTAATGAGATCCATTTCACTTAATTTAGGTTTGACACCATTGTGAATATCCATAGGGTATATAAAAGTTGGTGAATTTTCTAAAGTGCACTAGTTCCTTCGACGTTAAAAAGAGTCACATAGTTCCTAATTGAATTATATTGTTTCAATATTCTATACCATGATTCATATTTCCATAAGGAGTTCTAAAACGAGTAAGATTGATTTCTCATGTATGATGTTAGAGTATGTGTCAAAACTTGCATAGAAAATCAACATTTAAATTTTTTTCTCACAAATCACTCACTTGTGTTTAATAAGTATTTTTCATTTCATGTGTTTAATTGGAAGGAAAGTGGCATTTTGAAAGGATTTAAAATAGTAAATTTGAAATGCATTAGAAAATGAAGTTAGACCTAAACAATGGAGTAGGTATCTCAAAGTTGTAAATAATTGGAAATATGACATGTCATTATGTGATTGGGTACTTTACACTATTGTTGAGTACTAGTATAAGACTCCTTTCAAGTAGTGGGTCATCTCCCTATAATAAGTGGGATAAGAGGACACTTTTGAAAGGATTGAAAAATGAGTTGGAAAATGAACTAGGGGAGGGGGCTAATAATTGATCATGGTCCAATAGTGGACATGAGTCTTGATCACACAATACTCAATAGTTGTCATAGTACCACCTAATAGTTGTCATAGTACTATCTAGTGGTTATTTAATTTTGACATAATAATTGTGTAGAGTAGCCAATCACATCATGACATGTAAGACTTACAATTATTAAATACCCAATGTTAAACCATTATCACCCATGTACAAGTATTGGTTTCCACCATGGTTGTAATATAATTCAAAATATGGTTTTCTCTCCAATTAAACACTCCAAAGAAAAAATATAAGTTAAGAAAAACTTGAGCTATATGTTGGTGCAAAATTCACGATCCTACATAGCATACAATTGATGTTGTAGACCCCTTAACTTAAGGTGCACCACTAGTGTCGAAGGTGGAGATAGAAACAAAACAAGGTGGCAAGTCAATGTGCCACATCAACACTCTCAACCGAACCTGCCGAAAGTTTATGCTGAGGGTATGGGATTAGCTATCTTCGTATTAATAGACCCCACCGAAAGAGGAGGGACTACTTTTAACTCCGAACAACATAAAATAAAGATTCACATGATAAACGAGGTATGAAAACCGAACCATGTATTACTTTGATGATAACCAAACCACAAGTCATATGCCTCTGGCTCTATCCATAATATTATTTTGAAGTATGAAGTCAGAACAATAATTATAGACGTACATATATGTCATTTTATTGCTTGTCCACACACAGATTGAGGGCCAAACCTGGCTTTTCTTTCCTTGTATAATAATTATGATTGGTTGTTCTCCACTAAGGCCTTTCTTTTCAATACCACCATTTTCTCATAATTATTAATATTACTATTTACATGGCGATGCTTTTAGAGCAATGTAACGTGCAATGAACAGACCACCATTAACGTCAATCTTAATATTATCAAGAGAAGAAGGGATTGAACAAGCCAAAACAGAATATACTAGTCACAATCTGTGTGTGAAGGCAAGATTCCTTACGCAATCCAAAGCAACTGCACATGAACGCCTACAATTATTCTGAAAAGTCGCTACCTACACCTGTAATGCTGGCCAGTGATGGGAGACATGATGCAGTGCTTTATTATATACAAAAAGAATCTCATTACTTATATCTCTTTGAAGTTTGAAGTTGTTTAACAACTGGAATAGTTGGACGACTGGTAGAGATGAGACTGGTAAACAGGTGGGGCATTCAAGATTCAGAATTGCTTCTCAGAAAAAAAAACAGTACTGTTTTGGTTTCTTCCACCAGTTGAGAATTCCTATTTCTTAGCGCCCCATCTGATTACTGGTCTTTCTCTCCCTGTCTATAATAACTCTTTCTCTCAGTTTGTGATGGACATCTTTTTTTCTAAGTGATTTGAAGTTTCTTACTAACTCTTTGTTTCGAATGAAGAATTTAAAGATATAGTTGCAGAGTGATTTCCATATCATTCTTTAGAAATGTAAGTGAATCATCTTTTCTGACTGAAATGATAATTGTTTGTTGTTTGCATAGATTAGACTTAAAAATGGTAAGCAGTATATCCAAGGCAGGTTATTGCTATTTTGGTTCGGAGAAATCCATGAACAGTTTATATTGGTATGCTGTACGTTGATGAGCAGAGATGTCTATTATTCCATTGAAAAACCCTTAATGGTTATGGCTTCTGGAAACTGGTTAAGAAGATTAAAATGAAAGAGAATGAGAAGCCTTCAACATTGTGACGGGGTTTGTAATCAAGCATTAATGTGGCAGTCCTCCATTCGATTTCGTGTTTACTTTTGGAACGGGTTCACATTTGTTTGAATTATAAGCTTGATCTTAATCCATTTATTATTTTACAGTAGTTTTTGTGAAAATTGCGGGCATTTTTTAAAATATAAAAAGTTGTTTTATGAGATGTGTATTAGGTGCCTCAATTTTTAGGCAGATAGGTTGCTTTGGTTCATTGCTGAAGTAATCGAAGAATAAGGATCGCAATATAAGAGAGCAGTGCATTGAAAAGTGAAGAATGACGAAAAGTCAATTGTAGAAGCTTTTGTATGCAGCAATATCTATTTCAATAAAATTTATTTTTCCTTTCATATAAATATTACATTGAATTTGTTATTAGAATGATCTTTCAAACTGGTATCAGAGTTAACTTGCGAGCTAGATTTGTTAGAGTCAAGTTATCAGATTCAAATCTAGTCATCAAAGTTAGTTACAATATGATATACATGAACAACAATAATCTTACTCAACATATTCCTCAAGTTGATGGAAAATTTTTGGAGTAGAGTATCCAGATGAAGGCATTGTTCATGTCTCAAGAGTTACAGGATTTGGTGGAGAATAGTTTTCATAACTAAAAAAGTAAGTGGTATATAATGCCCTTGTACAAATGCAAAAAAATCTCCTCAAGGAGAGTAATAAGGATGCCAAGGAACTGCTTTTCATCTAGTATGCAATGGATGATCCAATTTTCCCACAATAGCAACAACAACAAGATCCAAGGGAGCGTGGCAATCTACAAAATTCCTATCAAAGAAACACCAAAGTCAAACTGGCAAGGTAACAAATGCTTAGAAGGGATTTTGAGAATTTGCAAATAAAAAATTGGGAGGTGATAAATGATGTTTTAACTTGTGGAATGAGAATAGTAAATCAAGTGAGATCTCATGGAGACACATTAGAAGATCATAAAATAGTAGAATTCATTTGAAAAAGTATTCCTATTAGATTTGCCCGCATTGTTGTATCCATTGATGATTCAATATATCTATCAACAATATCAATTGATGAGTTGATGTGGTCTCTAAAAATCCATGAGAAAAGGATGAACATGATAGTTACTTGTATCCCTTAGAACATGTTATAAAATCACAAGTGTCAAGAGTAGTAGAGGAACAAGAGGAAGATGAGGCAATAAAAACGGTACAAGAGGAAGTGGAAGGACCAATAATTTTCATGAAGAAGGAAGATCAAACACTAATTTTCTTACAAGCGGAAGAGGAAAAGGAAACAACCACAACCATAATCACAATCATGGGGTTCAAATGTAAATACTAAATCTAATTTCCAATGTCATAACTACTATTGGCATGTAAAATGTTTAGGAATTTTACTTGACAACCCTATTGAAAATTTTGCCCCTTTTTGGTCAATATTGCTAAATTCCTTATTTTCAAAAGTCAAATTTTGGGAAAGGTTTTGGGAGCTTTGGATCATTTCAAAAGCTTAGATTGCAGTCAATGGAAAGGTTTCAATTTTTTCTCTATGGAAGTATTATCTATAATAGATTATGTGAGCTTTAAAGTGGTCCTAAGAGAGTTTTCTCTCTAGGCACATTTTGGGAAAATGAGTGTGTGTGCATTATTGAAGAGTCAACTTATGGAAAAGGTTATAGGAACTCCGGGTGGTGTTGGGAGCTCAAATACTAGTCAAGACTGGAAATATTACAGAGTCTACTACATGGTGGAATGGGGAAGAAATTTTTTTGGGAGCATACAAAATATTAAACCTTCCCAACTTTGAAGCATGATGGTTTTTGGAAAAGGAAATTGCATTGAAGGTTTTAGGCATCTCAAGTGGATTTGGGATCCTAAAAGGGGAAAAATTGTAGCACATTGAATCCCCTCCATGACCCAAGTGACTCCCGTGATCATACTTGTTCCAAACTCTTCCACCAGTTCAACTAACTACACACCTTCCTAGGAAAAATGGCGATATAACAAAAATGTCATGAAGAACTCATTTTTAGAGTTTTTAAATATGCTTATTGGATTTCTTGGACCATTTCCATGCAACATCATAAATTATTATACAACCCAAAACGATTAAGTTTGGAATCGGGATGAAAAGTACATTCCCATGTTCTAATTTCACATTGAGTGGTAGACATTTTTACCTCAATTGTTCCTTGTCTCTTGGTGTAAGGGGAAAATGGGGAAAAAGTGCACCCCTTGTGGAATAATATTTTTGTCACTTAAGTACAACCTGGCTACTAGAGCAAATTGCAAACTTAGTGTTAGACCAATCTGCCCCTCCTCATGGCAAAAGCTACCCATGGTGCATTTGTTAACCCTTGTTGTCCCTTGTACCTTTGTCCCAACATTCAAAGAGATAGATGGGATTAAAAAGTGTACCCAAGCTATCCTAGCTGGCCTTGACACATGGAGGACCTGATCTCACTCCCACGAGCCTATCTCCATCCCTTACATCTATTTATCTTGCTCCCACATGGTGACATTTATCACAATATTTTTTAAAGTGAAAATTAGTGTCCCCATTGTCTCCTCACCTTAATTTTCCCCTATTTTTATGAGTTCAACTCACCATCTAATCCTTGACTCACCCAGGCTAAGCCATGTTGGGTTAATGGTGAGTCAAAGTGCTAAGAAGATAAATGGTTAAAACTCCAACACAATTCATTTTTTAAAACCTAATTGTCCCTCCAAAAACATCTCAACACAAAAATAGAAAAAGGTGCAACATAAAACCCATTAAAAATTCATATTTTTCCTCCATGGAAGCCATTAAAACCACCTTCATGCCTTAGTTTACAAAATGGTCTTTTGCAAATTGTCGGTGATCCCACAATAAAAAAACCTCAAAACTTTACCTAAGTGATCCTTTTAAAAATGCCTTTCGATGATCTATAACTTAGTGGATATCATGTCATGATTTAGTGTTTATTAGAGAAATATATTTCTAGCCAAGAACTCCATTTTTCCTAGATTAAATAAAAAAATATTTTATATTTTCCTTGTGACTCGGCGAGTCAAATTGCTTGAAATTTGGAGCAAATGTTCCACATAAAAAAATATTTCATTTGATTCATTGGCTGCATGATGAGGTGTAGATTTTTTGAAGATATGGGGGACTGAGTTTTTGTTGGATAAAGAAGAATGCAAAAATATATTGAATGATATTATTCACAACAAAAAGGAGTATAAATATAAGGAGGGAAGAGGTGGTTGGTTGAGTAACTGCATGACAGTCTACATAGCCACCTACAATGTAATACACATTAGTTTATGCTAACTATACTCCATTATTACATTTTTCTTACAAATGTATCCTCCAATCATCATCATCTTCTTCGGATTCACCATCTTGTTAAGTTGTGAGGTGTCCTTTCTTCTTCATGTGGTGAGGATGCCGTCTAGAATTTTTGAACCACTTGCGACTAGGTGTGTTCTCATTTGTCAAAAACCATGGATAAAGAGGTGATCTTAGTATTCTTTTGTAGTGAGATGTGGATGCTCATGAGGGAATTCAATCTTGCATCCATCGGATATACATCGTATTCTTATTCAAGTTTGGCATGACTCTTCTCCATCTTGTAGAAAATCTACAAATTTTTATACAACAAACAACATAAAAGAAATAAAAATAATACTTAAATAACTTGCATAAACAAATGAATATTCGAACCAGCACTGTTCAAGCAGTGCGTAATCTCCATTAATAAAAGCTTCATCATACTCGAGCTTCAGTTCTTTACAATCAAGTCAGTATGCGTGTAGTTGTGTGCTTTCAATGCACATCCTTCCTTGCTTGTGCAGATTTCACACCTTTGTGTGTGCATACAAAGCAATTACAATTGCTGTTATTTAAATAGAATAACTCACCCACTAACAACTCTTCAACTGAGCATTCTAAATCTAAACTCATGCTTTAAAATAGTTGCATGCTATGCATGAATTAAAACAGATTTATTTGAATTAAATCTAATGATAAAAATAAGATAAAGCTAACTTAACTAAAGCAAACTAAAACAAGACTAAAGCTAAAATTAGCTTTCCTAAAAAGCTACGGTTGGAATTAAATATGCAACACATGCATATTTCCAACACTCCCCCTTAATTTCAAACTATAGCTTTCACTCTTCTAGAGCTGTGTTTGCTTTTTCAGATCTTCCATGTGCAGGATCACAAACTCCCAAACAATCTCTCAAATATTCAAAACTTCTTTTGCTAAAGCCTTTGTAAAAATGTCTGCAAACTGATCTTCGGATCTACAAAATTCAAGATGAATTTCCTTGTTGTTTACCAACTCCCTGATGAAATGATACCTCGTATCAATATGATTGCTCCTCTTATGAAAAACATGATTTTTGGACAACGCTATGGCTGAGTTGTTGTCACAAAAATCTTTGTAGCTTCCTCTTGTTTCTTGTTGTAAATCTATCAACACTCTTCTCATCCAAACAACTTGACATGTTGCTCCTGTTGCTGCTACATACTTTGCTTCTACTGAAGATAACATGATACTTGGGCTGCTTCTTTGATGCCTATGAAAGCACTCCTGTTCCAAAGTGAAAAGTATAGCCGGATGTGCTTTTCTTATCATCTATACTTCCAACACTGTCACTATTTGTATAACCAATGAGTTTGAACTCATCTGAACTTGAATAAAGAATTCCATGATTCCTTGTTCCACGCACATACCTCAAAATTCTTTTTCCACTTTTGCCAATGTGAATCTTTTGGAGATTCCATGAACCTTGATATGAGGCTCACACCATACATGATATCAAGCCTTGTGGCCATCAAATACATAAGACTTCCAACCAAATTTTTAAACAATGTTGGATCCATAAATGATCCTTCATCCTCTTTGCTCAACTTCAAACCTACTACAATTGGTGTTGGTGCTGGCTTACAATTCAACATGTTAAACCTTTTCAAAATGTCATTTGCATAATTTTCTTGTGAGATAAAAACTTCTGATTGTTGAACTTCAATTCCCAAAAAGTAATGCATAAGACCAAGATCTGTCATCTCAAATTCCTTCTTCATGGCTGATTTGAATGAATCATAGATAGATTTCCAATAATGATCAAATCATCTACATATAAACAAACAATTAAAATTTTACCTTGCTCATTTATCTTGGTGTATAAGGTAGGCTCACTGCTGCTCCTACTGAAACCATTCTCAATCAAATAAGAATCTATTCTACTATACCAAGCTCTAGGTGCTTGCTTGAGACCATAGAGCGCTTTCTTCAATCTGTATACTTTTCCTTCATGACCTTCAATCTCATAACCTTCTGGCTGATTTACATAAACTTCCTCTTCAAGGAATCCATTTAAGAATGCTGATTTAACATCCATCTAATAAATAGGCCATTTGTTTTGAGCTGCAATTGCTAAAACCATTCTTACCATGTCTAAACGTGCTACTGGTGCAAATGTTTCGTTGTATTCAACTCCATATTGCTACATAAAACCTCTTGCAACTAGCCTTGCTTTGTGCTTCTGTACTTTTCCATCAGCATTGTATTTTTTCTTGTAGACCCACTTGACTCCTATCACGTCCTTTCCTTTTGAAGATCCATTAGCTCCCATGTCCGATTCTTCTCTATAGCATCAATATCATCATCCATGGCTTTTCCCCAAAATTCATTCTTTATAGCCTCTTCATAATATGTGGATCTGCACTTGAGAAAATAATGCAAAAACTAAAAATGAATTAGTTGTATCAACATTATAAATCTCACTAAGACTTCTTGTTTTCGGCGCGTGGAGTATTTGATGTAGGACTCGCTTTTTGGTGATGGAGTAGCTTCGGTGTTCCTTGTGGTGCCTCTTGCATGGCTAAAGATGGCTGAAATATTGGTGACCTCCTTTCAGATGATGAGATGTATCTTGTGCTACAACTTGTGGTGCATGTCCAAGATTTGTAGATACAGTACCTTGTTGCTCTAAAGTTTCATCTGTCATATCATCATGCGGAATAGTTGTTTCTATACTCATTGTTTTCTCTATACTTCCATCCCATGCTTCATCCTCAATAAACTGTACACATCCCTGCTAATCACAACCTTTCCAATGACTGGATTATATAACTTGTATGCTTTTGTATTCTCTGAATACCCAACATAAATACACTTTTCTCCTTTGTTGTCTAACTTCTTCCTTAGCTCATCAGGTACATGTGCATACGCTACACAACCAAAAACTATGAAATGTGAAACACTTGTGTTTCCTATTAGTCCATGCTTGTTGAGGAACCATGTTCCTAACAAGTTTCATTGGACACTGTTCAAAATATAAACAAGTTGCTACATCGTCATCCCAATACTCATTTGGAAGATGTTTTGCCTTCAACATGCTTCTCGCCATCTCCATGATGGTTCTATTTTTCCTCTCTGCCACACCGTTATGTTGTGGTGTATATATGGTAGTAAACTACTTGTGTATACCATGATATCTACAAAAATTCATAAACTCATTAGAAACATACTCACCTCCTCTGTCCGTTCTGAGAAATTTGATGTAGTATCCACTTTGCTTCTCCACTAATGCCTTGAACTGCTGAAATGTATCAAAGACATTTGATTTATTTCTTAGAAAATAAACCCATGTCTTCCTTGTGTAATCATCAATGAATGTCATAAAATAAATACAACCTCCAATAGAAGTTGTCTGCATAGATCCACATAAATCTTAATGTACAATCTCAAGTGGTCTAATTGCTCTTGCTGTTTTGCCAACTGGGAATGAATCTCTATGTTGCTTTCCCAAAATACAACCTTCACATACCCTTTCCAGTTTCTGAATCAATGGAAAACCTTTAACCATATTTTTCTATGTAATAAATTCAAACCTCCAAAATTCAAATGTCCATACCTTAGATGCCAAAGCCATGTTTCATCCTTCATGATTGAATGAAAAGATGATTGTGTTCCTTCAACGACAAGACTCAACTATATTTACGCAGGAATCAGTGTAGGACTCGCTTGCTATAGTGCAGACCTGATTTTCATTGGCGCATGACTCATCTGTTTGAGCGTAGGACTCAACAAAAGACTGATTTGGCTTAACGCAGGACTTTGCTGCAAACTGAGCTGCTAATTTTGCTGCAAACAAATCTAATTTCTTCTTTTTTCCAGGTTTCAAAATCAATGGAAACATCCTATTGCTGCTCATCTTCACTTTTGCAATCAACTGAGTGCTAGGAGATTTTTCCACAATCACGCACTCATTGTCTTCCATATAGAATCGGTATCCTTTCTGTACCAGTTGTCCAATACTCATAATATTATGTTTCAAACCTGCAACATAGTAAACATCTTGCATACTTGTTTGCTCCCCCTATCTTGTTAGAATACTAAGTGTGCCTTTTCCTTTCACAGAAACAATATTGTTATTTCCAAGAGTTACATCACTCTTAACTGAATCATCCAAACTAGAAAACAAATCTATTTACTGTCATGTGATTACTGTAACCTAAATCCAAATACCATACATCACATGGACTCTCTTTTGACAAATTACATTCAATAGGGGATAAAGAAGGTATTGCTTCGACAATCCTTGTGCATGTAATAAACATAGGTTTAGAAATAGAACTTCCAACCTGATTTTGATTTTGTCTCTCCTGATCATATTGCTTTTTCTTGCAATCATAAGCATAGTGCCCATACTTCTTGCAATAATGACACTGAACATGAGACTTATCTTGTCTCTAACCATAACTCTGTTCTTGATTCTGTCCTCTTCCACCTGAGTTTGATGAACTACTGCCACGTCCTCTAGATGGACTTCTTCCTCTGCCTCTTGGGCTGAAACTTCCTCTTCTTTTGCCATGAATACCTGTTGTCTGAGATGCAAAAGCCTGATCTACACTTGCATGTGATCTATTCATCCTCTGTTCATGATTGATTAGTGATGCATGCAACTCATCAATAGAAAATTGACTCAGATCCTTAGTTTCTTCAATAGCAACAACTAAAGGATCAAATTTCGTAGGCAAACTTCTAAGCAATTTTTCAATAATCATTCTGTCCTCAAGAGTCTCACCATGGGATTTGATTTGATTGACTAAGACAACTACATAAGTAAAAAATGATTCTACAGAATATGAATCTTTCATTGCTAAATTCTCTAAATCTATACGAAGTAACTTGTAGCTTAGCGTTTTTACTTTCTCCTTACCTTGATATGCAACTTGTAAAGTATCCCATGCAGTTTTTGCTTGACTAGCTCTTTGCCACTCTTGGAAGAATGCTTTCATGCATTGCCTAATGAATATAGAAAAGAGCTTTGCCGTCCTTCTTTCGTAACTCCTTCAAAGTATCTTTCTTTGCTTGAGAAAGTGTAGTATACGCTGCTGCATTTGTGGGCTCTGTGTACCCATCTTCAATGATCTCCCACATGTCTTGAGATCTGAATAGCGCCTTCATGGTCAACGACCAGTATTCGTAATTCTTTCCATTAAATTGCGGTGTCTGCATACCGGATGTAGAAGCCATAGCTTGCTACCAATTTAATAAGCTGCTGGAATAACCTTGCTTTGATACCAATTTGTAGAAAATCTGCAGTCTTATATAACAAACAACATAAAATAAATAAATAGAATACTTAAATAACTTGCATAAACAAATGAATATTCGAACCAACACTGCTGTGCGTAATCTCCATTAATAAAATCTTCATCATACTCAGATCTTCAGCTCTTTACAATCAAGTTGTGCGTGTAGCTGTGTGCTTTCAATGCACATCCTTCCTTGCTTGTGTAGATTTCACACCTTTGTGTGTGCATACAAAGCAATTAAAATTGTTGTTATTTAAATAGAATAACTCACCCACTAACAACTCTTCAATTGAGCATTCTAAATCTAAACTCATGCTTTAAAATAGTTGCATGCTATGCATGAATTAAAACAAATTTATTTGAATTAAATCTAATGATAAAAATAAGATAAAGCTAACTTAACTAAAGCAAACTAAAACAAGACTAAAGCTAAAATTAACTTTCCTAAAAAGCTGAGGTTGGAATTAAATATGCAACACATACATATTTCCAACACATCTAGACATTGAAGAAGACTTAGTCACATAGTCCACTATGTCCTTGAATTGAAAGTTTTGGAGACTTTTAGGAAACACATAGTAGATACCGACATTCTAGCGGGATTGAATTCAGTCTCTCAAAAGTTGCACATCTCTATTGTTGCTTGCAATATTGCTAACATCTCTGGTAGCTATTTACATGTACTCAGATTGCTGCACATGATCATTACCTTTGTTGACGTGTTGCTCATGTTCTTCTCTTAAAACTTTATCAAAGAATTGATGAATGAAGTTGGGGTTTGATCTCGTGTTGTTCCAATTGATTCAAACTACTTCTAAATGTCTCCCGATATTTTTAATGCTCACTTTTAGTGAAAGTATTTAGAGTGCAAGTTTCTAAAAATCCATAGTTGTTTCGAATAGGTATGTGACATCTGCTTTCACGAAATGGTTTTGATGGATTGACACAACATAAAAATGCCAAAGTAGATGGATGGTTTTCAAACAACAAGTAGAAAATTATGCGGGAAGGAGTCTACCAATGGAGGCATGGGCTTTTGATGGTCACTGCTACTTCCATGCTCAAGTGGTCTTATTTTCCAATCCATGCTTGATCACCCATACCAACCACATGGAATGGTCTGCACTTATGATTGCTAAACATGTCAAATAAAATCCTATGTTCTCACTAAACATAGGTCTGTAAAAGTGTTGAAATTATGTCTATCACATCCAAGGATGTCACATTGTGCACTAGGACTGCCATGCTAATTTCCATTCTTAGATGCTTTGTAGGATTGCAATGTTTATCTCCATGCTTAGACGCTTTGTAGGACTACCACCCAATGATGGTATTCATGCATGTATGTTAGAGTGTCGAGAATGTTGGTCATTTGGAGTGTCGAGAGAGTGCAAGTCCGATGAATTCCCTTACATTTCTCCCACTGGTTTCAATGCAAAAAAAGAACAACCACCACATTGGTCGATGCCAAAATAGAAAATAAAAATGTCAAAAGAAATTTTGAAGTAAGAGGGAAAGCGAAGGTTCCAAACAGGTCTTTAAAAGTTCACAAAACCAATGAAACACCAACCTTTCTCTCGCATGCTCACATGCTCCCACTTTCATGCTCGATACCATAATTGGATTAAGAAGAATGCATAAATATATTGATTGATATTATTCACAACAAAAAGGAGTATAAATACAAGGAGGGAAGCGATAGTCATTTGAGTAACCAAATTATATGTCCACGTAATCGTCTCTACAATGTAATACATATTAGTATATGCTAACAATTATCTCTCAAGTATTCTACCATGTTCCAATGTAGTTACCTTTCCCCAAAGTGACTTAACGATTAAAACCCCTAAAATTTGGAGCAAAGCATCTCGAAATGAAAACGAAACTTTCGAGACCACTCTCATCTCATTCTGACACCCAAAAGACTACTTTCTAAAAATAGTAAGTTTTACTAGGTTCTCACATGCTAAAAATAGTAAGTTTTGAAAACCAGTCACTTTTTGAGTCACCATCACCCCTTTCATGTCAAGACCACTCAAAAGTGTCAATTTGAGAAACTTTCTAAAAATAGACATCTAGGGTAGGACTTGCTAAAAATAGTAAATGTTGGGATTTTGGTCAAATTTTCCATATCCATCCATCTGCCATTCATGTCACTAGCTTTCATCACCATGAATTTCAAATACCAAGGTTTATAGCCAATTTCCACTTTAACCACTAAGTATCCCAATGTGGGTGATAATGAGATGACAAACATAGATCTAGAGGATCTAAAAATAAGGATTTTGAGAGAACGTCGTGAAGTTTTGGAGGAAAAATATTCTCAAGTGGGTTATTTAGAGTTAGAATATATTCATTCCCATTCAATTGTTGCTTGGTGTCATGTCACAAAGATGAAGTGTTTCCATTTGAGAGCATTGTCATGTTTCCACTAAGGATTCTCATGAATCTTTGATACCGTCAAATACAAGAGAGCTCTTGGTTACCAATATCGAGTCATGCATGGTGTGAGTTCATTCTTTAATGTTGATTATATGATGAGTGTTCGCTCATGTGAGTGACAAGATATTGTGTTCATGACAAAGAGTTGATTTGTGTAACCTACCATTGCTCACAGGGATGGAGAGTTGAAAGAGAGTTTCCCAAGCATGACCAAAGGTGATCATTTTGGATAAGAGGTGGAACATCATTTCTTAGTCCCAAACAAGACATGCCTTGATCAAAGAAGAATTTGAGGAAGATTCTACTTAGTTGCAACATTCATCTCCACAATGAAGGAAAAGTAAAACTTCATCCTGGATCATCTTCGATTGACCACTTCTCTCTTCTTCTCTCTCTACATTCTAATTCTTCATTAGGAATGTACTTTTTGACTATTTTTTCTTATTCACTTAAGTGACCTTTTAATTTTTCATTGTAAAATTTATTTTTCATAAATAAGAAAATAACTTATTTTTAATTCATATGGGAATATGAAAGGTCATAGGTGGTAGGAATATGAAAATTCACTTGGGGGAGATAAAGGTACATTTTTAGGCTATATAGTGGGATGTATTATCCATTCCAAAGGGTTAGCTATTGTTCTTATAATACTACAAGTAAGAAACTACTTTTTTATATCTCCTTGTATATGTTCTTCTACTTCCTACTTTCCAACTATGCAAGATTTGTAATCTTGAACTACCAAGAAAGAACTTTTTTTCTTTGAGGAATAAATCAATAGAACTTTATGTCTTTGATTTGTTATTATTGTTGTTGCTTACACAGTTATTATCTCTTCCTGTTGAATGTGGACATAATCTAGTTAATGTTTATGAATTTTTAGGCACATACTCAAAAACGTAACCCTCTCCTTATTTTCATATCTCCTCTTTAGCTTATTTCAAGACAATTTCTCCTTGTATTCCATACAAGTAACTTTCCACAGGTTAGTGGAGTACTCCTCAATGATCCATGGCCTAACGGCCACCCAAAGATTTTATTATTTTGTGCATTCAACAAATGGGATTCTCCCCATTACCAAGAGGAGGGACCTAGTTGCAGAGTGTTGACGAAAACTACTAAATTGTCCTACAAAAATTTATTACACCAACAATTTTTGGGCCCACCGTGGGGAATATTTTTATGTCTTGCACTGTGTAATGATCCAAAAACACATAGAAATTCATAAAATATAAAAGAACTCAAAAAATAAAAGTATGATACTTATGAGGGTGAGAGTGCTTAGAGACAATATATGTATTATAAGGATGCTTTGGAGACCTAAAAGATAAAATATAAAAACATGATGAGATAATCTTTAAAAAGGAGACTTATAAGGAATATTATATATTGTGACGAGTTGTTGGTGAATGAAATTAAAACATTGGTGTAGAATAGATGGGAAACCCTAATATTATGTAGCCAAGGGAGACGTAAATGCATGTCACCTAAAATAAGAGTGGAAGCCACTAGGAATGTAACATGAGTATTAACAAGACCAACATTGTTGAGTAGAATGATATGACCATAAGTAGACTTAGTATTTTGTGTAATGTGTTTCTTAGAATAAATGAGGACTAAAGTAGCTTTTAAGTACATAAATTATCCTTGTTTTAAGGATCAACCGAAACAATATGGATAAGAACTTAATTGATACATGTACAAATATATACAGTATCCAAGAGAATAGTATCATCTAGATCAACGTCATCAAAGATAATGACTAGTGTAGAAAGTGGTGCAGGAAAAACAATGCAAATCATTGTATCTAGTGGGTGGTCATACAAAGGTGGATGTGCTACCATTTGATAGGTGATATGCACTTATAATTTATATTTGTGAAATTCATGATGAGGTAATGGATCATTAAATTTTTTCATCTTTGCATTATCGTAGTAGGCTTAGAATATTTAGTGGGTTCATCCCATTCAATTGCTTTGGCATTAAGAATATTTTATATAAGGTGTTTTAACTTGATACATTGATTACTAAGATGACCGATACATTGATGATAATCAAAATAAAAATTAGGATCAAAGCTCTTATTGCAAGGCTTACTTACATGAAAATCAAGTGATGGAGGGAGAGACATAAGATTGCACTCAAGTAATTTCTTTAGCATGATGTAGGGAGCACAAGGTAAATGCATGAATTTCCATTAGGTAAGTTGGAATTGTAACTTAGCAGGTTGGGAGATAACATTCAAAATTCCCTTATGATTAGCTTTGTTATCAATATCATTTCCTTTTAATGTATATTTATTTGGGAATTTGGAATTGATTGCAGAAGATGAGCTAGTAGCATATTTGATCTTGTTCACACTTCTTGAGAGTATGGCATAAATGATCAAACGAGGGGAATTTTTAAAATATGAATGAGTTTTGCAATGGAAGTAGAAATTTTTGTGTGAATGTATCTTGAATTCACTATTATCTAGGGTGTTATTCATTTTAATAACTAAATTCTTATAACATAAAACATAGTCATTGATGTGTTTGCTAAATCCTTGGTAGACTTTAGACATTTGAGCATATGAAAATTTTTCACCAATGTTGATAGATAATTGTGTAAGAAACTAATTAGCCAAAGTGTTGAAAGAGAACACATAGTGTGTTGGTATATCATATAACCATTACAAAGAAAAATATTTAATACTCTTAGAAAAACTAGGTGAGTAGGATATCATGAGAAACATAGTCAAAAATCCATATGGAATGAGTGAAGGTGCTATGTGGGATCACTCTTACCATCATAAATAGGTAACTTGGGAGGAAAAAAAAATAGGTTAAGGATATGAGGATACTTTTGGTACAAGTGGATTATGAAGCAATTAAGTAGAATCCATGGTATCGAAGTAGCAGATGTACCTTGTTTTAATTACAATATTTGGGCTTGTAAAGTATGATTTCAAAGGCCTACATGTTAAAATAAGAGACATGATAACCACCATGATTACAATTAGGGGTAGATGTAGGGGTAGAAATATGAAGATTATATGTCTCGGTATGATATTGAGAAGCATGTTTAAGTTTCTCATGTGAAACATATAAAAGGATATTGATATGAGTGGGATTTTCTTATAAGAATTGTTCTATATATTGGGCCTTATTAATGCGAAGGATCATTCATTTTATATGAAAAATGTTCAATCGTGTTTAAGGTCATGAGAGGGTAGTAAGAATGGTTCCCTCCATTTTTTCTATGTTCAAATTCAAATTTGAGTGTGAATTGTAATAGTAAGAGTGAAAATTCTTGTAATAAGTGGTAAAGTTATCAAGTTCGACTTAGTAAAAGGGTTTAAAGGCTAAATAAGGCCATGTAGACCATGTCAACATGAGAAAAATGATAGGAACAAGTTCATGAGGATTAAATAAGATGATTTTATCCTATTTTCAAGTTTAGAATATTGTTGAGTCAAAATATAGATTGTTGAACATCTTTAGGAGTTGTTGAGGATTACTAGGAGTTAGCTTAGGAGTTTGGTTTTTTAGTCAATAATAAATTTTATGATGAATAATTCAAATGAGAAGGTATGTAATAATGATTACAAACATGAATGAAAGTGTGTGAAGATTTGGTGTGAAGAAAATCTATTTTTCTATGTTTTTATTCATGTTTTAGTATGACTATGTAATGAGTTCTCTAACAGGGCAACAAACATGAAATTTAGCGATCAATATTAAGGGGATTATTTCCATTTTTGATAAAATTTAAATTTAGAAGAGGTTTAGAAAATCACAAAAAAAATTATTTGAGAGTTTTACAATGTGTTTTTTTGTATTTTATAAGCAATTTTGTGTTCTAGGGCCAAAACTAGGGCAAGAGCTAATTTTTTTCTATCTCGTTAAAATAACCCAAATTTGGAACATATTTATGTAAATATTAGTGGAACGACCCTATAAAGTTCATTCTTTGAGCGTGTGGAAAAATTTATTTATGATAGAAGTTTTCAAATGCTGGGAGTGAAGTGTAGACACCCAATTATGCACTTTGGGTAACTATCTAGTCCCGATTATATACTACTATTCATATGATTCATAAGTAAGATAATTACTAATTAATGTATGTGTTTGGTCACCTTTGTTTTCTTTTTTGTTGCTACTATCGGTCTTGCACTTTACTTGCTCAGTCTTCCTTTTACTCTTTGACATTAGTCATCAAGGACACTAACCCCTAGCCAGACGCCTTGGCGCTGAGCGCCTCATCCCCTCTAGGTGGTCATGTCCCCTTTATAATTTAATCTCACTTTTTGGGTCCTTTCTATCCATTTGAGCATCTTATCTTTTTGGTAATCAAACTTTTCAGGTTAATTACAAAATTCAAGAAAAGGAATCATATTAATATAAATTTATGTGATAATAATAAGGGACCAAACATTAAGCTCTCAAGCCCACACTAAAAAGAATCCATGAACTAGGCAATGTGAACATGCCCTCCAACCAATCTTTGACTATGTAAACCCCATCATGGTCGAGAAGGATGTGATAAGTGAATTTTTAAACTTTGTTTCATGTGTAGGTAAGTTGGCAGGAGATAATTCATAGATTCATTTTGATTCACCTAGAAGAAGTTTCTCCCATAGGCCTAAAAAGGCCTATTTTCAAACTTCTGACACTTGCAAAGCACCTCCCTATAATTCCTCCAAGTAGTGTATGATAGATCTATGTGATCATTTGAGGTAGTTTAGGAAAGTTCTAGAAGAAAATCAAGGTTTAGGAACAAGTTATACAAAATAAGGGTCTTTATGAGAAAGGTATTGGGAAATGCATGTTCTAAAAAAGATAGTCACCTTGTTTGAAGAGTTTTAGAGCCTTGTAAAGAGTTAGAAGCTCATACCCTAGGAATTAGAGATATAAATATCTACTTCATGTTGGAATCATCAAGGAAATATTTTGGGAATTTTGAGAGGTGGAAAATCATCTGACAATGTGACACAAAGGCCCTTGTATAAGTTGTAACTTGTTAAAAGGTTTTCAAGGAGACTCATGAAGATTTGAGAGCCTAACCAAATATCAAATGAAATTATATTTATTTCTCTTCATATCCCATATGATGTGTTAGTTCACAGTGATCATAAACTCTTCCTATCACTCAATTTAGTGGCACACACCTTGAGGAAAAAGTGAAAATATGGGTAAAAAATGATGAATAACTCATTTTAAATGACTTATAAATATTCTCATTGGATTCATTATCATTTTCCATAAATTTTCATATATTATACAACCAAATTTTGTTAATTTTTGACCCCGAAATGAAAGAAATAAAATTTGGTCCTTACGACACCAATGTGTTACTTGCCAACAAAAATGTGAAACAAAAAAAGTGTTACCAATCGGTAACAAAATGGATGTATTACAAGAAAATAACAAGAATTTTGATGCGTTATGGGAAAAATGGAGATTCCATGACACCGAGAAAATATTTTGATGACGGTGGAACAAAAGATGATTCGGATCAAGTTTTTATGACAAGTGAGAACAAGAAAGAAGAATTTGATGACGGCTAGGAACAAGAAAATGTGTGTTGACTCGAAATGAAAAAAAATGTGATGTTAATGAAAGGTATTTGACATGAAAACTTGGAACACCAAAGGTCAAGAATTCAAAGGTCACAAGTGGCGAAGGAACACCAAAGGTCAAAGCTGAAAAGTCAACAATCACGAAGGAAGGTGAAAGGTCATGTGGGGAGATGAAAAGTCAGTCTTATACACTATAAATATGAATGGCACCCTCATTTCGAGGCAATGGTTAATACTTGTTTACTAGCTCTCACTTTGTCTTTCTAGAAGCAAGTGCCTTCATTTCTTTTCATCTATATATATATTTCTATCTCCATCTCAACTTATACTCCAGGAGCATTGTAAATTGTGCAACATGATGCAATAAGACTTTGTGTTTCTTGTTGATTGTTCCTCTTTCTTTGCAAATGGTTTCTTCTAATTGATGCAAGTGAAATGTTTCTAGTTTTAATGCAAAAAACTTTGCTATGCTATTTGTTGATTAAAATCCCTTTCTCAGTTTTCTCTCTCATCTCCTCACTAAACAATTTTCTTCTCTTGTATTAAATACAATACAATTTCCATAGTTTAGGGAAGTATTCTTGTGTGATCCTCGGTCTTTAGCCACCCCAAAAATAGTTTAGATTGTTTTCATTTCCTTGTTTTCAATAAATGGAGCTTCCCCATTCAAGTAGAGGGACTCAATCCCACACACTGTTGGTGAGAGTCCACTAATTTTCCCAATCGAAAATTATTTTTCCAATAGTTTTTGGTGCCCACCATGGGGCAGATTTAGCATATCTACACCCAATTTTTATTCCACAAAATCCAAAAAAATTGTATATTCCAAAAATAAAAAAAAAATCTTGAACTTGAAAAGTCATTGAGCCTTATGTCTTTCACTAATGGCTATCCTTAGTAATCCCCCAGTCCTTAGGCCTAAGATTCTATTCCATACCCAAGAGGATATTGCATCGAACTTGAGGGATGCTATTTGGCACAATAGATTGAGCTTCTTCCATTACCACGCTACTACAAGAATTCTAGATTCTGAAGAAGAACATGTAGAAAGCCTTGGAAAGAGTGAGACAAGTTCAGAACCAGCAAAGGAGAGCCTAGAATAATCTTGTTTGAATTGTACATTTCAAGTTGGCTGATAAAAGGTATACAAGATCTTCCAAGAGCTAGTGGTGTGTTTGATCCTAACTTTGAAGAACAATTGCAATCTGATTTCAGACTTCCTATCAATCAAATTGCAAGAAGAATAGGTCAAAATACTCCCCACAATTTGATCATACTTTGTCTTTTGAGTCCCTTGTTGATGGAGTTGTGGTCAAACCTTTGAACTACATTCCCCACAAGAGGAAGTTGTTAAAGAAGATCTTGAAAGAATCAAGTCATTCTCAAGGATTTGAAGAAGAAGAAGAAGTCAAGAGGAAGAACGACCAATGGCTCAACAAGCACCACTTCCCTAGGGGAAAATACAAGTCCTTTAGCTCTCACCCCACCTCTACATGATCTACCTAGAGGGTCGAGAAATAATTTTCCCAAGTTTCATGGTGATGGGAAGCAACATCCAGATGACCACATTGTGGCCTTCATCACTACTTGTGGAGTGTTGGGAGTTGGATATGAAGATGTATCAGTCACCTTTTGTAGAATCTTTGCAAGATGCAACAACAAACTGTTCTACCACTTGCCTACCATAGTCTATAACTAACTGAATGACATGAAGACCAAGTTTGAAAAGAGATTCAAACTTGTAGAGGATATGCTCATGCACTTTTGGTCTAATGGTCTCAATTGAAGAAAGAACCCTTCAAACCAATGAGGGAGTTCATGGAAAAATTCAATAGGATGCTTTACAAGATTCCTAAGTGGCCCAACCTATCAAGACAACAAGCTAAGTTTTTCACAAATGCCCAACTTCCTGAGGTGAGTTATATGCTAAGAAGAACTCAACCAATGGATTTGGATGAAGCAAAAAATCTTGCAATTGAAGTGGAGGATGATCTGATCATGTCAGGGAAGATAAAGAAAGGTCATGTAAGGAGAAAGGCCAAAGCTCAAACACAGGTACCACATATTCATTAGTTCAAAAATTGGCTAATGATGTCTTGTCTCTCAAGAAGCAATTGGCTCAAGTTTTTGTGAGTAGAGAGGCACTAAGAAGAACTTTCCAAATAGACAAAGGATCGGCCCACCACCTCAAATACTTTCTCTAGAGGCTCCCCTTGTAAATGTATCTGTGATACACAGGGTGATGATGAAGATGAGATTGTTGAAAAATGATGATGATGAAGAAGAAGAATATGGGATTGAAATTGAAGAAGTTGATGATGCTGAGATTGGGTATTTTGAATACTCATCTGGAGATGAAAGTGAAGAAGGTGATGCACCAAGTTTCTCTTGTGTAGTGTTCACTCATTCTCAATCAAAAAAAAAATTCTTCCATACTACCCCCCCAAGAAGAAGAAAGATGCATAGATTCTCCCATGGTGACTCCATATAATAAAATAATCAATAGAGGAGTTGTACTTCCACCTTCTATGGACTCTGCTAAAGAAAAACCAGACCTTGTGGCAGCCAAGAAGACCACAACTGAAACAAGTAAGTCTCCTAAGTCTACATCTATTTAAAACATCTTCTTCTAAGGTTTCTAATGCTACTTCCAAAGCAATAAATGTATCTAGAAAAACTTCTGAGGTACCTAATAAGCCATAGTAGCTTCCAAGTCTACCTCTGCTACTAAAGTGACCCCTGCTTCCAAAGTAGTGTCTTCTTCCAAAATTCCACCTCAGAGACATCTACTTCATCCTCTTTTGATATCATAGACCATGTCAAAAGGTCTAAGGTCCAAATCTCTAAGTTTGAATATTTGCAGACCCATCTAGAACAGTTTGATAAACTAGTCTGGTTTATCAAAGGTAGTAACCAAAATCCCAATTTTCACACCCTCTTCCAAAGGGTTACTACCGACTCCTCCTTCCCCATCATCTCAAAACATGCTAGCCCTAAGTGCATCCAAGATTGAAAAGGTGAACCATTCTACCTTTCTCTTCTTATTGAGGCTACCAATTGAACAATGTATCATAGACTCAGGTGCTTCTAATAATGTGATGCCAATAAAAGTAGCTAATGCCCTTGGTCTGACTCTAACATGGGCTAAAGGTTGGTGTTATTCTATGGAAACTAAATAAGTCCCACTTGTGGGAAGAATAAAGGATGCCCAAGTTTCTTTAGCTTGATTTCCCTAGAAGAAAGTGTTATTGACTATCCTAGTAGCAAAAATTCTGGCCTCATATGGGATGTTGTTGAGCAGAAGCTTTTACAGAGATTTGGGAGGAGAAATTCAGATGGACTAGTCTTCAACAATTATTCCAGTCAAGGGCCAAATGAAAAATTTTTCCAATGAGAAAAATGAAATATACAGTGCAAAAATCAGAAGATCCTAGGGATATTCTTTATCAAGATAACGACATGGGAATTACTTCATGACTTCTAGAGGAAATGATGATGTGCCTCTTATATCAGAAGAAGATGAAGATAGACTATGGACTATGGAGTTTGATGGAAGCATTGCAGTTCAGGTTCCGAGCTGGTGTGGTTTTTGATTTCCCCATCAGTGAGTTGTTTCCTTTTTCTTTCAAGCTCCAATTTGAAAATACAAACAATACTGCAGAATATGAAGCCCTTCTCTTAGGCATGGATATAGCTGATTCCATGGGAATCAAACAATTGAGATGCCTAGGAGATGCAGAGGTAATTGTGAAACAAGTTTGGAATCAATACCAAGTGAAGAATTCATGGCTAAAAATTACAGGAATAGAGTATGGGATTACATTGAATCCTTTGATGCTTTCTCTATACAAGTTGTTCCCATGAACAAAATGAAAATGTGATTCTCTTGTTGTGTCAGTTCTTTGATGATACCACACCCATCTTTTGATAAAGATAAATATTCCATAGAGATGGTTTTCAGACCTAGTGTGCTTGATAATGTAAATCACTAGCAAGTTTTCAATGATGATAAATCAGCTCTTGGCCTTCTTAGAACAAGAGATAATTTCAACAACCTCTTCTTTGAAGGAAGTGAGAACCACATAGGGATTCAACTTCAAAAGAAGAAAAAAAGGTGAAGTTGAAGAGGTTGATTTTGATGGAGTGCTCATGTTAAAAAGGTAATAAGATTCCTAAGGGCCTAGTCTCACTTGAAGAATTGTTTGATAGGCATGATAGATATGTGAAAGATAAAGCTAAGGAATCTCCCAAGAGCTCTGCTAATTTTGAGAAGGTAAATATTGGAACAAGAGAAGCAACCCCAATTTGTGAATATAGGGAAATGTTTCTCACTAGAGGAAAAGAGAAGCTTTGTTTCATTATTGAAAAATATTCAGATGTATTGGCATACTCTTATGATGAATTGAAATCTTTCAAACCAAAGAGATGCAACACACAATACCACTCAAGTCTGAAGAAAATCCATTCCAAAAAAAAGAAAAATAATATAATCCAAAGATTTTTGGAACAATCCGAGAGGAAGTGTTGAAAATGTTGAATGCAAGGATCATTTTTCCAATCCATCACTCTACATGGGTGGAAAATATTGTCCTTGTCCGAAGAAAAATGGAGAAATAAGGATTTGTGTAGACTTTTAGAATCTGAACCAAGCTTCTCTAAAGGAAAATTATCCACTTCCAATCATGGATCAGATTTTACAAGTAGTCACAGGTTCAGAAATGCTTTCCATGCTTGGATGGATTCTCCAGCTACAATCAAATTGAAGTTTCTCAAGAAGATCAATATAAGACTACTTTTACAACTCCATGGGGAACCTTTTCCTACAAGCGGATGCCATTTGGTCTCATCAATGTGGGGCCACATTTCAAAGAGAAATGGACTTGGATTTCAAGGATTTGAAGAAAAATGTATTTTCATTTATCTAGATGATCTCACAGTCTTCTCTAAGAAGAGAAAGAACATTTGATACACCTTGAACAAGTTTTGCTAAGGTGTCGAGAACATGGCATATCATTGAATCCAAAAAATTCAATCTTTGGAGTGACTAAAGGAAAGCTCTTAGGACATATTGTGAACAAGGAGGGAAAAAATATTGATCCAAAAAGGGTGAAAGCTATTCAAAATATATCCTTTCCCACAAGCAAGAAGGGAGTTCATTCATTTTTTGGTAAAGTCAACTTCCTTCACCACTTTGTTCCAGATTTTTCTAAGTTAACCAAAGCATATTACTAAAATGATGAAGCCCCAAGAGAGTTTCAAGTGGAGTAAGGAGGAAAAGAAGCTTTTGAGAATATCAAAAGGCCATAGCCAAAGCTCCACCTTGGTATGTCTGATTTCAATAAATATTTCATTTTGTATTGTTATGCATCTGAGCACACTATTTCAGCTATTTTAGTTTAGAAGAATGAGGAAGGGCTTGAGTCTCCTATTGCCTTCATGAGCTTCCCATTGAAGAATCATGAGCTCAAATACTCCTCCATTGAAAAGCATGCTTATGTGTGGTCAAGGCAAGTCAAGAATTTCAGATTCTACATCCTACACTCTCACACCATTGTAATGGTTCCTGGATCATCTATAAAATCTATCTTGACTCAACAAGATCTTGGAGAAAAAAGAGGAAACTGGGTGTCAATATTCAAGAGTATGACCTGAGATAAGGCCATCTAATCTGGTTAGAGGAAATGGGTTATGTAGGTTGATAGCTGAAGATGAGTCTCTCATGAATAAGTATGAAGACAAATAATGCCATTGCTATGGATGCATAAGTAAGGACTTCCCCCCATGTACTCTTTGTAAATACTACCAATGAGTGGTATAGTGATATTTTACTTCCTCACTTATGGTGATTTTCCAAAGCATATGGATTACAAGAAAAGAAGGACCTCTCAAGCTCAAAGTTACAAGGTATGTGATTTGGAACCATGTATTGTATAAGAGAGCCCTTGATGGATGTTTCTTAAGGTGTGTTGATAAAGAGAAACAAGAGCAATTGCTAAAAGCATATCATGACCAAGCTTGGTGGACATTTCTCTGCCATGGTCACTACACACAAGATCCTTCGAGGGAGGTACTATTGGCCTACTCTCTTTCAAGATGCTCGAAATGGGTATCTAAGTGTGAGCCTTGCCAACAATTTGTGGGAAGACCACAACTCACTGCACTTCCACTCAGACCGTGTGGTGATTGAAGAGCCTTTCCAACAATGGGGTCTAGACTTCATTAGTGCTCTTAATCCTCATTCTAGTGTAGGTCATATCTTCATGCTCACAACAATGGACTACTTCACTAAGTGGGTGGAGGCCATACCAGTCAAGCAAGCCAATTTAAAATGGTATGTAACTTCATCAAAGAAAATATTATTGTCCATTTTGGCATTCCACAAAAGATAGTTGTTGATAATGCCACTTATTTCTCTTCTATGGAATTAACTAAGTTCTGTTATGGATACAAAATATCCTTAGCCCATGCATCTAACTATTACCCTCAGGGAATGGTCAAGTAGAATCTAGTAATAAGAATCTTGTGACAATTGTGAGGAAGCTCATAGATCAAAATCAAAGAAATTGGCACAAGAAGCTATATGATGCACTATGGGCTGATCGGATCACTCCAAAAAGATATTGGTATGTCTCCATTCCAACTCCTATATGGGATAAATGTAGAAGTTCCAATCACTATAGAGTTACCAACATGGCATTGTAATTGATCAAAGTAGTAGAAGATGGATGAGTTCCAAGACTCACTTGGATAAAAAAGGATTTTGTACTTGGAGAAGCTATGTGAAGATAGGGTGTTGGTGGTTGATAGGATAAAGGACCATCAATTGAAAGTAAAGAAATTTTTTTGATAAGAAGGCAAAGAAAAAGATTTTTATTGGTGATCTGGTCCTACTATGGGATAAAAGGAGAGAACCAAAAGGAAGCCATGGAAATTTTGATTCATTATGGCTTGGACCATTTCAGATATGTGACATATGTGGGAGAAATACTTTCCAACTATCTTATCTAGATGGCACTCACTTGGAATTTCCTCACAGTGGGAAATACCTAAAATTATACAAATAGTGAAAGCGGGTTGTCCCCTCACATGTACCATAGGTGAATATAGGTGTTTGTTTTTTCCCTTTGTGTTGTGTGTTTCCTTTCTGTCATGTGTTTTATTTTTTTCTTGTGTTGTGTTTAATAAAGAAAGTTTTGTTGTATCCACCCTTATTTTGTAATGACTCCTATAGCCCAATGGATAAGGCATTGGTCCTCTTAGTGTCTTGAGATTTTGGGATTCCTACTTGCCCCATCTTCACTTTGTTCAATCCAAGACAAGTCCCAAGCTAGAGACATTTTTTTCATGCTAAATTTCTAGCATAAAAATTTGAAATTTTGGCCATGACAATCAAGCCCACACTCAAAAAAATCCTTAACCGGTAATGTGAACTTGCCCTCCAACCAATCTTTGACTATGTAAACCCCATCATGGCTGAGAGGGATGTGCTAAATAGATTTTTAAAGTGTGTTTCATGTGTAGGTAAGTCTAGTAGGAGACAATTCATAGATTCATTTTGATTCACCTAGAAGGAGTTGCTCCTGAGGCCCAAAAAGGCCTATTTTCATACTTTTGCACCTGCAAAGCACCTCCTATGGGATGTACCAAGAAGATATAATGCCTCTAAGTAGTGTATGACAGATCTATGTGATCATTTGAGGTAGTTTAGGAAATTTCTGGAAGAAAATCAAGGTTTAGGAACAAGTTATACAAAATCAGGGTCTTTATGAGCAAGGTATTGGGAAATGCATGTTCTAAAAAATCTAGTCACCTTGTTTGAAGAGTTTCAGGAGCCCTATTGTAAAGATTTATAATCTCATACCCTAGGAATTGAGAGATAAAATATCCTACTTCATGTTGGAATCATCAAGGAAATATTTTGGGAATTTTGAGAGGTGGAAAATCATCCGACAGTGCAACAAAAAGGCCCTTGTATAAGTTTTAACTTGTCGAAAGGTTTCAGAGACTCATGAATATTTGAGAGCCTAACCAAATCTCAAATTAAATTTTATTTAGTTCTCTTCATATCCCATATGATGTGTTAGTTAAACATAATGAATAAATATTTTTAAATACTTATAAATATTCTCATTAGATTCATTGGAACTTTTCCATAATTTTTCATATATTATACGACCAATTTTTGTTAATTTTTGACCCCGCAACGAAGAAATAAAATTAACAAAATTTTATTTCTTCGCTTTGGGGTCAAAACTTAACAAAATTTGGTGAGAGTCCACTGATTTTCCCAATCAAAAATTATTTCACCAACATGTCTCATCCTTTACACTCATCATACATTCCCATCATCATTCCCCTATGACACACTCTTGTGTTATGGTTCACAAACAATGTTGATGGCACATTATGCACATGAACTCACACACCGCATAGTAGACACTATGCATTACAAATCTTCACAAATCATATAATTTTTACATATACAATCTTTAATATCTTCTACATCATCCACACTTTGTTCTTTATACACCTATACATCGTACACATTCTACACATTACATTATCATACATTTTTACAATCTACACATCTTGCAATACACACCACACATTTTTCATCACACATTACATGTTTTACATGTCACATACTTACGACATTTTCTCATCACCACATCTACTACACATATTACACATTTTACTCATCTTATTATATACACCGCAATCATTACCCAACGACGTGCTCTATTCCAATGGTTCATACTCGACTGCTGAGGGTCCAAATAAAAGTGAACCTCACCTCATCACACCTACATCATTCTACACTTTAATCTTCACAATCAATCAATCAACCTTTTTAATCACACTATGCGACATTTTTAGCCATCACCTTCTTCACACATATCGTGATATACACTTTATGCTAAATCATCACCACTTTCTAGCATCTTATCCATACATCTCGTGATATACGCTTTGTGCTACATCATCACGTTTTCTACCATCACCATGTTCTTCTATTTCGTGATATACGCCTTGTGCTACATCATCATGTGTACTAGCATCTTACTCACCCATCTAGTGATATATGATTTAGGATAAATCATCACACATTCAAAATCCATCATCCCTATGTCACATACAATATCATCAATACATTACCATTCCACAATCATCACTCTATTCATCAACCCCTTTTCTACATACAACACATCGCTCAAACCATTTCCCGATGACACACTCTCATTTATGGTTCATTCTTGATCTGAGGGGGCATAAATAAATGAACCTCATTACATACATACACATCCACTTGGGGGACATATTTCCCTTGTCATTCACTTTGCATTCCATCCATCCACATCCACAACATACTACATATCTTGGTTGCATTTACTCTTGCTTACATTTACTTGTTACATGTTCAATTTGTTACACATGCTATTTAAATATGTTGTATGTAGTTATTTTTATCATACACACATGCGAGTTCACTTTCCTTTCTAGTTACGATCACATATTTTATAGATCCATTACATGCATCATGGATGCTTGGTGTAATACCTATTACCAGTCCCATAATGGTTCTTGGGGGCATCCACCATTGTACACTACAGTGTGTTATTGTATCATTTTATACTTAGCCCTTTACTTTATTAGATTATACACACTTTGACATACTTTTTATCTTTATAACATTCTAATGGGTGCTTAATGTGTAACATTTTTTTGTAGGGCTACTTGCTTCTTTGGTTATCTCGCTACATTGTTTGGAATTTCTTTCTCTTTATATGCTATTGTTTGCGGGATTTTCCCTTTGTATTGTGTGCACACTCATCTAATTGCGTCCACTACAACCTTGATTATCTTACAACATTGGGATTGATGTCCCATGTTTTCTACCCACTTTTGCAAACTACATTATCTTATTGTGTGTTTAGTTTTGTTCTAGCTTACACACTTGTGTGCTTAGATTACATTTCATCTTACACATGCATGTTTTCCTTTACTTGTACTAAAACTTGTCGCTTAGCCAATTTTTATGTGTTCCTTAGTTTCTACCAAGCACATTCCCTTCCCCTACAGAGAACAATTTCAAAACATCGGTTGGTCCTCTTTTGGGCCACATACTCTTTCGATGACATCGCATGAACCCCAAACGAGGAGGGGTATCATTTGGGTGAATCAGTCACCCCATACAACATTACACAAAATACAATACTTGATAAAACACAACTTATAGGGCTCGAAACAGGTTGGATCCTTAGCACAATGGCCTTTCCTGGATGCTCCGAGCAAGGGGCAATACAACGGTATTTCTTGGATGCCAAAGATCGGGGACAATTATACAACGATTGGTAGTTCAACACAGTCTACAAAACTTCATACACAACGGATTTTATAGGTCGATGCAGTCCTTAGCACATACACACCATTTGTAGTGGTTTTTACATGACAAAAAGTAGTTACAGAGTTGCGAGACATCACCGCACAATTCTCCCTACACTTCTTCCATTACATTGGCATGAGATCACTTGAAAAACTTGTGCATCGACATCATCTATAGGATCCTTTCTACACCCTTTTCTCATCATGGATCAGGTGCACATGTTCCTTTTTCATTTTCAACATTTACATACTTTCCTTACACATATTTTGATCATATACATGTGTATTTGACTACTTGTCAACTTCTCTTTTGTAGGTCCATCCATATGGGAAGTGGTAGTCAACAACATCACACACATTGAAACAAAAATAGGTACATCACGACATCTACACATGTGCTCCCCCTAGGTTCATTTTCATCATCACGTTTCACACTTTTTCCTCCTTAGCATCCATGCTTTACATTTTTATCATTCCACACTTTGTCTAGTCCGTCGGCATGCTTTTTCTACATCAATCTACATGGTTATTAGGTATGCATCTCTATCGAATTTATATTACCAAGATTTCCACTCATCAACATAAAGTGGGGGCAAATGTAGACACACAATCATGCAATTTTTGTAATTATCTAGTCTTGATTACATACTACTATTCATATCATTCCGAAGTAAGAAAATTACTAATTAACCCATGTTTTTGGCCACCCTTCTTTTCTTTATGTTGTTATAGTTGGTATTGCACTCTTACTTGCTCAATATTCCTTTTACTCTTCGGAATTATTAATCATGGACATTAATTCCTAGAAAGGATGCTAACACAAGATGCCCTCATCCCCTCTCGTGCACCCTTGTCCCCTTTGTAATTTACTCTCGCTTTTTTGTCCTTTCTATCCATTTAATAATCTTATATTTTTGGTATACTTCCTTTTCGAGGTTAATTTCAAAATTCAAGTGAAGGAATCATATAAATATAAAGTTATGTGATCATAATAAGGGACCAAACACTAAACACTATCTATCACCACCTAAGGTTGCATCCATCAAGGAATTTAAGAGCTCTATTGCATCCATCTAGCTCCATCACAAGGGACATGGGCTGGTTTTCTTCATCACACTTCATAGAAGGGAAGTTCATTTTATTCCATGCACACATTTAATACCTTCTACATCTAGCTACTTGCTTGCTATCCATGTGTGATTGACCCAAGAGCAACCTAAGGAACAATTCTGCACACATAGAACTACATTAGGTATGAGATGTAGTACAACACTCAGTTGTAAGTCCACCATTGTGGCGACTAAGGACAGTTCGACCCCTCATTTTGCATCTTTATTTTTTAATATTTTAGGGTTTGTAGGTCTATATTTCATTTCAGCTTCTATTGATTCCATCCATCATTGTGTGAATCCATAGTGACAAATGGTGAGCATCATCAACATCTTACAACCCTGATAATTTGGGTTTTTGAGCATTTATGTAGACCCAGGAGCCCATAAAAAGGCCTAGGGCACCCATAGATGCCCCTGTCACTCTCCAAGCACCTAGTCTATCCTCCTCCAAATCTACAATTTTATGAGCTCTAGTGTGACGGTCATTGCTTCACATTCCTCTATTTTCTAGGTTTGTACACTTTCTATTACTTGGCGAACTAGGTAATGCAACTTACCATTCTTTGCACATTAGAGTTTCATTATTTATTGCTGAATTTACTTGTGTGTAATTTCTAAACTTCAGTATTCATTTATTTAATGTAATCTTGCATTCAGATTAGGCGTAATATTATATTTTAGCTTAATCATGAAGAACAATGAACATTAAAGAGCATAATTGATGTTAATAAGGTAAATTTCAATGTTTTAAGAGTCGAGAGTTAATTAAACGATAGTTTAGAGTATTCTTAAGTTGTGTATAAAGTACCAAAGGTCTTGGAAACACCTAATGGGTTGATCGTCACAAGAACTCACGTGATCTATGCTATGACAAGTTGCCATATCTTTTTTTTCAAATTATTAAAGGAGGACCCTTAGGTAGAATTTGCACATGTTCTATTCTCCATGAAGGGTTGTTGTAGCATTAGTTAGAATCTTAAGCTCAATGTCTTATTTAAGACAAAGGTGAAAAGAGCTAAGGTTAAGACCTATTTGACTAAGGACACTCTTGAGAACGCATAAGAGTGGATTTAGAATTTCTCTCACCCACGAGAGGCGGAATTTGATCAAGTATAATTGAGTATGCCATGATATTATTTTACGAGGTATGAATCCTTACAATTCTTCTACTTGGTATGGCCTTTATCAAACTTTCAAGCATGGTGTTGGTCTTTTTTTCTCCTAATGTGAAGCTAGTGATAGTTTATTGAATATTTTAGTGACTTTGACAAGGTATGAGCATACTTAGAGTAGGATATCATGATCTAAGATTAACAATTGAGAGATAACACGTCCTTTAGTTGAGGAGTGCATAGAGATTATAAGGAATATTGAACGTGTAAAAATAATGACCATATATATAGAGCAATTTTGCAATAAGGATGAGTTGAGCTAAGGTTGGCATCAAATTTTTGCTATCGAGCATGGTGCTCTTGAATTAATGTTTTGTTAGTGTTACTATGGATAATGTTATAAGCTTATAAATGTAGGGTAATAGCTAAAGAGGAAGACAAAGAAGGTTCTTGAGTAAATTGGTGACAAGAAGAATCTTATAAATCCATTGAATCCTTGAAATAATTTTTGAGAAAGGTGATTGCAAGTGAAGCTCATTGAATCATTGAGCCAAGAGATTAAGAAACTATAGTATAATAGACCTAGGTGAAGATATAATATTTTCAATAGACCAAGCAAGGAGAGAGATTAGGTTAGGTAATCATAGAGGTACCAAAATACTAAGAAGGGTTAGGTGAGGTAGCTAGTTGAAAGGTGATAGAGTACTTGCTGAGAAGAATAATTATATAGAGGCATACAATAGAAAGAGGTAAGAGCATATTAAGCTCAAAGAAAAATTCTAAAGGTAGACATGAACAGAGAGATGAAGGGCTTGATAGAAGAGAATTGTCACAAGAAGATGAAGAAATATGTCCAAAAGAGTAAGATGGATATGGAAAGAGAAACAAAGGAGATAAGAGAGAGGTTAGATTACCTAATGAAGCTGCTACAAAACCAAGGAAATGGTTGGAAGATGAAAAAGAGATTCAAATGGCCTTTAGAGAAATTTATTGTAAGAAGGATGAGGCACAATATGATTTCCTTCATAAAGGAAGAAGAGAAGAAACTCAAATCTCAGAGAGAAAGAGAGAAAGAAGATCCTAGAAGCAGAAAGAGGTATGAAAATCAGTCCTTAGAAGAAGTAGAAGAATTCTTCATATGTGAACTAGAAGAAGGACCAATGCTTGGTGAAGAAGAGATGAAAGAAGGACAAGATGATGATATCATGGAAGAATAAAGTAGTGATGAAAAGTATGAAGGAGAAATAAACAGATTTGAGGACTTGACAGGGGAAGATAAGCCTTTGAATTTTCAACATAACTATTCATATAAGTGTGTGTTTGCAAGTTTTGGTGAACATGGAGTTGAACATGGTATGAAAGAAGGATAATAAGATTTGTCTCTTGAGAATAAATGAAAAAAATGGGAATCAAGGATCTCAAGAAGATAGAGAAGAGGAGAATCATGAAATCAGTCTTATAACAAGTCCAAGAGAGACAAAAATTAGTCCACAAGATGATGGAAGAGTGAAGATTCCAAATGATAGGTATACATTTATCATGGTGAAATTTCAAGAAGGTGTATTTACAGGTGTTAAAGGAGAAATAAATCAAGGAAAAAAATGTATTATAAGCAATGGGATGATCTACATGGAGATGATAGCAAGGAAAACTTTAAAATTTAGTTTTCTACATCTACACAGAAAATTGGTGAAAATATGATAGAAAAAAAACATGGAATACTGATGGAGATGATGAGGAAATTATTCTAGGAGAAGGTAGATAAAAATATTGACAATAATATGAGAATGTTTCTATGGTTACAAGCCATACAAGGGAGGAAAAATTTAGGAAGAAAGATAAGGGCAAGGTGAAGTTTTCAAAGTTACGACAACATATGACAAGTTTTGAAAAAAAAAGAAAGTATAATGAACTTTCTAAAAATTTACATCAATTTAAAAGATATTTAAAGCCTTATAAAGAGGAATGATATCATCCCAAGGATGGAAGAGATTTTGAACAGAAAAAGAGGCATTCAATCTCAAGTTTTTATTGTAATATGATATGAAAATGGAAAAAATGTAGGTATAAAGCTTGAATACCAAGAAGATTCTAATGAAGATGATGTCAAAATAAAGAGGAGATCATTTCAGTAGTGGGGTAAGGAAGGATTTCAAGATTCCATGAACTATAGCAACAAAACTCAAGCAATGGTGGTCAAGGAGCAAATTTTAGTTGATTTTCATTCCACAATATCCATGATGAATTGGAGTCCATTCTACTTGGACTGGATTGGGTCATGTAATCAATTTGAGGGTAAGGTGTGTTTATCATATATTTTCTTAGTTAATCTCCTTGAGAATTAAGTGATTTTCGGAATAACTAGAGTCTTGCAAAAGTGTACATTTGGGTTAGATGATAAGTTGATGAATTTTATAAAGCAAGATATCTTTGAGGAAGTTTCTAGTAGATGGAAGAGAAGTTTATAGGTGCAGACCTCAAGAGGTCATGGAAGACAAAGTTTGAAAGGTATAAGGTTCTTAACACCTTCACAATGCAAACAATCTAGTGACCAAAATCAAACACAACCTAGAACAAGTAAGTGATGAGTTATTGAAATATGGGCTAAAGGTAAATGAGGAAGAGTTTTTTGGTTTTGATTATGATTTTAGTTTTCACTGTGTCAAAATAGGAAAAAAAGTCAAAAGAGAAAAAATAGATGGAAAAAATGACTTGAAAGTGTGTATAATAGACTTGAAGAAGAAAAGAATATACAAGAGTAGTCAGGAAATGGAAGTCAAAAAAGAGAAAATGAGAAAAGTTTCAGTTAGAGTTGAGAAAGTTTCAGTCCTTGAAAGGAAATTTTTAGTTCAAAGAGAAACTTCTAGGGTCAAGAGTGAAGACATTTCAGTTAAGAAACAAGTCGTTAGCACCAAAGACCATGAAACAAATTCAGATTTGAGAAAACTTGTTGAAATATCTCAAAGGAAATTCAAAGAAAATGAACAAAATAGGAAGGATGTGAGAGAAAAAAATGCAAAAACATCTTTACAAATAGGAATTCAAAGAGGAATTAAGGTTTTTAGTGATGAAATCAAGAGTGGATTAAGAAGGATAATGCCAAAATAGGGGAAGATTGAGGAGACAAATAAAAAAATATCGTATGAAGAGTGGAAATAATGATGATTTTAGGATAGAGATACTTGGAAATGACAAAAGTCAAGAGTTGGTCTTGACATAGATGAAGAAAGAGGAAATGGTGTTTGGAATGCAAATGAATATGAAGAAAGATTGAATCAAGAAAAAGATAAAAATTCTATGAGAATGCAAGAGAGAGAAAATATGCAAAGGGATGGAATAAGGAACATGAAGAAGAGTTGTTTTATTCTAATTTTTTGTTCCATATGTAGGTATTAAAAGGAACAATAAGAAGATTTTTCCAAGCCATGATCTCGTATGATAATAATACACCACATTATATTTTCAAAACAAAAGAGATAAAATATCATACATGGAAATCCATCATAATCCATAATGGTCAATACATTGAATTAGATCACATTACAATGATTTTAATTTCTCAATAAAAGGATGTATATATAGGAGGAGGGAAGTGTAACTAATACTTAGATCAATGGTGGAACTCCTACTAATTGATACAGTAGTTAAGTTAACTCCACAAGACTATCAAGCTAACTCCACATAACTATAAACTAACTCAACACAACTAGTAAGCTAACTCCACACAACTAGTACACGTAAGCAAGCTAACCCGACAAGTGTAGGGCTAACATAAGTGTAAGAATTACCATAATAAATAAATAATAACCTACACTAACACCCCCCATAAGCATAGCTTAGGTGGGTGAAAAATAAGGTGGGTCCTGACAACAAGAAACGATGAGGTACCCACGTCAATAATTGAGAAAAATGGACACCACAAGGTACTCAAAACCAGTAATAACAAAGTAGAGAGAAAATCTTGCTTGTAAGGCATCCTAAGAAGCTTATCTCCAAAAAATCGTATAATCTCAAGAAGTTTGGTGTGCACTGTGGTCCGAATCCACCGCTCGATCATAGAATTTAAAAAAAAAGCGGACACCGGGCTTCACCAAAATAGATCTATGTAAAGAGACTATCAATGGAGTGATGTTGAATGTGCAAAAAAACTCCAAACATAATTGATCAACTGCTATAAATAGGTGTGCCATGATTCAAGAATAATAACCAAGGCAATAAGGTAAGGACACAAAATCTAAAGAAATTGGAGTACCATGATCCAAAAAAGCCAAGGTAATGAGGCAAGAACACAAGACCCAAAGAAGCAAGATCAACTACTACAAATAGGTGTGTCATGACCCAAAACAAATAACCAAAGAAACAATAAGGACATGAGATCCAAAGAAATAGGAGTGCTACGATCCAAGAAAAGCCAAGGTAATAAGGCAAGAACACAAAACTTGAAAAAATAATATCAACACATAACAAAGTAAGGGCATGAAACTCGAAGAAGCAAATCAACACCACACCCTCCCATATAGCTGAATGGGTAGATTGATGCTACAAATTTGTATGATTTTTCAAAATAACTACTCGGATATTGACAAAGTAACACCGGGATTCACCATAATAGTTACCCCCATAAGAGAGACTGTCAACATGCCAAAAAAGTGTCAAAATATAGATATAAAATCTCTCAACAAACAAGAGAGATATAAATGTTGGCACTTTATAATTGAGTGTGTGTTACAAACATGACATTTTAAATTTTTAGTTTATTTCTCAAAATAAATAGTTCCAATGGAACAAGAACGAAAAAGAAATTTTGAAAAAATGACACTCAAATCTGAGTTACTGATCAAAAGATACAAAATTTTCAAGTTTGTGCTTTAATATTTATTTAAAAATAAATAAAATGCCCTGTAGTCTTCGATTTATTTTCTGGAAAAAATTTCCAATTCTATATCTACAAAATGAAAGAAAAAAATCCAAGATCGAACGTGAAAAACCCAGAAATGGTTTTCCTAGATTTTCTACCTCTCTGGCATGGATTTTCAAGATCCTAATAATTAGCATAGATATACAAGATCCCCAAATCCTCGGGACACAGGAACTCTCTAAAGCCGAAGGAAAAACCCATTACTAAATGTAAAAATCCTAGAAATGGTTTTTCCAAACATTTTACCTCCCAAGGCACGAATTTCTAAAGGGATTCACAAATATTCAAATCCTCTCCACATAGGTACTCTACAAAGTAGAAGAAAAAAACCCAAAAAAACCAAAAACCTTTTTTTTGGACTTTCTACTTGCCCTGAAAAAAATTCTTCCCTTGGCACAAATTTATATGATTTTCACATCCTCGTCAAACATGAACTCTATAAAGTGGAAGAAAAAAATCCATTACCGAACGCATAAAATACAAAAACCATTTTTCTAGAATCTCTACTTCCTCGCGAAGATTTCTTCCCCAACACGGATTTCTAAAATTTCTAGATCCTCTCCAAATAGGAACCTACAAAGCGGAAGAAAAAACCCAGTACCAAATGCAAGAAAAACCCACAAACCATTTTTTTGGACTTTTTACTTCCCCAAAAATATTTCTTCCCCTTACATGAATTTCCAAGTGGATTTGTACGTATCAATGTCTCGCCTCTGCAAAACCAATTAAAAATCATAAACAAATTGTCTTCTTCAATAGCCAAGTTTACAGTTGTTTTGGGGTTTTCCGCCTTCTGAATCCAACAGATCCCTTCGCTTTTACGTAAAATAGATACTACAAAAAGTGCTAACAAATTATAAAATATATGAAAACAAATAAAATCTTGCTTGCAAAAAAACTTACAGATGGATGTATACATCATCTATAGTTCTCGATACCATGAAGGGAACAATAAGAAGATTGTTCCAAGTCACGATCTCGATGATAATAACACACCACATTAGATTTGCAAAGAAGAAGAGATAAAATATCATATATGAAAATCCATCATAATCCATAATGATCAATACATCAATTAGATCACATTACAATGACTTGAATTTCTCAATAATAAGGATGTATATAGAGGAGGGAAGTGCAATTACTACCTATATCGCTGGTGAAATCCCACTAACCGATATTGGTAGTTAAGTTAAGTCCACAAGACTAGCAAGCTAACTCCACATAACTAGAAACTAACTCAACACAACTAGTAAGCTAAATCCAAAAACTAGTACACCTAAGCAAGCTAACCCAACAAGTGTAGGGCTAACATAAGTGTAAGAATTGTCTTAATAAATAAATAAAAGGAGAAATAATAACCTACACTAACACAAGAAAGGATGAAAACCATACAAGAGAAAGAATGTTTCTCACTTGAAGAGGATGGATAATCAATAAAATATCTAATATTCAATGAAACCATGGAGTTTACACCAACATTGAGATCATTTTTTTAATATACAAGTGACAAAGATGGAGGAGTCATGAGCAAAAGCAACAAGATCAAGGAGCAAGAAATGATGAAGACTCATGAGCATGAGCTCATGGAAAAATTTCATGCTGGGTAATTTGATGCAGGAGCATCATTCATTTTCTATGAATAATGTTCAATTGTGTTTGAGGTCACCAGAGGGTCAGTAATAATGGTTCCTCCATTTCTTCTATGTTCAAATTCAAAATTTGAGTGTGAATTGTAATAGTAAGTGTTATCCAATTTCCCCGTGGTTGAATTGATAACATACATCGATTCTCAACTCCCAGAAAATTGATTGATCCAGTGGCAAGAATCATGTTTCCACGGTCCCCCCATATTTTTTTCCTAACTCTCCGTCCAGTTGAAAAGAGCAAGCTCGAGAAAATGTAAAAAGTTGCGAAAATAAGCTTGGAACAGGAAAATTGTGAAAATTGGCTAAGTCTTAGTTCTCGCGGAAAGTTGGAACAGTTGGGACATCAAGACGCGATCGGCCGAAAAATCCTCCAGCGGTCCGCGAAAAGGGACATCTCGGGACGGAAGGACGCGCAGATGCGGGAAGCCGATCCGGCCAAAGGAGGAAGAAAATCGACAAACAGATTGGGACATTTGGGTTGTAAAGGCGCGGATCGCCAGATCGGGCGAACCGGAAGAATTTTTCCCGCGAAGCACTGGGACATTTGGGACAAATAGACACGAACTGGCCGGTTCGGCCGAAACAAGAAACTTCAGCACAAGGAAAAGTGGGATAGTTGGGACAAAGGGACGCGTGGGACGCGGATAGCTGAAAAATCCAAAAGCCAATCAGATTGCGCCACGTGTCATCGGCAGATAAGGGACAAGGAAGCCCATTTCGGGCGGATCGGAAGTTTTTGTCCCAGACAGCACTGGGACATCCGGGACAAATGTACGCGAAGGACGCGAAAACCCGAAAAGCCCAAAAACCAATGAGAAGCTGCCACGTGTCCTCACCAAGGCATGTCAGAGAGGTCAAGAAACCCGACAGCAGGGGACATGTCGGAGGGGTCGGAAAGCCCGACAACAAAGGAAAATTTGGATAATCTGGCGGAAGCGGGTTTCGGGAAAACATAAACATGAAGCATATGTCGAGCCATCCTCCAAGTCCGATGCAAATGCAGAGGAGAATCCCGAACCCGACAGGCTGAAGACCTTGCTCATCCAATCAACACATGACACGTGTCATCCAGGTGGCGAAGCGCGGGAAAAGCTTTTCAAATCCATTTTTGCCTGTTTTCTTCAAATCGTCATATCTTTTGATCCAGAGCTCGATTGCACGCTTCTTTATATCAACGGAAAGATGTTGAAATTCTCTACATGATTATGGGATCTATCTTCAATTTTGGTGTAGTCTTGAGAGAGAAAGTATATAAACAGCTCGACGCATGGTAATGCCAAGTGACGCTTCAACAACCACCTTTAATGCAAAGCAGATGAATTCCCACCGTTTTGCCGTGATCCACCGCTTCTACCATAATGAGATGATTTAAAATGTGACCTAGAAGTGGTTGTGGTTTCAAATTTCCTCTCTTCCCTCTCTCTTTCTTCCTATATATTGTGCATGATTGGCTTCTTTCAAAAGAGGAGACATAACAAGTTGTTCATCTTTTCTGCTCTGCCCTCCCTTCTTTTCTTCTCTAGGGTTGAAAATGGAGCTCGAACCTCCTCCCCGCTCTCGTAATGGTGTTTTTTCCTTTTACTAATGAAATGATGTTCTCAGTGCAAACTTCGGAGCAACAAAAAACGTGTTTTGTGATGCATCTGTCCATCCTTGCTCGTTCTTCACTTGTTTTCCTCTTGCCTCTCTTCATTGCAGGTATTTGTGCATGTTTGAATGTTCATTGCAGGTCTAGAGCTGTGTTCATGGAGTTTTGGGAAATTTTCTGTGTGAAATCTATCCTTGGGCCTGTGATGCATCTGTCCATCCTTCCCATTGCTCACCTCTCTTTGTCCCATGGCAGTTTTGATAGAGGTTCAACATTCTCCTTCTCTGGTGTATCACCGTTTTAGTGTAGGCTTTTGCTATTTTTCCCTTCTCTCTCTCTCTCTCTCTCCTTGGCATGGTTAGATTAGGATTAGATTAGCTTGCCTGCACTGGAATAGCTTGTGGCGGTGGTAGTTTAGGAGCAGAACCACCTTCTCTAGAGATTCCTTTCTCATTTTACAGGTCCCACACCTGGAGAAAGGATTCAATGTTGTGCAATCACACTAGATGCCTGAGTGATCAACCTAGAAGCCTGATCTGCATCCAGGGGTGCTATGATTTTGCAACAATAGTTTTGGCACGCCGGTGGGACCTTAGAGGTCTTCCACTTCATCTTTTGTAGGTTGGTGTGTTCCTGTGAAGATTTCAGCCTTTGGAGGCACTTGCAAACACATCTGGCGACTCCATCTGATCAACAACCCATTTCTGAAGTTGCAGACCCATTTTCCATCCATTCCCGTTCATCCTTCTTTCCATCTCTTTCATTCTTTCCCATTCCATGAGGTTGTGCAATCATGACTTCATTTCCATCATGGAATTCACATCAACAACAATAGTATATTCCACCTCCAACATGTTTTACAAATCCTCCAAATCAACATTTTGAGCATTCAAGATCATGCATACCCATATGAGCAGCGCAGTGCAAATTCAGTTTGGCTATGGAGCCTTCCAAGAGCAAGAGTATGCATACAATGAAGACCATCGATCCAAGATGCTTTGTCTCATTGGAGAAAATCCAAAAGATGGAGGCAAAGATGGTGCGATCCCGAGCAACAACTCGATGAGAGCTTTCAGAATTGGTTGTAGGACTCCTTGTCCATGGGGAGGCCCTTTTCCAAGACACTTCAGCCCTCAAGAGAAGCTGGACTTCATGATAAAGATGCTGCCCCAACTTGCACAGTGGATAGCAGAAATAGAGGCCTATACATTCGGTGTTGAACAACCTTGTCAATGGGTAAGTTCTACACCATCATCTGGTTTTTCTCTTCCCGTTACTCAAGCAACATCATCTCATTTGGACTTGCAAATTTCAAACCCTCCATCTGCTGTCCCAAATGTTGAATCTATGTCTCCACCTCTCAGTCTTCCATCTCATCTCGATTCTTCTTTCCTTTTCCCTTCCAAACAGTCATTCCCTCCACAAGAGCTAACAGAAACACCCCCTCCTCCAAAGAAACAAGAGGTTTCACTGCCTCCACCACCACAAAAATTTGTAAAATCAGTTGAGTTTCAACCCATTCCTCCTTTTGCATTCCCAATTCCATGTGGGGAAGAAGAAATTGAAAAAATCACGGCAAGGACAGCAAGAGGAAGAGCCAGGAAAAGAAGAAATGATTAAGAGCTTAGTAAGTTTGGCTCTTAAATTTGGAATTGAGAAGATCCCTTTGCTGGTAAAGCCTACAGAAGAGGCTAAGGTTGAACAAATGGTGGTTAAAACTGATTTTGTGGCAGCAGAAGAAGAGCAAAAGGAAGAAAGCTCAAAGAAGATCTTGCAGTCCTCCCAACTTGTCCTCTAGAGCAGCAGATCAAGAGTTTGACTTAAAAGACTTCATGCTTTGGAGGAAGAGTTATATCAAGAGCAAGATTTCCTTCGAGTAATAGAGGAGGAGAAGTTGCTCCAAATCCAAAAGAAGAGGAGCACATTCTAGCTGTGGAGGAGGAAAGTGCAGATCCAAGGGCTTTGAGCACAAAGCAGGCTACAGGAGAACCTTCGCTTCTTCTTTCCACTTCATCTCTCTCAAGTTCTAGTCAAGAGAGAGTTTGATCTCTCAAACTCAATATTGAGAGTGAAGGAAACCATGGTGGTCAAGTTGCAGATCCAGAGGACACCATGGAGGAAGTTGAACATGAACAGCGGGACAGCAATGAGGCAGTTTACCTGTCAGATTTGGAGGACTGTTTTGATGGAGAAGAGCCGGTTGAGTTTTCACCATTCTCTCTTTCATCTTCCACATTCCAAACACCAGAGCCTGCTGTCATGAAGGAGAGCATTCATTTGCAGCAGCCCGCATCTTATAGCAGCTCTTTGGAATCAAAATTGGAAGATTTTAATCTTCCATGTTCTTCATTGGAGGAAGAGAAAGGACAGAAGAATTCCACCATTTCTTCCACATCATCCATTCAAGAGGGTCTACAAGAAGACTCCATTCTTGGAGTTGAAACTCAGAGCTATGGGCATATCAAACGGATCAGACCTTGCCCAATCAGGTATTTGGCTTCATTGGAGCCAAAGGAGAAGCCACAACCAGTCATGCTTGCTTCAGAGCATGAGGGTGAGCTACAAAGTACCAAGGATCAGCTATCATACCTCTTCAATCCAAATGCAGAGCAACTAAAAGAGGTATTGAATTTTCCTTCAGCTGATACCTTGATGATCTGGATGGAAGACCAGCTTCTTGTTGATTTTCCACTCATCCTAACAGCCATGATCAGCTCCAAATCAATTGCATGGCTGCCAATTTTGAAGAAAGGAAGCTATTTCTCACAACCAGTTGTAGGGTTTGTTTAGCTTGCCTTTGCTTCCAGTTAGAGTAGAGTAGCTAGGTTTGCTTTCAGCAGAAGAAGTGCTTGTGCACACTCTGCATGTTCCATTTGGGGCATGTATGATTTTCAGTTTTGTACATAGTTTTTGGTGTTGCTGGTTTTGCTCTTGCACAGTTCTTTTCAGTGGCATTTTGGTGAGAACAACTCCATGCCCAGTGGGATTCAAACGGTTCAGAGGGAAGTTTTCAAAGTTCAGATCAGTTTTCAGGCTACTACTCATGACTCCATGCCCAATGGATTGCTTCAGGCAACTGGTCTTTTCATCTAGCAGGCAGATGACCCCGCTGAGTCACCAAATTGTTATCCAATTTCCCCCCCAGGGTTGAATTGATAACATACATCAGGATTCTCAAGTCCCAGGAAAATTGATTGATCCAGGGCAAGAATCATGTTTCCACGGTCCCCCCATATTTTTTTCCTAACTCTCCCGTCCAGGTTGAAAATAGAAAGCTCTGAGAAAATGTGAAAAAGTTGCAGAAAATAAGCTTGGAACAGGAAAAATTGTGAAAATTGGCTAAGTCTTAGTTCTCGCGGAAGTTGGGACAGTTAGGACATCAAGACGCGGATCGCCAAAAGCCTCCAGCGTCCGCGAAGCAAAAGGGACATCTGGGACAGAAGGATGCGCGGGACATGGGAAGCCGATCCGGCCGAAGGAGGAAGAAAATCGACAAACAGATTGGGACATTTGGGTCGTAAAGGCGCGGATCGGCGGATCGGGTGAACCGAGAAGAATTTTTCCCGCAAAGCACTAGGACATTTGGGACAAATAGACGCGAATCTGGCTGGTTCTACCAAACAAGAAACTTCAAAGACAAGGAAAAGTGGGATAGTTGGGACAAAGGGATGCATGGGACGCAGAGATAGCTAAAAAAGCCAAAAGCCAATCAGATTGCGCCACATGTCATCGGCAGATAAGGGACAAGGAAGCCCATTTTGGGTGGATCGGAAGTTTTGTCCCAGCATAAAGACTGGGGACATCCGGACACAAATGTACGCGAAGGATGCGAAAACCCAAAAAGCCCAAAAGCCAATGAGAAGCTGCCACGTGTCCTCACCAAGGAATGTGTCTGTGAAGTTGGAGAACCCGACATCAAAGGCATGTCGAGAGAGGTCAAGAAACTCGGCAATGGACATGTTCTGAGGGGGCTCTGAAGCCCGACAACAAAGGAAAATTTGGATAATCTAAGCGGAAGCGGGTTTCGGAAAACATAAACATGAAGCATATGTCAAGCCATCCTCCAAGTCCGATGCAAATGTAGAGGGAGAATCCCGAACGCGATAGGCTGAAGACCTTGCTCATCCAATCAACACATGACATGTGTCATCCAGGTGGCGAAGTGCGGGAAAAGCTTTTCAAATCCATTTTTGCCTATTTTCTTCAAATCGTCATATCTTTTGATCCGAGCTCGATTAGCACGTTCTTTATATCAACGGAAAGCTGTTGAAATTATCTACATGATTCTAGGATCAATCTTCCATTTTGGGTAGTCTGGAGAGAGAAAGTTAATAAACAGCTCGACGCATGGTAATGCCGAAGTGACGCTTCAACAACCGCTTTAATGCAACAGGCATGACCCTGCCGCTTTGCAGGATCCGCCACTTCTACCATAATGAGATGATTTAAAATGCAACCTAGAAGTGGTTGTGGTAGTTTCGAATTTCCTCTCTTCCCTCTCTCTTTCTTCCTATATATTGTACAGAGGGGCTTCTTTCAAAAGGGGGACATAACAAGTTGTTCATCTTTTCTGCTCTGCCCTCCCTTCTTTTCTTCTCTAGGGTTGAAAATGGAGCTCGAACCTCCTCCCTACTCTGTAATGGCATTTTTTCCTTTTACTAATGAAATGATGTTCTGTGCAAACTTCTGGAGCAACAAAAAACGTGTTTTGTGATGCATCTGTCCATCCTTGCTCGTTCTTCGCTTGTTTTCCTCTTGCCTCTCTTCATTGCAGGTATTTGTGCATGTTTGAATGTTCATTGCAGGTCTGGAGCTGTGTTCATGGAGTTTTGGGACATTTTCTGTGTGAAATCTATCCTTGGGCCTGTGATGCATCTGTCCATCCTTCCCATTGCTCACCTCTCTTTGTCCCATGGCAGTTTTGATAGAGGTTCAACATTCTCCTTCTCTGGTGTATCACCGTTTTAGTGTAGGATTTTGCTGTTTTTCCCTTCTCTCTCTCTCTCTCTCTGTCTCCTTGGCATGGTTAGATTAGGATTAGATTAGCTTGCCTGCACTGGAATAGCTTGTGGCAGGTAGTTTAGGAGCAGGAACCAGCCTTCTCTGGAGATTCCTTTCTCATTTTACAGGTCCCACACCTGGAGAAAGGATTCAATGTTGTGCAATCACACTGGATGCCCGAGTGATCAACCTAGAAGCCCGATCTCGCATCCGTGGGTGCCGTGTGATTTTGCAACAACAGTAAGAGTGAAAATTCTTGTAATAAGTGGTAAAGTTGTCAAGTTTGACTATGTAAAGGGGTTTAAAGGATAAATAAGGCCATTTGGGCCATGTAAACATGAGAAAAATGATAGGAATGAGCTCATGAGGAGTAAATAGGATAATTATTTTTTCATATTTTCAAATTTAGAATATTGTTGAGTCAAAATAGAGAGTGTTGCGCATCTTTAGGAGTTGGTGAGGATTACTAGGAGTTAGCATAAGAGTTTGGTTTTGTAGTTAATAATAAATTTTATGATGAAGAATTCAAATGAGAAGGTATGCAATAATTATTACAAACATGAATGAAACTGTGTGAAGAAATTATATTTTTCTATGTTTTTATTCAAGTTTTAGTATGACTATGTAATGAGTTCTCTGACAAGGTAGTAAGCATGACAAGTAACAATCAATATTAAGGAGCTTATTTCCTTTTACTGGTAAGATTTAAAGTTGGAGGAGGTTTAGACAAGAACAAAAATAATTATTTGAGAGTTTGACAATGTGTTTTATGTATTTTATAAGCAATTTTGTGTTCTAGGGCAAAAACTAGGAAAGCATAAAAAAATTCTATCTAGTAAAAGCTGCCCAAATTTGGAACATATTTATGCACCTATTAGTGGAACGATCTTGTAAAATTTCATCCTTAGAAAACACATGTGGAGAAATTTATTTATGATAGAAATTTTCAGATCTCGAGTGAAGAATGCAGTGAATATGAAAGAGCAAAATTGATGCTAATAAGGTAAATTTCCATGTTTCAAGAGTTAATATTTAATTAAATGATATCTTAGAGTATTCTTAATCTATTTATAAAGTTATAAAGGTTTGGGAAACACCTAATCGGTTAACCGTCATAAGAACTCACATGATCTATGTTAAGACAAGTTGTCATATCTTTGTTTTCTCGGATTATTAAAGGAGGACCCTTAGGTAAAATTTGCACATGTTCTACTCTCCATGAAGTGGTGATGTAGCATTGGTTAAAATATTAAGATCATTGTCTTACTTAATACAAAGGTGAAAAGATCTAAGGTTAATACCTATTCGACTAAGGATAGTCTTGAGAACACATAAGAGTGGATTTAGAAGTTCTCTTACCCACATGAGGAAGAAGTTGATCAAGGGTAATTGAGTATACCATGGTGGTCTTTTACCAAGTATGAATATTTATGAGTATTATAATTGTTATGTAATTTATCCAACTTTCAAGCATGGTGTTGGTATTGTTTTCTCCTAATGTGAAGTTAGTGATAGTTTATTGAAGACATCGTGACTTGGTCAAGGTATGAGCATTCTCGAGTAGGATATCATGATCTAATAGTGAAAGCTGAGAGATAACATGTCCTTTAGTTGAGGAGTACATAGAGATGACAAGGAATAGTGAAAAGTACAAAGAAGAACCATGTATAGAGATCAATTTTGCAATAAGGGTGAACTGATCTAAGGTTGGCATCACTTATTTTCGGAAGGGAATGATTGTCAATTTTTTTATCATACCCTTCACCTTGGACTTTATCAATGATAATAGTCAAAATAGAGTTAGTAAGGATGGTAGAGGAAGAATAAGTGCTAATAGGAGGGTCCGTAGTGCCATGGTGTATACCAACATAAATGGAATAATATCTCATGGCAATGGGAGATAGAGAACCTCTAGGCTAATGAAAAATATTGTAGAAGAGATGAGGATTAATCATGATGATAAGTCATAGAATTTTACATACAACACCAAGATTGAATGAGAAGAACATACAAAATTAAACCCTAAGGTGGATAGGGTTTGAGAAATAATTATTTGATTAAGAAATCGGGTTAGTTAAAATGTTTACACCCTTTTTAGATTAATTGGGGTTTTTATGCAATACACATCACTAAAAAGGATTGTAAGGTCTCGAAGACTAGGAGTTATTTTGATAAACTAAATTCCAACATTAATTATAAAAAATTATAATAACATATTAGTTCTTTCGATAAGTAAATACAAGATTAAAATATACGAGAGATAGAGAGAGAATTATCTATATAGATTGGTACAAGAATAATATGAGAATATAGAAGAGAAACTTGAAGTGCGAACCCGGTAAAGCTTCACTATTGAATCGTGATATGAAAATATCCTAATGTAAGATTGTGTGGTCTGGTCAAGATGTATAATCCACTCTTTCCCCTTTGTACGGTCTTGAAAAATTCAAGAATTGGGCTCTATTCAAATTTCTAGATCCTTTAGTGGTTTCAAAATGCACTTCACTGTCAAACCCTAGTTGTTAGATAGTCTCACTATTGTCTATAATAAGACAAATATATCCAAAATCCTGACCATTGGTAAAATATATTACAAAAAGGTTAGTGTTTTGGTTTTGGTGCACCCTATGTACCTCCTATGTCATAAATAATCTGAAAAGGCATCAAACCACATGTAGTTCTTAACCTAACATGTAATATTTATATGGATGCAGCTAGGTGGTGACTTGAACCCCTTTGATTATGCTTGATTGTTTTGTTTTTTATAATACTCAGAGATAAGAACTTGATGTGCTTTAATGTGAGGGAATCTAAACTCCTTAACCTATTTGAGTGCCTTAGAACCGTAATCATGACTAACCTAATAGATGTGTTTCAGTTTTATGAAATTTAGGAACCTTGAGAATATTTTGTAAAGGTTGGAAGTGAGTATGTAAATAGAATGGCATATGATTATTAGGTGAGTAAATGAGGTAATAATAACTTTCTTATTATTAGAATGTAAGGAGACAAATGCATAACAATTAGAATTGTTTTATTATACAATACAAAGGTGTAAAAATACAAGGAGATAAAGTGGTTAGGAAGCAACCACATGACAGTAGAGAGCATAACTTCCTTCTAATAAAATGTAATAACAATTATTTTATGCTAACATTCCCCCTTATTATATTATATTTAGAAATCTAACTCTAAATTATCATCTTCTTCTTCGATTCACCATCTTGTTGAGTTGTGACTTGTCCTTTCATCTCCTATAGAGAGGACGTCATCTATATTTCTTTGAACCTCTACAACCAGATGTGCTCTAGTTTTTCAAAAACACGAGATGAATATGTGAGCTCGGTATGCTTGTGCAAAGTGAGACGGGGATGCTCTTGAGGGCGTTTGATGTTGCGTTCATCATTTGCATCATAAACTTCTACAAGCTTGACACAAATCTTCTTCATCTTGATGTCAAATAAGGCTTAGTCACTATATCCTCGAATTGCAAGTTTTGTAGAATTTTAAGAAGTGTGGAGTAGATACGGGTTCTCTCGTGGATTGAATTCAGTTCTATGATAATGTTGCATATCTCTATGGTTTCTTCCAATATTTCTTAACATCTTCGGGATGATTTCCATGCTCTCATACTGCTCTACCGTAGTGCCCACTCCTCTTTGACATTGATATTACTCTGATTTTTCTTATTTTGGATTGGAGCCATAGACATTATTATCATATTGATCTTTAGACATTGATAGATGGACATTGTTATATTTGATTAGCTTATTTGATAGACAGTATGGATGTTTTAGATTTATGACATGATGTGATTTACAGGATGGATTATATGCATGGATTGACATATTAGTATTTAATGATCTTGAGATACTACTATATTGACACATTGGATTTGATATATAGATGTTTCTAGATGATTTAGTTGGTTTTGTGATCTTATTGCTAATTGATAAATTGATAAAATCAAAATATTTAGAATTGTGAACAATTGGTGAATTACTTAATTTTAGCGATGGTTTAGTTATGATATTGATGATGTGAATTGATATGTATATGTGTGCATTTTATTATCTCGATGTCATTAATATGGCCACGAGGCCAGAAAGGTATTGTTTTGATTTTTGTAGGCATTTACAACACAACAAACAAAAGGGGATATGAGACCAACAATGAAGGAATTTGGGGTATTGGCAACAGTCACCTTGGCAACTAGTGTAAATGTATGATGTTATTGTTGTTAGATTGTTAGGAGGTCCCCATTGGGGGGTGGCCTCAAATGTGACCTTGGGTAAATTGTGGTTTTCCCTTTTTGGTTTTTATTTATTTGTGAGTAATTGTATTTTGTTAGTATTGTGAGTCACTTTTATTATTGTTGTTAAGTACTCCTTTTAAGTTAATTAGACTTGATTAATTAGTGTAATTTAGGATGTGACAAAATGGGGTAATTAATGTGAGTTGGTAGTCTTGGTTTGTGTTGGATTTGAAATAATTTAATTACTTTTGAGTGTTGTGCACTCAACCTTGCATGCAAATTTCGGATTTTGAATTTCAATCCAATTTTGGAGGCTACTTGTCCCACACTCTTAAAGTCACCCACCCTATATACCTATGATGTGAGGGGATTATTTTAGGCCTTTTTGTGTGTTTTAATGGAGAAAAAGAGAAATTAATTGCACCTTTCTTACAAGAGTCTTTAATTGTGTCCTTTAGGGGTGTGGGTTTGGGTTTGAGTGTGTAAGGGGTTTTCATTCCCTCAACCACCAATTTATTGTGCTTTGGAGATTGGGTTTGAAATTTTGATGTGGAATGGAGGAGAAATGATGTGGCATCCTACATGGAGCCACATCACCTCTCTCTCCTCTCTTTTCTATTTATTCTAATTTGTTTGAGGATTTGGGGGTTACTTGTTTTATTTGGAGACTTTTTCTTTTGGAGGAGCTTGCTTTGAGAGTGTTGTTTGGAGCTTGGAGTTGGATTGTGCTTGCTTGGACTTGGAAAAAGGATTGGAACTTGCTTGTGGATTGGAAACTCTTGCAATGGAAAGGTAGGGTCTTCACCCATGTTTTCTTTTGCTAATTTGTTGTGCATATGTTTGTGAATGAATTGTTGTTGCATGTGTGTTTTTGGGAAGTAAAATGGCCCTTAGGTTGTGTAGGAGAATATGGAAATGGGGATATTTTGGAGGGAGGCATAAGATTTTTTATTGGGAATTTTAGGAGGGAGTTGGGTTGGGGTGTCCCACCTTGTGATAAGTTAAATTTTTGTTTATCTTGTTGTCTTATTGTGGGAGGCATAAGAGTGAGGGAGGCATAAGAGTTGTTTTTCTTTGAGGGAGGCATAAGATTTATTTTTATTTGAGGGAGACATAAGAGTTGTTTTTTTCTTGGAGGGAGGAATAAGAGTTTTGTGGGTTGTGATTGAGTTCTTGGAGGTTTTAAGGTGGGCACCCAAACCCTTGGGAGGCATAAGTAGATCCACATGTTCCTTTCTCTTTCTTGGCTTGAGTTTAGAGCCTTTGTGTTGGGAAACTTGTGTGTGTGGATGTGATTTTGTTGTTGTTCTTGTTGTGTTGAATGTTTGGTTTGAATGTGAATGTGGAAGCCTTGTTAAGTTGCCAATGGTTGTCTTATACCCCTCATTGCTTCATTTTTGGGGCTCGGGGCCAATGAGGAAGAAAGATTCTCTTCCTCATTGGATTATTGGTTGGGTGGAGAGTGTTTCCTACTCCCCTATTTTGGTTGTTGTGTTTGGACTATGGGAAGATGGTGGAGCTCAAGTGAAGATTTGGTCTTTGTAGCACCTTGAAGAAATGGAGAAGAGATCCCTCCTTGTAAAATAAACTTTACCATATTGTCTCCATTAGAATGGAGGGCTTGTAACTTACTTTTTAAAGAATTTCAATCTCTTGTAAATGTGTTGTAAAATGGTTGATTTGTATCAAGTTTTCAAATGTATGTGTATGGGAAAATAGGCAAAGGAAAGTTGCATTTGTTACTTGAAAATCCCTTCAACTTGTAAACTCTACTAAGAGTGTTTGAAGAATTTGTTTTTGCATTTTAAATGTGTTAGTGCTTGTAAAAGAAAACCACCAAATCTTGCATTGTTAAATGAAGTAGAAAATTTGAAATGGGATTGAAATGGAAATAAAGTTCTTTCAACCCAAGTTTATTTTATTGCCTCTAAAGTGTGATTTGTTTCATTTTAAAAAGATTGATGATCATGTTGAAATTATACTTGTTTCTTAAAATGGATTGCCATTTAGTTATTGTGAATGAAAGTAAATGGTTGCTTATTTCTATTGAAAATAAAATATAGTGAAAATAGTGAAATTTTGGTTACATTTCTTATTAGGTTAAAGGAAAGAATAGAGAATGAGTTATTGTTATGAAATTTGAGTATGAAACTAGAAATGTTATCAATCTAGTAACCCATGAATGGAAGACACCTTAGTTCAATTTATTATTTCTTAAAAAACCAACTTAAGTAGAAGAACTATTAAAAATGCATGTTTGGAAGGTTTTGGTTTCAGAGAAGAAACGCATTGCTTGTTAAAATCCGTCATTAAAAACCCGATTTAAAATTAAAAGAAATCTAAGCGTAAAAAAATTAAAAGGTAACTTCCAACAACTAGAAATGAGTTGAAATTAAGTGTTTAAGCTCTCCAATCTTGTTTTATGGCACCCAAATGTGTAAAATTTTTAGATTAAAGGAAATGATATTTTTCCCCAATTGTTGAACTCAAAACAAGAAAATGTTTTCATTAAAATACAAAACAAATCCATTATAGGATCTCTACATTAAAAAAATGGGCAATATTACAATAGTGAAATCTTTACAACTAAATCCATGAAAATTTTGCCATGGTTTCTCTTCTTGCTCTCATGGCTCTTCCTCTTTCTCCTCTCCCAAAAACCTACAAAACAAAAATGAGAAAATAAGTCAAAGGAATGAATAAGAACACTCCATAGAGATGATTAGGGTTAGTGTGAAATCCCTAAGATCCAAGGGCCCACATTGAATCCATCTAAGGGTTTTGGTTCAACCCTACAAAAGTTAGGTGAGAATTAGGTGGAAATATGTCTTAAATAAAAACATGTGTAGCTTAGGAATGGGGCCACTAAAGGAGTGTTAGAAGATAAAATTAAATTGTAACCTTAATGTGTAGTTGGTGACTTTTAAAAATAAAAATCCCTTGACTCTTCTCAAACATTTAATTTAGGGATTAAATTTAATTATATTTAACTTAATGGGAGGGTAAGTTTAGACTTAGCCCTAGAATAATAAATTAATAAATGACATTAGAACTATGTTACTAAATTAATTAAAGATTGTAACAAGGGGATTTTATGTCGATCTGGGAATTAAATAATATTAATTAAAATGAATAAAACATTAACCAAGAAATAAACTAAACCTAGTTGAAGGTTACCCCATTGTTGCAACCAGCTTTTAAATTAAAAAAAATTATTTCATAAATTTTCAAATCTAACTATTGGGTTGTCTTGGGTTTTGTATGAGATTTTTGTGGGCGTTACAGCTACACGAGATCATAAGTTAGTTATTCACGTTCATTTCCTATAGCTTTATAGAAGATTTTATGAATGAATTTAGGGTTTGAACTTGTGTTTTTTTGATTGATTCAAACAATTTCCACACGTCTCCTGATATTTTCTATGCTCTACACGGGTCTAGTTTTCTCACCAATGTACGCCTTGTCTATATGCTATTTTCTTATAGGAACATGCTCCAATCCTTAGGTTGTTGCCCAAGGTTGTTCCATTGGTGTTTGGTCACGTGTTGGTTTGTAAGATTTTTTAGAGAATGCTACACTATGTGGAGAAGTATAGAGGTTTTGTTAGATTTGATGTAATTTTCAACTTGTTTATGAGCTCGGTGCATGGATTTGCCTCTTCTATTTTCTGTCCAAGCTCAATAGTTTCATGAGGAGAAAAAAATCTTCCACTGGTGCTCTATCAACAAATTGATAACATGGGAGGTAATGCTATACTAGTAACTCGGTCTCTTCTTATTTGGAGAGGTCGCTCAACAATGAAACAATCCTCCTTTTCAACAAAGGATCCTTCCTCCACTCATACATGCTCTTTCACATGTTTTCATGTTATCATGCGCAAGTTGAGATTTCCACTCCAAGAAAGGTCAATGCCAAAAAAAAAAAAATCAAACACTTGAACCAGGGTTGTAAAATACAAAAATCTTTTCGACAGTGCCACTATTGTCCCTAGGTCTCCAAATTATAATTTCATGCTTTGAGTTTCTTTCCTTGTTCACCATGATCATCCTCAAGATGATAACTATGGATTTTCCTAGTTTTGTGAGATTTGTGGTGGATTTAGACGACACTTGGGGAAATTTGAGTCCAATCGCATAGGTATCCATAACCTCTTCAAGATATGTCAATGAACTCATAGGTCTATGCAAGAGGTCATGATAAATAATCCAATGAAACAAAATAAACTTCCACTCCTGTGCCAAGATACTTGCTTGGATATCACCATTGGAAAAACAAGGAGACAAATATAGGACAATCTAAATTATTTTATTATATAATTTGAAGGTGTATAAATATAGGGAGAGAAATCAGTTAGGAAGAAACCACATGACAAAAAAACACAATGACATTCTAATACAATGTAGTAATCATTAGTTTATGCTAACACTTATATAGGGTTGTGAAGGAAAATTATCAAGATGACCCAAAAAGATGAAAAGACCAAACAAATGATATTTCATTGAAAAGAGAATTGGAAAATGTGTCATTGCATAGGACATTATAGGTTGGTCGTGACCATATTATACAACATGATTGAATTATATGGTTTTAGAAAGGAAGAGAGTGAATCAAATATTAAAGTTGCACAATGATGGTAAGGTCTTAAATGCATTGATTTTTATGGATTTGTTTTCTGATTTTTCAATGCATAAGTGTGTAGAAATAAGAAATCTAAGAAATATATGGAAATGTAAAATGAGTGAGAATAAGACATGTAGGTATTTGTCTTAGCCAAGAAGCACGATTGCGATATGTAATGTTAACATGGTAAATTGCCAAATTTGAGTGTCTACAAATCCAATGACAAAATCCTTACACTTGTGGATACATATCCTCCTCTAAGGAATCATAAGTAGTAGCACCCACATTTTTTCTATTCTAACTTGTATCTATAATCTTCCACACACACACACACACACACACACACACACACTCTCTTAATATAAATATTCACCATTTGGCACTTTCTTGCCTATTTATCAACTAGGTTTTTACTAAAAACACAACACATTCATAGGAAAAATACAATTATTATGGTAATAATAGTTACTCATGATACCATTTTGTATTTTTCACCATTTACAACCTATGTCCCAGGGCCATTAGTACCAATTCTACCTAACATTTTACCTAACTACTTATTTTTACATACACAAGCTAACAACTAACACTAATATTGATATAGGTAAAGGTTATCATATATTTTCAATGATGTCATTTTATGATATGTTTGTCATGTCATGTCATGTTATAGGTAACTATAGATCCATTAAGTGTTAAATTTCTATTTTAATACTAATCTTCCTATAACTATTATGTTTATATTACTGAATTACACGATAAAAATATCATGACACGTCTCACTCTTTCGATGATACATAATACTTTTGCTTGAATTCTTATATATTATGAAAACTACTCCTTATTCCCATGTTTATTGTTACACTATATATGGTTATATTATTGATTTTTTATATGATTCTCGCATGAATCATTTTTTTGTTTCTAGCTAAGTGATCCTTTCGCAACCCCTCATCTCAAAGGGGGTTGATTTAATGTAAATTGAATTAATTAAATCTTATTTTTAGAGTAAATACTATACCTAATGATGTAATAATTATAATATACAATGAGACAGAGAAATAAAAAAGTAATGATATGAAACCCTAATTATGAAGGAGAGATAGGAGGACTTAACTTATTTTTGAGTGAACAAGAAGTGATTTGGACTGATGAAATGTTAGAACATACCGAGAGGAGTTTCATATAGGCTTGTTGGAGGTTATGAACTCTAAAAATGCATAGAACAGGAGTGCCCATGGGAGGGAAGGAGTGCCTAGTTTTTGGTGTCTTGATCTGGGTGTTGGTGTCTAGGTAGATGTTGCAAATCTGAATCTTTCAATGTAGAATAAGATTCACCGTTAATCCTGTTTGTTTCTCTAGATTCATTTTCTGATCTATGATTATACCTTTAACTTATAATAAATAAGTTAACTTGTACATACCCACAAACCACATCAAACCTAAAAAGAAAAATGTAGAATGGGGAGTTAGATTGACCTTGAAAGTCACCCAAAGAGTGAACTTATGACCTAGTGCTTTGTAATACATCACAGAATCCATTTAGTTATTATGTGTGTAGTAATTACTCCCTAATATGCCCTTGTGTAAGTTGCATAAATGATAGCGGACTAGATATAGAATGTGTGGGATGAAATATAATAGACTTCCACTTACTATGTTGTCCATGAAAAATTATGCAGCCCTTGCTCTTGAATGGATGATGGTTAGATGCCTTTGATGCTCTTTGTTCCTTTGAATGCAAGATTAGGTGGTAGTATGTAATTCTTAGTGCTTGGTCCCTCATTTTGAAAATATAACTATGTAAGTATATGATTCCCTTGTTTGAATTTCGTAATTGACAACCGAAAGGCCGACCCACAAAGATTAAAAAAGTAATCAAGAAGTGAAAGAGGTCCAAAAGGATGAAAAAATTAAATAGGGACATGAGCACCCAAGAGGATAGGAGCTCCCGACACTAGTGTCCCAACTAGATAGTAGTGCCTGAGGCCATAGAAAGATAAAACAATCAAATGCTAGAAAGGGTGCAAGATGTATAAAACCAATAAAAGTATATAATACAAACAAACAGGATAAAATGAGTTTTCAATTACTATTTTTCTTTCTTAGGAATTTTAGACACCTATAATTTAGCTCGAGAAATTTAAATACTTAAATTGTGCTAATTATACCCTTTCCTAAATTGACGACATATCATCAATATCACAATTTTTCTCTGCTATCATCTTTAATAATTACATTACGTTAGTTAATTAACTCTTCTATCCAACAACGACGCCAATTAATGAATTTCCATTAATTAGTTCCCTTTTATCTCGATTAATTAATCATTTATAATTAAATAAGCTCCCTTTCTATCTTGATTAATTAATTATTTATACTTAATTAAGCTTCCCTTTCTATCTCGATTAATTAATTATTTCTAATTAATTAAGCTCCCCTTTCTATCTAGATTAATTAATTATTTCTAATTAATTAATACCCCTTTCTATCTAGATTAATTAATTATTTTTAATTAATTAGTTCTCTTTTCAATTTAATTAATAAATCGTCATTTATTTGATTAAAATCATCTCATAACATAAAGCATACTAACTATTCCTCTAAAAAGCTTCTATAAGCTTGCACACCTATTAATTAATCACTTTGGTTAATTAATAAATCCCCTCAATCCCCATGAGTTACTAGAGAACCGACTAAACTCTCATAAGGATAAATCATCATTTATTTGATTAAAATCATCTCATAACATAAATCATACTAACTATTCCTCTAAAAAGCTTCTATAAGCTTGCACACCTATTAATTAATCACTTTGGTTAATTAATAAACCCCCTCAATCCCCATGAGTCACTAGAGGACAAACTAAACTCTCCTAAGGTTGACTCAACCCTCCCTAAACCTTCCTTATCCACAACTAACCCAACCTCTCTATTATCCCACATGTAAAGGGATGTAGAGATTCTTTTATACATTGGGCTATATAAGGATCCCTCCTCCTACCTTTCTACTTACACCTAAATGAGCATAGAGCCTAAGCTATAGCCATTTTATCATCTTAGAGAATTCTTCCATTAGTGGAGCTAAGCATCTTTCATTTGCATTTAATCATCCAAGATTTTTGTGAAGAACAATGGAGTTAATCAAGAAAGGCCTAATAAGCCATGGCTTGATGAACCTCCATTTTTTATCATCTTGGATCAAACAAACAACTATCAACCCTTTGATAGCTAAAGGATCTACATAGGTCTATTTCATAGATTTATATTTCTAAAGAGTAGAGAAATAAATGTTTACATGTTAGTTTGAAGTTCATTTTCAAGGTTCTAATGCATAATGTTGATGTTTATTACTTGTTTATCTCTTAGCATGATGGTGCATAGATTTTAGTTTAGCATTGTATTGAGACTATTAGGTGTTAGTCTTGATTTTATTTTCATAGCTAATTAATTCTTGCACACATTTGGCACGCTTGGTGGGACTTACTCCATTGTCTTTTGCACTTAATTTCAAATTTTTGTAGTTAAGTTTCATTTTTGTTACTAACCCTCTTTTGCACATGTTGATATAACTTATTTTTCTTAACTTGTTTTGTTGAGCTTGCATGTGTTGAGTCTTCCTTGTAGGTATAAAGGAGGAAAGGTGCTGTCAAAATTGGATGTTAGTGGGAAAATTTCAATATTTCTCCATGTTTTCATGTTTAGAGCTTCATTTTTAAACATTCTACATGCTAGTTTTGTCAATTTCTTGAAAATCTTAAATTCTTGAGCATGTAGGTTAGTGTTTGATAGTGATGAGTCTTCTATTTATTTATTAATGTGGTGGGTTTTTGTCAAAATTGAATCTTGGTGAGAAAATTTCAAGATTTCTCTATGTTTTCATTTTTAGAGCTTACTTTTTCATCATTCTACATGCTAATTTTGTCAATTTCTTGAAAATGTTAAGTTTTTGATAATGAATGTTAATGTTTGATAGCATTGAGTCTTCTATTCATATATTAATGCGATGAGTTGTCAAAATTGAATCTTGGTTGGAAACATTTTACCATTTTGTAGATTAAGAGATGTTTTTTGACATTTTTGAGTGCATGTTAAGTGCATACCCGTGAGCATAAGAGCATATGTGTAACTCATTTTCCAAGGCCATAATGTTTGCTCCCAAAATTGAAATATCTCTATTTTTTTTGTTGTTGGAAAGGTATTGAAGTGAAATATACAATGAAAATATAATTTTGAAATAAATACTTACAAAAATTGCAAGGTTTTCCTTTATTGTAAAACTGGTCATTTTCTAACATGTCACGGTGGGTCTGCAGGTCATCTCTATCCCTCCGCCTTTTGACAAGGTCACCCGTATGATGGTTCAATACATCTCCTTGGAGGGGAGATACGTCACAATACCCATTAAGCATCTTGTGTTCCTCAATCACTTCCGCAGAAGTTTCACGGTATGTTTCCCTCACTATCTTCTTAATTCTCTTGAGCGCTCCATTTTGGAGTTCCAAAACATACTCATGCGGTCCCTCTGCATCAAGGCCTTATCTTCTTGTTGCATAAACTTTATATCCTTAAGTTTCCCAGCCTTCCTTCTTCCCCCATCTCTGTTCCATCTATTCCCTTCACCGCTTCCGCTACTCCCATCTCTTCTCCTTCTATCCCCATCTCTCTGCTACCGCTACCCCTTTTTCCTTCTCAGCTCCCACTATCATCCCCTCCACCTCTGCTCCCACCCCCTTCACCTCCACTTTGACCAGACCTATAACTAGGTCTTCTAAGAAACTGAATCTGGATATCCCTGTTTCGGGAACGCTCCTCAGGACTTGGAGGTTGCTCATAATCTTCTTCATATTAGCAGTATTGGTTCACAAGAGGCACACACCGAGAGCTCCACAAAAAGGCTAGAAGCCTTAGAAAAAGACATGTTGTTGCTGAAAGATGAAGTTAAAAACTTGGCTAAGCAAAAAGGTAAGAGGAAGAAGGAGGAGGAGGTTGATCTTGACAATAAACAAATTGAGGATATCTACAAAAAACTAAACTCCCTGGACAACCGTCTAGGGAAGCCAAGACTCGCCATGACCATAATATGGCTATTTTTAGTGCAATCGAGGACTTTATTGAGCAACATGTCCACAACGATCTCTACTCTCAGTGAAATCCCAACAACTCTTTGGGGCATGGAAAAAGAAAGCAAATAGACCATTCAACAGCTGGATACTTCTGACCCTACTCACATGACGACTTTGGCTATGTTCACCTCTTGGAAAACTATTAAATCTAGAATCGCCAAAGCTGCCAAGAAGTAAATGTGGAGCTGCACTGTTGTTGCTGCCTTCCTTCGTGTTTTTACTATTTTTTTGTTGTGTGTTTTGGCTGCTTTCTGTAGTGTTTGAACTGGTTAGTTGTTTTGTGGTAACTTCTCTTTGGTTACCTTGGGTTCTTATGACTTATCTGGATCTTGATCCTTTTTGTGATGCTTTTCATTCCTATTCTGGCTTCTAGGCCCTCTTTGTTTACAAGGGTATAGTCCCTTTCAAAAAACTATTTACCAATAATAAAAAAATACATGTCTAATGTTTTGATGAATGTTGTATTTTCATGTTTTACTTGATTTATACCAAAGCTTGTTTATGCTCTTCTCTTACACCTTTTGGTGATATTGAGAATCAAAAATAAATTTGATCTCTATCTTTTTAACATTTGGATTAACTTGGAAATTTGATTATTCCTTTTGCTTAAGGGAATGAACCTTTTACAAAGCAATTTTTATGGTCCTTTGATTTGAAGTTTTCCATTTCTATCTAGTGGGGATAAAGTTTTTGTATTATATTCTCTTGCATCTTAGGGTGATCTTGAGAATCAAAATTAACTTTAGTCTTCATTTTATAATATTTGGTTAATTGGAAAATTCATCTTTCATTTTTTTCTTAAGGGAATGAACATTTATCAAGCTTTTTGTATGGTTCACTAATTACAAAAATTTCCTTTACTTTTAAGTTGGAATATTTGTTATGTATACTCTTCTCTTACATCATTGGATGGTCTTGAGAATCAAAAGTAACTCTTAATCCTCTTTCAAATAATGTGATTTTCTTGGAGAACTTCTAATGCTCGAGTGCAAGTGCTAAAAACGCTTTTCAAAGAAAGGATTTTGAAACAAAATTTTCTAACTACACATGTGTTGTAGGTTGTCAAACGGTGAACTACTAAACCAAATTAAGTTTAAAAGATTAAAAATCACCACATTCAAAACACTTGATTTACAGGTTCGGATAAGGGTACACCCCATCCGCTTAAAACTAGGACATAACCCCTTTGGCATAAGCCTAAAGCTATAACGATGGGGGTGGTACTTGAAACCTAAAAGTAGTCCATGTAAGAGGGAACCTTATGGATGAAATGGGAAGTGCTCCACACACCTACTTGAATAGTATACACATGAGATTTAACGTCAAAGTTATCTGTATCGTGACCCCAATGAGAGTACATGATGGACACATTTATTTCCCACTGTGCTTGAAGGGGGTAAAGTAAAGTTGGGATAATCCTTGGGAAACCTTGGCAAACCGAGCTCACTCTTAGATAAATTTTGACACCTAGTTGAGTGAACCACCTAGGAAGTTATCTTTGACTAGGAGCCAACTTTGACCATTTCAAAACCAATTTGAGTTGAGAGCCATTATTCATCACGAAACGTGTGAAGTGTTACTTTTGCTTAGTTTTTCACTCACCCTAAGGTGAGGTGAAACTCTGTTATCAAGTGAGGCCAAAATTTTGCACCCCCAATTGGTCTACTTCCTTCACTTTATCTTCACACTTTTTGATTAGAAGAAGAGTGACTACCCTTGTGTTGCTAATTGATTTTATTTGCCACTTTTGTGTCCATTTACACTCATCCATGTTTTGCATATTTGTAAATAGGTGAGTTGTTAAACATATAAAGTGTGTGGAGACATTTCCATATCATTAGTATCCTTTTTGATCTTGATACCTAAGTCAAGATCATTGTAGTTAGAATTGATTCATCACCTTGACTATCCTTTGAACAGATTATCTTGTTTATACCGTGTGACTACAATTTTGGTATTTACATCTTGTTTCTTGTAAACTTTACCTAAATATCTATATTGTGATGTTACACTATATACAATTTAACAATTCCTAGGTATACTCTAGCTTTATTTTGATTTCAATTACTACCTCAATTTTGAAAAGTGTTGAGTGTTACCACTTGTGCACATTATATCAATATCATCTTGATATTAATACCTTACTTTCTTACAAATTTTGGTTAATGTATCTTGGTGGAATTGTTGTGTCACTCATAATTATAACTGTCACTTTTTGGAATATAGGTCTTGATTGGATTTAGGCTTTCTTTTAGTATACTTTTTTTGGGGATCGTGTTAACTCCTTGTTATTACTTACACCTTGTTCATTTCTTTGAACTCAACATAAGTAGTGACATTTTGTTAATCATCTTAAAACACCAACTACCATTTTGGAAGCAGACTTAGGAAGTATATCATTTGGTTGATTGGTTTTGGAACTAAGCATCGTGTGATTGTATCTTATTTGTCACCTTTTGACTTACTCATTTAGAACAATCACTTGGGCACATTTATCCTTTGACATTCATTATAACTCTTAAACTATTGACATTCTTTTTACATTTCACTTAGGCTTAATCAATACCTTTTGAACAAATTCAAAACACCTTAGTGAAACTCTCATACATCATGGCCCCTAAAACAAGATTGGGAGTCAAAAATAGACATTTGAAATGAAACAAACACAAACTTGGGAAACTTCAAACAAATAAGGGTCAAATCCCTTTATTGGCCATGATCTTGGGCCTTTATTTTCCACAGAGAAAGAAGTGGAGGAGATGGTAGATCATAGTGGTGATGAGTTAGGGTCACCACGCACATAATTTGACTTTGACCCCACCTTATTAGATGAATTCATTTATAGAAACAAATATTGGGTGCTAGCACGAGTGGTGGAATTAGGAGCTAGAATGCCTATAGAACATGAGACAATCCCACCCACGAATGAGGATAATGAAGAGGAACAACCTCTCATTAACATGGAATATATCCTAACACATGGGCACGCTTCCACATCCAACGTAGGAAACGATAATATGGTGGGTTATAAAATGCCCTTCATCAAGATGCCACGTAGAGTTAGATTAGAACATGAAAATGTAGAACAACCTCCACAAAACAAAGAAGAAGAAGAACCTTTTAAGGAAGAAGTCACTATTAAACAAAAATACAAAAACTTAGTCAAAAATTAGCTTTACTAAGATCTCATGTATAGAATTAAACGAACAAAAATGTGCATAAGGTGAAGCCTAAGGTCAAAGCTAGTGAAATTCACATGGAAAACCAAGAGGAGAAAATGTGGAATACAATCACATATATATTCCTACTTCTCCTACTAAAGATCAATTACTTACACAAGAAATGTAATCCATGAAAGCAACGCTTACAAGCCTTTAAGAAATTAATGTTGGAAATAGTAAAAAATACCAATATGAAGAGCTATGCCCCCATCCATTTGATAAAGCTATTACGCTTCAAATATTTCGTAAGAATTTTGATATGCCAAAATTTGACAAATACAGAGGTAAATGCGACCCACAAGATCATGTGAAATATTTTTACATGGCATGCCAAGAAGTGGCATATAATGACAATTACCTCATACGACTCTTTCTAAAGAGTCTAGGGGGACAAGCCTTGGAATGGTTCACTCGCTTACCTCGTGGGTCTATCTTCACATGGCTTGAACTAGCGTAGAAGGTTTGTTCAACATTTCTCATACAACATAGAAAGTGACATAACTATGGAAAAATTGTGTAGTACTAAACAATGCCTTAATGAAACATTCGCTAGCTTCTTACAAATATGGCGAGGGATAGCCAACCGCTTCCCTTGTGTATTTCTTGAAAGAAAATTGTGAGCATCTTTGTACCTAATCTAAAATAAGATATCAATTTTCATTTACAAATGCATTGTGTCTGTACCTTTGAAGAGGTCATTGAAAAGGGCATACAAATAGAAAAGGCCCTCATTACAAAAGGAACAATCAAATTACCTTCTAAAGATAATCAAAATGCCAAACCAATGGAAAAACCAAATATCTTTAACAAAAACAAGAACATGGTGGGAGATGAAATCATGGATTCCAAGTGAGTACAAATGGTTCAAGTTGGTCAACCTTTTAAACTGACCAAAGGACCCATTCAACCACCACCTAAGTGTAGAAAATTCACTCCTCTTAATGAGTCTTTGTCTGCAATATTGAAACAATTGGATGCAATCCACATGGTGACTTATCCCACGACACAACCTTTTGATGACAATGCTCCTAAACCATCATGGTACAAAGAGCATGAGTATTGTGATTTTCATCATGTAAGGGGACACAAGACAAACAAGTTCCTAAGACTTCGTCACTACATCTAAGATCTCATTGACAATGGAGAGATAGAAGTTGACACCCCAAAGAGAAATCAAATGCCAAACGAAAAGATGGGGATATTCAAAGAACCATTCCCTAAACATGGAAAATCATATGAGAAAAAGTTGGATCAAGGAGAGTCATCCCAAAGCTACAAAGCTGCAAACTATCTATACACCAAAAGTGATAATAATCATTATGACTCACTCATTATATGTGTCCACTCTTCTGATGAGCATGTGAATACCATTAGGATCAAGGGAAAATATTGTGTTGTGGTAACAAGGTGTGCTCATCTCATGATCCCATAACCCTCTCCGTCAACCCTTCAGGATGGTCAGTACAACATTTTAGAACAACTTGAGAAGACATCTACCAATATTTCAACCTTATATCTTCTTAAGATATCAAATGTACATAAATACATCTTATACAAAACTCTCCAGGGGTCAGGAGTGCCAATGGAAGTAAAAAAATCTACATTTACAAGCTGCATGGTGGAAAATATTGCACCAACTATGCACATCTCCTTTAATGACAAAGAAATACCCAACTAAGATCACACACATAATATTCCCTATATATAGAGGTATTTGTTACTCGGTCGGAAGATAAAACAGGTGCTTGTGGAAAATGGGTCAGGATTGAATATATGCACATTGAAACTAATTAAACAGCTAGGACACAAAGAGGAATATCTAGAGTCCCATATTATTACCATAACTACTTAGACCAATGAAGAGTGGGAGTCATATGGAACAATCACATTGTTGATGGAAGTAGGATCAAATTTTCACCACACGAAGTTTCACATCCTAGATTTTGAACTTCCTTATAATATGCTTCTTGGATGCCCATGGATTCATGCCATGCAAGCTATACCATCAACATTCCATCAATGCATCAAGTTAAAACATGAGGGACATACTATTACGATACAAGGAGATCTAAAACCTTTCACTCATTGTAGAGCTCTCAATAGCTTCACTTGTAAAGGTACATATGTGTGTCCTTCTGCTTGATATAGTTGTTCCCCTTCAATCGGAAGCTATTGAATCATGAGTTGATTTAGATTCCCTTAGCACTTGTGCTCGAGAAGCTTCTACATATACTTCTCCTTTTGATTCATGGGAGATGAAAGTTTTAGAGTATGGTTATGGAGAATACAATGTGCAACAATCTCTCCTAGTTTTAGACCTATCTTTGTCACCTAAAACAAGAGGCCGACCCAACTATCATTTCAAATGGCCTAGAGATGAATGAACTATTGGGACATTCTTACCTAGGGATTACTTGCAGAAGAGAAATTGTTGGACCCACCTACAACTTGGGTCCAGAGGACACTCAACCGACTTGCTACAAAATCCTTGAATATGAGAAGTCTAGCTGAATGATGTATTATATGGGCTACAAAGGCCTAGGATGTGGAAAGAATGAGCAAGGACCAAGGGAGCCAGTTCCACTTCCACATTTCAAAATGGAAAGATATGGTATTAGCATTTGACCCTATGGATCACACCCCAATGATCAAGACACTACCTATTCTGAGCATGAGGATAGCTCTGATTATTTAAACAACGACACAGATTCCCACTGTAGCCAATATGAGGATCTTGCCTCCACGAACCTATTTATGGATACTTGTCCTTACCTTAACCCCCACTAACCTAAAATTGACCTTTTCTATCATTCCCTTGTCGATTGGGGCCAAAAATGTCATGTGCCATTGGATCTATTTGAGAATGATGAGGAATTATAGAATTTATGGACATACAAGATATAATTCGAATTGAAGACCATAAAAAGGTTTCTACATTGACTTAGATACTTGTGTATATTTTGGAGAGGAAGCTGAGCTTCATGGTCAGCAAAAATTAAGAAAAAGCGAGGAAAAAAGTTCTAACAAAAAATCCTCGGAAAAGCAAAAGTCCAAGTCACACAAAGGTGATAACCTATTTGAGGCGTAGGCTGAAAAACAAGTAAAAAGTCAACGGATAAGAAAAGTGACCACGCCAAGGGTGAAAATATTATAGAGATGCCCTTGGAAGAAGATCTCAACCTTCCCCGATCCTACGTGTATGGAGGATATGTAAAAAATGTTGGTAGAAGAGACCATAGACGTGAATATTAGAATAGAAGAAGATCCAGAGATAGTCAAGTTGGGAGATTTGTTGTCACATAGGAGCAAAATACATTCACCTTGCTTCTCAAATAATTTGTAGATATATTTTCATGGTCTTATAAAGATATTTCAGGCTTAGATCCAACTTTGATAGTGCACAACTTAGTTGTGCACGTAGACGCAAAGCCCATCAAACAAGATAAGAAAAATACATCCATGGGTGGCTCTTCTAGTTAAAGAAGAGTTAGAAATATTGCTAGCAATAGGGTTCATTAGACCTATTGACTACTCAGAATGGATATCAAATGTAGTTTTGGTACAAAATAAACCTATAGGCATCAAAATTTGCACATATTTTAGAGACATCAACAAAGCATGTCCAAAAGATGATTTCCCATTGCCCAATATTGACATGATTGCATTGACTCAACTGTGGGCTATGAAATTCTTTCTCTTATATATGGGCTTTTGGATATAATCAGATTAAGATAGTAGAAGAAGATCAGCACAAGACAACCTTCACAACCCTTGGGGACATTATGCTATCAGGTAATGCCCTTTGGCCTCAAAAACGCTTGGTGCAACCTATCAAAGGGTGATGATAGTGATATTCCATGATATGATTCATGACATCATGGAGGACTATGTAGATGATATCCTAGGGAAGTCCAAGACAAGAGAAGACCACCCTGAAGTTTTGTGGTGTATCTTTGAACGCCTACAGGAATATAAGGTCGATTGAATCCAAAGAAATGTGTGTTTGGAGTATTATCAGGGAAGTTACTAGGCTTCATTGTATCAAGAAGAGGGATTGAGGTATACCCAACCAAAGTCACCGCCATTACTGAAATGCCTCCTCCCAAGAATATCAAACAGCTATGCATCTTACAAGGAAAGATACAAGCCATCTCTTTGCTTCATTTCGCAACTGAAAAATGTCATTCATTCACCCATCTACTTAAGAAAGATGTTGACTTTATTTGGGGACTAGAGCAACAACATGCCTTCACCTTACTTAAATAATACTTGGCCAACCTGCCTATCCTCATGCCTCCAACTCCCAGTGAGCCACTTTTGCTATACATTTCTACTACCCAATTTGCTATTGGTGCTTTTCTCACACAATATGACCTAAGACAAAAAGAGAAATCCATGTACTATCTCACCTCTACTCATATCCATAATTTTTATGATTTCATTTTTACATTCCAAAAACTTTGTCATTACCTATTGAATAATAAAACCAAGCTTATATCCAAAGTTGACCCACTCAAGTACATGTTGTCAAAACCCTCCCTTACGGGTAGAATGGATAATTGGATCATTCTTCTCAGTGAATTTGACATTGAGTATGTACACCAGAAGTTAGTTAAAGGACAAGTTCTTTTTGATCAATTAGCAGAAGCACCTTTACCTAGAACAAAGCCTGTAAGTTTGGATCTACCAGATGCATCATTGATGTATATTGAGGAATCTGTCATGTGGCAAGTACACTTTGATGGATCATTCACTTTCCATGGTTTGGGGAAGGTGTAGTGCTAATTACTCCTTCAGGAGACCCCATACCACAAGCTTTCCATCTTGGCTTTCCTTGCACAAATAACATTGTAAAAATATGAGGCACTCATCGTTGGGATGAAGTTGGCTATAAAATGGAATATTCACCACCTTAAGGTCATTGGTGACTCACAACTAATCATCAAACAAGTCAACGATGAGTACAAGGTCAAGGATGATAAACTCATCCCATATAAAAAGTTGGTGGAAACTCTGAAAGAATAATTTGTGCACATCACCTTTGAGAAAATTCCAAGGGCACAAAACCGATCTGCAGATGTAATGGCAAAAGTGGGTTCTATGTTACAGATTCCACCAAAAAACAATGATATGCAATTTTTGTTGAAAATATATGTCAACCTGCATACGACATGCCATGAATCATGCCTAACATGTGAAGTTGTTGGTCCCTATTCCCCATGGTATGACCCTATTTTTAACTACCTCCAAAGTGGTACCTTTCCTCCTGACATCTCCCGATCTGAAAAACAAAGCCTTATCCACCAAATAGCCCATTACACCCTCCTAGGAGGTACGCTCTATCGTCGTGGCTATGATGAAAATGTGTTGTGTTGTCTAGATGTAGCAGTTGGTCCAAGTAATCAAGGAGGTACATGAAGGGGTGTGTGGCACCCATACAAATAGAATGGTCCTAACGAATAAATTGTTAAGGGTAGGATACTATTGGCCTACTATGGAGACAAATTATTGCAACCATGTAAGGAAATGTGTTCTATGTCAAAAGTATGGAAATTTCATCCATGCGCCGTCGCAGCCATTACAACCAATTACAACACCGTGGCCATTTTCCAAATGGGGACTGGATTTAATAGGGAATCTCACCCCTACCTCATCTGATGGTCATACCCACATCATCACGACCATAGAATATTTCACTAAGTGGGTGGAGGCCATTCCATTGACCTATGTTACATGTGCTCAGATATCAAAGTTCATCATGAATCACCTTATTTGTCGGTATGACATTCCTATGGCCATAGTTACTAATAATGGAAAATCATTCAAGAACAAGACAATGAAAGATATTTGTCATCGATTTCAAATAAGATTAAAGTGGTCCACGCCATATTACCCTCAAGGTAATGGGAAAGTTGAAGCCACTAACAAAACATTGGTTCAGATCATGGAAAAGATGGTGAGTAAGACAGTCACAACTGGCATTTGCAAATTCACCTAGCCCTTTGGGCTTATAGGACCTCCATTCACACTCCTACTGGTGTGACACCCTACTCTCTAGTGTTTGGAACATAATCTATCATCCCATTGGAAATAGAGATTCCTTCCCTAAGAATATCTCTTAGGGATTATCTGACAAAGATGAGGATTACAGAGTGGCCAGGCTGGTAGAATTGGAACTCCTAGATGAAAAGTGCATCTATGCCCTTAACCATCTCAAGGTGTATCAAAACAAAGTCTCCGAAACTACAACAAAAGGATCATACCTCATCAGTTTGAGGTTGGAGATTTGGTCATGAAAGAGAATCAGTTCAACACAAGGGCAAAAAGAGAGAAGAAAGGCAAGTTCGAACCACACTGGTTAGGACCTTATGTCATTGTGGTAAAATATGGAATATGAGCATAAAAATTTCTCATCTTGATGGAGATGAGCTTCGTGAGCAAGTAAATTCCATGCAAGCACCTTAAATGGTTCTATGCTTAAACATGGCACAAAAATAAAAAACAAACAAAAAAGTAAAAAAGGATCAAAATACAAAAAAGTCAAAAAGAAAAAAAGAAAAAGAGAAAGTAGGTCATCCATATGTGAAAACCACATAATTTTGGTGCTTTGGATAGATCCCTTGGTGAAAACCGGCTTCCAGCACCTTGGGAGGACTCATTGTTCACAAGCATCTAGTTTCTAGGGGGTACTTTTACTTAGCCTAGGGCTAGTTCCACTCTGGCATCCGAGATTCCCTGTGAGCCTATCCTGTCAAGCCTTGATCCGGTTGTTTCTCCTCTTGTAAATTGGTGAAGGTATTTCCTTTGTATATTCCCCATCTAATGTTGGGGGAACCTTCACACTTTCACCTTCTTGTTTATAAATACATGGCACATGCCCTTGTATATTCTCCATCTAACGTTGGGGGCATCCACGTTTCTCGGTTTCCTATACATAGCTTTGGAAAACCTTTTAAAAATTCAAATATGTTGAAAATCACAAAAACATTCAAATATACTAAAAATCCTAAAACATTCACATAAACCCTGAAAAACCCAAAACATTAGAAAACTATGAAATATAAAAACAATAGAAAATTATTTCACAAAACTCCCAAAACAACACAAAACACATTAAAAATAGTATCACAAAAACATAGTTTTAGTTTACTTGCTTTGTTTATTTGTTTTGTTGTTTTTTCTTTGCTTGTTTGGTTATGTGTACATTGTTTGAATATTTTTACTTACTTGTACATTTGTATAGTGTGTTGCTTAAACATACCACTTTAGATTGATCTTTTCTTACTTAGATCAGATTTATTCTTGTGTGTACATTTGGGGTGTGCTTCTGCATGCTTGTAAATAGTTGATTTGTTTAAGTTGTTTTAGTGTGTACATTTGGGGTGTGCTTCTGCATGCTTGTAAATAGTTGAATTGTTTAAGTTGTTTTAGTATGTACATTTGGTAGATTTGTTAACATTTACTTACCGTGATCCGTCTTAGGGCGTGTTTTGACCACCGTTGTCATTTTAAAACTTCTTCTATCCACCGTAATGATTTTTTTATTAAATAATCATTTTTAACTCCTTTTGCCACGTCGAGACATCTTTTTGTTGCCTGGCGCCCATTTCTTCTCCCTAGGAAATTTTCTTGCTTTTAGGTGATCTCCTATTTTCTCATTTCTTCTAAAAAATAAAAATCCTAAACATTACAAAAATCAATTTTTTTCAAAAACATAGAAAAATACAAACACATAAATTTCAAAATTTCTCAAAAATCCTAAAAATTGTAAAATTTACAAAAATAGGTAAACAACTCATAGCGGCTGAAACTCGTGTCTTGTGCATGGTATTCATTCCATATCTTACTTTGTAATTTTCATGTGTTCACAAATCAAATGACTTGTGGATCATCAAATTTACAACCATTTACAAAGCTATCATGCTTGCTTCGTTGGTACTACTGGGCACATCCAGGTTGCTCGATACCTATAATTTAGCTCAAGCAATTTAAATACTTAAATTGTGCTAATTATACCCTTTCCCACAAATTGACGACATATCATCAATATCGCACATTTTCTCTGCTATCGTCGTTAATTAATTACATTACATTAGTTAATTAACTCTTCTATCCAACAATGACACCAATTAACAACCTTTCGTTAATCAACTCCCCTTTCTATCTCGATTAATTAATTATTTATAATTAATTAAGCTCCCATTTCTATCTAGATTAATTAATTATTTCTAATTAATTAATACCCCTTTTATCTAGATTAATTAATTATTTTTAATTAATTAATTCTCTCTTCTATTTAATTAATAAATCATCATTTATTTGATTAAAATCCTCTCATAACATAAATCATACTAACTATTCCTCTAAAAATATTTCTAAGCTTTCACACCTATTAATTAATCACTTTGGTTAGTTAATAAACCCCCTCAATCCCCATGAGTCACTAGAGGACAAACTAAACTCTCCTAAGGTTGACTCAACCCTCCCTAAACCTTCCTTATCCATAACTAACCCAACCTCTCTATTATCCCACATGTAAAGGGATGTAGAGATTCTTTTATACATTGGATTGTATAACGAGCCCTCCCCCTACCTTTCTACTTACACCTAAATGAGCATAGAGCCTAAGCTATAGCCATTTTATCATCTTAGAACATTCTTCCATTAGTGGAGCTAAGCATCTTTCATTTTCATTCAATCATCCAAGATTTTTTGTGAAGAACAATGGAGTTAATCAAGAAAGGCCTAATAAGCCATGGCTTGATGAACCTCCATTTTTTATCATCTTGGATCAAACAAACAACTATCAACCCTTTGATAGCTAAAGGATCTACATAGGTCTATTTCATAGATTTAGCTTTCTAAAGAGTAGAGCAATAAATGTTTACATGTTAGTTTGAAGTTCATTTTCAAGGTTCTAATGCATAATGTTGATGTTTATTACTTGTTTAGCTCTTAGCATGATGGTGCATAGATTTTAGTTTATCATTGTATTGAGACTATTAGGTGTTAGTCTTGATTTTATTTTCATATCTAACTAATTCTTGCACATAGGAATCATGTAAATTCTAGCATGCTTTTAGGACCTAGAAATGTACCCAAGTGCATAGATTTTGTGTCTACATTTTCTGTCACTTTATGTTGTTGAGTGAATACTAGAGGGCATAAATTTGTTAGAAGATGTGTACCTTATGATCCTATAGAGATTGTGGCGAATAACGTGTCGAGTTGACAAGTGATGTGTGAAGTGATCAAAAAGTGAAGTATGGAGACTGGTAAAAGCGAATGGACCACTAGGGGTGAAGCATATGTGTAGCTTGTATTTTTTTTTTTGTGCCTGTATTTGTTGATGTAGGTTGTTTCTTGTTGCACATTAAGGATGAACCTACAAAAGAAGAGAAAGAGAGTAGTTGAAGTCATGTACATAAAAATATAAGTAAACAATGTATAAATATGTAAAAGTGTGAAGGTATGTAAAAAGGAAAGTATGCATGTGATGTATAAGAGTGTAAAGAATATAAAGATGTCCTGAAATGTTGTAAAGTTCAAGTTCTTTGGGCGATCTCATGTCAAGAGAGAGTTTGGTGGGTGATCTCACGCCAAGAGTGAGTTTTTTTGGGAGATATCATGCCAATTATGATTTTTTGGGTGATCTCACGCCACAAAAGAAGAGTGTGGGGGAGAGAGGTCTAGTGTTACTCTCCTTCCATGACTACTTCCCGAATGAGCACCACTGCAGATGGTACTTTCTATTTTGTTCCATATTGTTACATATTGTAACTAATTGTAGAAGATAGAATATATTATGTATTTGAAGGCAAGAGAATGCTATTGGAGAACTGTGTTGTAATTGTCAAAGATTTTTCCGTATTAAGAAATTACATGTTTTTGCCCCTAGGACATCAACGCCCAAAGGAGGATAGTAATTCCCAAGTGTTTATGTCTGGTTTTGGGAGCTAGTGTATGTATTGTGTATGAAGTCCAAGTTTGATTCTAGACTATTCCATAACCGTATGTCCGTGTTGTTTCTATATTGTACTGATTTGAACTATGGATCTGAGTTTTTGTAGGGTGATTTATTCACCCAATGTATGCCCCCCCTTTTTGGGGTACATGTGATAATCGTAGGAGAATGCAGCCTAAAAGAGAAGACCTGATGTTGATATTAAATGGATAACTATACGGGGTAGGGGATGTGCATGGTAGAAACTAGGGAACATGTAAAAAAGTAGGCTTGTATAAGTGTTAGTAGTAAAAGTAACTAGCATGCAATAGAAAACAATGTATCAATCAAGTGTGTAAACAAGATGGATCACGAAAAGGGGGTTTCAAACACACTTATAATGTCACAAGATAATCAGGACCGAAGTGGCCAAAAACATACAATGATTATACAAGACATAGGGCATAGTTGTAGACCCAAAATCACACACTTTGGGTAATTATCTAGTCATAATTACATACTATTATTCATATGATTCATAAGTAATAAAAGTACTAATTTACCCATGTCTTTGCTTTTTGTTACCACTTTCGGCCTTACATCCTTACTTGCGTAGTCTACTTATTATACTTTATATTTTATCATTTTGGACACTCTGGCACTACCAAGACGCTAGCACTAGGCACCCTTATCCCCTTTGGTTTCCCCCCGACCCCTTTATACTTTAATCATACTTATTGGGTCCTTTCTAGCCATTCTAGCATCTTATCTTTATGGTATTCAATTTTTGGGGTAAGTTACAAAATTCAAGAAAAGGAATCATATAAATATAAAGTTATGTGATCATAATAAGGGACCAAACACTAAGCATTAGTTATCACCACCTAAGGTTGCATCCATCAAGCATATAAGAGCTCCACGGTATCCATCCGCACCATCACAAGGGACACAAGGTATGGTTATTATGCATACACTTCATAGGAGGAATGTTCATTCTATTCAATGCACATATAAATTACATTTAGCTTATTTTCTCATTATCAAGTGCGACACACACAAGAGCCACCTAGAGTATGATTTTGCATACACACACATAGAACTACATTGAGTTTGAGATGTAGTGCAATGCTCGATCGTAAGTTCACCATTGTGACAACTTAGGATAGTCCAATTAGGATTTGATGTTTATTTGAGGTTTCCAATGAATTTGGTGATCATTGTGTGACCTCATAGTGACAAAAGGAAACCAACCGTGAACAACTTGTGATACCTCATAGGAGGTTTTATGAGATTTTCTATAGAGCTAGGCACCCAAAAACATCCCTAAGGCGCCCACGGATGCCCTTGTCCCTCTCTAAGAGCCCCTTTCTAGCCTATATCTTTAGATTTACATTTTTAAGGTCTCTATGCGATGCTCCCGCTATTTTGTTCACTTGCTCAACACTTCAATATATTTTAGAATAAATTTCAAATCAGCTAAGTACCTATTTATCCTCTTTGTAATTATGGTTTTATAATTTATTGCTTAGTTTTTTGGGTGTAATTTATGTAATTAATTATCATTTATTTACTTTCTGAATAACAATCGATTAGGAATACATATTTCATATTTATTTTACTCAATATCCCGAAATAATAACATACAATAACAAACAAGATCAAGAAAATTGTATCGATGACCATGGTTATAGATAGTCTTAAAGGTAAATGCTACACATGAAGCACATGTTAGCATGCTAGAAAGATAAATAGTATGTCAAAGTGTGTATATATCAGTGAAAAATAAAGTAACTGTAATGAGAATTAGTTAATAATGTAGCAATAGAACATGTAGTGTGTAGAATTTGAGAGCAATAAAGGAGATTCCCAGAGCCTTGGTGGGAATGGCAAGGAGTCGATTTTGGGCATCATGCATCATGTAAGGAGCTATAAGAGATCTACATTCACTTCCAGAGACCAATTGAATGTGCATGTGTATATGATAAAGTTAATGACATACTTGAGTATCTAACTAGCATAGTAATAAAAGTACAACGTGTAAGTAGTATAAGCAAGAAAGACTACATATAACCAATATATGAAAACGTTGTGATGGTGTGATGGCATGGTATGTAAGATGTGAAATCGGAAGGAGTTGCATTTCCCCCTAGTAGATGTGTATGAAAGGAGTTTAATTTATAAATTCCCGCTCATAAATCAAGAATGAACAATAGATAAAGAGTGTGTCATCGGGAAATGAGTTTTTCTCGTGTGAGTAGATGCTAGGAATATATGTCATCAGTCACAAAGTGTGAAGTGTGTAATGTGAGGTTCATTTCTGTTGTGTGCCCTCAACAATAAAGTGTGAATTGTAGCATGAGAGCGCATCATAAGGTAATGAGAAAAAGAAATGGCTAAGTGTAATAGGGTTTAAGATGCTTGACATTTAGAAGAATATTGAGTGGTTTTCCAAGGAGAGTGACAAGGTGGTATACAACATATCCTAACTTATTAGTTATGAAATAAGGTATGAGCCAATTGGGTTTGAACTTTCCTTTGATCATAGCATGGGAATTAGTAGTTTTCTAATTTTATTTTAAAATAAGGTCACCGATATTAAATTCAAATGATAATACTTTTTTATTATAATCTGTTCAATGTATTCTTGATAAATACAAAGATGTTCTCGAGGCTTGTACTAGTCAAGATTCAAGCATTTCAAGTTCATGCAGCCGATGATCACAATATTCAGTATCTTTTAGAATGTCTTTAAGGGATACATGTAAGCGAGATTTCAAGCTCCAAAGGAATGAAGACCTCAGATCTTTGTAGACAAGTGATAATGGCGTAGCATTAGTTGGGGTGTAAATACTTTTTGGTAAGCCCAAAGAGCATATATAATTTGATTGTGCTAGTCACTCCTAGAAGTATTGACAATTTTGCATAAGATCTTGACAATGGTTTTATTAGTAGCTTCGCTTGGCCATTTCCCTATGGACAATAAGGATTAAAAAAGAGTGCTTAATTTTGAACTTGACACAAATTCATTTAACATCCTTATTTTTAAAGGGAGGACCATTATCACTGATAATAACAGATAGTACACCGAAGCATGTAATGATGTGAGTACATCGATGAACCAATAAAATTCATCACCAGTGGTGGATTTCAAAGGCTTCACTTTGACCCATTTAGTAAAGTATTCGGTAGAGATTATTATGAACTTATGTCCATCAAATGATTATGGATTGATTTTTCCAATGATTTCAAAACCCAATAGGTAAAATAGCCATGATGAAGTAATGGGTTGGAGTTCATTTGTAGGTGCATGGTGGAGATTGTCATGCTTTTGACACTTGTCACAACATGTGGAGTATTCAAAACAATATTTTTCCATGGTAGGCCGATAATACCCTTTTCGTAAGAGATTTTGAGACATTAATTTTCCCGAGAAGTGTCCACCACGAGAGGCTATCGTGAATATAGGAAATGGCTAACGGAATATCATTGACACCTAGACAATATAATAAGTGATTGTTGAATTCTCATTTAAAAAGTGAGGCTCCATCGATTACATAGTGGGTGGTTCCCTCGTTGTATTCAATGAGCTTTATGAGGATGTAGGTGAGTAGGGATGGTTTGGTGATATAGGAAATTAAATATCGGGGTGAACCATTCGGGTGTGTCATGACTACTAGTAATGGCGCAAGCGTCAAAAACTGGACTATAAGTAGAGGGATGGTGTAAACGAGGGATTATGAAAGTGGTTTGATCATCAATGATATCTTGTGGAATAAGAGAGACAACACTGACCATGGTGTCAACATGATGATTGCTTTGCAAGGAATGGTGGCAAGAGAATATGAGTTGAATGTGGCCAATATAGATTTTACAAGGTTATTGTAAGGAATGAGTCTTTCTTCATTGATTTGATAGATGTCATTGAATTGATTAACAACTAATTGAGATTCCCCTTGAATGTGGATATGACGAATATGAAACTTTTGAGTGACAAGTGAGGCTAAGGATAAGAGCTTCGTATTCGGTGATATTATTTGTACATGACAAGCCTAAGTGATAAGAAAAAGGGATATAATCACCATGAGGGGTGATAAATACAATGCTAGCTCTAGCGGCGAGGCACAACAAGATCCATCAAAATACCCGGTCCATGTATCATGATCAATTGTCTAAGTGGTGAAGTCATCACGGAAGGACTCACGGATGGGAGAAAGATAAAAAAGAGGAACATCTGCTAACTGGTCAACGATAACTTGGCCCTTGATGTCTTTCTCGTGGGATAAAATTGAAGTCAAATTTGGTAAGTAACATAACCCATATAGCAATGAAATTAGAGAGATGTGTACGAGATAATAAGTATTGTAAAGGCTCAACTTTGGTGGTAATATGAGTTTCATGATGGAGAATATAGTGGCACAATTTATTTGGTACAAATATAAGGCCAAGGCATTTAATCTCTCAATATAAATATAGTTGCATTCATAAGGGAGTGGTGTATGACTAATGTAATAAACAACCCATTCGCAGTGAGCACTATCGTGTTGCATAAGAAGGTCTCCCAAAGTGTGAAATGTGGTGGAGAGATATAAGAAGAAAGGTTGATCAATCATAGAGTCACAAGAACTAGAGGATTTAGCATATAAGTTTTGATATATTTGAAAGCACGGTGACAATGATCATCCTAAATACACTTAGTTTCTTTTTCATAAGACACATAAAGGATTGGGTTTTGTTAGCTAACCGAGTGATGAAACGTCGATAGCTTGGATTTTACCTTGGAGTGAGTGTAATTGATGGAGATTTAGTGAGGGAGGAATGCCAACAATAACACAAGTCTTCTTGGGATCGATCTCAATTCTGCGTTAAGATATGATATAACCGAGGAGTTTTATATTCATGACCCCGAAAACATAGTTTTTAGGATTTAAGCACACATTGTGTATAAAATGCATGCGTAAATCATTAGCGTGAGTGGTGTGATTGTGATTTTTAAAAATTATATCATAAACACAATCTTGAAGGATTTTTTGATGTGATCATGAAAGATGTGAGTTATTGCACATTGATAAGTGGCACCAACATTTTTAAGCACAAGTGGAAGAAGATGAATCTTCTATGAGCTTAGGATATAGTAGAGTGAGGTGATGAGTGTGGGAAAAATTATGAAATTTAGGGGAAGATGAGGTAGCACAAACGATACCTAGCTTGTTGGGTGTGTGGGGATGAGAAGAGGTTCGATGACTCCCTTTCCATATTTTCCTAACTTAGTGCAAGTGAATCTATAACGAAGAAGATATTGATATCCATGACCATATACATTAAAAATGGGTGAAAAACTATCGGGAGGGTAGCGGTGAAAGATCAATGGTGTTATATAAGGAAAATGGGGAGGGATCATCTAAGGCTTCATAGACTAAACCTTGATATAAAAAATTAAGTCATGTATGAAGGGTTGACGGAACCACATGCATAATATGGATCCAAGGCCGCTCAAGAAGAATGTTATAATTACGATTATTGGGCATTACATGACAAGAGATAGAAAAAGTGAATAGTTCAACAATAATGGGGAGGGTGATAGTTCCTAAGACCCATTTGGGGATGTTATCAAAGCCATGGATAGAGACAAAAGAGGGAAGCAAGGAGTATTTGGAAATGCCAATTTGGTGAAGGAATGCTAAATTAAAAATATTAAGGTCATACCCATTGTCAACTACAACTCACTTAACCCCAAGTTATTGATGCAAACATGAATATAATGAGCGGGATCATTAGATTAATTAATACATTGTTAATTAATTAGTTGTTAGTGAATGTTAGTGAACAGTTATATAACTGTTCCTCGGATCTTCCCTCTCGCTGCTCTCGCTACGGCCTATATAAAGGCGTGATCTTTGTATCATTTCATATAGCAATATACAAATCATTGATTGGAGCGCCTTCAGATCATTATCTAAAATAGACCGAGAAGGAATTTCTGCGAGAGGTAAAAGTAATAATTTCTTCCTTAAAGATAATGTCGTACTAAATTTATGGTATACATATTTAGGAGAAATATGGGGATGAATACAAGCATTGGACATAAAATATTGGATATTAGTTTGACATTCAAGTTTGACTGCAAAAAGGAGGGGATGGAGACATTCATGGTGACAGAACCTAGGGTATCAAAGATAGCAACAGAGAAGGAACAAATAGTGTTTGAAAGAAGATATGGGTTCACCAAATGATTTAATGTAAATTGAATTAATTAAATCTTATTTTCAGAGTAACTAATGCACTTAATTATTTAGAAATGATAACATACAATGAGACACAAGTAGTAATCAAGAAATGATATGAAACCCTAAGCAAGAAGGAGAGATATGAGGACTTAGCTGATTTTTGAGCGAACAAGAAGTGATATGAGCTGATGAAATGATAGAATAGATTGAGAGGAGTGTCACGAGAGGCTCACTTTGAAGGTTTTGAACTCCAAACCTACACAAAATGAGAGAAACCGTGGGAGGAAGGAGCGCCTAGGTGTTGGTGTCTAGATTTACATGTTGCTGTTCAGGTAGATGGTGAGGATATGGATATTTTAGTGTCAAATAAGATTCTGTGTTAATCCCAATTTTTTTCTCTATATTTGATTTCTAATTTGTGACTGTACCTATAACCTGCAAGAAATAAGTTCACCTACACATGCCCACATACCAAATCAAACCTAAAAAGGAAAATGTATAATGGGGAGTTGAACCGATCGACAGATCTCTCGAAGATTGAACTTACTAGCTGAGTGCTGCACTACATCTTTGAATATATGTAGTTCTTATGTGTGTGTGTAGAAATGATGCCCTATGATTTCCTTGTGCGAGTTGCATAAATGATAGTGGGATAGTTCTAAAATGTAGAAGATGTATACAATGTTTGGGATGGAATAGAATAGTCTATCACTTCTTATGTTGTGTATGCAATCCTTCTCCATGAATGGATGATGAATGGATGCCTTTGATTCTCTTTGTTACTTTGAGTGCAAGCTTAGGTGGTAGTATGTAATGCTTAGTGCTTGGTCCCTCATTTTGAAAACATAGCTATCTATTTATCGTATTGTTTTGATTTCGTAATTGAAAATGAAAGGTCAACCCAAAGAGATAAAAATTAATCAAGAAATGAAAGGGGTATAAAAGCATAAAGAAGGACATGAGCGCCCAGGAGGACTGGAGTGCCTGGCGTTAGTGTCCCAGCTAGGTCTAGTGTTTGAGGCCATAGAAAGATAAAACAATCAAATGCTAGAAAGAGTGCAAGATGTATAAAGCTAAGAAAAGTACATAAAACAAAACAAAAGGCTAAAAAGAGTTTTCAATTACTAGTTTTCTTGCTTAGGAATCATGTAAATGTCAACATTCTTTTAGGACCAATAAATTTACCCAAGTTCATAGATTCCATGTCTACATGGGAAATTGACGTCCTTTTTCTAAGATTTTCTTGCAGATTATATATACAATGCTTTAGATGATATCCTATGATGTCACTCACATGCTTTTTGAATATATTATAAATATTTGAAAAATATGTTGAGTAATTACATTTATATGACATTATAGCTTAAATCATGATCATAAATAAATTGGTCCCATGGAAGGCTCAAAGTTACATAGGTTGGTTATGTGGAAGGATCAAATGCAAACAATATTGCTATTTGGTATGATCAAATGCAATCATGATAAATTATGTAGGAAGCTTAATTTATATAGTTGGTTCACATAGTAGGCTCAATTGGTATAGTTTTCTTACATATGACACTTTCATCCCTTGCATCTTGACACTGAGCATACAAGTGTAGATGTGTTTCATGTGTTATAATTTTAGTTATTGAATTTTTATAAACATGTTGACTAATAATTAATACACATTTTTGCATGTGGCATGAAGGTTCACATGTATTCAAAAATAAAGGAGAAGGGGACACACACATTCCATTCATATGCATACCTTGTCTTTTTAGAGGTTTGCATTTATGATACATTAATTTTAATCAATAAATTACTAGACTAAAATGGAAAAAATGTAGTGCCATAAATCTAGACCAATGGAATTTAGCAATTATCTTTCACATTTCTCTCGAACATTTTTATTGTGCACTTAATTGAATACACGAATCTCACTTATTTTAGCACTCCATAACTACTACGTCAAATTTTTACTCATTTTTGACCAATAAAAACCTATTTATTGAAAAAAGAATACATCTCTAGTCTTATTGATACCTTCTCCAATTTAATGATCATAGTTTACACTTTCTTAGGACATAGATTCATGTTAGGTAAAAATAGAGTAATGTTTTTTTACATAAATTTATTTCATCCGCCCATCATGAACTGGTCATTATTTACAATGGAAAAGTTAGCCCGGTCAAATTAGGGTCTATTCAACAAGCAATAATTTACGAAAATCACAAATGAAAGCACAATCACTCACCCCATTTAAAGGGCCTCATCTCTCACATATTTGGGCTACCTAGGAAATCGAACAAAACACCCAATTACAATATCACTCTTTGAAGAAAAATCTATCTACCAAGTCTAAATATATTTTATACGGAGCTTTTTTATGTCATAATCAAATGCCACATTCTACATCCAAGATCATTTCCAAGTGTCAAAGGCCATTTTAGGATCTCATCAACACATTATTTATTGTACATTTACACACATTCACTAGGAGGAAGAAATGTGTAATTTTTGTCCCCTTGTTATATTATTGGTACATAGTTTAATATTCATCATATGATGGAAGCGTCTCTAAATCCAAAGACAACCAAATTAGATTGAAATCATTTCTATTTATTCAATGGAAGGGATAGGTTTTTTACAAAGAATAATATTATATCTACTACAAATACATGATATATTGAATATGAAAATAGAATACATTATAAAAACATATAATATCATAGTGTTAGATCTAGATTCGAGTGAAAAGATACACTAAAAATTTGGAAATTCATAACAAAGATGCATATTGAAACTATCCCAAATCAAAAAATTATTCCTCTTTACACATCTAGATCACCAAAATTTACAAAAATCCATATCGCTACATGTATGAACTACATCCATCATCACAATTATCATATCAGATTTTAAAAGTAATAAATCGTGGAATATTTTCTAACCTTATCCTGTCATTTAAATTATCTAACATTATAGAGTTTGAATGTGTGTGTGTGTGTGTGTGTGTGTGTGTGTGTGTGTGTGTGTGTGTGTGTGTGTGTGTGTGTGTGTGTGTGTGTGTGTGTGTGTGTGTGTGTGTGTGTGTGTGTGTGTGTGTGTGTGTGTGTGTGTGTGTGTGTGTGTGTGTGTGTGTGTGTGTGTGTGTGTGTGTTGTGTGTTTGTGTGTGTGTGTGTGTGTGTGTGTTTGATAATTTCACGTTTCTATATAGTATGTAGATGTATATTCTATATTAGTGTATTTATGATTCTAGATCATTTTACAATTGGTGATTATGTTATTTTTTCAAAACCTTGTTTAGATGTTATAATATCATCATTATCGAAATCTAACTCTTTCTTCAATACATAGACCTATTTTTCTATATATAACCTTTTGTTACATGGTGTATAACACTTATGACATGAATTTGGAACAATGAAAATAGGGCTAAATTGACCTTTAGGGTTTTTAAACAATGAAGACTAGGTATTTCTTTATCCTTGGCTTTCCTATCAAAAGTAAAAGGATCTTAGGATGTATTTTGTACCATTTTATTTTTAGAGCATCAATATGTTTTTTTCACTCTTATAGATACAATAATATCCCTTTCAAAATATCTAGGTTCAAATATCCTTATCTCTTTAAATATAAGCCCACATGATGGAATTATAAATCTTTGGTACTAACTTCAAAAGAAAGCTTAATCATAGAAGTTCCAAAAAATGAAAAATTTCTATGTTCTACCCCATCAACCAAGTATCATATGACACACCCATTTGTGATATTATCTCTAAGTTCAAGCAACATCAACAATGTACTTCTTGGGATTTGGAAAACTTCATCTCTTTCATCATGTGTGGAGAGTACCCTCCAAATGTTGCGGTGACACATTCAAATTATCATATTGTGTTCTATTTTTTTGCACCCTAAAAGTTAGTTTTAAGGCTTTGCAATACATGTGTGAATCTCCATTCCACCTCCAAAGTCATATGGTGGGATCTTCATTTATAGGTTAAAAGAGGGATAATGCATGAATTATTACTTTTCCTCTTCATAGTCCGGTGGGCCTTGATTAATAACAAAATTTGAGGATGAGGATTTTGCCTCGAGGGTTTGAAAATCTAATATTTGTCTTATTTTCTTATTTTCTAGATCAATGAATCTTCTTTCAATATGTATTAAAAAATTAATAGATATATCCTTCTTCTCATATTCGATCATGAAGTTTGAGTTGTTTCTTGGATAATTTTTTTGGCCTTTTGACAACGATTGCAAAAATAAATTGAAAAGCTAATACTTGTTGCATTCCAAATACCAATAAAAAATGAAACGCAAAAAGTAGAAGAAACATACTAGATAACAAAAATATGATAGCACATGCTTCCTCAAGGATGGATTACACCTACACATCCAACTCTATAATAAAAGAACTTTCACATGAAAGAAACTATTTCTTGCATTAAGTCTTAATACTATAAATAAGATAATACATTATCTAAATATTTTTCATCTTTTGTATTCAACTTCTTGAAACTCTAACTAATGTATGGACAAATCATCACTTAACCATTTATTGTCTCTAGCATAACTAATATTCATTTTATCATAGACCAATCAAAATATGACACTTGTAAATATATAATATTTAACTATAGTTTGACGGTTCATTTTTTCCATATTACTAATAAAAATTATTTTTCTTTCTTTTTGTATTGGCTTTCTCCTTTATTTCGAACGTGCAAATAATTTTTGCATTAGCTAAGACACAAAACTAACTGATTAAAAAAATTCAAGTGTAAATAATTATATAAGAATTACTATAATTGTTCGTCTATCTTTTTGTTATTGTAATTTTTTTATATTTAGAATGTTTTTCAGTGTTTCTAAAATGAATCCTACCTTTAATTATTAATAATGTGGATAAAAATCTGGCATTTTGCTTTGTTTCTCAACAATGTAGAATAATATTCTACCGGATCTATTGCAACTATGGGTTTCTTGCAAAGATACGAGACTTAGGTATAACACATTCCATTTTTAAATATATTTTCCTTGATTAGAGCATTGCATATTCTTACATAAATATTTCTCATATTGTAATGATATTATGAAGTATTCAGAACTTGTTTGTAACATTCCTCTACTCTATCAAAATAATTTTGACATTCATATTTAGTTTATTGCACATTTTTAGTCACAACATTTACAATTTTGTCATGAATCGGAAAATTTCATAATGCATTGCAATGAAAGAAAACTTGGAAGTTTATATATGTCAATTGTCTTAGCACTTCCATATAAGGTTGATCAAGTTCTTATATATTCCTATTTCTTTACTAACTATGACTTGTTTTCTTTTTGTTCAACACAAAATTTTTTTGTTGTTTCTTCATTATAATTTTCTACTCGTACATTTGTCTCTTAGTTTGGTGGATATTTAAATAAACATTCGATCTTACCTTTTCCCATTGTTATTTAAGAGAATTTAAATTGAATATTGAGTGCAACAATACAATCCTCTCTAGACACGAGCAAGGAATCATTCCTCCATAGTCAAAATTATAGGATAATTTTTATAACCCGTATATTATTTTGGCATGAAGAAACATATTCAAATACCATGAAATATCCATTGATTTTACTAGGAAAATCACATGATTCTAAATTAAACTAATGGTTAGAGAGAAAAATATAAGATGAGTGATGTCATTTCATATTATTTTATTTGGATTGTTTTTAGCTACCATCATGAGCTAGAAATAACACACATTTATGGGATTCTTGGTAACATTGAAGAAAACACAAGGGATGCACAAATAGGTACTTTGGATCTATATTTTATGTTAGAAGCACAATGGACTGAGAGGGGGATGAATCAGTCCTTATAATAATTTAAATTCATATTTCATATTTTATTAATAAAAACTCATAAACATTCAACCATCCATTAATGTGTGCATACAATAAATCATCACATGTGTAAGAACCATAAACAAGATATCAACACAAGACACAACTTATTAGTGGGGAACCCTCAAGGGAAAAAACCCATTGAAACAAAATTTTATACTTGATATGTTTCAAATTTTATTGAGGCATCAACCCCAAAATGAGCACCAACCCCTAGTTTATTAGAGCACTAACCCTACAAGGAACACCAACCCCTAATTTTGTGAAGCACTAACTCCACACGAAGGCTACAACCCCCCAAGATGATGAAACACCCACTCCAAAACCTTATGAAGATTTTGATCTCTCGATTTTTTTCTAAAACAACCGATGAAGATCATTTAGTTCAATGCACACTTCTTCAAACCTTCACTCAAACCCTAAGTGTCCAATCCTTCACAAACAAGCTCTTCCTTCACTTCTCAAACCTTCAAACACTTGCAAACATAATTTATGATCTTCCTCAACCTGAAACACACTTTATTAAACCTCAATTCATGCTTCAACACTTGTAAATATCTCACACCTAGGTCACACACCTTGCACACACACAACTAGCTTGCAAAAGCACCCAAAACTATGCTTTTATAAGCTCCTCTTGATTTCAAATTAAAAAAAAAATCTTTCCTCCTTTGGCTTGACCCATACATCAAGTAAAAATCCCAAATTTTAATTACAACAGTCACAAAGTGACCCAAGTAGGTTGGCCTAGCTAAAAACCTCATTACATGTGCCAAAAATGGCTCAAAACCCCATGGGCACAAAGATAAAAATGCCCTTACATAAAAACCATACTTATTCATGACTCATAAATCATTACACATGCTTTAAATAACATTAAACATTCAAACATGGTCTCAATTTATCTCAACCAATCAAATTATTTCATTTAATGGGCACAATAATCTTTGTTCATCTCAAAACAATTGTTTCCTACACCTTACCACACCAAATCACTTAAACTCAACCACACCATGTCATGTAGCCACTTTATGGAACTTATAAACCATGTAGAACACTTATCGAAAGTTAGAAGCCTTGAGATAATTATCTACTCAAACCACAACCACTTTTGTCTTCACCAAATCAACTTGTCCAAAAAGTTGTTTTCAAAGATTAGCTCATAAAAAAAAAATCAAGGAATATTCAATAATTATACATAGATTAATTGGATTCTAAATTGATCCCTAGTCACATTACAGGGGATATCAAACATCACCTAATCCATCTCATGCTTCAAAAACTCAAAACTTTTTAAAAACACATCTTGTCCCGCACTAACAACAACCTTCTTGTCTAAAGATAAACTCGAAACATCATAAAAACTAATCATGATGATAAAATCATCATATCACACATTTAACTCTAGTTATGACCATTTTACTTAACACCTGTGTTTTAAGGCCTCAAAACCACCCTTTGACCAACCAACCCGAATGGAGCTCAACTTGAAATTTTTCATCAAAAAAATAATCTTAAACATTCATAAACAACAAGAAAAATTCACATACATTCCATAACATCAATTTATCGCATGCCTCATTTGGACAACCTTGTCCCAAAACACTCTTCTTCGAAATCGACTGTTTGAGTGGGGCCCACTCATTACCATGATATAAATAATACATTTATTGAAATAAGTGAGAGTCATATACATCATAAAAATCACTTTTTATGAATCAATCAAACTAGACTCACTATACCTCTTCTTACAAATTTGCTCTTAACTAGGGTTTTAGACCACTTTATCTTCTTAACATTCGGTCATAAAAACCTAAAGATGAAATGGCCAAATTTTTTTGTGAAATATTATAGACTCAGCATAGAAACATCCCTAAAATCCAAAAGGTATTATCTAAAGCACACAATTCAGGAGAGCATCGAAGTTCCGACTCGAGTTGGATTTGCACTAGATTTTGACCCTGTCTCACAAAAATGACATAACTTGGAAAATACACCTCGAACAACGTCAAATTTTTCCCAAAACACCTTGAAACATCTTAAAACTTACCCAATCATCATAATTTCATCACCATACCTCAAAATCTCTAGAAACTGAGACTTGCATAGAAACTCCTTAAGGTTTCACACTATAGAAGCTAGGGTCAACTGAAAGAATGCTATAACTCATCATGAAATCACTGAAAATGACTCAAACATACCTGATACACCATGATATACCTGAATGAAAGCATAAATGAGATCATATATCTCCAAGGCTCAATCTCATACCTTTTAACAATAATGTTTGTGCTCTTCACAGATGAGCTCCCAAACAAAGCCAATCACTTGTATCTACATCATGAAACTGATATGAGTGCCTAAACACTCTCCAAACCTGCTATCCATCATGAAAAAAATATTATCAAGAAACCAATAAGCTTATACCAGCAAGAAATATCACCTAGGCACTGAATGGGCTTGCAAGAGGAAACAATCCTCATTATATGATCAAGTACACATCTCGAATCATCATGCCAACACCATCCAAAGCATCATCTAACCCTAAACCATCATACACTTTGTCATTAATGTGGTTTTGAATCATTGATAACATTTAAAGGACCACATGCCAACATTTTAAATTTTTGGGGATATTATTGGTTCTTTGTTGATGATGAATATCAAGCACTCTGCGATGAGTCATATCAAATTTTTGGTTCAATGATTTTGATTTACATATAATTGGTTGTTTTGGCTGGTTTGTTTTCCTCTTTTCGGCTTATCTTTGTTATGTAATCTATTTTATGTGGGCTAGGATACCAATCAATTTCATGTGGATGTCGAGAGAGGTAACTTTGATCACGATGATTGCTTTATCAAGAATGTGATTTGTAACTTTTTCTAATCTTACATAGACTACCAACATAATATGTCCATGGATGTACAAGTAATTTGGACATATCTTATTGATTTTTCATACTAACACCTTAATATATTTTACTCATCAAAAAACGTTTTCCTAACAAATAATGCCTTCTTGGCATAGTGGAATTGCTCTTCTAAAGTGGCTTCAACTTTGATGCAAAATTGTGAGTATTTACTTTTTTGGGAATTTTCTGTTCGATGGAACATGTCAATTGTAAACTAAATCAAAACATTTTAAAATAATCTCTTCAATAATTGAGATTTACCTGTGTGCATTAATTCATATGAGGTAAGGTAAGGTTATTGAACTTGTTATTTGGTTTGTGGATATCTAATGTCACATACCTTTGTAATGGTTGATCAAGTACACATGTTACCTGCTCTTTATCTAATTTTTCAAATTTATTCTTGTAGTTGAACTATTTATGACGTTTCTTGAAGTTGAAGCCTACCTTTATATAGGGAAAACCCCTTGTATTATGAAATTAATGGTTGATCTATTACACATTCTACCTTCTCATTATCTACTTTTCAAATCCATTCTTGTAGCTAGACCATTTATGACACTTCCTTAAGTTGAATCCTACTTTTATATAGGTAAAATCCATGTATTATGAAACTAATGGTTGTTCAAGTACACATTTTTAAATTCATTCATGTAGCTAGACAACTTACGTCATTTCCATAAGATGAATCATACCTTTTATATAGGGAAAACTTCTTGCATTATGAAATTAATAGTTGATCAAGTACACATGCTACATGCTCACTTTCTAGTTTTTAAAATTCATTCTTGTACCTGGACTATTTACTTACATTTCCTTAAGTTGAAGCCTACCTTTATATAGGGAACACTTCTTGTATTATGAAATATGAATCACCATTACATTGTGCTTTCTTTAAATAGTGTGAGAGAAATAAGAAGGCCAATCTTGGATTTAGTGTCTTATTCTTTGAAAATTTTACTCTTGTATAAAGTGTATATGTCTACTTATCTACATATGTAATTCCTAATCAACATGTCATGAATCTAGTTTAGGTTTTTCTAAGTGTACAATTAAGAATTTTAAAAGAAATAAAAATTGCTAAATTTTAGTAGAGTGTTATAAGATATAAAAATATATAATGTAATGTAGCTAATAATATATCAAAATGTAGACACAAAACCTATGCACTTGGGTACATTTCTAGGTCCTAAAGTATACTAATGTGTACATAATTCATAAGCAAGAAAACTAGTGGTTGAAAATTTCTTTTGGGCCTTTTACTTTTAGCTCTTGCACTTTAATTGGCCTTACATACCTTACAACTCTTCCGAACCCGACTTATTTATCTTTTATGGCACGAGACACTAACACCCGATTAGGACAAAAGCACCGATACACTCTTGTCCCTCTTGGGCACTCCTGACATTCTTTATCTTCTTCTTACTCTTTTGGGTCTCTTTTACTTTTTCGTCACCTTTTAAAAATTTGGGTTGGCCTTTCAGTTGTTAATTACAAAATTCAAACAAAGGAATCATATATATACTTAGTTATTGCTCTCAAATAAGGGGTCAAACATCATAAGAATTATCTATCATCACCTAAGCTTGCATCAAAGGCACAAGAGACAATTCATACAAGGGACAAGGGTTGCATCAATTTGCATACACAACATAAGAGGGGAGTTCATTCTATTCCATCACACACATTCTACATACTTGGTACATTCTAGATCTAGTTTGTTATCATCGTGCAACTTACACAACGAAAAACTAGGGCATAATTATACACACACAAAAAGAACTACATGGACTCGAGAAGTAGTGCAACACTCGGTCGTAAGTTCACTCTTTGGGTGATTGTCAGGGTAAGTACAACTCCATATTCGCATCTTTTTTTATTAGATTTGATGTGGTTTTTGGACATGGACAGGTAGACATTTTTTTCTAGGTTACATGTGCGATCGAAACCCTAACAATGAATTCAGAGTGACAAAATGAATATTAGAGTGAAGAACTTCCGACCCATACAAATTCAAAACCTAAGCATCTAAGCAGACACTAGAACCCATATCAGACACTAGCACTTGAGACACTCATGTCCTCCCATTGGTGCTTCTATCTTGCACATTTTTGTACTCTTGAATCTTCATTGAGCTTTTGTGACACTATTCCCAGCCTTTTCAAGCAAATACATAGTCCAAATCATTTTTAGGTTGTATTAAATCAGCTAAGTCATCCCTATTTTATTTGGTTAAAGTTTTACATTGTTGAATGCTTATTGCTTGTACATATTCTACGTAATTATCATAATATCATTTGTTACAGTAGTTACTTTGAAATATAGATTTAATTCAATTTAGAATTAATCACAAAAAACATAGATTTACTATATTTTTATGTAATGTAAAGTTAATCTTTTCACACCTTTGCAATGCTTTTATTGTCGTTCAATGTCTATGAACTGACATGGAGCTTATCTGTTATTTATATTTATTGTTTATTCTATACAGGCGAAGGAAGAGTGTGGATGTAGAATATTTATTCATTGCTCACATATCAGGCATGGACACTCTTGCAAGAGGCCTAAGAAATGTAGCTAAACTCGTGCAGGTTTATATTTTCTATCCTTATATTTTACATGTATAGTTTTTAATTTAAATTTTCGGATTGTTTTTTTTTTTGAAGTGGATCATCCTTCCACTTCTTCATACAGAACCTTTCGACAATATATAAATGTGTAATATTTCATTACATATTTATATAAGTTAATAAAAATGATACTCTGGAAAACAATGTCACAGTTCTGCAAAACTAGTATTTCATATATATATATAAAATTTGTCAACTACTTAAAATTTATTTTTTCCCCCTCTATTTACGTCATATATTTTTAAATTTGTTCTCTCTTCATGAACAATTGTATGAATTGGAATAGTCTATATTGGATTTTGAACCATATATCTATTTCTAGCAAAATGTTTTGCAATATAGTTAATGCCCCTTTTTCTGGTTGCAGGAACTTGCGGAGATGGTTTTTCAGTCATACTTGTAGCCGGAAACTGTTCTCTAGATGGTGCTAAATATGCACTTGATCCATTTTTAGGGTGTGAGACGTGGAGCCATTTATGACTTGGAGAAATAGGACATTTACAGAACATTCTTAGAAGGCTTTTATAATTTCTTTTGTAGGAGTGTATGATACATGCAGAACATGCAATACTCCATTGTTGTAGCGTGTCTCTGTTTCCCTTTGAGTTACATTTGCAATACAATTAACATTTAGCAGTCTTGATCATTGTGTTTGCACTGAACTGTTATGGTACCATCAAAAGATATTCTACTGTGTAAATTTTAATGCACATAAATTTAAACTACTTGTTTAGTTTATAAAAAAAAGGGTGTAATTTTTATGTTATAAATGTTTGTACTAGTTTTCTTCCATTTTTCTATTGGAATTGAATCTTACTTACTACTATACTTTTTGCATCGGAAGATTAATATATCTGTTATGAATATGAAATATCTAATATAAAACTTTAACTATAGATAATGTGTTATCAACTTCTACTTGTTCAATTACATTTTTAACTTTTTACTTTTTCTCTTAAAAATTCAAGCTTAAGCAGGATTTGCCACATCATGACCTTGTTAACTTTAGACACTTAAGATAACATAATAAAATAATAACTAAGCCCATAAATACATGTTATGTTCAGGTACAGAAGGAAACAATAATGTGTGGTGGGTTTTATGGGATGATCGGAACTCGGTAGGAAAAATAAATTCTTATATGCTGTTTTTCCAAAATATTTCTCTAATTTTATGGCTGCTTGTGACTGGCTCGAAGAATGTTAGTTAATGATGTAGCGACTGTAGTCTTCCTATCGTCATATTAGTATTTCTAAAAACAATTGAAGACTTAACATAACATTTTTGCAGCAATTGGAGAGATCTTATGAATGAAATACACAAGGTGATCAGCCCAGAGGTCCTAGAAGAATATGGCAAGTAAAATCTGCCATCTCAAACACGAGGAGGGCCATATATCTCCGATCAGAATGATAAAGTTGTATAGAAGAAGAGATTTATTGATTTTGACACATGTTTGCACTCCTTCAAACTTTGTACATGGTACTTTACTGAAATATGTATACATCATTCTGCATTCTGTCAACAGCAATACTCAAATAATGTAAACACTAAATGAGCTTCCCAGATCTCATATATAATTAAAGTTACACCAAATAAAAGTTCAACCTTCCACCTGTGGTGATTATGCTCACTCTAAAACTAAAAGTGTTCATAAAAGATTTTAAGATGAATTTAATTTCAACCTTATATCTAAGGTTAACAAATTTTAGTGTAGACCTTTCTAACAAACACAAACAGAAACAAAAGATTATAAATCCCTCATCTAGTCCCAACCTTGTCCATGACTTCACACTATGATTTCCCTGGTTCGGAATACATTGGAGCTCATTTGCAGTCTAATTGTATGAAATGTTTCTTCGAAATTCCAAATCAACAACTAAATTTAAAACAAACAAACAGAACTAGCAGATGCCTGCATACCCAACACATGCATGCATCTCATAAGTATGGTTATTTACAAAGTAACAAAAGAAGGGTGTTCCACCTGAAGAAGCCCGATGAATGATAACTCCACCACGTCCATGCTGAAAGCTTTGCCTTGTAAAGAGTTGTGACGGCAGGAATGAAGCCTGGTCCGAGATAGTTGGAAACCAGAGTGGGTAGCCGCCAAATAATATCTTGACCCAGTCTTCATTCCAAACACCACAACTCTGCTATTACTTCCCCATCCCAAATTGAACTCTGGCAGCAGAGCCAACTCTGTTTGAGAAGACGGTGTAATGGAGCAACCCAAAAATTGGAGAGATCTCATGCTTTTAAAATGGTGTCAAACAAAATGCTTTCTGAACTTATCAAAAATTTCTTGTCAATATATAGGAAAAGTAATAGGGTTGAGAAAATATCAGAAAATTTGATGGTTCCTTACTCTGCTCTTGCGTAATTTGCACTGACATCCATGTGAACTGTACATAGAACATGTTCCCCAATAAGCTGGAAAACAAAATTCCGCTGAAAAATAAAGTTATACCTGTTCACTTTTGAAACAAAACTAACCGACAATTCAGGCCAGTAGGTACGGCCTGACGCTCGGTAAAAGAAAAATTATAGCTCAAAGAAAGATTAAAAAATGCAGCCAAGTTGTAGTCGATTGAAGAAAATAATGATGGCAAGCAGACAGGAATCAACAAAAATAATTGAACAGAAAGCCAGCCTAGGAAGAGAGTATACCATGTTGGCAGGGAATCCTGCCAAATGAAAAGGAAGAACAGTGGTTGAGCCTCTGTAAAAGCAACAATATTGCATTAAGATCTCCATTTTTCCTGCAAAATTCATCATCTTCCCAACTCCAAGGCCATTACACTGGTAATTTCTCAGACTAAAACTCTTCAAAGACAAATATATTATTGGGAAGGTGCCCGGCATTCAATCACTTTATTTTATTCTGATTAAACAATCCCAAATTCCAATAAAATAAGATGCCCAAGCTGGCCACCAGAAACCTGCCTCCACATGGCATGTTGGGAATGGGAACCCTGGTGGAAATGCTTTTTACAAGTGGAAATTTAGAGAAGAAAAGTAATCCCATCTAAGTTGGTAGGACAGTACGAAATTTTGTTTTAGTTAAAACATTGGCTGTTCAGCCGACATTCTCTAAAATGAGGAATAATAATATTTTTCATTTAGAGCCTGTTATTCTTACCATCATATCATGGCATAAAATCTATTTAAATTGAAGTTAGATCTGGAAATGATTTAGCTATCATTTGTCTTCCCTCAATTTCCCACTTACATAGCTGTAATCATTAAAAGAGACTATAAAGAAAAAATGAACGGTTATTTGTATTTATAAAATATTTGGAATATGGTAATGGGATTATACAATCCCCGCAAACGGAAAAGAAAAGAAAAGATGACAGCACTCTATTGGCTTGATCACTTTTTCCGCACAAATAACCTCCAAAAAAACCTATTTGGATGTAAAAACAATGTGTAAGCATTAATATAACAAAATTGTCATTTTCGTGTACTGGTAAATCCATCATTTCCATAAAACAATACAACTTTTTTAATAATTATTAGACAGCTTTTTCATATATTAATACATAAAATGTTATAAAAAAGTTAGTTTCATTAAAAAAATGTGAGTAGATAGTATCTTCAACGTATCATGTAAGTTCGAGCGGAAAAATGTTTTATATTAAACTTAGAATAAAAGTTTTAACTGTTCAATAAAATGAAGGTGAAATAATTGCACAATAAAACATGTAAAAGCAAGTGTCCATAAATCACAATAAAACACTCGCCAATTAGAGTTATACGAAGCCTCAATGGTGGAGGATCATTTAGCTTATCACCGCAACTCCCTTATTTAGATGATGGATCCTAACCATTGTGTCTTTTTTAATATTTGTCTTTTGTATTATCTTGCATATTAGGGTAAATTACAAGCCCCAAGTGAGGAATTTTCCTTGCAAAGTACCATCTACCCAGTATGGCCCAAGCATGTATATCCACTACCACTATTACCAACAATGTCGGTGTTGTAAGTTATTTTGAGGTTGCTTTGTGGTTCGTGTCTAGGCTCCTACTTGTTCGTCGAATGTGGAGGAAGTGAGGGTTATTGCAATGTATTACGTGAAATCTCAGCATAGAGTGAATCTGGTCAAAGCCCTTGCGGATTTTGGTAGGGGGAATCCTCCCCGACGTTGGTTTGTGAAGGGTTGGAACTTGTAGAAGCAAAGGAAATTATTGTTACTTTGTCTGTTTGTAGCTCTGTTTTGATGTGATTTGCAACTAATGTTCACTAAACGGGCGCGGAAAGGTTTGGTGAAGATTTTCACATGGAACGACTTGACCTCCCAACACTTTCGGCTCCGGTGGCTCCTCCTTCACCCAGGGTGGTGAATCTTCATGCAGTTGGGCTCCACTTTCACATTTCTGTTGAGGTTGGCTAAAGCTAGAGCATATTTGGGAGGGCGTATGGATCGGGTGGGGCTTGACCCCACCGCTTTGGTTTAGCTTTTTCTTGTCTTTGGGATTTGGGTATGTCATGTTTTTGGTATCATTTTATCGGTGGAGCGTATAGCTCATTTTGTAATTTTGGTGTTATGTTGGGTTGGTTGTCTTCTGAATATTTGTCAAAAATGTAGGGTGGGATCTCATCAATCCCTGGGTTCTCGGCTCTCGTAAAGAGCGTTAAATTTTTTTTAAAAATGTCATTGTTGTAAGTTGGGGATGAAAATAGTAGCCTTTGAGAGCCATTAAGGTGCCTATTGTAGGACTAAATTCTTCTATGTCTAACCAAACCTATAACCCCATCGAGGAATCGAATAATGGGTTGGAATCCACTGCCAAGTTGATTAGCCATGCTTAGAGAACCAAAAACATGCTTCTAACGAATCAAATTTCTTGCATACTCACGTGGGTCACTTGATAAAATAATTCCAAAATGCATGTGGTCATGGGATTCTAAATATTACCCTTTATTCTTTCTAGACTACATACTCTCATTATTGGGATCCCTATTTACGCTACCACACTATTCATACAAGTAAACCGATACAAAAATCTTAATACAAATTACCTAATGATCGTATGTGTTATAGACCACCTTACCAATGTGACCCCCATGTGCAACCGAGAAAACAAGAGGTGTTACACCTAAGTACACCAATCAATGTCATTTGGAAACCCTTTGTGGAGAATATACCACAGAAGTGCACCCTCTTAGGCTCTATGATATTAGTCCACAATCTTTCAAGCCTTTTTATCCACATTTACTCAATGGAATTAAAAATTCCCATTTGATTTCACTTTTTTGTGAATTCCTATTTCATTCCCTTTTAAGATTTAGTGTGTTTCTAATTAACATACATAAAAAGGATGAAATAATGCAACATGTGGATATTTTGATTTAATTAACTTCCATATTAATTATCCAAATTAGAATAATGTTTTACAAAGTGACTATTGACCTAACAACTATCAAAACACAAAGGAGAGATTGCACTTAGTTGATTTTGTGTGGATCTGGAGGAGTCTAAGTGATTTCGATGCATGAACAAGATAATCTGGAACTAAAAATGCTTTGTTGCAAGAACTGACACCTGAGATGGGATCTTGTCAAAATAATATAAATAGGTCAATAACATATGTATGATTTTGACCATGTTGTATGGTATTGGCCCTACTTGGATTCAACGTCTATAACTTCCTAAGTGCTTCACCTACCTAGAAATGATTGTTGTTGTATGTCGGTATTCTTAGCTCATCTTTGGAATGGATTTGTAAACTCTACTCAAACCCTCATAGTGAAAGATGGAGTGCTTGCAAAACAAATTTAGGGGTTGTGGGATCCCAGCATGCACTTTGCCAAAATTATTGCTACTCTTAAGAGGGCTCAAACTACACGTCGTTCTCCTAAGCATATGATATCTTCTCAGAGTGCAATCGGAACTCCAAAAGATGCTTGACAATACCTTAATTGAGTTTCAAACTTACTCAAATACTTGGGAAGGGTCACTTTGCTCCTTTTCAGAGAGAAGATAGAGACTCTTGGATATGAAAGTAGACTTAAAACTTGTAGAAGGTTGTTCCTAATGGATTTGCATCGCTTAATTCATTTTTAGAGAGAAATAAGTTTGTTTAGTGTTTTACTTAACATGAGGAGAACATAAAGTGGAAGGGCCCTAAATGAAGTATTATTGACTTTTTATATAGGCTTTTGATGGTTTTTATGTCATCAAAGTCCAAACCGAGGGGAATATTAGTTCATATGAATATGATGGAATTGAAATTTTAGACACAAAACATGTTAATCCAAAACCATAAAAGGTAGGATTAGGTCGTAGATTTGGACAAATCGATCCAAATTGGAAATTTTGACCTTGAGGTAAAAGTCACATTTTAACTTTTTGGGTAAGAGGTGATGGCAGAGAAAAAATAGTTTATTCAATGTGTGTTTAGAAAAAAATACAGCGAGAGGCATATAAAGCCTACGAGGAGGAGGAGAGAGCAGTTATAACTGTATAACTGTGCACGTCCAATAACTAACAATGTATTAAGCACTTAACTAATGTGATAACATTCCCCCTTAATACATTGCTCTTACAAATGTACCCCCTAAACAAATCAAACTTCACCTTGCCAAGAGGCTTGGTGAGAATATCTGTAACCTGAAAATCAGTAGGGCAATACTGGAGTTGAATTTGGTGGTTCAAGACTTGTTCACGAATGTAGTGACATTCGACCTCAATATGCTTTTTGCATTCATGAAAAACATGATTCTTCACAAGCTTCAACACACCTTGATTGTCGCAGTGAATGATGGGAGGTTTCTCTTCAGGAATCCCTATATCTGCAAGAATGTGACGTAACCAAATTACTTCACACACAGCTCCTCATGCGGCGCAGTATTCAACCTCAGTGGATGAGAGAGAAACAATAGTTTGATTCTTGCTAATCCATGAGATAGGTCTAGATTCGAGATGAAAAACATACCTGAAGTGGATTTTCTATCATCAACGGATCTTGCATAGTCCAAGTTTGTATATCCCTGTAAGAAGAACTGAGTGTTCTTATGATACTCTGCACCAAAGTCAACTGTACCTCGAGACATATCTCAACACATAATTTTCTACTATCTAATGACATTTCTTTGGGTCTGCATAAATCGGTGAGATAGCTCACCGCAAAGCAAAAGATCTGTCTTGGTATAAGTCAAGTAAATGAGACTCCCCACAAGCTGTCTATAGTGAGTTCCATCTACCTGTGGTGAATCCTGGAATTTAGATAATTGCAAACCTTTTTCCATACGTGTGGACATTGGTTTACAATTTGACATTCCATACTTCTCTAGGAGTGTCTTGGCATATTTCATTTGGGAGACGAAGATATGATTCTTCTTCTACCATATCTCTAAGCCAAGATAATAGTGAAGTAGCCCCAAATCAATCATGTCGAAGGATTTCTTCAGATCATTCTTTACATCATCCACAAGATTGTCAGAACTTCCTGTGATCATAAGATCATCTACGTACAAAACTAGAATGATAATCTTTGTTCCTACCTTCTTGATATACAAATTTGTATCTGAGGGGCTACGAGTGAATCCATGTTGCAATAGGTGATCATCAATTTTTATATACCATGCCCTAGGTGCTTGTTTGAGTCCATAAAGTGAATTTATCAAACGAAATACCTTGTGTGGTTGATGCTCGTCTACAAACCCTTCAGGTTGGGCCATGTATACTTCTTCTTTTAGATCACCATTCAGAAAAGCACTCTTGACATCCATCTACTTGAAGTTTCCATCCATTTTGTGCTGCCAGTGCACAAACAACTCTGATGGTTTTGATCTTCGCAGTGGGTGCAAAGGTCTCGTCATAGTCAATTCCTTCTTGTTGAGCATAACCCTTTGTAACAAGTCATGCTTTGTGTTTGTCGATTGAACCATTTGCCTTATATTTTGTTTTGAAAATCCATTTGCAACTAATGGATTTCTTACCTAGAGGTAGATCGACAAGTTACCACGTCTGATTCTGAATTAGGGAATCATATTTAGCATCCATAGCTTGTTTCCACTGTGGTTAGTCTAATGCCTCACGAATAGTGTCAGGTTTGGTGCTATCAACAACTGAACTCATGAGTGAAAAATTTACCTCATGTCTAGCTTGACTTCGTGTTCTGACTCCCATAGAAGTACCTGGAAGTGAGTTTAGGTGTCCATCCCTAATAGTATTTTGGACCCATTTCGGACGTTGGTGGTGTTGCTACTAATGTGAAGATGTGTTGTCCAGTGTGCCTAGATCAATGAAATAGTCTCCACTCTGCTCTTCTTCTCTCTGAGAAGAATCATCTTGCCCATCATCTGGATGTGTGAGCAATCTATGTGACGAGGTCGGTACTGGATCTCCATTGTGTGGCACGGAGTCAAAGGATGACTCATCACACACCACATCTCAACTCTCGTAGATCTTCTTCGTCTCAGGATCCATGAGATGATATGCCTTTGAGGTAGTACTATACCCCAAGAAAAGACATGGCAGTGTCTTTGGATTGATCTTCTTCCTTTTCTCATCTGGAACATACATATATGCGAGTCTGACCAAAAATTCTCAAATGATGAATAGAAGGTTTACAAGGTTCCAGTCCATACCTCTTCCGGTGTCCTAATTTACAAGATCTTCATGGGTACCCGATTGAGTAGATACACTGTTGTTGTCCTGACTGCCGCCCCAAAATTGATCCTCCAACTTAGCGGTGGAGAGCATACAACAAGCCATCTCCATGACAGTCCTATTGGGTCACTCAAAAATCCCATTCGGCTGGGAGTGTAGGGTGCGATTAGATGTTGCTTTGATGCCATGCTGCTTCAGGTATGCTAAGAACTTCTTCGATACAAATTCCCCCCCTTGATCTGAGCGGAGGAGAAGAAGAGGCTTCCCAGACTGCCTGGTGGCGTGCTGGTAAAAGGTTTGAAAATTGGAAAATGCCTCACTCTTCTTCCAGAGAAAATATACCCACATTTTCCATGAGTAATCATCAATGATGAGCTGGAAGTACTCAAAACCTTAGAAGTTAGCTGGCAGGGTCCACACAGATTGGTATGTACAACCTGAAGATGCTCCGTAGAATGATAAGAGCTCTGTTTAAACGGACCTCTATGTTGTTTTCCTGTAAGACATCCCAAGAAAATAGGTAGGGAATGGGAGAGTGGAGGAAGCCCTCTTACCATTTCCTTGGCACTGAGATGATGCGAGCCCAAGGCGAAAGATGACCATAGCGAAAGTGCCATAGTGCAGTGGACTCCACCGTTGAAGTAGAGAGAGCAATGTTAGATGAAGTGACCACATCCAGTGCAAAGAAATGGCCCTTCATAAATGCTCAAGCAATTACTGAGTCTCCTTGGGAAATGATGTAGGACTTGACCCCTTTCTCAATAAAGAATTCAACCTGCATTCGATGGTTAAGAAGTTTACTCATAGACAAGAGATTTGAGGTCAAACCTAGAACATATAACACCTTCATGAGTGTATATTTTCATGTCCCAAGAGGAATGATGACATCACCAATCCTCGCCACAATATACTCCTGATTTTCTGCGACGGTGATCCGATCTCCAGTGGGCCGGTCACTCAGGGTATGAAACAACTTCTTATTGTCATTCATGTGTTTGTTGGCACCTGAATCAATCAACCAGACACTTTTTGATGGCTACAAAGTCTACGAGACTAGGAAAATGTCTGGATGAGTTATGTCTGGAACCTCTTCATCGGAGATGGCATCCTGCTGAGCAGCAATATGAGCCTTCTACCTCGATTACAAAGCACGCCATCGAGATTTCTTGGTATATCCTTCCCTAGAAGTTCTCTCTCGCGCGAGTTTCCATACTTGCATTGTTATAATAACAAATTCGCGATCATGTGTGTATCCATGGAGCAAATGTGGCACCATCGATCTGCCTTGTTGTTCTATTACTTTTGGGTGGCCTCTGTGGTGGCCGCTGTGGTGGCCGCTGAGAAGGTTGCTGTTGTAGATGTTGCTACGCCCTTAATCATATAGCTTATATTGGATGTATATAGCCGACTTGTGGCTAGCATAACTTCTTATCATTACGTATTTCTTTCATATATGTTATATTTTCATTAGTGGGTCGGCCTTAGTGTAGACACCAAATTTGGGTCTTACGATGCCCTTTACCCCGTATCTCGTCCCGCAACCTAACCCTACCTCACCACCTAAAACCTTACACACCTAATGATTTATTAATTACCTTATAATTAATAAATCCACATCTTCAAACCCGCCACCTCATCTCGCCACCTCACCATGACCTAGCCCTAACCCTAAACCAACCTAATTAAGACCTATGACTTGGTCCAGACCCACACCCATGACTCATTACCCCTCACCCGCACCAAAATGAGCCTAATAATGACTTGACCAAGCCCACAACTGATCCCTCGGGAGAAAAGGAGGGAAAGATGGCTATTTTACTAAAAATAGCCACTTTGACCTAACCAACATCGGTTCCTACTTGACCACCGTCGGTTACGTAACCGCCATCGGTTCCCTGTTAATGACCTCCCCCAACCAAAAATAAAGGATCCAAAATTCATTTTGGGCAAGACAATCGAAGAGGTTGCAGAAGAGCATCGAGTCAAGATCTGCAACCGAGCAATCGGATCGGATCATTTGTCACCCTTGTTCAAGCATTAGAAAATACGAGGATAGCTTCATCACTCACTTTCTAATACTTGGATCATCCCAACTAAGCCTTACTGTCACCACCACATTCCTTGGACCTGTATCTTCATCAGGAACCAGTAAGTATTATCTTGTAGTTCTTTGTTATCATTTTGCTTTAATTCATATTAAATGGGGAACTAACCACCTTCGAAAGGAAGTCTAATATTTCCGGGCTTAAGGCGGTTCCTCACTTGTTGTCTAACTAAAATCTAGTGGTCATGTGTTCTTATTTAGAGGTAGTCCTTCCCGCACAAAAAGGAGTTCTTCACAATCGATCGATCTCTCGATGGTACGCGCACACCTTCCCAACATTCAATAGGTATTCCTCCTAGCCATAACCCTTATTTGTTTCTCAAGAGAATGAAAGGATAGAAGCAACTTTATTCTGGAATGAAATTCAGTGCGAAACATTTTGGCACGACGGTGGGACCCATTTCAGGTTTCTTTCTTTCTTGCTTGCTTTCATAGAGGAGCATACTTGCTTGTTTTTCTAAATATTCACAAAATATTTTGTAATTTTGGTAAAAGAATTTGTCTTGCTTTCATATCTTTACATTTAGTGAAATTCATCTTCTTTGCTTCATCGAATATCATTTTTGATTTGGGTTTAAAACACGTACATCACATTCTTGCTTGTTGTTTTTAATTCTAGTGAATGTAGATTAAGTAACAGGTCGTACATGTGGGGGTGATATCCACGGTATTGACAAGAAATTAATCTTACTCTCACTGCACAACACATACCAAATCACATCATAATCAATACAACAGCTCAAACCTCCCCCCTTTCCGTGGTATTCCTCCACCCGATTGAGGTAGCCTTATGAGCCACAACAAACTTGACATCTCCCTTAGGTCTTTTGTTTAGGATTGACATCATCTGGCATCTAAGGCATAAGCCCAAAGTGATTAAAACTAATCCTAGGGTTAGTCTATTGGTTTGCGTGTGCATCTTGCTTGTTTTTAGTTATGTTTCTCTGTCATACACTGTTTCAGTGATCACTTCAAGACAGTTTGGTAGGTATATTAAGCATTGTTATCCCCAAACCAGCAGCTTCTTACATCCTCTCTTTGCTTTCACACAAAGGACTGACACTTTGGTCCCATACTACCGACATCGGTTAACGACCGATGCTTTGTTACATTCTCGATCGACATTGGTTATCGACCGATATCGCTTACTATGTTTAACAATTCTTGACACACTAAAGCAACCTATCAATTCCAACATTTTGTTGTTGTTTTCGTTCCGGATTGATTAAATCCCTCTTGTGTCCTCTTTTCCATGGTTGTTATCACTCGAAAACAAGTAGCAGCCATGGTTTCACATGCCTGCTCCGTGTCTTTTCCCGATTCACCCCCTTCACACCCTATGGGAATCCTACGGATACTAGCACTTTTCCCAAGATCCCCGTAGGAGATAAGGAATTTGCCAAATTTTTGGATGCTAATCCTAGCGCCATATAATATTATTTGGCTCATACCGACCAGTACACCCAACGGTCACTCTCGTTGGTATGCCTATTAGTATCGCGCTCACTTAGCCCCTTCCCCACCTAATAACTCTGCTTCACCGTCTTCATCCTTAGCCCCGTCTCCCCACTCAAGAGCTTCAAGTGGTTCATACTACACCGATTGGTTTTCCTCTCGTTAACTGGGACCCCACATATCACTACCGCATCGCCCTACCTCATCTCTCTCGCAGGGTTGCCTCTTTCATCACTTGCTCTCTACCACCTATACACACGAGCTTTCCCTCACAAGTTTCGCCCACCTTTTCATTTCCACAAATTCATCCGGTGGCTCAACCTCTTATATAGGACACCCTTATTTGGCTGCCCCAACACATTCATCCCCATTATCTTATCAACATTAAATCCCACCACCAGTCTCGTAGTGGCTCTCTTGGACCAATCCTTCTTTGTTTACAATGACAACACCATCATCTAACCCAACCAATGATTCAATCAAACAGATGATGGACAAGATGCAAAATATTGAGGCTTCGCTTAGGCAACATGCAACACCCGGCATACGAGCAAGTTTGTCGGGAGCCTATTCATCCTTCTTTCCCCCTTCATACATATCCTCCCCAATGGGAATTACCAAAATTTACTCGCTTTAATAGTAAGGAGGACCCTCAACAACACTTCGCGATCGTTCGACATGCCTCGATATCCGATTACTCATGATGATGCCCTACTACTCCGTACCTTTCCCATGTCCTTATCGGACTCGCCTTGAGTGGTACAAAGCTTTAACCCAAAGATTCAATCTTCTCCTTTAACTAGTTAGCCCAATCTTTCTTAGATCACTTCTCCATCAATATTTCCAAGAAAGTATCCATTACCGACCTCTATGCCATCTGACAATTTGAAGACGAGTCTATCGCAGATTTCATTGGATGATGGCGGGGCCTCATCAACCAACTTACTTACGCCTTACCTCAAGCCGAGCTCATCGAACTCTTTACACGGGCCTGTGCTAAACACATTTCTCCCACCCTCCAAATTCAAACTTTCCGCACCTTTGATGAGGTCTTTACTATGGGTGGAAACTAGAGATTCGAGCCTTAGAGGAAGAGAAATTGAGGTTACGCAACAAAAGCTCAAATTTCTGGACCCAAGACTCTACCACCAAACCCAACACCACCAATTCTCACACATCGGCTACTTCAAAATCAAAGGGTGCCATACACGCAGTGACGGTCAAATCTCAAGCACTGTCTAATACCCAGCCGAAAGCCACCTATAAGTATAAAGTCGAGCCCATCAACTACACTCCCTTGGGAGAAACTTATGGTGTGATCTTAGACAAATTGCTTAAAGTAGGAGCTATCACCTTGCCTCCTATTAAACCTCACTCCGGGTTTGATTCCACTCGCGCTATTCCTTCTTGGTATAAAGAAAATGACTTCTGTAACTTCCATCACATGAAGGGACACAGTCACGAAAACTGTAAGATGTTGAAAAACATAGTGCAGGAAATGGTTGATGTAGGGGATATAACTCTTGACAATCCTAATGCCCCCGCTAATCAAAATTTAAAAATCTTCAACAAACCATTTCCAAACCATGCATCTAACAGTAACACGAATCAAGATACCTCAGCTGAGGAGAAAAGTGTGCATGATATCCATGCATTTTCAACTCCCAAGGTCCAGGGCTTCCATTGAGGAAATGTTGAATCAAGCTTCTCCACCAACGCAGGGATTTTCGCCCCCTTCTCCTTCATCAGGACAAGAGGACAGTCCCGCTATTCCTTTACCTATAAAGGAATTAACCGCCCAGAGTTCTCTTCTCACAAATGAACCTTCTTACACCACATCCCTGCAAGATTGTGAGCGGATGTTATCTAACTTATCTATTTCCCAAACATCTCCTTCCACCACTCTTGCTGCAACAGAAGAAGGCTTGCCACTTTTTCTGTCACCCTTAGAGGAGAAACCCCTTGAGCCTACATCACCAAACTCCTCAATCATAACGGATCCCCTCGAACATGCCCTCCTACCTATTAGTTCTTCATCACCTAAATCTTTCCAGCGACCGGTTGACCTCTTAGTACCCATTGATACAACGCCTCCTTTACCCCCTGTATCACACCCACAGTGGACTAGGATCACAACCCATTTCTCTTCCATACCAAGGTTCCTATTCACACGTGAAGAGTGTCATCCCTCAGAAGATAGACGAGTCTTATGGGAGTGCTTGAGTACACCCTACTCTACTCAAATGCAGATGACTAATCCAGACACCTCTACCATATACCCGAGGTGTTTACAAAAGCTCAAAATGCCTATGTCCTCACCTTCACCCCCCTCATCTCTATCAAATCCCTCAACCATCTCTATCAACCTAACCAAGCCTTCCCTTACGCTTGGGACTTCACCAATTCCCAGCCTGACACACCCACCTAAACGTTTAGATTTATCCAAAAATAATGCCATCAATCCTCCTAGGAGACAGACCCAATCTCCTCGAGTCCAATCTATACCTCTTCCACAACAAAACCCTCACCCCAGATCACACCGATACAACAGGCTCGGCTTCAGCCTTCACCATCACACCTACCTTCTATATTAGGGCCTCACCCCTCCACCTTGCCACAATACACCTTGCCTCCCACATCTTCTTTAACACGACCTATACCTTTTGCACCCCTACAGACACTCACGGGCATATCAACACCATCGCCCCAAGTATCTCACCTACCTGCCAACCCTAAGCAAACTTGATCATCGAAGGACTTGTTTGTTGTCGCTCCTCTTTCCCCATGGTTGTTTCCTGCCACCACGTCAGCTGGGGCCTCATCATCTAAACAGCTAAACATAACTTCTGTGTAGAAGAAACCATGCCTAGTTAAAACCACTCATCAAAATCCCTTGCCTAAATCACCACCTGTATGAACCACTCACACCCAACCCTTACCAAAACAATCAAAAATCTCACCCACTTAATCAACAACCTCATCCTCATCTGAATTTGACCCACTCAAAGGATCTTACTCCAAGATCCTTGATATGTTGGTAGGGGATGCGACCATTTCCCTACCCCCGCTCAGACTCTATGATCCATCTAAACCTCGACCTATAGGTTATGATGAATCTAAAATCTATGCTTACCATCGCACACCAGGACACGATGTAGAAGGATGCAAAGCTTTGAAAGCCATCCTTCGCCAGTCACCTATCTCGGATAGACAACCTAAGAAAGACAATTTACGGAGAGAGAATCCCTTAGCTTCGATTCCTTCTCCTATACCACCTGTCCCCACCTCGCCAAAATCTATCATCATTGCAACCCTGCCTCTTGAGAACAATGACTTATCCCCGCCATCCTCCTCTCGTATTCATGAGATCAACATGATTAACGTTGCTACTCGAGGTCAGAAAAACAATGGAAAAGCTAAAGAAAGCACACCTGCGGCCTCTCTTTCTCCTTCTGCCATCCCGATCGCACCACCACCAAAAGTGGTCATTCGTGGACCTACCTATCCCATCTCTGATGGAGTTTCCCACCACACCATGATCAAACAACTTCACCAATCTCCTATCAAAATGACACTCTATGATCTCATTCAAACATCTGAATCGCATCGACAAGCTTTAATTGAGATCCTTCAAGGGATAGAGGTCTTACCTAATGAAACCTTGCCCGTCACTTCCATTTTAACACCCAACCACATCGCCTCTCTCACCAAACAACCTACCTCCACAACCACTTCTGTCCCTATACAGCATAAGTCGCTATCATCTTGTCGCTTTTTCTAAAGAAGAAATTGTCGTATTTGGTACGTAAGATCCCGATCCGCTCTTTTCATCTCGGCTTACGTCCGAGACATCCGGTATGTCGTGTTATGATCGATGGGGGCGCTAGCCTAAACATCGTCTCTTCCAAATCCTTCCAACATGAATATCCCTTCTAGCTGCATGTGTGCCAAGCCCACCATGTTGCGTTCATTCAACAATGCTATTACTTCTACCTTAGGCACCGTGATCCTTAACATTCGTGTAGGGCCACGTGCCTTACCCGAACTCTTCTATGTCCTCGAGGGAGAATTCCAATCCAACATATTGTTAGGCCGCCCTTGATCCAAAGCTATGGGATGTGTTCCTCCACCTTACATAGATGCATAAAATTCAGTATGAGGGAAGTCATACACCGTAAAAGCTGACGCTCCCCTTCAAAACCTGCAATATGTTATATCACCCTAATGATGTGCTTGTACCAATCAAGGTACCCATTGATCCAGCCCAACCATCGACTTCAACCACGCCTCCACCATCCACCTTAACCACACTCACACCTTCAACCAATGAACCCACTACCGCAAATACCACTTCCTTCCCCGCGGACAACATCCCAACTTCAGACCCCTTGGTAGATGTTTTTCAACGCCTTACGCTAGGGGAGTACCGCCTATACAACGTTAGCACCTTTCATACCCCACAGGAGTACGGACAGTTACATGCACATCCTACCTATGACCGTCGTGTGGGGGAGGTGATCTCCTACGGACCACCTAATTTCCGCACCAACCTAACATATGGGGGTGTTGACACATCCTCTAGTCACCCCTGAACCTCCCCTTGGTGTGGTTCCCTTCCAATCTGATTTTCAATATCTAACCAACCGTCATTTTTCCCTCACCTTCCTGACGCTACTGTGCTTGGAAGGGTTTTGGTTTTGGTCTTTATGAACAAGGCCGACACACGATCATTCCCGTAACTACCCGCAAACACAAAGATCGTCGTGGTCTTGGATTTTTTGAACCACCTACACCGAAGAAACCTCATGTCAATTGTATCCAGGAAAACAACAAAGTCACCCCTTCCGAACCATCATCGCCCATTTTTCCATCTTCACCCACAGAGTCGATAGACCCGGAATCTATCCCTCCTAACTTTTTTTTTTTTTCGTGAATGCTATCTTCCTGGGCCCTCTCACTTATCAACGCGATAGTGAAGACCCATCTTCTCTCCCCCTTTTGTATCCAGATATGATTGAAGAAGATTCACCTTCAATTAATGTTGTGGAGTGCCAGGATGATGACTCCATCCTCACCTACCTTGGTGCAGATGACTCTTATATTCAACGTGCCTTACCATCTGACACCCAAACTATGTTGAATGAATTGACTATAGAAATCAACATCCACACGGAGGATGATCCTCACATTGTAAAGATCGGACAATCTCTTGACGCATTAGAACAAGCCGCCTTCACTACCTTCCTCCATGCCCGCAATCAAGCTTTTGCTTGGTCCTACGCCGACATGCCAGGAATCGATCCTGACATTGCTGTCCATAACATCACTCTGAAACCAGACTCTAAACCAGTTAAACAGAAACTGAGAAAAATGCATCCACGCATTTCCCTCTTGGTGAAAGAAGAGCTTCAACGCCTTCTTTTTGTTTCTTTCATCTTACCTATTGACTATCCGCAATGGATTTCTAATGTCGTACCTGTCACTAAAGTGACGGGGGGACTTCGGATATGCACGGATTTTTGGGACCTTAACCTCGCTTTCCCAAAGGATGACTTCCCCTTACCTAGCATTGATCAACTTGTTGATCTCACTGCGGGCCATGAGATGCTTTCTCTCATGGATGGCTTCTCAGGATACAATCAAATTTTGGTAGCCCCGGCCGATCAACATAAAACCACCTTCATTACCCCCTGGGGGACCTTCTGCTATCGTGTCATGCCATTCAGCCTTAAGAATGCTGGTGCGACCTATCAGTGAGCTATGACTTATATTTTCCATGACATTATGCACACTATCCTTGAGGATTATGTCGATGATCTTCTTGGAAAATCTAAACATCGCAGTGAACATCTCGATGTTTTAACCATTATTTTCGATCACCTGTTACAATACTGTGTTCGTCTTCAACCAAAGAAATGTGTCTTTGGCGTCCTTTTAGGAAAACTCCTTGGCTTTATTGTCTCTTTGCATGGCATTGAGGTCGACCCAGCTAAAGTCAAAGCAATCCTAGAAATGCCCCCACCCACTAACCTCAAACAATTGCGTAGTTTGCAAGGCAAACTCCAATCTATCCGGCGTTTCATTTCACAACTTTCGACCGATGTCAACCTTTCCATCATCTCCTTAAAAAAGACATTGTCTTTCAATGGAGCGAGGAATGCCACCAAGCCTTTGAGGCTCTTAAAGCTTATCTCTTGCAGCCACCCATGCTTATCCCACCTCAGGACGATCACCCTTTCTACCTTTACCTTTCTGCCACCGACCATGTTATAGGAGCCATGCTCGCACATCGTGACTCTGAGCATCGAGAGCAAGCAATTTATTACATAAGCCGTACTCTTGTGGATTATGAGACTAGGTATACACACGTAGAAAATTTTTGCCTAGCCCTATCATTTGTGGCCACCAAACTCTGACATTACCTCCTGAATCACAAAACTTTTGTCATCACCAATGTTGATCCCATACATTATATGTATGTCAAACCTCATCTAAACCAACGCATCACCCGATGGCTTATGCTACTCACCGACCTCGACCTTGAGTTTGTACACCAAAAATTAGTCAAAGGACAAACTATCACAGACCAACTCGCGGAAGCCCCTTTACCTGGGGAACAATTTACCAATTTTACTTTCCCTGATGAGCTCATCGTAACTCTTTCACTCAGTGATGTGTCGTATCCAATGACCCTCTTCTTCGATGGATCTAAATGCCAGTGCGGTGGAGGGGTAGGTGTTGTTCTCATTCCTCTTAAAGGTGAACCTATGCCTCTTTCATTCAGGCTCGATTTCCCCTGCACTAACAACATGGCGGAATACGAGGCCCTTGTTTTGGGTCTCCATGTTGCGTTACACTTAGGTGTGAAGTCTATTAATATTTTTGGTGACTCTCAATTGGTAGTAAATCAAGTTACTGGCATCTACCAATGTAAAAATGAGGAACTTCAAAAGTATAAACATTACATGGATTCACTTTTGACCTTATTTTCTCATTATTCTATCCAAACCATTCCCCGCTCAACTAATAAATTTGTAGATACTATGGCTTGCTTGGCCTTGCAAATTCCGGCCTCACCAACTAACTCGGACATATTTGTCTTGGTCCAACAAATCTTTGCCCCATCTTACTTAGTTCCGGATGTTTGTATGGTACATAATGTATCTACTGATTCGCAGGATACCTGGTATCACCAGTTTCACGACTACCTTACAACCTCTGTTCTACCACCTAACCTTACTAGTAATGGCAAACGTGCTTTTCTTAAAAAAATTTCTCGTTATGTCGTCATGGGGGGACTCCTCTATAAACGTGGCTTCGATGGTATCCTCCTTCGCTGTCTAACCGGCGCTGAAGTCGCTCATACCACCCAACAAATCCACGATGGACTTTGTGGTGGGCACTTTAGTGGCCTCGCCATGGCCAAGCGGATCCTTCGCCTAGGATATTATTGGCCTACTCTCGCTTAAAGATCACGAATATGTTAAGTGTTGTGTTATGTGTCAACAACATGCCAACCTTCAACATACTCCTAGCCACCCATTACAGGTCGCACGAGATCTTTGGCCTTTCTCACAATGGGGTTTAGACCTTATTGGTGAGATTCACCCGCCTTCTTCGCAGCATCACCGTTGGATCATCACGGCAACCGAATATTACACTAAATGGGTGGAGGCCGTTCCACTCATTTCAACCAAAAAAGAAAAAATCGTTGAGTTCATCAATCATCACATTATCCGCCGCTTTTTGGTGTTCCTCATCACCGATAATGATAATGGAAAATCTTTCAAAAATAAGTTGTTACAAGACCTTTGTGACAACTTTGGTATCAAACTTAGCTTATTTTCACCCTACTATCCACAAGCAAATGGACAAGCTGAATCTTCTAACAAAACCTTAATCAAAATTCTCATGAAAGTCGTTAACAATTCTGGAAAAAACTAGCATGATCACATCCCCATTGCCCTTTGGGCTTATCGTACCAGCATCTATACTTATACTAATGCCACACCATTCTCTCTAGTATATGGTACCGCAGCTGTCTTGCCTCTCGAAATACAAATCCCTTCTCTCAAAATATCTCTTCAGGATATTCTCGCCAATGATGACTTCCGCCAAGAGCGGTTAGCCCAATTAGAGCTTCTTAACGAGTGTCATCTTATAGCTCTTATCCACCTGCAAATTTATCAAAAGCACATTAAGCGTGCTTATGATAAGCGAATTCATGAGCGTACCTTTAAGATTGCGATCTTGTCCTCAAAGAGAATCAACATGTAACCAAACTAGAAAAGAGCAAACGTGGAAAATTTGCTCCTAATCAATTGGGCCTTACATTATCACTCACACTTACGGATCGGTACTTATCGCTTAGCTTTGCTTAATGGTAAACCCGAGCCTCAACCCCTTAATGCCTTGCATCTTCGACCATTCTATTGTTGAATTTAGTGTTACATAACTTCTTATCTACCTTGTGCTCGTCCCCTTGAGCTCATTTACCACCTCATCACCTCCTCTTAAAGATGCCTTCCCCTTTTTAGTCTAGTCCATGACTTAAAAGTATCAAAATAACACGTTCTCAATTATACAATTATGGGCTATTCTTGAGTCAAACTTCCTGCAAAACTAGATGCTTCATGCCAAACGGACATCTAGACCTCTAAGCTATACATAGATCGCTCCTCGAAGGACAGCAATGGCTATGTGCAAAGCCACATCTCGCTATTATAAATAGATCGCTCCTCGAAGGACACTATACACAAAAGCGCATCTCAAGCTACTTATAAATAGACTGTTCCCTTGAAGGATAGCTATACAAAGTCAGCCTCTATCAAAAGCTTCTCGCATTGATCAACTTTGTGAAGACCTCAAGAACAACAAAATGCATATCCCATATAGACTTCCCGCATCGATCCGTCTATATCCGTAAAATAAAAGCAATATTCAAAAGCACTTTTGAGTCATGGACTTGTCTATTCAGGTTTGGTTCTCTTTTGTTAGAATAATCACCTTATAACAAGTTCTCTACACCTCAGCTATACCATCCACCTCACCTCACCATTCTTCAAAACAACAAAACTCAAGGGACGTGACGTATATCCGATATATTGTGATTATACAACTCTTTTCACCTATCGACTTCTCGCCTATGCAAGGTACCTAGGGATTCAAGCTCATCCTATGATAATACATGATTTGTTTAGCTCTTTTCAACTATGGGACATTTTTGCCTCTTTTACCCGAATCTGGGATTATATGTTGACCTTAATCAGGACACGGTTCCCTTATGCTTGGGTAAGCTAACCCTCACTTCACCTATACCTTACCAACTCCAACAACATTACCCTACCAACATCAAACTTTTACCAACCAACAAATTGCCTAAATTCATCTCTCCCTAGTCCTAAGGGAGAACTATATCGGTCTGAGGCCCCTCCTTTCGTTGTGTAATGGGCTATGTAAGCAGCACTTAGGAGACATGGGGTCTCCCAAGGTTAGCTCGACCATCCCCTACCATAACCTATCATGTGTTGTTAAAATATAAATGATTTCACATATTTATATTGATAACACTCACCTTGGTCTTTTATCAATTCAAAACATTCAAAACAAAAACATTCTTATTATTATCATAAACTCAAATCAACATACATATTTAGTTTTATTTAGATGGTAAACAAATACATCTTCTCTATCATCGACACGCAGTCGAATCCTTATTTATTCTTCTACCCCTATGAAATTCACTTAGACCCTTGTGCCTCATCCCGAACTGTGGTGATCGTGATCGCGACGCCGCCACCTGCCTCTCCATCCTCAAAGGTGCCACGCTATATTGGTTCCTCCCACCGATCCGCCAATCTCTGCTATAACATATGAATATGCCCTCTCGCATGGAGGAATCTCACATCTAGTCTCTCCACTGTGTGACTACGAAACTCGCTAACAATCTCGTTGTCTCATTCACTGCGCTTTGAAGCCGGTGAAATAAACCCTACAGTGATCTCTCTCTGCTGTAATCATAGCTATGTCGGGATGATCGGCCCTCTCACGTGTACCTCGCAACTATGCTACCCACCATAATCTATAAGCCTCTGTCACTCCTACATCCATTACCCTGCGATCGGCTTTTGTCTCTTCTGGTCCTTCTGGAGGTGTCGGCTAGGGAGGTGAGAATGATTCCTCAAAGATCAATCCTCATGTATGGTCTATAAGCTATGGGTATATCTTGAACAAATCCAAATTGTCATCGCATGCGATCTAGAGGAATCCTCTCGTACTCCCCTGGCCTGTGTACTGCGATCCACCTCAATCGCTCTACACCCCTCAAATCCTCAGCTATGTTCTCTATCACCATATAGTTCCCATAAGGCATCCAACGGATATCCGTAATCGTCACCATCTCCCACATCTGCCTATAATACTTGATGTCATCTATCACAGCCTCAGATCTTGCCTCTTGCTCTGTCTGGACCCATCATCTGAATCCCAACCTCTGGACTCATGTCTCTCCTCCTTGGATTGGTTAGCCTATTGGTCGCACACACACACAATGTACTCATAGGCCCAACAATGTAATAAGTATGCACAATCTAGTGTAGTCCTGTGATTTCACCTGCAGGCCCATAAACCCCTGTATAGCTCCGCCTGGATATGTTGGTGCCCATGCGAAAGTCACGCTCCTTCTATCATTTCCCAAATAATATACATCAATGATTTTAGAAATCTTCCCCGTCCGCCCTCGGTAATGCATAATACCCCACCACTATCATTAATACCACTGCCAACCTTGTTGCCTTAGGGTGTGCTACAAACATTATACCATAAGTGAATGTCAAACCTCATTGTGTCAAATCTCGTGTAGCTGGACCAAATACTATTGTTATCACTCCCCACACCGCGTTAGGCCCTGCCTGATACACTGGTCTTCTTGTAATTGGGAGTCTCAAAATTGAACACATCTTCTAACGTCACTGTCATCTCCCCTGTTGGTAGATAGAAGGTATTCTTTTCTAGGATTCCATCTCTCAATCAATTCCTGCAACATAGCATGATTGCGTGTGATTCGTGAATAATAGTGGATTCCACTTAACCCCACATGGTTTATCAATGCCCACTCAGCTGGTGTTACATCCACTTGGACCCGTGACAACAAAGCTGGCACCCTATCATTCATCCTCAACCCTACCTCTGCCTGCATACATCAAATCAACAAACAACAAATCAATAAATAAAATCCCCAGGTGTTTTTTATCACATTCGTAATTTTACACAGTAACCGATATCGGTTATAGATAACCGATACCGGTTACCTAACCGATACCGGTTATCTCTAAATGATATCGGTCACTGTCAATTCTATACACCCTACTTAAAAACACCACCTATGATAATTATTCGCTCGTTTACCCCTCTCTGTACCTACAAACATACCCAAAACCCCTGATTACCTACCCCATAACACTCACCCCATCCCAAACCCTTGCCTATCACCTTTTCTTTTTCATCTCTGCCCACTTACCTTCTCTCATCCTATTCATAAACATGCAAGAATTGAATTCCAACCAAAACTTATACCTCTTTGGATGCAGCAGCTTGAGGTGGAACCTGTCTTCCCTCTCTTCTCTGCCCATTAGATGCTTCTCCTTGTTCAGCCATGTTCATCACCCTCTTCAATATAACTTGCCTTTCTGCCTTCTTAATCTAAGCCCACGATTACTTTACCTATCTCTTTCCTCCTTATCACTCAATTCTCCCATGCAATTACCTGTATAAGCCATCAACAACGTCGCATTCTCGTATTTAACTTGTTGCATGACTCTAAAAATAAGAACTTAAGTTGCCTCCCAAGCTTTTCTATTTTTAGAAAAGCTTGTTTTAGCATAACCGATATCGGTTACCTAACCGGTATCGGTCAAATGACTACCGACATCGGTTACCTAACCGATATCGGTCACCTCTCTCCCTTTGGTTATCCTAGGCCATTTCTTTGTTTTTTGCAAATTTTTGGTGGCGCCCACCTCTTTTCCTTGCATAACGACATAGTTATCAATATCTATCATCAGAATACCATCAACACATATGCAAAACTTCATCAACATCATCTATATATACATCAAATTTCAATACCATCGACAAAACACATGAAACATTCTAATACATGCATCAAATCAAAATTTTACACACCATGTGGAGCAAACTCATCTATATATCATCATCAAATCAATGTCAAAATATACAAATTGCCCTACATGGGGCCTCTATGATCTAAAAATACAAATTTGGCACGCAGCCGTTGTCTCTGTCAAAATCTCGACTCGGCTCGTAGGTCGGTCTCTCATGTCAAAAATATACTCGGCTCGCAGGCCGGTATCAACTATACAAAATGTACTCGGCTCGCAGGCCGGTATATACAACAAAAATGAATAAATAAATCCTATGTGGGCACACAGGCCTCTATATACACACTCGGTTCGCAGACCGGTGTCTCTATCAACAAATCCTCTATATACCCATCTCTGCTCCTGGGGTGACTCAGCTCTCTCCCCTCCCTCGGCTCATCTCTCACCTGGCCTCGTGCTGCCGATCTCGCCTCCTACCCATCACTGACCCACCAGCTATGGCTATGGCCCCCTGTGACCTGTGACTCTGGGATGTCTCCGCCCTGTGAGCCACATATGGCTGATAGTCGGCACTGGTACCATCTAGCACATCCTGATAATATCAGGCCTCTGCTCTCGCCTCCATATATTGGGCCTGTGCCACCATGGCTGGTGGGGCTGGTCCCCCGGCTCCTAATAGAAGTGGCCCCTGACCTACCTGTACACCCTGTGCCTGAGACGGTGCCTATACTGCGCCGTGCACGAGGCGGTGCTTGTGCTCGTGCTTGCCTGCTCGTGCTCTAAGATCGTGCTCGTACACGTGCTTGCTTGGGCTAATCGCCTCGTAGCACCCTAATCTGTGCCTGTGCAGCAGCAAGTTGCCCCTGTAATAACTGCACCTAGCCCAAGAGATGATCCCTCTCCGCTATAACAGCCGCCAAAATCGGGCCGTGGGGCCAGTGCTCTCATGGCTGCTCTACGCCCGCCTTCTACACCAAAAATAAACCTGCACCCAAGATCGCCCACAGTATCATCCGCCGGTCTCTCTCGCGACCTGCATCGGGTCCAATGGCTGCAGAGGAGGCAAGTGGTGCCTCTACATCCTCCCTCCGATACTGTGGGAAGGGAGGTGGCTCGTCCTGTCGTAGACCCAACTGTCGGCGTACCCTCTCTAGGGGAATCCGCTCATGCTCCCCGGGTCTCCGTCCAGCTATCCAGAAGATATACTGGATCCATCGTAGCTGCGCTCGGGCTCCTCCTCGGGGTTGATGGCCTCTGTATGGCCTCCATATAATATCGAGTGCGGTCAGGCCCTCTAACATATGCCGGTAGTATGCCACATCTCACCCTGCAATCACCGCTTGTGGCTGGCCCACGACCCCCAACCACCTCTGGAACCCATACCTATATACTACCTACGGCCCTGGCTGCTGGGGTAGCCCTACAGGTCGTAAACACACAATGTGCTCGTAGGCCCAGCAGTGTAGCAAGAATGTCGAGCATATCCCGAATCGCCTCATACGGCGATAGCCCTAGAGCTCTCTGTATAGCTGCACCAAATACACCGGTGCCCATGCATAGTAGGTGTGCTCCTCCACCATCTCATGTAATACTCCCATCAGTGCCCGTGGGAAGCGACCTCCCTCTGAGTCTAGGAGGGTGAAGCAGGTGATACCAATCATCATCAGCACAGCAAGCCGTGTCTCCTGTCGGTGTGCGCGATACATATCGCCGTAGTAGATGCTCACGCTATGATATGTAATCAATGGGGCTGCATCCCCAAATACCTGTAGGATGTTGTCCATCGCTGTCTCGCATCCACCTGGAACACCGCCGCCTATGATTGGCAGTCTCAGGATGCGATACACATCCTCTAGTGTGACCGTCATCTCTCTAGTAGGGAGATGGAAGACATTGGTTGCTGGATCCCATCTCTCGATGAGGGCAACCATCAAGCTGTGGTCCCTATCCATAGCCCTATATCTCTAGACTCCGCCGAGTCCAACCTCCCGCATGACTGCCCACTATGCTGCAGTCACATGTGGCCGCATCCACCCTAGTAGAGGTGGCATCTCGATCCCGCATCGTCAGCTGCTGGCGTGCCTGCAAAAACAACACACTCCATCAGGCCTACCCTTTACAAAACAACTACCTTAACCCTCTATACTCACTCCCCCACCCAATAACCCCAATATCACTAGCCCCACCCAACAAACACCTACAATATCCCCTTTACCTATTCCACAACCTACCAACTACCCCACTCATACTCCACCCGCTTTATTCTCGTCCTCTAACTATATCCCAGCCCATTTAACCCCTCCCAATTCATCCACAACCCATAACCTATCCTACCCGCACCGGCCCCCGACCACCCGATTACCCCCACCCCACTCACCTTTCCTAGCCACTCTACCTTCTCCCCCTTCACCCCAAAACTCTATCCTACCCGCCTACAACAAATCAATATACCTACTTTCACAACATTACCTCCTGCCCATAGTGACCGGTACCGGTCACACACGACCGCCGTCGGTCGACACATGACCGACGCCGGTCTCGGAACCAACTAGTCTTTAGTTGTGACCACTGCTGCCGGTCGCTTAGTGACCGACATCGGTCACTGTCAGATTTCGGGGCCGGATCGAAAACGGCCCCCAAATCCCCTTTTTTTTTTTTACCTATCTACCCAGCCCAATTGCCTACAAACTTACCCACCCTACCATGTTGACTTACCTAACATATCTACCCACTCCATTTTATGATTTACCTTCATTTATTCATTATTTTATCACATTTTAGATTCCTACCCCAAAACCCACATCCTAGCTAAATTCATCAACTTCACACAAATAGGGATTTAGAACCTACTGGTATGACTACACGTCGTCGCGGTGGGATAGGTGGTGGTGGTCCAGCTCCTCCCACACCTCCTGCTCCTCTAGGCTGTGCCATAGCTCCAAATCTCCTCAGCAGGGTCCTCCACCAATCAAACTCTGCCTCCTAATCGCTGGGGCCTACCAATCACTCACTCCTCCACTCAACTAGTGCCAACTCAGCCCACAAACTCAACAAAATCAATTCAAAACTCAGACAAGCAAAAGGTTGGTACTCAAATTGACAATGTGAAAATGACACGCCATATTTTTCTTTTTATAGGTTTTGACCTATAACCGATATCGGTTAGAGCACGCCCTAAAACACCGATATCGGTCTTCTGACCGATACCGGTCATAACTAACCGATATCGGTTACAAGCCTAGTTTTTCCTAATTCCTGCCCTTATCCACCAAATTCCATTTCTCATCACATCACCTACCCCCGGCTTTGCTAAATAGCCTTATTTTGAATTCATGGGCCCAACCCAAGGCCGTAACCACTCAATTGGCCGACCCAAGGCCACAACCAATCACTTGGCCCAACCCAAGGCCGCCACAAACCAATCGGCCCAACCCAAAGCCGCAACAAATCAATCGCCCGACCCAAGGCCGCAACTAATCACTTGCCCGACCCATGGCCGCAACAAACCAACCGCCCGACCCAAGGCCGCAACCAATCACTCGGCCCGACCCAAGGCCACAACAAACCAATCGGCCTGACCCAAGGCCGCAACAAACCAACCGGCCCGACCCAAGGCCACAACCAATCACTCGGCCCGACCCAAGGCCACAACAAACCAATTGCCCGACCCAAGGCCGCAACAAATCAATCGGCCTGACCCAAGGCCACAACTAATCACTTGGCCCGACCCAAGGCCACAACAAACCAATCGGCCCAACCCAAGGCCGCAACAAACCAACTGGCCCGACCCAAGGCCGCACCCAATCACTTGGCCCGACCCAAGGCCGCAACCAACCAATTGGCCCAACCTATGGCCACACCAATTAAGTACCTCGACCGAAGCCCGCAAATTACGATTCTATCCACCCATAATGTAGCTGTTTGTTCAATCGCGCTCACCTGTTCGTGTTTTAGCCCGACTAGGATACTTGACTTGTTCAGCCGACCAGCCTTGCCTAGACCAAGACCGTGACGTTTATTTCAACCAAACCAACCATTTGGTACTACCGAACATGCCTAAACGTTTCGGTACCTTACCCATTATATCCCCTGGAGCTACTTTCTATGCCTTGGATACCATGATTATATCAACCTTGTTTGGATAAACTATCGACCTTTGTCTATGAATTACTTGTTTGCTCTTCAACTCGTGTACCCTAGTCGCACTACTGCATTTCAACATGCGTCGGCTTCTTTGAACTTACCCCACCATCTTACCATCATCTCATCATAATTCACCCTTTATCAACCCTATCCCTGATTTCACGTCGCCTCAATCTATGATAGATTTGAGGGGGATTACCTATACCCTTAATTGGGGCAACCACTTTTTATTTTTGTCACAGCTTTAAAATAAAATCTACATGACAACAAGGGGCAAATGTAGACACCAAATTTGGGTCTTACGACGCCCTTTACCCCGTATCTCATCCCGCAACCTAACCCTACCTCACCACCTAAAACCTTACACACCTAATGATTTATTAATTACCTTATAATTAATAAATCCACATCTTCAAACCCGCCACCTCATCTCGCCACCTCACCATGACCTAGCCCTAACCCTAAACCAACCTAATTAAGACCTATGACTTGGTCCAGACCCACACCCATGACTCATTACCCCTCACCCGCACCAAAATGAGCCTAATAATGACTTGACCAAGCCCACAACTGATCCCTCGGGAGAAAAGGAGGGAAATATGGCTATTTTACTAAAAATAGCCACTTTGACCTAACCAACATCGGTTCCTACCCAACCGCCATCGGTTCCCTATTAATGAGCTCCCCAACCAAAAGAAAGGATCCGGAATTCATTTTGGGCAAGACAAGTAGAAGAGGTTGCAGAGAAAGAGCATCGAGCCAAAGACTCAAATCGAGCAACTGGATCGGCCACACCCTTGTTCAAGCATTGGAAAAGACTGAGGATAGCTTCATCAGCTCGCTTTCTAATACTGAATCATCCCAACTAAGCCTTACTGTCGCCACCACATTCCTTGGACATGTATCTTCATCAGGAACCAGTAAGTATTATCTTGTAGTTCTTTGTTATCATTTTTCTTTAATTCATATTAAATGGGGAACTGACCACCTTCAAAAGGAAGTCTAATATTTCCCGGCTTAAGGTAGTTCCCTCACTTGTTGTCTAACTAAAATCTAGTGGTCCTGCATTCTTATTTAGAGGTAGTCCTTCCTGCATAAAAAGGAGTTCTTCACAATCGATCTGATCTCTCTACGGTACGCGCACACCTTCCCAACATTCAACAGGTATTCCTCCTAGCCCTAACCCTTATCTATTTCTTAAGAGAATGAAAGGATAGAAGCAACTCTATTCCGGAACGAAATTCATGCGAAACACTTAGTGCTGGCCATAACATAGGAATAGTATATATAGAGGTTAGTAGGTAGTAGTTTATCATCATTGGAGCATTTGAGTATTATTGTATGGTTTGGAGGTTGCCCCTCGAAGTGGCGAAGCTATTCTAATTGCATATTGAGATCATTATTCTAGAATATTGTGTTATTTGGTGTTATATTTCTACTCATGATTTGAATTATATAAGTAATTTCATTACAAGTGGTATCGGAGCGAGAACTCGCCAACACCGTGTCAAACCCTAATTTTGAAGGTTTGTCCATATCTCAACATCGTAGAAAATTTTTCTTTGGTGTGGCGAAATTAGTCAAGTAAGATTCCCTCAAAATTTTAATAATTTTTGACTTGTTCTGCAAAAGTTATAGCGGTTTTATGTTTTTTCATAATTTGGCTACATAGGGTGTAATTTGTGGAATTTTTCAAAGTTATTTACATTTCCAGAAAGAAGATTAAAAATTAGTTTGAGTTTGTTCTTTGAGTTTTATAAAATTTGGCCGAATTCCTATTGAAATCTGAAACCCTAAATTTTGACCTTGATCCTTAAATCTTACCATTTTGGGGCATCATGGCTGGGCCTTCGACAAGAGGCAAAAATAATCCCATCACTCCAAGTAAAACCCCTGATAAGGATGAGATAATATTTGAGGAGTTAGAGTCAGAAGGGGTATTTACAGAGTCCTCAGGGTTAGGGTTTACTTCAACTGACCATAAGGTCAGCTATCTTGAGTTAGAGTTGCGAAACCTTGAAGGTAGAGTGGCCAACGCAAAGAAGATGTAGAAAAGATTGGACAACGATTGGAGGATTTCATTCAACAATTTAGCTACAATATCATGGGTCATCATATCATTCCTAATGAGCCACAACTCAATCATACTCATACTAATCATGGTGGATCTTTAGGTCAAAGTAATAAACAAACTAGCCAGGGTGGATCTGAAAACAAGACCAATCCAAATACAAACACTCTACAAGCCCGTCACATGCTTCCAAAAGTGGAAATGCGTAAGTTTGATGGAAATGATCCACTCAATTGGATTAACCAGATGGATAATTTCTTTGATCTTCATCAGATTCCATTGGGACAAAAGGTTACCATGGCATCATTGTATCTTGAACCTGACAAATTCATTTGGTATCGATGGTTATGTGCTCAAAGGAAAAGAGCAAATCTCAATGTTACATGGACAAAGTATTCACCGAAGATTTTCAATTGCACTATAGTTCTAGTGTGTCAGAGAATTACTTTAGCCAATTAAGCAAAGCTCGGACAAATAGGAATACCAAAGATTACATCCATCAATTCCAAAACCTTTCCTTACGGGTGGAAAATATTCCTAAGATAATTTGAATGACTTATTTCTTGGGGGTCTTAAAGAAAAAATTGAGACTGAGGTGCGTATGTTTAATCCTCATAAGGTTTCAGACTCTATGATCATGGCACGTAGGGCAGAGGAAAAATTTCTTTCAAGTCGGAAACAAACTGTCAGTACTATCAGAGATCGTAGCACCCTTCCACCATCATTCCCTTGGCAGCTGAGAGACTCGACACCTCAACAAATTGAAGAAAAGAGAGCCAAAGGGTTATGTTTTAATTGTGACAACAAATTTGGACCAGGACATAAGTGTGCGGAAAAGAAGTTGTTCTACATTGAGGGACCTACTGAAGAAGAAGAAAATGAAGAAGACGAAGAGGTAGAGCTAGAGGAGGAATTAGGAGATCCCCAACCAACAATATCATGCCATGCAATTTCTGGTATTAGCACTCCCAAAACTCTTAGATTCTTAAAAAATAGAGGGTAACAATGTTGATTGATTTGGGAAGTACTCACAATTTCATCAATCATAAGTTAGCGGTACGCTTGAACTACTTTGTTTATCCAGCTCCAAAATGTCAAGTCATGATCGTTGATGAGAAAACTGTTAGTTTTTCAGGAAAATGCCATAACATTAATCTCGCCATGGGATATTACTTGCTAACTAGCAATATGTATGCCATTGCCATGGGAGGAGCAGACATTGTGTTAGGAGTTCAGTGACTTACCACCTTGGGAACCATTGAAATGAATTTCCAAGAGTTGTTCATGCAATTTCAGTCAGAAGGGAGGAATTTTAAACTAAAAGGACTAAGAGCAAAATCCCCACAGATGGTAAGTTCTCATCAGATGCAAAAATTGCTTAGAAAGGGTGTAGAAGGGTTTGTGGCACAACTATTTTCATTGGAAGCACATCATTCCAATACATTTATACCCGCAGATATGCAAGCAGTTATAGATGAGCACTCGGGGTTTTTGGAGAAATGCCCAAGGGTTTGCCTCCGAAAAGAGACCATGACCATGCCATCCAGCTAGTACCAGGGATTCAACCACCCAACACAAGACCTTATAGGTACCCCTCTATGCAAAAGAGTGAGATTGAGAAGATAGTTCAACAGATGTTAGAAGCGGGACTTATTCGTCATAGTCAAAGTGCTTACTCTTCTCCCTGTAGTGATGGTACGGAAAAAATATGACAATTAGCGCATGTGTCCAGACATGGGAACTCAATAAGTACACGCTTAAAGATAAGTTTCCTATTCCTGTAATTGATGATTTGCTAGATGAGTTACATGGTGCTGTTTACTTTACAAAACTTGATCTTCGTTCTGGATATCATCAAATTAGAATCAAGGATGAAGATATTCATAAAACATCCTTCAGACACATGAAGGACACTATGAGTTCTTGGTAATGCCTTTTGGAATAACAAATGCACCCTCTACATTTCAAATCTCGATGAATTCAATATTTAAGCCTTTTCTTCAAAAGTTTGTTTTAGTGTTCTTTGATGATGTATTAATCTATAGTAAAACATGGGAGGAACACCCGCATCATGTAAATAAAGTGTTGAAACTCTTAAACAACATCAACTTTATGAAAAGCCTTATAAGTGTTCTTTTGGTGTCAAGGAGGTTGAATATCTAGGTCATATTGTCTCTTATGAAGGTGTTAAAGTGGATCCTAACAAGATAAAAGCCATGCTTGAATGGAAGGTTCCCAAAACCCTAAAAAATCTCCGAGGATTTTTGGGGCTTATAGGTTATTATCATAGATTTGTAAGGAATTATGGCAACATCGCAGCACCACTCACAACTTTATTGAAGAAGGACTCTTTCCATTGGAACGAGCAAGCTACTATGGCCTTTGAGAATTTGAAGGCGGCCATGTGCACTACTCCAATTCTAGCCACCCTAGATTTTTCAAAAACATTCATTGTTGAATGTGATGCTTCAGGGTATGGTATGGGGTAGTACTCATGCAAGAAGGGTGACCCATTGCCTTCAAGAGCCACCAATTCAAAGGTAAGAATATCTCTAAACCAATTTATGAGAAAGAAATGTTAGCAATACTTCATGCAGTGAAACAATGGAGACCATATCTAATGGGACGACATTTCAAAGTAAATATAGATCATGATAGTTTGAAATACTTCTTAGAGCAACGTTTATCATCAGAAGAACAACAGAAATGGGTCTCAAAAATGTTGGGGTATGATTTTGAGATAATATACAAGAAAGGGAAAGAGAATGTAGTTGTTGATGCTTTATCTCGGAAGGATGAATCTGTTTTGGCATTGTTGTATGCCATATCGTATTCAGACACAGAGGAATGGATAGAGGATGCAAGGTCCGAATGGAAAAATGACCCAAGTACACAAAATCTCATTCAAAATCTCCAAAAAGATCCAAACATGTCAGAAAAATTTTTTATGGAAAGGAGATGTTTTATGGTATAAAGATAGATTATATCTATGTAAGAATTCAATCCTTAAAAATAGGGTTCTATCTAAGCTCCATGCTTCTCTAGTAGGGGGTCATTCTGGCTTCTTAAAGACTTATCATCGAATCAAGCATGATTTTTCTAGGAAGGTTTAAAAGGAGATTTCCAAAATTTTGTGGCATAATGCATGGTTTGTCAACAAAATAAGGGTGAAACAATTAAGTCCCCAGGTCTTTTACAACCTCTATCTATTCCTAGCCAGAGGTGGGAAGAGGTGTCTATGGACTTCATCACAGGATTGCCTAAATCAGAAGGTAAAAATGTAATCATGGTGGTGGTGGATAGACTCACCAAATATGCCCATTTTTGTGCTTTATCACATCCATTTGTTGCGAGTACAATATCAACAGCCTTGAGATACAATTCAGAAGCTACATGGGACACCAAAGATTATAGTAAGTGATCGAGACCCTATCTTTACTAGTAATTTTTGGACTGACTTGTTCTCATGCTTGGGCACACAACTAGCTCGTAGTTCCTCTTATCATCCCCAGTCTGATGGGCAAACAGAGGTGGTAAACAAGTGCTTGGAGGGATATCTTCGTTGTTTTACATCAGAGAAGCAAGCGAGATGGGTCCAATGGTTACCGCTAGCAGAATGGTGGTATAACACCTCCTTTCATACTTCATCTAAAATGTCTCCTTTCTTAGCATTATATGGGTATCATCCACCATCTATCACTTCATCTTTGAGAGTCCAACCAAAGGTTCGAGCAGTTGAAGAACATATTCAACACCAAAAAGAGGTGCTTTGTAGTCTCAGGGAGAATTTGGCCATGTCACAAAACCGCATGAAGCAACAGGCAGACCAACATCGTAGTGAAAGACATTTTGAAGTCGGTGATTGGGTTTTTGTGCGTTTACAACCATATAAGCAAATGTCTTTAAAACAACACAAAAAGGATAACAATCTTTCACCTAAATATTATGGTCCTTATCAAGTGTTATAGAAGATTGGAAATGTAGCATACAAAATGGAACTTCCTTCGGCTACTCAAATTCATCCAGTCTTCCATGTATCTTGCCTAAAGAAGGTAATTGGATAGATAATATCAACCCAGACAGTGTTACCAGAGCTTGATGAAGAGGGCAGAATCATCCTGGAACCAGAATGCATCCTTCAGACACGCACTAAGTGGTTGAGGACAAGGGTCATCACTGAGTATTTGATCAAGTGGAAAAATCTAGACAATGAAGACGCAACTTGGGAGGATGCAAATTTCCTACAGCAGCATCCAGATCTTCTCAACATTGGGGACAATGTTGCTTTGAAGGGGAGGGGCATGCTACGCCCTTAATCATATAGCTTATATTGGATGTATATAGCTGACTTGTGGCTATCATAACTTCTTATCATTACGTATTTCTTTCATATATGTTATATTTTCATTAGTGGGTCGGCCTTAGTGCTGGCCATAACATAGGAATAGTATATATAGAGGTTAGTAGGTAGCAGTTTATCATCATTGGAGCATTTGAGTATTATTGTATGGTTTGGAGGTTTCCCCCTCGAAGTGGCGAAGCTATTCTAATTGCATATTGAGATCATTATTATGGAATATTGTGTTATTTGGTGTTATATTTCTACTCATGATCTGAATTATACAAGTAATTTCATTACAAATGCTGCTTTTGATTCTGGGGTGCCGACGCCCTTTTTGAGGCTTATGTTTTTTCCTCGTGGTGAGAGAATTTTCTTCAAAGGCTTCTTGAACATTCTGAATGGCTTCTTCCTGCTGGAGATAATTCACTAGTTTGGAAAAACTCACCTCCTGTTGAGTGATGGTCAACGTGATGATCAGTGTTTGAAACCGAGAAGGAAGAGCTCCTAAGGTGAGTGGGACTAGCAAATTTTAATCTACCGGTTCACCGAGAGTAGAGAGTTCTACGCATAACTTGGCCACATGCCGTAAGAAGGCTTCTATTGATTCGCCATCATGCATACTCATCGTGTGAAGCTTTTTCTGAAGATGTAACTTCATCGTCAGATTCTTGGCTTCATAGATGGTACAAAACGTGGTCCATGCCTAAGAAGAAGTGGTTGCTTCTCGAATGTAAGGTTGAACCTCATCAGAAAGGCTCAGGGTGATAAGCATTAGTGCTTTTGCATCGGCCTTTTCATACTTAGCCAACAGATCAACATCTGTGGGAGGGGCGTCTTTACCAGAAATGATCCCCAAAGATCTTCAAACTGAAGAATCATCCGCATCTTGGTTTTCCATGCAGTAAAATTTGGCCCTTTGAGCAACTGGGCATCCAAAAATAGAATGCGAGGTGCAGACATTTTCAAAAACTCAAAATTGTATTTTATTTATTTATTTTTCAAAAATGGCTACAATGCTTACTGAAGGAACCTATCTCGAAGATGGGATCTATAGGCTCATGTAGTGAGACGTGGATGCTCCTGTGGGCATTCTACTTCATATTCATCATCTACATCATAACCACGTTCAAGTTCTGCACGTAATCTGTTGTTCTTGACATCGAACGTCGAACCAAAAATACTCCAATAGTCCTCGGTGCACAATCTCATCAAAGAGAATATTCCCAGTGTTGCGGAGCTCGTTGACCAAAGCAAAGAATAGTCCAGTGGTGTCTTCGTTGTCGCTCAATGCCCAAACATTTGGTGCATTGCTCGTGGTGCTTTCTGCATCTGAAATTTGTGACATACGTAGGCAGGTTCTTCCACGTTCTCTTCATTGGCAATCGATCTTTCTCACTGGCTGGTTCTTCTACATAGGTCTGGATTCTCATTTGGAAGGAATCAGTAGGCCAAGAAGGGCTCTGCAAAGCAAACAGAATCACCAGGGCAGCAAAAGCAAAGAAGCACAACTCCTCCAAAGGTGTAGGTCCTTAAATCTTCACAGGTCTGCAAAATTTTACACGAACAACTCCCCACGCTGGAATGGAAGCATTTAGTTGTGCACACATGGATCTTCTTCAAAGAAAATTGTAGATTATAGGTCTACCTCCACACTATCAGTCCAAAGCTTTAATTTGGCTTCTCCAAATTTGCACATAGGGTAAGAGACTATCAAAGAAGATCAAGTCTTTTAAATCGCCAAATAGGCCTAACAGTCAGGTCATAGAAATGATAGAATAGGTCACTTCCCGATGGAAACAAATAGATATCCACACTTCCACCTCTCTAAATTTTGACACCAAAGATACACCATCTCTGATACCAATTATGGCAGAGAAGAATAGTTTATTCAATGCGTGTTTAGAAACAAATACAATAGAGTCATATAAAGCCTATGAGGAGGAGAGAGCAGTTATAACTATATAACTATCCACGTCCAATAACAAACAATGTATTAAGCACTTAACTAATGTGCTAACAAGAGGATGGATGCCTTTAGATGCATTTTATTTTGTAAAATATCAGGAACTGACAACAGAAAAGTGTGCAATGATAAGAAATTATTTGAAGAGCTATCGGGGTTATCTATGAAAGAGTGAGGAGGGTGTATTTGTTAGGAATATTATTATAGTGTAAACATTATTATGAGTTGTTGAGAAACAACAAACAATTACCTAGAATTATATGTGATGTTGTTGTAAACAACTTCACATATTTAGCTTATTGTTAGCAACCACTCCTAAATTATAGGAGGTTGTTTTGGCTATGTATATGGCTATATAATAGCCAGTGAATGTAATTCAAATGTGCTGAATAGAATATCTTTTGTTGTGATTAAATCTGGTTCTGTGCTTACATTTGGCATCAGAGCGGTTTAAGACGTGTAATTCCTTACGAATTCACGTTTTAGTTAAACACTCGTAACTTTCTCAATTCTCAACGAAATTGAGAATCGTCAAGTGTTCTGGAAAGCTAGAGATGTGAGGAACAAAACCTAGAAATGGTTTTTGAAATTGTTTTTGGATGAGTGAGCAGTTTTGTATTGAAATATGACGTTTTTTTAAAAAAACGTAAATAATTAGACCTCACGCAGCCACACGTTGCAATTCAATAGAGCGTTGTTATTCTGTGACATACGAAGTGTTCATTTGTCTTGATTGTTCATCCATGCATCAGAATCTTGGTGTTCATATCAGTTTTGTCAGATCTACAAATCTGGATTCATGGACCACCGAGCAGTTGAAATTGATGAGTTTTGGTGGTAATGGGCGTGCACGTATCTTCTTTACACAACATGGTTGATGATGGTGGGAAGATTGAATTCAAATAGCTAAACGTCTTGATTTGATTCACTTGTGAGATCTCCATTCATTGGATAACTGAAATTCAATTCACATTGGTCTTAGTTTTCAAGCATTGAAAAAGGTAATATATGTTCTAATGCATGTTTATTACCAACGTGTAAATTACATGTGGTTTTTTCAAGGGACTGTATATGTATTTTGGGTACAACCGACAGTGCAAATATTTGGTTTTGGAATAATCTTTGGTTTGACTCACTTCTATAGTGGCAGATATTTTAAACATTCCTCTATATCGGAATTGCATCAGTCTTTCCCGTGCATGGTTGACACTTCTATACAGAATGGATTATTTACAATTCTCTTCTCATCTGAATTCACCCTCGACAAGTGCATCCTCCACTTGATCCGTTGGAGCCTCTTGGCATTTAAGTGAGTCATTCTATCAAATGTTAGATATTCAAAGTCAATTTCAAGTCTATTGTTTACTTTGCATATGAGTCTTTGTAGAATGTCACTAATTGTAGAGTCTCCATTTTTGTCAAAATTATATATTAAAAGTCAAAAATTGTAAAAGAGTCATTTTTAAAAAGTAATCTCATTTTATTACTTTTTACAATTTTAGTTGTGTCCTCTTGTCAAAGTCATAAAAGTTGTGTCATTGTATTAAGTCAAAAATAAAATAAAATTGCCCGCATTTCAATTTTGGATGCATTTTCGCTTGTACGCGACGTCCAAATTATTGAAGGTATTTTGAAGCTTCATGATCACATCCAGCTGAACTAGTAGCATGATACTGGAGGTAGGAGGAAACGGAGGAAGGAGGCTACACAAAGACCTCTCGTCGATGCCGCCAATGACGAGGTCACATTTTTGGTGGTGACATATTTATTTCCAGTTGTGTGTTTATTTTATCTGGTGTGCAGAATAAAGAGAAACAGTTTGTGTATGTTTTCTTGGTACATGCAAGTATTCCTATATGTTCTCTTGAAGTGTTGTGATGTGGCGTGGAAGGTGTCAGTCACTGAAACGGTTGTATATGAGGGAAGCTGGTGTCCAGAGGAGAGGAGCAGTATGCAGACCTAAAAATATGCGTAGGCATATGATTCTGGTTTCAACTACACTTCACCCCATGTTCACACTAAGGGGGTGTATGTTGGGAATATTATTATAGTGTAAACATTATTATGAGTCGTTGAGAAACAATAAACAATTACCTAGAATTATATGTGATGTTGTTGTAAACAACTTCACGTATTTAGCTTATTGTTAGCAACCACTCCTGAATTATAGGAGGTTGTTTTGGCTATGTATATGGCTATATAATAGCCAAGATGAATGTAATTAAAATGTGCTTTGAATAGAATATTTTTTGTTGTGATTAAATCTAGTCTCGTGTTTACGTATTTGTACATGTAAGTGTACAATGTCAATATCAGTAATGTCAAAGGATATATTTCCAAATTTGAGTGTCTACATTTTCCCCCTTTAAGTATGAAATGAAAATTGCATGCTTAAATAAAAAGATACCTGAGTATGTAGACACACTTTATCTTTTCTCACAATAACTTTGTTTTCCAAAGATCTAGTTGTGTTAGAGTTGGTACACTCCAAAATTAAACATGAAACATAGAGTTTAGTCAATTCCTAAGATAGGAAACAAAACATAAACTCAAAATTTAATGAAAGTACTGTAAATAAATGTGGAACAAGAAATGCCAAAAGATATGCAAAACATAAAAGGAATACACATATTTGTCTTGTGGAGGGAATGTGCTCCCATTCTTGTGCTTTGAATTCTTGAACTTTGATGAAGAATTGGGGTTGGTCATCACCCAATTGTGCTAATAATAGTTCAATGTGCTAGGTGTACCAACCCAACACACGAATGATAAAGAGAAGAACCAAAAAGAGGATCTCAAGAATCCTTTCTAAGGAGGAAGACCACATATAAAATCCATTTAAAAACTCGATATCTTACCTTTAATTGTAATGAGGCTAGGAAAGCCTACCCATGAAGAACTAAGCTACGTGTTTCCTTCCATAACCCCATAAACCATACTCCCGCATACGGATATAAACCCATTTTTATAACTTGATACACACAAAGTAGAAAAGAGAAATAAGTGCCCCATACTCTTCCCAATGCCCATGGGCCATACAACTAAGTAGAAACTGAATATAATAATTACATGCCAAAATATGAGTGGATAAAGAATATCCACGCCCTATCAGTGTCCAAAACTAGAAGTGAAATTGAGTACCATAGAGAAGGAGATAATGAAATACTTCATGCCCCCTGAAACTGTGCCAAAATGAGTCAATCTGAATATGAAACCATATAAGAATGTTGTAATAATGATGATAAATATGAAAATGCTGAAAATTATAAGGAAATTAACCCATGGAAAATATCATAGGATAATGTCATGACCATTTATATGGTCCTGATAGGCTATGCATTGTTGACCACACATGGTTTTTTTCCCATTTTTTCTCTTGAATCCAATTCTAAGTAATTTTTACCCGTTGTTACATATGTATGTTCCTAAAAATGTATGTATCTATTGAAATGTAAAATAAAGCCATATATGTTTTCCCCACTTTTGAGGCATGTGTAATGAATAATTTGAGTGTGCAAAAAGAAAGATGTATACCTAGTTCTCGAGATGATGATAACCCATAGATAACTATACACACCCAAAAATTACATGGTGCAACATGAAAAAAGTGACATGCCTCCAAGGAAAAAATGATATCTAGATCCCCTTTTTTGTCTTCCCACTCCCTTTGTGGCTCAACTTAGTCCTCCCTTTTAAAGTACGAGCTTGATTTATCACTTATAGTTTCTTTGGCCTTGTTCTTATTACATAAATCGATTACTAGAGTGAAACCACCCTTATGGTGATAAGGGTGGTCCTCTCACCATGGGGGTTCATTGGCAAGGAAAATTTCCTAAGCACGTGCATTCATATTGAGGTAATTAAAATTGATAAAAAAAATCAATATTTTGGTAAACATTATGGGTGAAAGGGTTTAACTTACTAATATTTTAAATTGGGTATTGGGGTAGGTTAGAAAGGTAGGCTAGAGAAGAGGTAGGGTTGATTTTAATATAAAACTAAAACATTTGAACCCTAGTTTTTAAAGCTAAATACCTTAAAATTGTAAAAGGTTCATGGTCATAAAATTATATTATAATCTCTTTTTGAATAAATAAATCTGTGTTAGGAGATTCTTAAGAAAGAAATAATAGGATGGTAGAAAACTAGGATTGAGTATCCTTTTCAACACATGATATTATTTCACCATCTTAATTATTTGAAGAAATATTGATAAATGGTTAAAGCTTAACATTAAGGTAATTGGTAATAGGTCTTAAATGGCTTCAAACTCTCTTTCTAGAGAAAAGACATATTAAGAAAATAATAATTGAGTGGGAAACATGATATATTTTCTGTTTGATATGAGTAAGTGCACCAAGTCAGGGGCCAAAAAGTGGAAAAAAACCCAAAATGAACGAAACACAATCATGTTTTAGAATAACACAATCGCATTATGTTTTCTCAGTGCTCAAGAATTCACGAACTAAAAACACGTACGCATTATAATGCGCTCATAGTTCTAGTGCTATAAAACGCGTATACGTTTTGGGTAATATGAAGTTTAGGTGGGCCTAAGGGAGGCATATTTACTAAAATAAATGCTAAGTATTTTATTATTTCTAATACTTTAAATTTAGTTTAGTAAATCTAAGAAGTTAGGGTCACTCTACACTTGATGGAAGTGGTCCCATAGCTCGACGGCTTATAATCTAGAAAATAGTTTTTTAAAATCTAATCTAGTCACTAATTATTCATTTTAATAATTTCGCTTATGACCTAAAACTTTCAGGCCATATATATTGTAGTCGTTCTTTGTTTTGTGAAAACATATAGTCATTTTATAGGTTTTTTGACCTTCTGGATTGGATTTTGGCCCTACCACTACTTGAATTGGTACTAATTTTGAATTTTGGTCCATAATTCAATTTAGTGACCACAAATCAACTCTATGATGTTTTACTACTTCTTACTAAAATGAAATCCTCACTTTGTAGATAGAGGATTTCTCCCTGAATGGGATTCCAGTCCTATGGAAAAAATGAGGTGATTGTAATGTGCCTTCTCCTTACGGATCGAGCTCAAGGTTTAGGGTTTACTGGATAAGGGTTTAGTGTTTAGGATTTAGTATTTAGGGTTAACGGTTTAGGTTTTTGGGCTCAGGGTTTGGGGTTTAGGTTTTAGGGCTCATGGTTTAGGGTTTAGGAATCATGGTTTAGGGTTTAGGGTTTAGGGATCATGGTTCAGGGGTTTAGGGTTTAAGGTTCGGGTTCAAGTTTTAGCGTTTAGGGCTCGGGGTTTAAAGTTTAGTGTTAAGGGGTTAGGGTTGAGGATTAAGGTTTTAAGGTTTAGGGCTTAGGTCTTAGGGATTGGGGTTTAGGGTTTAGGATTCAGGGCTTAGGGTTGAGGTATTAAGGTTTAGGGTTTAGGGTTTATGATTTAGGGATTAGGTTTTAGGGATTAGGGTTTAGGGTTTAGGGTTTAACACTCAGAGATTAGGGTTTAGGGTTTAAGGTTTAAGGCTTAGGGTTTTGGGAGGTAAAAATAGGTTTTAAGCTTTAGACTTAGGATTTAGGGTTTAGATTTTAGGATTAAGGGTTAGAGGTTAAGGGTTTAGGATTTAAGGTTTAGTGTTTAGGGTTTAGGGTGTACATTTTAGGGTTGAGGGTTGAGAATTTAGGGCTCAAGGTTTAGGGTTTAGGGCTCATGGTTTAGGGTTTAGGGCTTATGGATTTATGGTTTAGGGCTCAGGGTTTAGGGTTGATGGTTGAGGGTTGAGGGTTTAGGGTTTAGGGTTTAGAGCCTATGGTTTAGGGTTTAGGGTTTAGGGCTCAAGGCTCAGGGTTTAAGGTTTAGGGTTTAGGGATTAGGGATTAGGGATTAGAATTTAAGGTTTAAGGGTCGGGGTTCGGGTGTAGGGGTTAGGGTTTAAGTTTTAGGTCTTAGGGTTTAATTCTCAAGGTTTAGGGCTCAGGGTTTAGGCTCACCCATTCACACACTTGTAATGTTTTGTGTCTTACCCATTCTTATTAGTATTGACTAAGAGTATTCAACTAAAAAGGGTTCATCTACTTCGTAGGTAGAACATTCAAAGGGAGTCATCACAATTTGATGCCTTTCATCTGCTGATATTTTGAAGGAGGGAAATGCTAGATATCCAAGAATAATTTGGTACAAAGAAATGTTACCCAATACAACTATCTTCTTTTTCCCATCACATGGGAACTATTTCACTCACTATAATGTTTTGTGTCTTACCCATTCTTATTAGTATTGATAGATAGTATTCAACTGAAAAGGGTTCATCTACTTCATAGGTAGAACATTCAAAGAGAGTCATCACAATTTGATGTCTTTCATCTGTTGATATTTTGAAGGAGGGAAATGCCGATATATCAAGAAAAATTTGGTACAAAGAAATGTTTTTGATGCTCTTTTGAATAATTATTTCAGTTGCAAGCTGTCGGGAATGAAGGTTTCATTTAAAGAACAAAGCTTGATATGTCCAGTGCTTGTGTAAGTTGGAAATTTGAGAGGATTTCTATGGTTTAATTTTATTTTCCAAGATGCATTACTCCAATGTTTGAAAATGTTTCTCCACATGCAACAACATTCGATTCGAGACACTTAATTATTATTAAATGTTCAATCCTACCACAGAGACCCCAGTCCTAGTCCTCGATCCTTGGAAATAGGAGACATTGTTACTTGGATTCCAGTTATAACGATAGAGATATTTGTAAATTCATGTTATGACCTCTAAATCTATATGAATTTCAAGTTGTCTAAAAATCACATCACACCCTTCACTAGGCTTGATGACTACCCCTATATTTTTGAAGGCACTTTTAAAAGCATCCATCACTTTATCATAGAAGGAATTATCAATGAATGGAAGGTCACTAAGTCGTAGACCAACTGAATCCCATTCAGAACTAAACAAGAAATATTTACTAGGTGATTGATAACCCCTTTATGTTCTTATCCATTCCCCAATTACTATGCTTATTTTGAACACTTTAGGAAGTTTTGTAAAATTTTCTATCCATTCTAATAGTAGAAGAGATTTCTCTTTCTCTAGAGGAGAGGATATTCTAGTAAATTCAGTTCTGATCCTACACCTCCGCGTTGGTATATTCTTTGTGTTTCTTCTATTTCCTTTGAGATTAATTTTTGTGTTGTGATGGTTATTTTTTCCAGCTTCCAATGGGTCATCCTGGCTTATATAATACCATACATGGAAATATGAGAAATGTGAAATTTGATTCAGATCATGAAGAAATTAACATTCAAGAGCACAAGTATATGTGGGGAGAAACAAGTTTCACATAGATGTGTAATATTTATTACAAATAACAAGGTAGATGTCATATCCATTTAGTTTCTTGTCCCACCTCTCATAAATAAGGTAGTTGTATAAGTAGACTCAATGATGGTTCTAGGCACAAGACTAGGAAATATGGTCCTAATATTGATATTCAAAAAGATGAACTCACTCATGAGACCTACTGGAAATATATGAGGTTTAGGGGTTAGAGCTTAGGGCTCTAGATTTAGTGTTTAGGGTTTATGTCTCAGGGCTCAGGGTTGACGGTTTAGGGTTTAGGTTTTAGGGTTAAGGGTTTAGGTTTTAGGATTTAGGGTTAAGGATTTAGTGTTCAAGGTTTAGGGTTTATTATTTTGGTTTTAGGGTTTAGGTCTCAGGGTTAAGAGTTTAGGGATTATGGTTTAGTGTTTAACATTTAGGGTTTAGGGTTTAGGATTAGCGCTTAGGGTTTAGATTTTAGGGTTTAGGATTTAGTTTTTAGGGTTTAGGGTTTAGCATTTAGGGCTAATGGTTCAGGTTTTAGTGTTTAGGATTTAGGATTTAACAATTAGGGCTTAAGGTTTAGGGTTTAGGGATTAGGGTACATGATTTAGAGTTTAGGGCTCGGGATCAAGGTGTAGGGTTCAAGGCTTAGAGTTTATGGTTTATGGTTTATGGTTTAGGGCTTAGGGTTTAGGGTGCATGGTTCAAGGTTTATAGCTCATGGTTTGGGGTTTGGAGTTACGGGTTTAAGGTTTATGGGTTAGAGCTTAGGGATCAGGATTTAGGGTTTAGGTTTTAGGGCTGGGGGTTTAAGGTTTAGGGTTTATGCCTCAAGGATTACGGTGTAGGGTTCAAGGCTTAGGGTTTAGGTTTTAGGGTTTAGGGTTCATGGTTTATGGTTTAAGGTTTGGGGTTTAGAGTTACTTGGTTTAAGTTTTAGGGGTTATAACTTAGGGCTCTAAATTTAGAGTTTAAGGTTTAGGGGTTAGGGATAAAGGTTTAGGGCTTAGGGTTAAGGATTTAGAGTTTAGGTTTTATGGTTTAGGATTTAGTGTTTAGGGTTAATGGTTTATTATTTTGGTTTTAGGGTTTAGGGTTTATAGTTTAGGGCTAAAGTCTCAGGGGTTAAGGGTTGATGGTTAAGTATTTAGGTCATAGAGTTCAAGGTTTAGGGTTTAGTGTTTAGGATTTAGTTCTTAGGGTTTAGAGTTTAGGGTTTAGGGCTCAGGGCTTTATTGTGCAGGGATTCAATGTTTAGGGTTTATGGGTTAGGGTTTAGGGTTTAGGATTTAGTTTTTAGGGTTTAGGGTTTTGCATTTAGGGATCATGGTTCATGGTTTAAGGTTTAGAGTGTAGGGATTAGGGCTCGATTTTAGGTTTTAGGGCTCACGGGTAAGGGATGAATGTTTAAGGATTAGGGTTTAAGGCTTATAGTTTTGGGTTTAAGGTTTAGGATTTTGGTTTTAGGGTTTAGGGTTTAGGGTTTAGGTTTAGAGCCTTGGGTTTAGGGTTTAAGTTTTTATTGTAGAATTTAAACACTAAAATATTTATGATGAATGTTGAAATCTTGAAAATTACCTATGTACTGACCAGATTATACTATAAAAACTATCTCCTAAATCGTGACTAATAGAGCTGTGAGACTAGTTCCATAAGGTGCAAAGTGACCCTAATTTCTTATATTTACTAAAATAAATTTAAAGTATAAGAAATAATAAAATATAAATAATAATAAATGAAAAACTTGAACATTTATTTTTGTAAATATAAGCATGCCAAAAGCACATACTATGAAGAACGCGTGTGTTATAACGCATACATGTTTTGTGTTTTCACTTTTTCCAAGCCATGCCTCGAGGCTTAAATCTGGTTTAGATCCCCAAGCTTGAGGCATGGACCTACAAAAACACAACAAACCACATGTTTTTCCACAAAAATGCAAAAATTCACTTCCGCCATGATGAATCAATATAAAACTATCAATTCGTTTTAAAAAAAATATACCACAACGTAGAGAAGACTATCTACTTTCTAAAAATATAATTTTTCAAATTTTCTGACTAATATAAGGTTTCCATATTATTTATTTTCTAAAAATTCCTTTTTATAGCTATTTGTTAAAGTTTAAACACATCTATCTTTCGTCGTATATATTTTTTCGTCTCATCAAAATTGAATTGTTTTTACACTATCCTAAACTAGGCCAAATTATATACACATTCAAAAATAAATTCTAATTTTAAATTTTTTTGAGGTAATTAGGGGGTACGGATGGAGCTCCGTTATTTTTTTAAATTTAAAATTTATGTACTAGAAAAATCATAAAAAATAAATACTTGCTAAAAAAACTTTTTTAGCCTAAACTAGATGCTCTAGCTATCTTTCTACTAAAGGGTTTTCAAAAATACTAAATGGTGCTCAAAAATGGTTGGGGACACGAAAGTCACTCATTATGTTTTTTAACAAAAACAGAGCACCTGTTGGTATTTTAGTTATTTGACCCATGTAAACTTATCCATTTTCAATAAAATTTAGTAGCTTAGAAACTAGACTCAAATGATATGATTCATGTTTATACAACATCTTCCAATTTTGAGTGTAACTATTTTGAAAAGCTCATACAAGTTAAAGTTTTTTATTTTTCATAAAAAATGCTTCCACTTAGGGCCCCCTTTTGGCCCCCCAACTTGGTGCACTTACCCATATATTAGGGTATAAATAAAAAGAGGTAAATAAAATTGTAATGGAAAAATGGGTAAGTAAAGCACATGGAAAAAATAGGGGTATTTTCATTTGAATAATATAATGGGAGGCGGTATTATCAATTGACAAATTAGAGGTAAAAATAAAATTAATGGTATTCTTTAATACCCTTCAAACGAACGTGCTATACTATACTTTTAATAAGAGAACCCTCGTGCTGTCGACTTCCGACACAAAATTAAAACACACATTTTTAAACACGTGTTTTGATTACGATGTGATTTTCTCCCATGTTTATGAGTCAAATTAGGTAGTTTTTGGATTGTTGGATTGGTCTTGAGTTCCTCTTCTTCACTTACTAAATTTAGTATGTTGATTTGTCTTCTCAAGTTGATTCATTGTTTCTTGATTGTGGTGTTCTTGAAATCTTCTCCACCGATAACTTATAAAAATAAGATTTTTATTTGTATCATGGGTTGTGCCTTTTATATTCTTTTGTGAAGTTTTATGATTTTGGATTTTGGAGAAGGATTATACAAATAACTAATTCATTACTTTGTTCTTCCTTGTTGCTTACATTCAATCATTCTCTTTACACAAAGTTGACCATAGTCGAGTTTTCTTGATTTTCTTGTTGTTATTCACCATTCTTGCTTCCCTAGATCAATTGGAACTCACCAATGGAAGAGTATTTGAAGTTGAGGAGACATTGAGTGCATCAAATCTATGGAAGAGATACCATAGCATAGTAGTAACCAAGTTGGGACCGGGTTCATTTTAAGAGACCTCATGGAAATCGGAGGTGGAGAATACCTAGCGAATATCCCCGGAACCGGTTTCACGGGAAGGCGAATTTTTTGGGGGTTGTATGAAAAATTCACCGATTATCAAGCACTACTGACGAGAAGGCTGCAGACACGCGGCAGAGATTTTACGTTGCGCGTCAAAAAAAAATGCGATGACGCACGTCAAAAGACCTTAGTGATGCGCGTCAACAGACCTTAGTGACGCCGCGTCAACGACCTTAGTGGCGCGTGCGCTGCATTTTTTTACGCGTGACGACAAAAAATCTCTCATTGCATGTATGCGCAGCCTCACCTCTCTGCTTTCTCATCAAAAAATCTCCGTGTCGCGCATCAACAAACTCTTTGTCGTGCATCTGTTATGCATCAATATTTGTTGTACCTCCTTGTCGCACGTCAAAAAAATGTAGTGACATGCGTCAACAGGCCTTAGTGACGTGCGTCAACAGACCTTAGTGATGTGCGTCACTAAGGTCTGTTGACGCATGTCACTAAGGCCTGTTGACGCGCATCACTACATTTTTTTGACGCGCGACAGCAAATATCCTGTCGCGCGTCTGCAACCTCTACCCTCTTCTTTCTCATCGAAAAAAACTCCATGTCGCTCGTTAACAAAATATTTGTCATGCGTCTACTATGCGTCAATATCTACAGTATCTCCTTGTCTGCAAACCCTCCTTATCGCGTGTCAATAACTTACCCCCTTGTCGCACGTCTATAATACGGGATATATCATATTGTTGAAAAATGTGAAGTAGAAGTGTTCTACCTGGCGAATAATCTAGGTTTATATAGGGGATATTTTTCAAGGGTAGGTGAAGCTGACCCCTAAAAAAATTAAAGTGTAATTTTTAGGTGAACAGGTCACTGACCCGTGCCAAAAAATTCACCTTTTCAAAATTTTCAAAAATGGAATATTCGCCATATTACGAATATTCGCCACTAAAATTTTCCTAGTTGGGACCGTATTCATTTCTTTGGAGCTTTAATATAGAACTAGCATTTATTATTAGAAGAAGAAATTGTATATTCAAATTAGTTAGAATTGGAAGATTCCATCATTTCCCATATATACTTTCATTTTATTATTTATTTCAAAATATTTCTTACATAAATCTTCTTCCCTTGATAACTTCTTCTTGTCTTATCCCTATGGATCTTCTTAGGAAATTAGTTGGAGGAAGAAGTGAAGAAATATCTGCATTTATTTTATTACTCATTTCTTTCATCTAGTTTAGATATATTATTTCAGGGAAATTCTATATGGAAAAGAGGAAATTGCTTCTAATAATATTTTCCCTTTTCAAAAACTTGAGGCGGAAGATTTGTTAGAGGAAGTTTTACTTTAGTAGATTACTAACTTTTGAGTGTTTTCTATTAGAGTAATATTGTCGACAATATTACAACAGAGGAATAACTACATCCATTTATTCCATTTTTAATTTTGTTTTAAATAGGATAAGTTTTAAATTCAATTAAAATCATTTCCTATGTTTATAGATGTAGATTTCATTTCTTTTAAAGAAACCAAAAAGTGCAAAATCAATAGTTATTTAGTTAATTTCTTTTAATTTCATTTATTTTAAAATATTTTTAAAATACAACAAGATTGAATAGATGGACACATTTATTTTATTTAATCAATGTGAAAGGAATTTATTTAATTAAAATATTAAACTCACTTGTCTATTATTTAAATTAGAATTCCTTCAACTATTTATCCTAAATGACAAGCTTAGTCATTAGAAATTCATCTTTGCTAGTTCATATCCTCTGATTATTCTTTGAATATCTACCCATAGTAATAAAATCTTCCATATTTTAGCTATCTCGGCATGATCTTAGGAAGTCGTGTACACAAGAAATCCAGTGTCATTTTTCCTCTATACAAATTTTGATGACCCTAAAGTTGATGTAACAAAAATATAATTTTTAATACTAAACCCTAATTGTAGAGTCAAGTATGATAAATAAATTCTAAAATATATAATTGACACGAGAAATAAGATAATAAAATATAAAACCCTAAGTTCAAGAGAGAGAGGAATGGACTTAGCTGATTTGCGCTTGATTCAGGACTAATACAGATTGGGAGAACTGCTAAACATGAAGATATTTGTGACGTTATTGCTCCAAATAAATTATGTACATCATGAAACAAGTTGGACATGCATGCCCATGGAAAGATAGGGGTGCTTGGGCACCGACGACCTCTATTGGGTGTTTGTGGTGTGAAAATGGTCGAACTCGATATCTAAAGTTCCACACAAGTGTCACAAGTATTTAATTTTAATCACATGTGTGTCACAATATGATCACCGGGGTACCTATAACTGCAAGAAAAATATTCACCTTGAAATCCCATAATACCACATCAAATCTAAAAAGTGATCCATAGGGATCTAAAAAACACACCACTTCATCAACTCCATCAGCACTGAAGATGAGAATTGAAGAAAATGAAGGAAATGAGGTAAACAGAGGTTCTAAACAAAATCTTCTCCCTGCAGGTGACATTTCTACCAACCTCCACCCAGTAGGGCGGTGGTCCTTAAACCATTGGTCTCGCTCAGGGAGGCGATGATGACCAAAATAAGCTCACACTCATTTTGGGTCAACTAACACCAATTTCCCCTTTTGTACTTCAGTCTAAATTTTCACATATTCCAAGCACTTAGGGCCCTTGAATTTTTTTCAACAAATAGGAAATTTCTTCCCCTTTCCAGATATAAGGAATTCCTTCTAACTCTTCATATTTTTAAAGTTATGGGGCGGCGGACCTTAGGAGGATTTTTTGCCAAAGGCGGGCCTAGGGAAGAATATTTTTCCATGGAAAATGCAGGCCGGTGGGCCCAAGGATGAATTTTTTCCAAAATCAGTCTATGAGGCCATGGAGGAAATTTTCCCAAATATGAAAGCGAGTCAATGGTCTCAGGGGACTTTTAAACTTTTTCACTTTTCACAAATGGCGCAGTTTTCAAGGGCAGGCCCATGAGCCCGTGGAGTCTCATCGGCCATTGAAAAGTCAAGGAGCTATGGAAGGTGTATGTGTCTCAACGGTGCAACTTCAAGGATAGAATCCAAAGTGGAGACCCCAAACAAGCGTTGAGCCTCCACATGTACCAGGTCTAAAAAAGAGAGACAGAGCGAGCTAAAAATTGACTAAGTATAGAGAACCAACAGATGGTGCCATGTGTTGCATCAATGCAAATTCAAAAGCGTGATCCGAAACAGAGACTCAAATGAGTGCGAGGCTTCCACATGTCTTGGGCATGAAAAGACAGAGTTGGGGTTGAATAGTCAAAATAAGGCGGGGTGAGCGGAAGGAGCCAAGTGTCAGCATGACACAACTTCAAAAGTAAATCCAAAGTGGGTCTCCCAGGACAAGTGCCAAGCCACCACATGTCCAGTGGTCGATTTATGGCTCCACCAAGCAAAATGGACTTAGCCAAAATGTAAAGAAATGAAGAAATCAGGGAGAGTTCCACATGTATCAATGACACAATTTTAAAGGTGCGGCCAAAAAGGAAATCCCTAAATGAGCACCAACTTGCCACATGTCCCGTAGTTTGAAAAGGTGAGAACGTTCATTGAAAATTCCAAGATCCTGCACAAGCCTCCACGTGTCTCGACCACGCAACTTCAAAGGTAAAATCTAGGGGCAGTTTTCAAATGAGCGCGAAGCCTCCATGTGTCTCGAGTGTTAGGCATAGTGTCTCCACCAACGGGAAGGACTTAGGAAAAATACAAAGGAGCCCGAGGAGCTCACGAAAGCCACCACATGTCATTCTAGGGGCTAAATCTTCAAGGTGCACGAGGCTGCCACGTGGACCCAAAGACGGACAGACTCTTTAAATATTAAGTTCCCAACCCAAGGAACTTCAGACGGCCATATCTTTCGACTGAAAACTTAGATTTGGGCGAAGAATATTTTTTGGAAACGTCTCAACACCCTCTACACCATGGAAACATAAAATATCATTCTTAATAGGATTTAGTGGGTGAAAATGGGAAAATGTTTTCCATGCCATTAATGCATAATCTGATTGCTTCAACTACCAGATTAGATTTAACCGATCCAACGTTCTTCTTCCTCAACACACTAAACAAACATAGGGAACTAGATTCGACAAATTATAGGTGGATTTTCGGGGCATTGATTGATGGTGGTTTATCTTTCAAAGCAGGATTCAATGCATATCTCAAGGTGGTTGAAGAAGGATTCAAATTCTTCCCTCCTCTCTCTCTTATTCTTCCTATATATTGTAATAGAGGGGCATATCCAAAAGGTTGGTCATTGTTTCTCTTCTACCCCCACTCTCCTTCTTCCTTAGGGTAGAATATGGAGTCTAATCCTCCTTTCACAGCTCTGTAATGGCATTCTCTTGCCTCTTGCACATGAACGATGTACTGTGTGAACTTTTGGAGCAATAAAATCCATTTTTTGATGCATTTGTCCATTCTTTGCTCATTTTATTGTCTTTTCTCACCTCTCGTCATTACAGGGTATACTATACATACTTTGATGTCTATTGTAGGACCTAGGAGCCGTTGTGTTTAATGGGTCTCAAAGTGGTGTTCTATGTGAAAAATATCTCGGTCTATGGTGCATCTTGTCCACCCTCTCCTCTCGCTCACCTCTCTCCACTTAAAGCAGCTTGCATTCATGATAAAAAACTTCCTTTTCTAGTGTATCACCGCTTAGTGTAGGCTCTTTCACCCCCTCTCTCTCCCTTTCCCCTTGGAACGGTTAGATTAGGATAGCTTAGCTCTGCTTGCACTAAAGTAGCTCGTGGCAGGTAGATTAGGAAGTAGCAACCAGCCTTCTCTGGAGATCCATCTCAAGTTTTGTAACTCCCACAGCTTTAGAGATGGTCAAATGTTGTGCAATCACACCGAATGCCCCATGCAGATACCATGCCATTCGGGGTGTTGTGATTTTGAGACTTTTGAATAGAAAAGAAGAATGGAGCATGAATGGACATGAATTTGAAGCGCCCGACTGTGTCTCTTCCCTTCCATGCCCTTTCACATCCTCTAGTGCACATGAGGACATGTGAACGCCTATAAATGCATGAAAGGAGAAAGAGAATTGATGATTTGAAGATCCAAATAGACTGAGAAGAAAAGTATTACTATGAGAGCAAGTGAGAAAAGATTCTTCAAAGTGCTAGAGTGGAATTGTAGGAGCAAGGTGTAAGAAAACAAAGAAAACAAGTAATTGGAGAGAAGGTTTACATTGTTGCTTCTTTTCATACTTATTGTAATCTATAAAATTTGATTAATTTTCCAATACAAGTGGGAAGAAAGAGTAGTTTCCCTTCCCGACTGGTTTTCCTCATTGGGGGTTTCCAGGATAAAAAATTCTTCCGTTGTGTGTAGAATTATTTAGCATTTCTCTATAATTCTAAGCACTAGTTAATCAGTCACTAATGCTCTAATCTTCAAGAAAATATTTCATTTTCCAAATTTGAAATTAAAACAACATAATTGTGTAATTCATAGAGTTCTAAAGTAGAATTTTATAGATCATTTTGGTATCAAAGCTGATTATATATCCAGGACTATGGTATTTGATTCTTTTGTGTGCTTTTATGACACCGAAAAGCTCCAAAGGTGAGGAAGTTTTACCTTGTGAGCCATAAATTTCTACAAATAAGTGGAAACAAGAATTTGAGCTCAAATGGAGGAAGAGAACTTGGTCCATAGAGTTGAAATGCTAAAGACCATGATGGATAGGTTTCATAGAAAACAAGAAAAGCTTTCAAATCTGCAAAAAGACGGATTTGGTTAAGCAATATTCCATGGACTCATTGGCTCGAACAATGGCCAAAAAAAATTATATCGGAAAGAGCCACGAAGAGGAAGAATGGGAAGAGCGTGAAGAAGAGATGCCAATTGTAAGCGAGAAGGTAAATCTGCTTATACACCTTTTAAAGTCAAAACAAAAGTTGAAATAAAGAATTTTGAAGGACAAGTAGAAGCAAAATTATCTTGGATAAATGACTAAAATAATTGGAAGTCTATTTTAGTGTGCATAATTTCACCGAGGCATAAATCATCACCAGTGCACGTCTCAAAATGGAAGGTCATGCTCGGTTTCTTGGGAAACTCATCTAGCCACTTGTGAGAAGAAGAAACGTCATATTACCAAGATTTGGAAAGGTTTTAAATAATTAATTAGAGCTAACTTAGACTATCCTATTGTCCATAAGACTGACATGATGATCAAGTGGTAGTACTTTAGGTAGGGAAGCGATCAGCGTGCGGGACTACACTATGGAATTTTAGAGACAAGCCATTATGCTAAATATTGACTTGGAGGAAGAGGACATTTTGACCAAGTATTTGGGAGGACTTCACACTCACCTTCAAAGTAAGGTAATCTCCATAGAGCTCAAGGATCTTAATGAAGCTTCTATATAAGCATAATACATTGATGACGAGAAGAAGCAAGGAGAAAGCAGAGCTAAAGGAGACCAACAACACTTCAACAGGGAAAAATAATAAGGGAAAACAAGTAGCAGAGGTAAATGGAAAGGTAAACATGATGCTACGGATTTACATACTTATAAATATCCTAAGAATTTCGTAATAATTGTGATATAAATGGACATGCTGATGCCACATGTTGGAAGTTACATCCAGACCGCACCCAAAGCACCGAACCAAGGATTCCATGAAATCCATGGTAGTCATGAAAACATAAAGAGAGGTGGAGATTGAGGATGATTCAGATGTAGATGAAAGGCAGGGATGCATGACCACTAACATGTGAAGTGGAGAAGTATAAGAAGATATGAGTAAGATTTTTTAAATCAAAATCCAAATCAAGAAGACTAAGGTAAATGCTTTAGTAGATTTTAGTTCTCAGTCAAATTTGATTTCTGATGTAGTTATAGAACAACTTGTCCTAGAGACTTACACACATCCACATCCATACCCATTGGGATGGGTGAAGAGGGGTGTATAAATACAAGTTACAAGAAAGTATAAGTTTCAGTTTGGGATAAATACCCAATACATAGATGTATTAGAGGTTGATATCATTCCACTTGATGCATTTAACGTTATCTTTAGAAGTCCTTACTTGTATGCCAGCGATGTTGTGTTCATAGGGAGGGAGAACCGGTACAGATGGGTCAAGGACGAAGTCAGTTTCAACATCCGGGCACACTAGAGAAAATCAAACAAGGCTATGGTAAGTTCTAACCAAGCATAAAGACTTATTCAGGAAGATCACCAATTTTTTTTACTTTCATTAGAAGAAAAGCAAAATGGACTTGAGATCATAGATATTTTGGATAACACTTGTCAATTTTTGTAGAAGAAGCCACCATAGGAACTGCTCATTCAACGAGCAAAACAAACTTCCGTTATGTAGTCACCATATCTACTTATTGATTCACTTGGACCTAACAAAGTGGGGCAATGAGGAGAGAAGGAGATACAAGGAATAGTGGTGACTATAGTAGTAATGTACAAGGAGAGAATTTAGCCAATATATCTCAGAGACAAAGACAAACAAGAAGGACTAAACTACTACAATATGGGACCTTTGCCATACTTGAGAAGGTTGGAAAAGAAACCTTCAGGCCATACTTCATGAAAATGCACGTGATAGTAAGTTGCAAGAGCTCACACCTACTCACGCCATCTATGCATGAAAAATAAGGAAAGATTCAAAATTTTCCTTCCAAAGAGGATTATACTCAAGGAAACTCAGAGGAGGATGTAGAGCTAGAGCGAGAAAACCAAAGATCCATAGGAGTTTTGGCGGGTTGACCGAGAGAAGACACTAAGACAGGACCGGTGGTACTCGAAGGAGCAAGAGAGGGATTTGATTCCTCTACCACTCCCCCACTAATATTTTGTGGGACCAAAATCCTCTTAAGCAAGGGAGGTATGATCCATAGGGATCCATAAAAACACACCACTTCATCAGTTCCATCAGTACCAACAAGGAGAATTGAAGAAAATGAAGGAAATGAGGTAAACGAGGTTTTTGGATAGAGCCGCTACTCTGTGCAGAGCGATGGCTACAAAAACACCACCTTGTAGGTACGAAGGTCCTATAACCACAACCCAACTAGGGCGGTGGTTATTAAACTACTTGTCTACTCAAGGCAGTGGTCCTGAGACTTCTGAACAGAAAAGAAGAATGGAACACGAATGGACATGAATTTTAAGTGCACGAGTATGTCTCTTCCCTTCCATGACCTTTCAAATCCTCTAGTGTATAGGAGGACATGGGAAGGCCTATAAATACATGAAAGGAGCAAGAGAATTGATGATTCAAAGAGAGAGATCGAGAAGAAAAGTGTTACTATGAGAGCAAGTGAGAAGAGATTCTTCAGTGTTGGAGTGGAATTGTAGGATCAAGGTGTAAGAAAATAGAGCAAGAAATTAAATGGAGGGAAGTTTTAGATTGTTGCTTCTTTTCATAATTATTGTAATCTATAAAATTTAATTAATTGGCCAATACAAGTGGGAAGAAAGATCAGTTGCCCTTCCCAATTGGTTTTCCCTCATTGGGGGTTTCTAGGATAAAATGTCTTGTGTTGTGTATAGAATTATTTAGCATTTCTATACAATTATTTCCTAAGCACTAGTTAATTATTATCTAAAGATCTAATTTGCAAGAAAATTTGTCCTTTTCCAAAGTTGAAATTAGAACAACATAATTGTGTGATTCATAGAGTTCCAAAGTAGAATTTTACGAATAAAAAGAAATATGCAATATGGGGAGTCAAACGATGCCGCTTGTCACCCGACAGTGAGATTATAAGCGAGTGTTGCACTACATCTCGGACTCCATGTAGTTCCCATGAGTGTGTGAAAAAATCGTTCCTAGGATTCCCTTGTGCAAGTGCACTTTGGATAGCGGGTTGCGGCTACATGTACCAATGTAGATAGATGTGTGGATGGAAAACATAACTTCCCCTTCCTATGTTGTGTATGCAAAAATACTAGTCCCTTACCCCTTGATTGAATGCCAAATGGATGCTTTGAAGTGATTTAGGAGCCTTTTGAGTGCAATATTAGGTGATAGTAATGATGCTTAGAGCTTGGTCCTTTATTTTGGTCACATAACTATGTATTTATATGATTCCCTTGTTTGAATTTTGTAATTGAAAACTAGAAGGCCGACCCATAAGAAAATAAGATTCCCAAAAAGATAAAATATTCCCAAAAAGAGTGACTAAGGTGGAGAGAGAGTCGAGGGTGCCCAAAAGGTATGAGGGCATTGGTGTCCTGCACGGATGTTAGTGTCTAGAGCCATAAAAGATTAAAAAAATCCAACCGGGCTATAGGATGTGTAATACTAAATAGACAACAAGAAACATAGATAAAAGGACAAAGATAGTCATCAATTACTTGTTTTCTTTCTTAAGAATCATATGAATGCTAGTATGTGTTTATGGACCTAGAATTGAACCCAAGTGCATAATTTTGTGTCTACATTTGCCCCCACTTTATGTTGGTGAGTCTTCATAACATAAAGTAGATAAGAGATGTGTACCTTTCATTCATGTAGAGTGTGATGGCGATAACATACCGAAGAGACAAGTGTGAAAGAGTGTGTGAAAATGTGAAGCACGAGGATCATGAGGGAAAGCGTGAACATCAACAGAAATTCTAAACTAGCGAGTGTGATGAGGTCTCATGAAGGAGTGAGCATTAACCGAAAGTGCATGCAAGATTCAAAAAATGGGCAGAACCTTATCAAGCCAAAAATCTCCACTCTAGTCTCATAGATATGAAGGGTTGTACATATAGAGCATCTTTGAGTAACCCCAGTGCTATAATCATGACCTATAAAGTAGAGAGGGGAGTTACATTCCTGAAATGGGAAGTAACTCCCAATGACACATATGACACATTGACATGTAAGGGAATATCATAATGAATCCTAAATGACATGTAGACCTACGATCTCACTCAAGTGAGATGACTCACCTAGTGATGTGGAATGTGACTCACACCAATACCTCCCCTTCATTGTAACTTAGGATTAGGTGGTAAGTCAAAAAAATAGGTGCCAACACAAAATCTTGATGAGGTACCCATGCACAAAAAGGGTCCCAAGAAATGGAGGAAAAACTAGTGGGAAAACCATCCACCACAAGAGAAAACACATTCTCTAATCTAAGAAAGATGCCAAAGATGGGTCCTAGCCACTGAGGAGATTAATAAGGTACCCATGTACATAAGGGAAATCTATCGAAAATAGGAAGAGAGAATAAAAGGGAGACGAGAGGAACACAAAAGATGCCATGGATGGATATGAACTCTACAAATCTAGGAAGTCTCCTAGAAGAGTTTCGTTGATGTGATCCTCTACCTCTAGAATAAAGAAGAGCCACCCACACTTTCGAAATATGTGCATACCCTTAGGAAGGACATGAATAGAGTTTTGAAGTCTACCAACTCCATGAAGGAAACAAAAGGTAGCAGCATGAAGAACTATGAGTCTGGTCCATGAAAGTGTGACATAGGTCTAGCAAGAAGGTGCCAAGGAACCAAAGGTGATCTCACGAGCACAAAGCTGTCAAAGTGTAGAAGAGGAACACCCACAGAAAGGATGTCCAAGTGATGTGAAGGAAACACAACAACCCCCACAATAGAAAGAGGATCCATAAGTAAGGGTGGATCAATAAATATCTCCAAAAGAATGGAAGTGATAAGAGTCCCATAAGGGGCACTCCCAAAAAGGAGATGATGGATGCTTTAGAAACACCTATAGAAGGATGAGTAACCTATACTACATCACAAGTGGAGTCTATGAAAAGATGACCAAGGTTGGGTAGATACTCATCCCAACAAGGGGGCTCGATAAACAGAAGAGATATGTTGGATAGGTATGATTCATCCATGCATGAAGGAAGAGGAGTGGAAAGGGCCTCGCACACTAGAAGTGGAAAGGAGGTTGGTGCAATGACAGTTAGAGGTTGACAATGAGATTGTTTGATATCTAATGACATGTGAGGGGTGTCAATACTCTTTGGAATAGGGAGAGAAGGAGTAGAGGAGTCCTTTGTAGTACTCTTGGCATTAGAAATGGAAGTAAAAACATTGTCATTAGAATTAGGACCAAGCAAGTATGTATCAAGTAGAATTGCAATCACATGAAGGATAAGAGGAGATAACTAGGGAAGACTATACAGAGATCTACTATAAGGCCAAGGTGAAGTAACATGGCACTCAATAAAAGTAACAAGTGTAGGGAGAGTGTCATCAACTGAGAAATCAAGATGTGAGGGAGAACAAGGGGAAATGGTCACATCTGTCTCAGAGAAAGGGTCTCCAATGGAACATGAGTGTGAAGAGTGAATGGAAGCATGAACATGGTCAACAATGAGCTTTGTAGTGACAACAAGATGTGAAGGGTATCCAAATAAAGACTGAAATATGGTCCAAATGCGGTGGGGAAGATATGAATCTACCACATGAATGCAGAGAGGTCTAGTGATGGACAACATCAAGTGACTAACAACATGGTCGTAAGTGTCAAGAAAGTCCTCAAGATGACTGAAATCAATGGGTGTAGGAACTGCCCAAGCAATAAGTGTGTAAGACCCTCGTAGGTGAAGTAGAATTCCATAGAAGCACATTGTGATGTGTAGTTCACTCTCCTAAGAAGAAATGAAAAAGGATGTAACACGATCCTATGAAGATCAAGTTTGGAAAGAGAATCCTCCATGATGCATAAGAAATAATTGCAAGGTGCACAAGAATAAGTGTACAAGAATGCAAGATGTTGGACTTAGCTAATAATGCGTCTGCAAAGAATATGACACCTAAAAAGAATAGTGATAACCCCCTTTCTATGGCACTCTATAAGTTGTGTATGATTACAATAGGGTGTGTTCATACAACGTTAGACATTTGACCACTCATTTCAAAGTAGGCGAAAATACGCACAATAGTAGAGGCTACAATGAAGTCCTAGTCAAGTAGAGGAACACACACAATCAAGCACAAAAAGAAAGAAGTAATAAACAATGGTACACTTTGCTTGGTTTGTTAGAAGAGGCATCTCATGGCACAAAAATAAGACTCTCTTGCTATAAGGTTATGGTGGGTGTGCTCACTAGCTATATGCGAAGAAGAGCAAGACAATGCATGAGCTAGAAAAAGTGGCCCAAAAATCCCAATAACCCTATATGCGGAGCTCGAAAATATACTTCCCCCTTGATTATAATGATTTTTAATTGTTTTCCCCTTTAGATTGTTTACACAATGTGGAAAGAAGGAGAAAAAATTAAAAAAAAAGAAAGGAGGGAGAAAAAGGGTCCTGGAGTGAAAAAGGGTACAAGAGGTAAACAACTCGGTGACCTAGGAAAGTTGGCTCTGTGGGTGAGCTGACAGGATGGCTTGGAAAGCTTAGGGGTGAGATGTATACCGAGTTGAGAAATCTCGGGTGGTGAGTTAAGTTAGGTGTTGTGTTGAGTTTATTCGGTGATTAGGGTGCCGAGATGATGCACTGCAAATGGAGTTAGATGAAGGGTTTCGTGTGTATGTTGGGTATCGCGAGTCGGTGTGGAAGGGAGAGTTGTCATAGAACCCATTGATTTGGACTTGGAAACACATCAATTTGCACTATGGAGGTTTGAATTGACTATGTTTGGTGGTGAGATGAACTACAGATGCCACATGCGGAACATGATAAAGGCGAGCGAATTAATTGTTGAGGAGTGCACATAGTCGAGCCTAAGATAATTGGTTAGTGGCCCGAGGTGAACACGTGTTGGGTGAGAGCTAAGTATCTTAAGCACATGATAGGGATGATCGGTGAGATTCATGGCGAGGTGAGGTGATGGTGTGATGGAGAATATGAAGTAGGTCGAACACGGGCCTGCGGGAAACTAGAGCGCAAGTACAAAGCACAAAGATGAAGGTAAATAATGTGAGAGGAGGTGGGAATCAAAACAAAAGTGTTAGAAAGGTGAGCTCAAAGAACCCGAGGTGCGAAGAGGAAGATGAATCGGTGAGAAGATAATCACGAACATGAGCGAGTAGGTTGTAGAACTCGGACGAGAGAGAAGAGTCACGAAAAGCAACCGAGATAGAACAAGTGAAAAACCACCAACATAGGAGGTAAGCACTGGAAACCAAAAATGATCAATTGGTTAAAAAATATACGAACACATAAATTGAGACCAAGCGAGAATAAATGTAAGGTGAGTTAGAACAAATGTAGGGCAAGTGGAGTAATGCAAAGGTGAGTCGAGCCATAACTATGCGGTGTAGAGTTTTGAGGAGGAGGGTGAGTATAAGGAAAGCTAGGGAAGCTCGGTTTCTAGCTCAGCGAGCTAGGAATGAGTTAGGCCTTAAAAAAGCTTCAAAAAACCTAAAAACACGCACTCCAAACTAATACCAAGAACCTATGAACTGAAACTTGAAGCTGAAAAATACCTCCAAACCAACATGTAGACCATGGAAAGATGAAAACCTATGAACATGACCCAAAATACAATATTTTAAACCCTGAATCAATGTAGGAAGAGCATATAAGGAATATTCATTATGAAAAATGCTCAAAAAACTTGTTTATCATGAAGTGAAAACTGGAGAACATCAAAAATCAAAGAGTTATATAGATTGACACAACGTGTGCTCTGATACCATAAAAGAGTGTGTGAAAACGTGAAGCACGAGGATCCTAAGGGATAGCATGAACATCAATGGAATTGAAAACCAGTAGCATGATGAGGTCCCGTGAAGGAGCGAGCATCAACTAAAAGTGCATGCAAGATTAAAAAAATGGGAGAACCTTGTTAAGCAAAAATATCCACTCTAATCTCATAGATCTAAAGGGTTGTGCATATAGAAGGTGTTGAGTAACCCCAATGTTGTAATTGTGACCTCTCAAGTGGAGAGGGGGAGTTACATTCCTAATGTGAAGTAACTCCCAATGACGTATATGAAGCTCTTACATGTAACGAAATATCATAACCCCTAAATGACATGCAAACGTACAATCTCACCTAAGTGAGATGACTCACCTAGTGATGTGGAATGTGACTCATACCAACAAAGTGAAGCATGGAATGAATGCAAAATGGAGTATGGAAGATAATAAAAGGAAAGTGGCCCTAGGTGTGTATGCATATGTTTTCATGTACCGTGTTGTACTAGTTATTGTTGTATTTTTTGAAGGTTTCTTCTTGTTGCGTATTAAGGACAAATTTGTAAAAGAAGAGTGAAGAAGTAGTCAAAGATGACTATGTGAAAACTTTGCATAAGTATGTAAAGCATGCAAAATTATGTAAGAGTAGTATATGGAAAGTGTACACCTGAATTGTGAAGATTGAAAAGGGTAGAAAATGTTCTGAAATGTTGTAGAAGAGAGTTTTTTTAGCGATATCACACAAAGAGTGATTTTTTTGGGTGATCTCACACCAAATGCGATTTTTTTGGGATATTTCATGCCAAGTGCGAGTGTTTTAGGTGATCTCATATGAAAGAGCAAGTGTTGGGGAGAGAGCCTAGTATTACTCTCCTTCCGGACTACTGCACACACGATTATACACCACTGTAGATGGTGTGACCTTGTTTTTTCCTTATTGTCTTTGATTTATTCCAAATTTAATGTTTGTTCCGATTGAAATGGAGATAGAATGCATTCTAATTTCTAGAGGACTATGCCTATACTATGAAACTACTCAGTAAAATATTATGAACTGTGATAATCGAGAATATTTTTATGTGTACCCCTGAACATTAGTAGTCAAGGAGGAAACAAGTGCCCAAGCGCTCCCGCCCGATCCTAGGAGTTGGTGTCTGTGTTGCGCTAAAGACCCAAGTCATGTTCAGGTCATTCTGAGATCAGTATGACTATGATGTTCTTTTATTGTGCAGAATGTATTGTAGCTATGATCTACTATATGGGGTGACTGATTCACCTAATGTATGCCCCCTCATTTTGGGTGCATGTGACATTTCTAGGAGTATGCGGTCCAAAGAGAGGACACGGTGGTGAATTGAACTATATCCTTATAGGGGATAAAATGTGCATGGTGGAAACCAAGGCACATGTAAACAATATGGCTAGTAATCATATATTAGTAGTAAAAGTAAAAAACATGTTGTAGAAAATTAGTATAACAATAAAGTGTACATATAATATATACCATGAAAAGCGGGTTTCAAATTGACATTGCTCATAATGCCACAAGACAATCAGGGATGAAGTAACCAAAAGCATACCGAAAAAGATCAAACAAGACAGGCATATCCCACAAACAATAACATATAGGTAGAAATAAATGGAAAGCAAAGTGTAATAAACAACCATGGTCGAAAATAGTTCCTACAAGGTAACTGCTACATATGAAGCACCTGCTAGCATGTTATAAAGATAAGAAGTATGTCAAATTGTGTATGTACCAAGTAGAAACTAGTGTGGTAGCAAGTAGTATTAAATAATGAAACAATAACACCTATAATGTTTTAGAAAGTAGATTCCCCCATGATCCTCAGTGGTACTAGTAAGAGGTATAGTTCCAAGCATCATTATAACATGTACCTATCTATAAAAAGTCTACATTCACAACTGGAGAATGAGTGAACGCGCATGTGTATATGATAAATATAATGACATAATAGATATCCGACTGACATAGTAAGAAAAGTGAAACATGTAACTAGTATAGGCAAGCAAGAGTAAGTTCAACCAAGTTATGCAAGATGTAGTGTATGTGATAAGAGCATCATGCCCCCTAGCGGATGTGTATGGGATACTTATGATATGAGGTTCATTTATAAAATAACCCTTAACAATCAATAATGAGCTATAGAAAAAAATGTGTCATCGGAAAATGGTTTGATAATGTGCACTAGAAAGATAGATCCATAAAGCATAAAGCGTAAAGGGTGAATGTGGTGAGGTTTATTTCATATTTAGACCCTCGGTAGTCGAGTATCGAGTATGAATCGTGTAACTAGAATGCGTCATAGGGTAATGAAGATAAAAAAATTATATCAATGTGTGTAAGAGAGATTATGATGTAGGAGCATCCTTCTCAATTCTTGGTGAAGAACAAACAAGTTAGAATAAGTCATTCTAGGCATTAAACTATGTAGTATTTGTTTGAATACGTTTCCTCCAAAACTACTAAGTTTGAATTTGAATTGCTATGTTAATCCTCATTTACATAAGAGTAAAAGTAGAATTTAATTGTTTGGATGAGTAAGCTACATATGTGGAGAATTAGTTATCAAAGGATATAATGGAGGTCATATAGGAGTTGACACAACTATATCTTAGGTGGCAAAACATGATTTCCTCTTCTTATTTGTAAGTTTGGATAACATCTTAACAACTATATGATAGAGTTTAGATCAAGATAATTTAGAAGTATTTTTTTGCATAGGATATAGGGGGTTAAATATCTCCATAGAGAGAATGAGATTAGGAAGGGAGAAGAGTGTTAGCATGCATGGAGTGAAGGAGTTGATAGAAGAGGGGGGATATAGTGTTGAAAGGATGACATATGTAAGAATGCAAACTTTGTAAATTCAAGTGGAAGAAGGTTAAAGCTTATAAATGCATGATTTTTTTGTTTCATTTGGATCCTCATATGTACATGAATAATCTTAAACTGGTATGATTTCTAGTTGAAATGAGAATGATTAAATGTTTAAAAGTTACTAGGTGATAGGAATGACTATTTATACCTTGTTATGTTCTCATTGTCCTCAAAGTGCCAAATTGTGTAAGAGAAAGGAATAAAACTTTATAAGCATGTGATATTTATTTATAGACATGTAAGGGACTAAAAAAATCTCATATATTAGTAACTAGGTGATAGGATTGTTAACACAAGAAAAAAATCAATAAAATGCTATTCTCGGGCTCTAGAAAACCCTTGAAAAGGGTTTAGGAGAGAATTGAGCATATCTCATGAACTAGGAGGTTCCAAGAGCTCAAATTTGGAATTAACCATCTGGGGAGGATCCTTGTTCATTTAGAAAAGATTTGGAGTCATTTCATGAAGTTGGAAGGAAGTTACACGTGACATTCCACAAGGAGGCAGAGATGTACAATCTAGAGGCCTAAAATGAAAACATGCATGCACAATTGGGAATGATCCTCAAAGAGTTGAGTCATAGAAATTGGTAGGATTATATATCATGGAAAGAGTATTCCAAACTTTGTTTATTTTTCCAAGAAGGTGATTATATCTTGTTTTATATCCAAATCTCAGTCAAAATCTGATATAGGAGAAAAAGAGACATAATTGGAGCTTGTAGAGGTAAAAATTTCCATTTTTGTCTTAATAAGCCCCCAGAAGAAGTTACCCTACATCTAAAACAACCAAATGGGTATCCAAAAAGAATAATATATTGTTGAGATGATCAATATTGAGATTTTTAGAGGCAAAATATAGTCATTTCTGATTTAGAGTATAAAAGAGGGCAGCCCATAGCCATTTCTTGCATAATTTGATATTAGCAATATTAAATTCCATTACGGTGAGTGTAATTAGGATATTAAAGTATAAAATAGTCATGTGAGAGATTTATAAGGATCCTATAAGACTATAAGGGTGGTAGAGTGGAAAGTTGTCAAAATTGTAAATCTTGTCAATGTGGATCAAAAGTAGTCAAATATCATTTTGTTACAATGGCCTAAGAGGAACTTGATGAATGGAATAGAGTATGATTTCCATGGTAATATATCTATACAATGTTATTGTAAATGTTGCAAGTGATTTATTTGTATCTCATTGATGAAACAATGCATGATGTTTTGAACTAATGAAGATTGCGAGGTTCTTGAAATACACATTGCATGATAAGATGTGAATGAGCTGGGCTAGGATGGCATAATTTTGGTATCGAGCTTGTAAGATGTTAGGAAAATAAGTTTTTGTTTTAATCTTCTAATCAGTACTTGCAAAAATTGAGTATATTTGTGAAGATTGGTAGTTGCGGGTTGCTTTCAGTTGGTGAAACACGTGTAAAAGGTATGAGAAGTTGTAAAATTTGTTGTTTTAAGCTCTTGGGATTTGATTTTTTTAAGTCATCAATTACAGGATATAAGTGGTTCAAGGAAGTCAAGACATTAAGGTTTGATATAACAAGAAGCCAAGAAAGGCTAAAGAGAGCTTTTGAAGCTCAAGAAGAACATAGTTAATTACTCTAGAAGATCCAAGAAGAAAGATTGAATGATCTACCAACAAATTGAGGTGAAAATTACTCAAGCGAGGTAAGATGGAGGTTCATAAAGTGACAGGAATGATGAGAGAATTTCCTATAAGAAACGAGAACCAAAGAAAAGAGAGATGAGAATAAAACAGAAGAGGAAGAGGAAGAGTACCAAAGGGAAGTAGAGGCAACTAAGCAAAAGATAACAGAGGTAGAGCTCATGGTTGAAAAATGCAAGAAGAAATCCAAGAAGTTGGATGGAAGATGAGAAAGAAGGTAAAGTGGCCAATCAAGCTACTGATGGAGAAGAAGAGAAGGCAAGAGCTGATTGCCTTGGAAAGAGAGAGGTACTCATAAGAGGATGAAGAAGAATGAGTTACCATGGGAAGAGGTGAAGAGAGTTCTCATTGTGGAGAACAAGAGAGAAGTGCCAAAAGAATAAATTGAGAAAGAAAGAAAGAATAATGAGAGAGTGTCCATGAAGAAGACACTTATGAAGATTTTTGGTATCTTGCTATGATTTCTAACTTTGTATTTTAGTTTTTACATACATGTGTAAAAGATGGCTTTCGAAGATCAAAAACATGACCTTGAAACTAACAAAAAATGAGTCAAAAATAGAACCTATTCAGAGATATTGAGAAATGAAAGAACTTGCAATGAATCATAAAGAATACATGCATCATGAATCACCTAAAAGTGAATAAGATGTTGATAAAGCACATCAACAAGCAAGTGAAAATGAATCAGATTCAGAGTTTTATGATACTTCAAAAGATGGTCCAAAAGAGATAGATCAAGTACACCAAAAGGAGAGGTTTGTAAGAAATCAAGTATTAAATATGAATGTCACCATATAACATCCTATGGGAAATATATAGAGGAGTTCTAAAGCTGATTTTCATCGTGCATACAAGGAAAATTTTGCAAGAAACCAAGCCATGGAAGAGCATACACCAAACCAATAGGTTCTCAAGAATGTAAATTTTGTTTCTAAAGCTGATTTTGTTCCTATTTTGATGCAGCCTAGAATTTGCAAGATAACACCCTAGTCACCCTGGCACATCACTCAACCTAGACTGAGTGCTCACTCGAAGCATGCAAAGGTACCAGGTCCCTCTTTAGGGTTGTTGTAACAGGATGTTAACATGATGAAGGAAGAAACATATAGATTCATAACTAATCCATCATTCTATAATGCATGTTATCCTTAGATCTATGAAAGAACAAGCTTAAATAGTAATCATGATTTAACCATTAACATGCACTGCTCAATTACACAGAATGACACTTAGATTCAGCCAATATCTTCCATCTATTAATAAATACAAAATCTCCTTACAGTATTTTCAATTTATACCAATGCACGTATGGATATGATACACACATTCATATATCCAGAATCATACATACACTACTCTTTGTGATACATATATCTACTATGCCACTAACATCATATATATAGGGTGGGAACTTGCCCTTCACCGCTTAACTATTCTAGAAATAGGTCACATGCTATTAATAGCCACACATCATTTACAATCATAGCTACACATAAAAGTGAACTATCTATAGTCCTCTTGTAGTTAACAGAAGTGTCAATTCTATTCTTAACTTGTCTCCATGCATAGACGCTTTGAACCGCTTCTCCAAATATAGATAATGCATGGCGCGCGTGTCTCTGCATCGTTGATGTGGTCCGCATGCCATCTTCCAAAAATAGATCCTCATGCTCAAAATCAGCTAAGTACTGAAATTTGAACTTGCGTTCCGCATGTGGGTCCTTCTTGTCCTTTTGCACCCTTGGTTCCGAGCCTTCTATCCCATGCGGACTCCTCATGTGATTTTAGACAAGTATTCTTTGATCAACATTACCCCACACTAATCTCATTATCATCCCAACAATGGGTATCTCCAAAAATTTGAAGGAAAGAATAACAATGAAAGAATAAGAATGAAAGAATGTGGATAAATAAAGAAGTATAATGAGGTTATTTAGGCAACCTCCTCTCTATCAGTTTATAGTATCAACTCTAGATACTCCTCTTTTATTGTGGCCTCCAAAACCTGCCATTCAGTGAGTGACTGTTCTACTTTCTGGGATGTCCATAGCAATGGATTCTAACTCATCCCTCATAATTTCTCCTTTCTCATTTTTCAGAACCAACACAACACTAGACATGGATGTCATTATTCCTTCCAAAAGTTCCATCTTCTCCGCAATCAACTTTCCAAGCTCTTCCAACTGATTCTTATGTGGATCTTGTGCTACTATCAAGGCCTCATGCTTCTATTTAACCATTGACAACCTTTCTACATGGCCCAATGTCTCATCTTTCATCTCCTTCTAGACCTCATTATTCTCTTCCAAGGTCTTAATGTTGATAAGCGCCTCTGAGTTGTGCATATATTTAAAGCTTGGTCTGCTTTCTTCAATACTTCTTGTAATGCCTGCAACAACCCTTCATAAGATGTGATTTTTCTCATCATAGATGCTTTCTCCCATTTGGCATCTTGTTCTGATCTTTCTGGCACTTGCATACATAGATTTTCATCTTCAAGCACCAAGTCCACCAACTTTCCCACATAGTGTATCACTGAAGGAAACGTCTTTGGTACCTTGGGTTCCAAGTGTGGCCTTGCTTTGATTACATTGTCCCCAATCTCCTCTGCGATGCTTATGAACACTTTATTCTTCTTCTGCGCAAAGTCCCTTTCCTATGTTATGCATGCTATCTCTACATCCTTCGTCTTCAATTCTTCACATAGTGCTTTGATTGTGGAATATTTGTCCATGTTTCTTCTAGCCACCTCCACAAAAACTTTCACCAGTGCATTGCTTGACTTGTTTGTCTAACATGATAGTAGGCTTTACTATCATGTGTCTAGCCTAAGGTGCCTTCTTCAGTCACCTTGAAATGCATGACTCTTCACACACATCAAAGTTAGGCTCATCCATGTGGGTATGCATCGACCATGATAGTTGCTTTCATGTGCGCATAGTCACCATATCCTCATCCATCAACTCCTAGCCAAATAAATATTTCTACGTGATCGTGCTCTGAAGTGGGTGCGGAAAATATTTCGCATCCCCTACATACCCCATGGCTAGTGGAATGTGCTCCCCACTTACCCTTCTAGACCTTTTCTTCTTAGGAAATCTAGCCTCAAAATTTGGGACTTGTGTCTCCATGTCCTGAATATCCTCTGCAGCTTATTTCCTTTGGTATTTTCTCTTCTTCTTCCTTCTCCTTTGACACCTCACCCTATTCTTCTGTGTGCTCTGGAAGTGTAGGAAATGTAGGTGTGCTCTCCTTTGACTCTTCCACCTCCTTGTTCAACTTCAGCTTCCTCCTTCTTTGCACGGTCACTTCCTTTTGTGGGAAGATTCAAGGTGATTTGCGCACAGTGGTTGGAGTAGCACCTTGGGTCCTTGTTCTCCTGAATACTCTTTTAAAATTTTGCTCCTCTTAGACTGCATTTAAATCCTCTTCATCCCCTCTTGTGGCTGAGGTGGGGTAACAGCGCGCTCAACTTCACTCTGACTTGTAGGATGTCTCCTACCCCTATGCTCTAAACCACCACTATCTTTGCGCTCCTCCTCCTCATCTTGCACTTCAATTGGCTCTATGGGCTTAGGTGCTAGGATATTCTCCATTGTATGTTTTCCCTTTGGTGGTGTTGGAAGTGCAAACTCACCTTCCACATATTTTTATTCTCCATTTTTGGCTTCAACTAGAGATACACCAATGCTGCCCCCACATCTGCTACAACTAAGCTTATTGGTTTGGTATTCAATACCTTTGAAATAATCCTCTCTGTATAGGTGCTTCTACTAAGATATACATACTTCTTCCTCAATGTATGGTAGTCGTAGTCTACCTTATCTGCATTGAAGATCAGTCACGCATGTCTGTAAATCTATGAATAGATTCTTGAAAATACCTTGCAGTGAATGCGTAAGGTAACTTGCACCAAGGGCTCCAGACTCCATATTTCATTAGAAAGTGTGCGATGCAGAAATGCTGATATACAAAAATCAACTTGTTTCCCTACCACTACTGGTAGGTCCTTTGGGATGCACCACTTTTCCCCAAATGATGCACAGAGCCTGTCATACCACTTCTTTGCCCTTTTTTTACTTCATCTGTCATGGTCCCCTTGCATAAGTACTTGTTGTCCATGGGGTATTCCTATATTTTCTCCTTTGGTCCATCTAGTACTCTAATATCCATGAAGACCAGTGATAGTAGAACATCGCCAAAGCTAATATTCCCTCATGTGTGTGCTTCTTCAACTATTTACTCTGTAATATAGCCTGCAATGTTGTAGATTGTCCCTTCTGACATCTTTTGTGCCACATGTAACCACATAGTGTTTACTTGCGACCACCGCTCTTGATCATTTAACTTGGTAACAAGGTGTGTTGTAGCTTGTATAATTAGACAGTTCTTCAATTTATCTATGTCCATTCCACGTTGCAGACCCTTCAAGTATCCCAACTCCTATTTGGTCTTTAAAATTGAAGCTTTATCTGTAAGGTCACCGTTTATGTCTTCCCCTGTGGCCTTTAGTCCTGTCATTGATGAGACCAGCGTAGATGAAATTCTAACTCTGCACCCTGCAAAGTAGAAGAAGTTTTTGTGTACCCTACTCATGAGCCAGTGATACAAGGGCTCATACTTCCTGAAATATGGAAGCTCATACAACTGATAGACCCAAATTCTCTTTAAAATCTTTTCACCCACATTGTCATAAACTAACATGTCATCCACCGTGCACTTGTTTTTTCTAACCATGAGCAAAGAATCAAGCTCCTTCTTGTTCTCTAAATTCTTGTGATTATATTCACTTACTTTTCTCTTTCTAATAGGTGAATCCCACTCTTGGCCGATAATGACTCCTTCTGGGTATTGCATTTCTGAAAAATGGCTTTCGGGTGCCATCTCTTCTTCCTCAATGACTACCTTCTTCTTTCCTTTTACCACTATTGTAGATTCCTTCTTTGGTGCCATTTCTACCTTGCAATTGTCTCCTCTTCAACCCTGCAACTCTGTGAATCAAACCCTAGCTCGATTCAATTATGCCCTAGGTGGAAACTTCATAACCTAACCCTTTTCTGTCTCCTTGCTTCACTCAAATCCTTCACCACCAGGGACGCAAGCTTCTTATCACACAGATCTAGTTGTCACTCTTGGTTTCACACCCTTCACACCTTAACTCGATCACTCGGCTCTTCACACTTGACTCTTCACAAATACTCTTAGTTCTAATGGTAGAAATGAATCCGCATCCCATCCTTATATATTTTTTTCAAATTTTGATGCATTTATTACTCCTCACCTACCAAATATCTCCTCATTCATTGGCCAAATTCATTCATTCCACGTGGTAAATCTTCGCGCCCAGCCTATAACCTTCTAGTGCACCTTCCTACCCTATGGTCACAAACTTCAACGCGCACTCTTGCACCCGAGTACCTCATCACTATAGCTTCTCCGATAGCTAGCATGGTCTCCGCTTACCTTGTGTTATATTGTTCTTTCATTCATCTCCATCCTTGGTCACCTTTGAGAAGAACTCTTCTTTTGACTTAAAGCACACCTGTAGCAGCTTATCCCTTTCACATTTCAAATACCACAATATTTTTCTTGGACAACTACAACCACCCAACACTAAAATTATGTGCAGTCCTCTACGCATAAAAATTCTTCATACAATAATTAGCTTCATGTGCGCAAGTGCGCTTATTACACAAACAACTAAATTGACAAAGCATAGTGAAAATGAAGGAAATACATTAAGGAAATGCATAATTGATAATCTAAACTAAATGGAAATAATGCCTTATTACAAACACCAAGAAGACTTATTTATAGTAGGGCTTTAACCTACTCCCGTTAAAGTGACCAGTAGGCTGTTCCATCAAGTGATTCTAACTAGAAAGCACCCGATATAAGTATAGAAGTGATAACATACAATGTACTTTGAGCTTGCCTAGATGTGGCAAGAACTTGGAGTCATAAAGAAGTACCATTTGTCCAATCTCAAACTTCTTATCCTTTATGTTTCTGTCATGCCATGCCTTCTTCCTAGCCTTTTCCTACTTCTGAATCCATCATGCTATGGCTAGGCACTCATCTAGTTGAATCATCTTTTTGATACATTCTTCTAAAGCCTATTCATCAGCTAGACCTCCAAAGATGTGCAATGCGCAAAGAAGGTAACATAAATTCCATGGGAAGGAAAGCATCTCGTGTCAAAACCAACTGAAATGGTGTGGCCTTGTTCAATCTCTTGTAAGTTGTTCTATATGCCCAAAGCACAACTGACACTTTGTCATCCCAATCCTTTCTTCCAAAATCACATATATTTGTCAAAGTCTGGCCCAAAATTTTGTTGAAAGCCTCAACAGTTCCATTTTCCTATGGTTGGTAAGGTGTAGTTTTATGGTGTGCAACCATAAATTCATCTAATAGGATCTTGATTTTCTCATTAAAAAGCGTGTACCTCTATCACTTGTCAAGATTAAAGGACACCCATATCGTGTAAGAACATTCTCCCTTAGAAACCTAGCTGTTGTAGATGTCGTATAGTCTTTCGTAGGTTTTTCTTCTTCCCACCGTATGAGATAGTCTATGCAAGTAATGATATAGCGCAATCCAGTCTCACTGCAATGCAGCCTAGTGAAATAGGTCCTACAAAATCAATGGCCCATTTCTCAAATGGTTCTACACTAATAATTGGTATCAAATGCATCTCATCTCTTTGCCCCAGTTTTCCTAGGTGCTAAAAATGATCACACGCCTTACAATAATCTTTACAATATTTATACAATGTCTCTCACCATAATCTAGTAATTAGGATCTTTCAAACAGCCGCATCACCTACATAATGGCCTCCTACAATACCACCATGAGATTCTTCCATGATATCCTTGCGCTCATGCTCTAACACATAATGGCGTAATACTTCATCTCTGCCTAACTTGTAAAGGTCACCATTGATTAACATAAACGGTGTCGCACGTATAGCCAACTCGCTTCTTTTCTAATGATTTCATTCTTGCTTTGGTGCCATACTTGTTCGTAGAAAGACAACAATGTATTATAATTCTATGGGCATGCATTGTAACCTATATAACTGTGCATCCAGTATTTTTTCTTCAATTGTATGTGCATTCTCTCCTAAATTTATTCTAGACAAATGGTCTAGTCTAGAATTACTTTTCCCTGGCTTCACCATAACTATGAAGTCAAACTCTTGAAATAGAAGTACCCATCTACATATGCACTTCAAGATGGGCTTGTTTACCAAGTACTTCAATGCCATGTGATCTATATAAAATTCAAATGGTGTAGCTAATAAGTACTATTGAAACTTTTACAATGCATAGATCATTGACAAAGCTTTGTGCTCGTAGTTGTATAATTCCTTTCAAGAGGATTCAACTTCCTACTAGCAAAATAGATTGGATGATCTATAATACCTTCACCAATTTGAGCTAACACAAAGCACCAATGGCCATACCGTAAGCGTCCCACATGTACATGAAATGGTTTATCCCATGAGGGAAAGCATAGAATTGGTATGGTAGTAAGTTTCTCTTTTAATATCTCGAACATGTGCTACTGTGGTTCTCCCCAATAAAATGTACCTTTCCCTTCTGAAAATTCTTCTAAGGGTTCAGCAATTCCCAGCATACCCTTTGATGAATTTTCTCGTAATATCCTGTATGACCTAAAATCCACACACCTCACTTTGACCGGTAGGCACTTATAGGCCTAAAATAATCGTAACCTTGGTCAATCAACTAGCAAACCTTACTTGCAGATTATATGTCCCAATAGTATCCCAAATGGTGTAGCAAATATGCACTTCTTGATGTTCAAAGAGATACTAAATTGTTTGCATCGTTCAAACATTAAGCACGATTGTGACAATGATCTTTCATAATCCCATATAATGTCCAATCATCTATGTAGACCTATAAGAAGTTGTGAAAAAAATATTTGAATGCACGAACAACTATCCGCGAGAATACAACAAGCACATTTTTCAATCCAAAAGGCAACACAGTAAAGGAAAAACTGCCCCATTCAGTCATAAAGGTTGTATTTTCTTGATCCTCCTGAGTGATCCTAACCTAATGATACCCAGAAAATCCATCTCGTAAAAGAATATATTTCATGCCCCGTGCAACTCCCTCCAAAGATTTCCTCAATGAATGGCGTAGGGAATGGATCTATGATGCATGCAACACTCAAATCCTCGTAACCCACACATATCCTAATCCGTCTGTCTTTCTTGATAATGATCACCATTGGGCTAACCCATTCTGCCTCATCAAGGGCTTGATAATTCCAGATTTCAACATTTTATCAATTTCTTCTTTCACCTTTTCGCACAAATTAGGATTCATTCTGTAAGGTCTCTTTCTAACTGGCCGTGCACTGTCCTTAATTTTTATCTCCATTTCCCAAGTGATTCAAGTATGCCCTTAAGTTCGTGATATCCTCGGGAAATAAGTCCTGATAATCCATGAGTAACTCAATGATTTTTTCTACCTTCGAGTCCACCGGTAATCTCTAATTGTGGCCTCCTTAGGCTCAAATTCTCGAACCTATATTCACCTTCTTTATCTTCATGGGTTCATGGTAGGTGCATGTATCCTTATCTATACTATCCAAAATCTCGCACACCCTTGTGAATGTTTAATATCCGTGTTCTCAACTTCCTCATCATCCATGATGTAGACCATCTTTCCTTTCTCTTTCTTAAGGTAAGCACGTTCAAGTAGTTTGGAGTCCATTTCTTCTTCCTTTTCAAAACATGCTCCGAACTCTATCTCACCGAATAATTCCTGAATATGCTCTTCTCCTTTTGTACCATCTCCCATAGTTAAGTACTTGAGAAATTTTAATGCCTCTGCCATAGGAGGTTTAGTCGAGAAGTAATCAAACATCTGGATCATACCTGTAGTCAAATCTTGCTAGTTCCCAATTTCTCTATGTAGTTCTGCATATACATACCAAGTGTGTGCGCATCCTTGGAGCATGGAATATAATCTATACACCTAGAGTGAAGGAGGTAATGCTTCCTATTCTACTGTCCAGAGTCTCTCACATTGCTGAATGTGATGTTGAATAGGTTGATCACCATGATAAGTGTAGATTTGCGTAGGTGCATTGTTCCTTATAAACCTAGTAGAAAAAGCTATTCCAATCTCTTCCCAATGTATAAGGTTATCTATGTGGACTACCCACTAGCGTGTTGTCATCTCACACGGGTATATACTAACATATCCCTCCTTGTCACTTGGTCTCGACCACTATGTTTCCATGGCCTTCAGAAAGGCAGGAAGATATTTTGTCCCTGTATACCAAGTTACTGTGTTTCCTATTCTTTGAACCAAACAAAGTCCATTCTTTTGCGCAACCAAACTTTTCACCTTGCATCCTACTAATTCATATGTACCGTGAGCCAAATTTTCATAATTAATACTCGTAGTATCATTAATAGAATGAGAATCCTCCCACTATAAGATGCCTTCTTTTGATGGCTCATTGACCTCTGGTTCCGAATAGCGCATACATAAACTCTATTTAAATCCTCCTCACTTAGAGGCTTAACATATGGCATAGAATTTCCATCTGTCAAAGGTATCACAACCCTCTCCTCCTTGTTTTCAAAGCTGACATACCTCTTATTGAATCTCAAGACAGTGTTATTCACATAACACCAAGGGCGTTTAAGCAAGGCTAGAAAATTGTCTACTTCGCAAGTTTTAATACCTCAAAATCCCCAAAGAACTTGGCCCCTTGTATAGTGATAGATGTATCTTTCAAAACTCCTATGGGTGTGGCCTTAGTCTGGTTTTCCATAAATAACACATTTGATGATGGATGTAATGGAGGCCTCCTCATTTGTACCCATGAATCTAATGTTAGCACATTTACTTCTGCACATGTATCAATTAATATGTTACTCGAAGCCACCCATCCACAACAACATTCAAAGTAATTTATTTGTCATAGTTAATGCTATCAGGGGGAAGATTTTCATGCAGAATCTATTGTTCGGTCTCAAGACTTGCGCATGAGTGTTCCCTTTTAACCAATTTCCTAATAGTGGAATAATGTTCTCTTGGCACAACATCTTGTATATCTCCCACAGATCATCAATATTAGTTTGGAGTGTCTCCAATGCTTTCTTCTGCTCCTTTAGGTATTGTATCTCACCTTGAATATTCCTTAGCACTTCCATGGTATCTTGGTAAACTTCCTTCGATGGGCAGATCTGGGTACCTCACATGTAAAACCTCATCCTTGGTAATCGTAGGCTTCGGTGTAATGTCTCTCTCATGCGTGTTGCTTATGCGTGTGTAGTACTCTTCACCTCGAATGCCTCAGTCCTTCATTATCTTTGGCATCCACTCGATTTTCTACCGTGTACTAGATTCTAACCATCTTGACACCCTTGTTTTCTTGCTTATGTTACTTACTCAAATGCTCATATAAGTCCGTGCACTCTTCATAGTTTTCACACCCGTAGTGGTCGAGACCCACACGTATAACATGTTCCACAAAGGAACTCTCCTCTTCCTCCACCATGGCCTCATCTACCATATCCACCATGATATCCACACCCCCTTCCATGACCTCCTTCAAAATGCTTTTGCTAATTCTTTTCATAGCGCGTTTGATTATGATCCCGATCTTGGTGCTCATTCCTACCCTTAGAATTATCTTCTATACTTGTCTTTCATACTCTAATGTCTATAGCATCCTGGATCTGACCAATCAACCGTAAATCCTCGAGATCATGGGTCTTGGACCTATAAATCTTGCAAAAGTAAGATACATTCTTCCTTATCACGTGCGGTAATAAGGACAATGACTAGCATCATGATTCAAATGATAGATCTCACGGTCCCAACAAAGATGAATGTACAGATCTGTAAGGAAACCTATCCTTGGTGTGACCTTCCACTTCACAATCTATACACCAAATTCGTGAACGTGTTTCATGGGCTGAATTTGCTGATAACTTCTCTAATCTTTTCCATAATCGTAATTTGTGCCTCTAGAAATGGACTAATACCAGTGTCAATGCTCCTAAATGCCTCAGCACACAAAGTTATTTCCAATACTTTGTGTGGATCAGTGTATGTCTTATGTGACATCACCCTTTTAAAAGTTGTAATCAATCCTCCAACAAACTAGTGTGCATGTTGGCTAGCGTGAATATCATAAGACAACTTATATAGAAGCATTTTAAAATGAGCATCATACTCACGTACACTCTCAGTAGTTCCTTGTTTGATATCCTTGAGCGCACTTATACTCTTCTACTCAAACTTAGGGATATGGAACTCTTTCAAGAAAGCATATTTTAGTGCTACATAATCCATAAAATTTTGATCAGGTCAAACTTCCTATACCAACCGTGCGCACGCCCCGTAATGTAGTAGCGAATTGACTTGCCTTTCGCTCAGCAGCTTGTAATCCCTTTAGCATGCCACAATATTTCACACATATGCACATGTTTGGTAGCATCCTCTATACCTCTATACTCCGGGAGATGAAGAGACATCTCTATATAGATAATTTTTGGTTGTTGTGGACCTTAACCACCGATTCGTAACCTCTTGGGTTCCCTCTCGCCTCTAGAACCACCAGATCCATTGGAACTAGAACTACCTATACCTCCTGATCTTCCACCTATAACTGGAGTAGGACCTATAGATGTACTCCCCTATGCTCCAATAATAGTACTATACTGAACCCCTATAGTCTGTGAGGTAGCTCCACTTCCAGAGGTGAATCCAACATTCTGCGCGCTCACATTTTGTGTAGATGATGTGCCTAAGAATGCTCCTCCATATAACATTGAATTTGTCTGTCCTGCCATTGATGTACTTGATCCCTAACTTACTCTTGCTCTCCTACTTCCCAATTTGTCTTGTTGGTTGCTTATTGTACTAGATACTAAAAACCAAGCACAAAGGCTAGGTCACTAGGTGGATTAAGATGTGCACTGCGGCCCAAGTAGTCTCTGTTGGTGCACTTCTATGTGAGGCCGAGAAGGGATCTCTATCATGATTTCCAAGATGGGGGAGTTCCTGATGCTCTAGCTCCACGTCTTCTACATGAGCCGTAAATCCTTCACGAGCCATCTCTCTCCTCAATGCCATACTTTCTACAATAAAATGTTGCTTCTCTATCTCCCTCTCGCGTGCCTCATTATACTTAAGCCACCTTTCCTCTCTCTGTTTTTCTCGCCACTAGGTCTACCATCTTAATACCAAACCTATTCCTGCCCTCACATGTGGTGAAGTTTAGTTAGCCATCGGTTTACTCTCCAGGTTTAAAGTTACCATTAAGATCTTGATCGCTCGGAATACCTTGCAAATATGTTCCTCTTGATACTACAAAAATTGGAATTCAGCTACCTCTAGGCAAGAGTATGTCAAAATTGAATATTCCAAAATATAACTGTTTAGAACACCACAAAACCACGTATCCACCGCGTGAGTCTAGATCAGATCAGCATCATAGAGGGCTTGAAATTCTTCCTGTGTCCAAAAAAGTGTGTGATACCTCCAATTCCGCTGAGATGCATAAGTAGTAAGCCACTCATATAGTTCTACTGGAAAGATAGCGAAAAATCTCTCATATAAGCTATCATACAGTTCTGTTTCTACCCAAGTGTGTGCGTTAAAGTCAAATCCACTGTTGAACCGTCATGCATATTCTTCCTCCAGATCGTATCCATTCCTCAATACTTGCTAGAGTTAACCGGTATGTCTTCATCGTGAACCATCCTAAAAACAACTGAAAAAGAGGTCCCAATAATGGAACCAATGATGCAGCCTAGAATTTGCAAGATAACACCCTAGTCGCCTTGGCACATCACTCAGCCAAATTTACTGAGAACTCACCCAAAGCACACAAAGGTACCAGGTCCCTCTTTAGGGTTACTGTAACAAGATGTTAACATGATGAAGGAAGAAACATATATATTTATAACTAATCCATCATTCTATAATGCATGTTATCCTTAGATCTATGAAAGAACAAGCTTAAACAATAATCATGATTTAACCATAAACATGCACTACTCAATTACACAGTATAACACTTAGATTCAGCCAATATCTTCCATCTATTAGTAAATATAGAAGCTCCTTACAGTATTTCCAATCTATACCAATGCACATATGGATCTGATACACACATTCATATATCCAGAATCATACATACACCGCTCTCTATGATACATATATCTACTATGCCACTAACATCATATATATAGGGTGGGGACTTTCCCTTCACCACTTAACTATTCCAAAAATAGGTCACATGCTATTAATATCCACACATCATTTACAATCATAGCCACACATGCAAGTGCACTATCTATAGTCCTCTTGTAGTTAACTGAAGTGTCAATTCTATTCTTAGCTTGTCTCCATGCATAGATGCTTTGAACCACTTCTCCAAATATAGACAATGCATGGCGCGCATGTCTTTGCATCACTTATGTGGTCCACATGCCATCTCCCAAAAATAGATCCTCATGATAAAAATTGGATAATTCCTAAAATCTAAACCTGCCTTCCACACGTGGGTCCTTCCTGTCCTTTCGCGCCCTTGGTTCCGGGCCTCTAGCCCACGCGAACTCCTCATGTGATTTCGACAAGTATTGTTTGATCAACATATTTCTAATGCAAATGTAGGTGTACAACATGGTGAAAGGAAAATAAGGTTGATATTTCAAAGTTGGCACAAGAGCATGGTTACAAGTTTCCTAAATGGCTCAAGAAATCAGATGGTAAGGTGAAAACTCAAGTATGGGTGGCTAAGAATACAAGAAGTAATGAAAATACATCTCAAGAAGGTGTATGTCATGATGATGAACTTGAGAAGGTGATGATAGCACCAAGAAGCCTTTGGAAGAAGGTTGAAACCATTTCAAGCATGCAAGAATAATTCAATGAGCACAAGAAGTACACAAGAGAGATGAAAGGTAAACAAATTGTTTATGATGATTTGAATGATGACACTTGTGAATATACTTATGATTTATTGCCTTAATTCAATTAAGAAGAATACGAAGGGTGGAAGAACATGTTTTTTCTAACATATATGTAGCAAGGAGAAGGATTTGGTTTGGCTTGTAAAGATCATTGTTATGATCATGTAATGGAAAAGAGTGAAGAGGATTCATACCTCTTGGATGAAGAAAATGAAAAATTCTTGAGACAAGAAGAAGTGGTGAAAGAGTATGTTGATGAGAAACATGATTTGGAGAAAGAAAACAAAGACTTAGCTCTTAAATATGATGAAGGACATGATAATATAGATGATTTTATATCAAGTGAATATATAAATAAGATAGAGGAGCTATTGAGTCCTTCAAGAGGGCTGCATACAAATTTAGATCAAAATGAGGAACTTATTGATCAGATTGAGGATGATACAAGACTAGAGAAAAGCATGATGATGGTGGAATATTTGAGCAAAGAACAACAACATGAAGAAACTCAAGGGGCTGCATGGCCTCAAAATTTTACTTCTAACATTTCCTTTGATGTTTTGAATGCAGGTCTATAAGTTTATGAGATAAATGAAGTTCTTAAACCAACACGTAAACTCATGAATCAAGAAAACCAAGAAGAACAAGATGAATTTGAAGACATATATGAAAGTGAAGTAGGAACATGAAGCATTGAAACTAAGAAAGAGATAATAATTAGTATACCATAATAGAGAGAAATAATAATATGAGCGACAAAGGACTACCTCAAAGATATTCAAGAACAATTACTTCAAAAGAGACCATGGGATCTAGGCATATAAAGAAGATTGAATTGAAGATGGGAGCACAAGAAATTTGAACTATAGTCCAGTCCTTTTCTTACCCATGGAGTCTAATCCAGATAATCCTTCATAATGCTTGGTGAATAAAAATAAGTTGGAATAAGCTATTCTAGGAATTAAACTATGTAATAGGTGTTTGAATAAATTCCCTATAAAGGTACTAAGGTTGAATTTAAATTACTATGTAAATCCTCATTTACATGAGAGTAAAAGTAGAATTTAGTTGCTTAGATGATTAATATACATTGAAGGAGAAGGATTATTTGTCATAGGATATAGTGGATGTCATATAGGAGTTGGCACAACTATATCTTTGTTGGCAAAACATGTTTGCCTATTTTTATATGTAAGTTAAGAGAATATCTCAACAACTATAGGATAGAGTTGCTAATAATAGAGTGAAGATCAAGTAAGTTAGAAGTATGTGTTTGTATAGGATATAGGGGGTCTAATATCTCCATAGAGGTAAGGATATTAGGAAGGTAGAAGATATTTAACTTGCATGGAGTGAAGGAGATGATAGAATAGGAGGATAGAGTGTTGAAAGGATGACATATGTAAGACTGCAGACTTTGTAAAGTCATGGGGAAGAAGATCAAAGCTTATGAATGCATGAATTTTGTGTTTCAATTGGCTCCTCATATGTATATTAATAATCTTAAAATAGTATGATTTATAGTTGAAATGAGAATGATTACATGTTTAAAATTTACTCCATGATTGTTGTACCTTTTTATGTTCTCATTGTCCTCAAAGTGCCAAATAGTGTAAGAGAAAGGAATAAGAATTTATAAGCCTATGATATTGAGTTAGAGAGGTGTAAGGGACTAAAAAATCTCATATATTAGGATCTAGGTGATAAGAGTGTTAATGTAAGAAAAAATCAAGAAAATGTTATTCTCGGGCTTTGGGAAACCCTTGAACAAGGTTTAGGGAGAATTGAGCATATCTCATTAACTAAAGGGTTTCAAGAGCTCAAATTTGGAAATAACCATCTAGGGATGATATTTTTTTAGTTAGAAAATTTTTGGAGTCATTTTATGAATGTGGAAGGAAGTTACACATGGCATTCCACAATGAGGCAGAGATGTATAGTCTAGAGGCCTAAAAAGAAAACATGTATGCCCAGCCTAGGAATGATCCTCAAAGAGTTGAGTCATAGAAATAAATGTGCTTATATATTATGGAAAGGGGTATTCTGATATATGTTTAGTTTTACAATAAGGTGGTTATATCTTGTTTTTAGCCAAATCTCAATTAAAATATGATATAGGAGAAAAAGAGACATAATTAAAGCTTGTAGAAGTAAACATTTCCATTTTTATTAATAATCCCTAGAAGAAGCTAGTCTACATCTAAAACATCCAAATACGTATTCAAAAATAATAATATATTTTTAGATGATCAATAGTTAGATTTTTAGAGGAAAAATATAGTCATTTCTGATTTTGAGTATAAAACAGGCCCATAGCCATTTCTTGCATAATTTGATGTCAATGATATCAATGTCCACCAAGATGAGTGTATGTGGTGAATGAGATAAAACCTCGACACTCAAGATGTTTGATTCTTCATTATATATCATAGCAGAGTCATTGTCATTATGTCCATTGATTTGATGATAATTGTAATATGGATGACCCTAATGTTTTACAATTTGATAGGGAGGATAGTGATCAAGAGATGGAAAAATGATCAAGTGATGAGTGAGAAGTTGTGGAAGCACATCTTGTTCCTTAGCATTAAGATTAAAGTTAAGAGGTGTGGGGAGTGGAAATATTTGAGGTTCACTCGATATGAGAACAAGTAAAAGACATAGAACTAGGATGAGATGTAGTATATGAACTAACATGAGCCCGAGAAATGTCCTTAAGATGTTGGATTTTAGATTTAAGAGAAATAATGAAATATAAATGCTAAACAATTTATTTAATAAGTAACTATGAAAGGAAATGAGAGGGGTCAGTACTAATATTAAATTTCACTTATCCCATGGTGATTCTCGGATCGGAAAATATGATGAATCGGAAAAACAAATTGTCATAATGAACCACTAAAAATGTAGTATATGTGGATATCGTTGGACTGGGCACCGCAGTGACTAGGTTCTCGATTCTGGTGCCCGAGTCTATATAAAATCTCGTGGATCTAGTTCTAAAAATGTCACTAGGGCTTTTCATTTCTTATCCTTTTGTCACTATGAGGTCACATGATAATTGTCGAGTCACTATAAACCTATAATGAAATAATGACTTGTATTACCCTTAAATAGACATCAAATCCTAAAAAAGAAAGATGCAAAATGAGGGGTCTGACTATCTTCAGCTACCACAGTGATGGACCTTCAACTGAGCACTACATTACATCTCAGACCCAATGTAGATCTATGTGCTTGTGTGTGTAATAATGCTCATAGGTCGCTCTTGTGCTAATGACGCCAAGATAGTGGGAAATGGCTAGATAAAATGCAAATGTGTGGATGGAATAAAATGAACTCCCCTTCCTATACAGTGTGTATGCAAAGTAATGTGCCCAAATGCATTCCCTTTCTCTATGTAGATAACTAGCCCTTGATAAGAATTATCCACCCATATAATGATATGTATGTTGTGTTTAGATGGGGATATATTGTTCAAATTTCAACACTAATGACCTCGACATACCGACTAGTACCTCATGAGATGAGAGGGAAAAATGAAAATACCAACCTCAAATGTCAAAAATAGGATAAAAAATAAAGAGGACACGAGTGCTCGTGGATGGACAGGAGTGTCTAGCGCTAGTGTCTAGTCCTGGCGCTAGTGTCCATAAACAAGTGATGACAAATGAGTGAGGAATGACATACATGGATCCTCAGTAACCTGACCAAGACTATGTATGTGAATTACAAGTGAAAAATATAAAATCAATAAGTACCAACAAGACAAGTGGATGCACTATGGGATGGGTCATCAGTGATTAATTTTCTTACGCAAGATCCATATAATTGGTAGTATAGTAAATAGTAGTAAGTGCATGATTTTATGTCTACATTTTCCCCACTTTATGTTGGTGAGTGAAAGCTTGGTAACATAAAGTATATAGAGATGCATACCTGAGAGAAGTCCGGTAATACCATGTCGTAGAAGAACGCACATATGTGGTAGAAGTATTTGCCGAGTGAGAACACATAACATGCTAAACCATGGATCAGCGTGTCGATCCATGTAGCATAATGAGAGATGTGGGATCGTTATGAGGAGCGTTAAGAGATATTGATAATTGCAATGTCAAAAGATTGGAGATTTTTTTGTTACCGATGGAGATGTGATGGGGTAGGGAGTGATTGATTCCCAACCCAATTGTGTGTGTGTGTGAGAAACTGAGGATTTAGGTGTCCTGCCGGTAAAGGAAGAGTGTAGGGAGAGAATTCTATTGTTACCCTCCAACTTTAACTACATCCTCAAAAGGTCTAGCCGCTGTAGATGGAAAAGAGCAGATTTTTTTGATTTGGATCCAAATTTTTATCAAATGTGATAACACATATAGGATCAGTATGGGAAATGGAATGATGTATCATTTCCCCCATTCCATGGGAGAGAATTCTAGTGTTACCCTCCAACTTTAACTACATCCTCAAAAGGTCTAGCCGCTGCAGATGGAAAAGACCATATTTTGTTGATTTGGATCCAAATTTTTATCAAATGTGATAACCCATATAGGAGCAAGATGGGAAAGGGATGATGTCTCATTTCCCCATTCCACAGTGTGTCTCAAAATGTATTGCTTCCATGTTAGGTCATCTGGAAGCAATAGAAAAATGTAAAGTAATTTCCCATGTTAGGTCATTTGGGAGGATAAATAAACTGTGTTGCATCAATTGATTGATGAATGTAGGTAAAATTTGTATCATCGTGAGTTGAATGTGTGTGATTGATTGATTTGTTACTCATGGAGATATTTTACGCTTGTTTCCCCCGGTTAGGTCATTGGGGTGATTCACTAGAATGCCGCATGGTGTATCGTAAAATGTTTGATAATGATGTATTAAAAGTGTAGATTGATCATGAAATGGTGTAAGGGGAATTATAGGATGGCCCCATTGTATACCCCCTTTTAGTGAAAGGGGGAGAGATGATGAGAATGAGCATTGAGCTGAAAGGAAGCGTGTAATCAGTAGTCACAAAATGAAACACTTATTATTACATTTATACCGTTGGGTATGCTATTTTATATATGGATCTTGCATGATAAAAGTATTCACTAGTGACCCATCCTTTGGTCGTGTTTCCAGCTGGTACGTCTTCATTTTTATTTTTCTAGTTCATTTGTCACTTGTCTATACAGTTTTGGGCATCTTTTAGGTAGTCTTAGGTGTCGTAATTTACACTGGGGCACCCCAAGGCACCCTATTTTGAGATTTTAGGTGCCCATGTTTTTGTAATTTTTGGTCCTAAATTATTTGTTCGAGGTTGGTATTTTTTTTACCCAGTGAATTCCCCTAGGTTGTAGTCATCATTTTCAGTTCAATAGTATTGAAATTTGAACAAGAGATCCCAATATAAACATAGCATACTCACTACATTATGGGTGGACATCTTACTATCAAGGGTAGCTATCTAATAAGGCAAGGGACTACAATTGCAGCATCTTCTACATCTGCATCACACAAGCATAGGAGGAAGGGTAAGTGCAGGAGTTGATGGACAAATATAGGGTCATCCGTGGACGCCATATTGCAAAAAAAAAGAAATCTCAACTTGTAGGGATTATTAGCTATACGTGAACTCTAAATTATAAAAATATATAAATATGAATTGTAGAATTCGAATCTAGTTTCCAAAATACTAATTTTTCTAAAAACAGACAAGTTTAGCTATATTAAACACTTAAAATTAGATGACTTAGTTTTTTTTTTTTTTTAAACTTATAAGATCAGTAGTCCGTTTGCCCGATTTGGATGACCAAATCGTGTTATTTTTTTTTGCCTTTGGTGAAACATTAGATGTAGTTATCTATCTTGGGATGGATTTTATTTTGTATTTTTTTTAGCAATATTTTTTTAATGATTTTTTCCATGAAAGTGGTTTAAAAATATTTAGAAAACAGAGCACTTTCCATTTTCCCACCATAACTATATCAAAAAATATCAAAATCAAATATATATTTTTTTAACGTGTATAGAATTTGTCCACACTTGGGATGGTATAAGTTTTATCATATTTTGATAAGCGAAACAAAAGTTACAATCTTAAATGTAGACATGAACATTCATGGGAAAAAATGTCTTAAAGACCTATTGTTAGTAAAAAAATTAAAAATGATATTTATCTTATTCTATTCACTTTAAAATCAATATTTCTACGAAGCTAAGAATCTCCCCTACGCGATGGCACCATTTTTGTGAAATGTTTTCAGTTTTTTAGCATGGTTCAAGTCTTTGGAAGAGCAGATTTGAGGTTTTTTGACCTTTTACACTTCATAATGACCTTCCATAGCTTTGGTTGGGGAAAAACAAAGATTTTTCGAGGCTTAGGTTTAGTAGATAGATTCACGATCGCAGTTTATAAAGTGCGATCGCGGTTTTTTTAACACAAACCGCGGGCATGGTTTATAAAGCACGCTCGCTGTTCATAAATCATATTTACACACATCCCAATGTCTGAATTACCATGTGATTTTTACTCTCTGACCTTACCGTACAAATTATTGTGAAATTCTGTCTTTTTCTACACGTTTTTATTATCACCGGAAGCAAAACATCATGGGAGACAAAAAATGAAGTCAAAAAAGGAAGTCATTAAGTAAAAAAATACCAAACGAATTAGAGGCCAGCAAAATTCAAAATGTTGAGCGAATGCGGAAAATTCGTGAATCAAGAAGAGGTTCATCTTCAACCCCAACTATTGTAAGCAATGAAGAACCAAGTAATGTTTCTACTGTCAATGTTGAATTTGAATTAAATACTTGTGATGAAGATGTTTTTACCGTCAATGTTGAAGAAGAATTAAATACTCATGATGTAGCAAATGTTGAAATTCAAGGAGACAATGAAAATGTGAATAAGGAAATTCATGTTGAAACTGTAGACAAGCAAAATTTGACAAAAACATCTCCTAGTATTTTACGTAAGAAACCTATTTTTTTATTGAAATTGATGAAAACATTTTGAAACCAATGTCCGATAAAATTTCAACAACAAATCGTAAGAAAAGCCATTTGAAATTTGGGATAATCATTTTGAAATTTTAAATGATTCCAAAGATGTCAATTGTTGGTTAGTTTGATGAAATTGATTAAAATGAGACCTACATTAAACGCCTTAGGATTGACAACATCTAATATACGTGGTCAAACCTTTACAATTGTTGAAAACCTTCATGATACATATCACACTTTGTTGGTGTCAAGATACGCACTAGGGATAGTAATATTGTGCGTTGTGTACTTGCTACTAGTGTTTTAAGTGAATCAATAAAAACAACGCTTTGATTACACAAACAAGTCGAATGTTGCAAGTTAATTGAAAAACTCTAATGAAAGTAATTGAAAGATGTAATATCCTTCAATCACTCAATAATGCCAATTTTTGGGTATTTTCTGCTAGAGCACCGCATAAGGACAAAAATAATTCTGATGTTATAAGAGAAGTTATTAAATTTTGGCATGATAACACTAGAGTTTCACCTAATATAAGAGATGTTATAAAATGGAGAGTTGGTTCTACTAATCGTGAACCACATCCAAAGTATTTCTTAGATATGACTCAAACTCAATTTTTTCATAATTTTGAACAAGAGAATCTAGAAATTAAAATTAGTCAACATTTTTTTGAAATGTTGAAACCATTCTATGTGAAAATCAACCACGCTTCGCACCACTTGTTGTTGTAGGCAACATGTTGAATTTGCGATGCATTATGCTAAATTTTTACGTATTCATTCTAATTTTCATTTTGAAACTATGTTATCGGAATGTGGTGTTCAAGTTCCACCAATATCTTCCAAGGATTTCATTCCTACTATATTTTGTGAAAAGAAGTTGAACATTTTTTTATAGTGATTGTTTAGATGGAAGTTGTAGTACATGCGGCGGATTACCTAAATTAGAAAGTTGCATCCATGAGAAAATTAAAGGTACAATAGGACATAATTTAGTTGAGTTTGATAAATATAAATCAGTTGCATACCAGTTGAAAGATGGAAAAGAGTCTAAACGGTGTGAGCTAGTTACAGAACAAATGCCCGTTTTCTAATTTTTGAGAAAATTTAAGGATGAAATTATTTATGAGTATGCGAGGCATACACATAGAGCTCGATGGTTGGATGAACAATTCAAGCTATGCAAAGACACATTTCCTATTGGTACTATTATTTCAGTGGTCGATTTTACAGAGAATTACACATTGCAACCACAAATGGAGGTTCAATTGCAATATTACAACTCAGTACAAGTTGTCATTTTTGTGCATATAGCATTTCTACATTCTCCTGATAGTACAGAGAATGATCAAATTTTTTTAAGAGAGTACCACTTTTATATCAGTGATGATCGTACTCATTCTACTGAATTTGTGCAAGGGTGTTTCCAGTTATTTTATGGAAACTTGTCTGATAGGGACATCCACTTCAAACAACATTATATATGGTCAGATAATTGCATGTCTCAGTTTAAGAATGCACGAATGTTTTATTGATGAGCAGAATGCATGTTAAGACAGTGTGCAACATATTTGGAGTTTCACTGAGGCTGACATGGAAAAGGAGAGCATGACGGTGCAGGGGCATGTGTGAAAAGAGCTCTTGCAAGAGAAGATTTGAAGTACAAATATGGTGCTAAATTAAAAGATGCAAAGAGCATAGTGGAATAGTGTACTGACAATATGGCCTGAGGTTCTCAAGAAAATTCCACAATTCACAAATATTTTTGGTTGATAGAGGAACAACATATTGCTAACTACGAAGATTGTATGACACTCACTGGGTCCAGTGATATGCACTCATTTTGTAGCTTAGATGCTACTTCATGGGCCATATGGACAAGAAATTTGACATGTTTTTGTGCATCTTGTATCAAATTTTTCACTGCTGAGTGTGATTCACAAGAATGGATGGAAGGATGGATTTATAGGCCTTTAACTCCGCTTCCTAGTTATCAACCTCCACAAGCATTACGACTTATTTTTGTAGATGAAGTTGCAACATCCAAGGAATTTGACAAAATTTCAATTTTGGTGCGTGACAAGGTATTTATGGTTATTTATTTAATTTTTGTATTGAGTTATGTCCATTGAAATTTTAATATGTAATTTAAATTTGAGTTGTTCAACCAATTTGTTTTTTTGTAGGACATGTGTTTGCAGTAATTACGACAGAAGACAATGAAGAAGGAACAGACTATTTCTTATGTCGTTGCATCGAGGAAAGAAAGAAGTTGAATTCTCTTATTATAGATGGCGAAGATATTGAGTATCCTACAGGGTCAGTGGTAGTTACTAGAACTTGGCTTCGACGGTATCCATTAAAAAACTCCTTTGTTTGGGTGTTTGAAGACTTTGAGACACACAGAAAATACTCTTATATTCACATCTAGTTCTAGTGACAAATATTCAGCTGTATAGATATCGAGGAAGGCCTAATAACAAGATTCTTTGGAAGGTTCGAGAGTTAGATCATGAAGCAATCTTGTCTACTATTCAGAGTAGATCTGATCCTGATGGTTCATTGGAATGAATTTACAATGCTCATGTCTGGTATATATAATTTCTTTTCAATATATATAAATTTGTTAGTTTAAAGATCTAGATTTAAGTTTGAATATATTTTATTTTAAATTTGTGTATTTGTATACATAGATAGTATATGGTTTTGATTTGAAACTTAAATTTCTTTGACTAACACTTTTATGTTTAGGTTAGTAGTACTGTAAAAAGCTTCCACCTTCACGTGGTTGGCACTTAGTAGAGAGAATTTTAAATTCTTGAAGCTAAGAGAGGCTTTCATTATTTGAAAAAGTTGTAAATTTTGAAAATGTTGTAAATTTTGAAAATGTTGTAAATTTTGAAAATGACTCCTCCCCAAGTGTTTACAAGACCATACCTACGCGTGTGCACCGATCTGGGAAGGAAAAATCTAAGAGAGGATATTGTAGAGGGTCCCTACACCGAGGTGTCGGATCAGATGAGACATCTCTAGGTGCCATGGAGTCCGAGTAGTCACCCATCGAAGTTGAACGATATTTTGGTCTCAGGGATCTTAAGGGACTACGCCCAAACAAAGTAGCCTGAAGCAATGACCTTGTTATGCACCAAAACACCACCTCCTCTAGTGTTCACCTAGCCACTGGACGTGTCGGCGCAGTCGGTTTGGTGCCATGACCCACTGTTTGCAAAATATAGCGTTTGACAACCTTACACTGGCTAAAACTATACTATTTCACGTGTTTGTAAACAATAGGGCAGCGAGAGCACCTAAATGAGAAGGAAAAAACTGAGAGATTATATTGTAGACGGTCCCTACACCGAGGTTTTGGATCAGACGTGGCATCTCTAGGTGCCACGGAGTTTGAGTAGTCACCCATCGAAGTTGAATAATATTTTGGTCTCAGGGCTCTTAAGGGATTACGCCCGAACGAAGTAGCCCAGAAGCAACAACCTTGTCACGCACAAAACACTGCCTCCTTTAGCATTCACCTGGCCACCCAGATGTGTCAGCATAGTCAGTTTGGTGACACGACCCACCATTTGCAAAATATAGCGTTTGACAACCAATCACTAGCTCCAACTGCACTATTTCACGCGTTTGCAAACAATTGGGTAGTGAGAGCACCAAAATGAGAAGGAAAAAACTTAGAGAGGCTTTTGTAAAAGGTCCCTATGCTGAGGTTTTGGATCAGATGAGCCATTTCTAGGTGCCACAGAGTTCGAGTAGTCACCCGTCGAAGTTGAACGATATTTTGGTCTCAGGGCTCTTAAGGGACTATGCCCAAATGAAGTAGCCTAGAAGCAACGACCTTGTCGCGCACCAAAACACCACCTCCTCTAGTGTTCACCTGGCCACCCAGATGTGTCTTGCACAGTCGGTTCGGTGCCACGACCCACCGTTTGTAAAATATAGCATTTGACAACCAATCATTAGCTCCAACTTCACTATTTCACGCGTTTGCAAACAATAGGGCAGCGAGAGCACCGAAATGAGAAGGAAAAAATCTGAGAGAGAATTTTTAGAGGGTCCCTATGCCAAGGTGTCAGATTAGATGAGCCATCTCTAAGTGCCACGGAGTCCGAGTAATCACCTGTCGAAGTTGAACGATATTTTGGTCTCAAGGCTCTTAAGCGACTACGCCCGAACGAAGTAGCTCCGGAAGCAACGACCTTATCGCACACCAAAAGACCACCTCCTCTAGCGTTTACCTTACCACCCAGATATGCCGACATAGTTGGTTTGGTGCCATGACCCACCGTTTGCAAAACATAGTGTTTGACAACCAATCACTAGCTCTAACTGCACTATTTCGTGCATTTGCAAACAATAGGGCAGCAAGAGCACCGAAATGAGAAGGAAAAAACTGAGAGGATTTTTTAGAGGGTCCCTACACTGAGGTTTCAGATCAGACCAGCCATCTCTAGGTGCCATGGAGTTTGAGTAGTCACCTTTCAAAGTTGAATGATATTTTGGTCTCAGGGCTCTTAAGGGACTACGCCGTAAAAAAGTAGCCTGTAGCAATGACCTTGTCGTGCACCAAAACACCACCTCCTCTAGTGTTCACTTGGCCACCTAGGACATGCTTTGGCATAGTCGGTTTAGTGCCATGACCTGACTGTCGACACTAAAATTTTCCTCCGTAATTTATATTTCATTAATGTATGTATTAGGAATAGGATGTTGTTAAGTGTAATTAGTAGTAGCGTCGATAGAAGATAACGGCGCCATCAAGACGCACGTGTGCCACTAATAATGTAGAGTACGGTAATGAATAGTCAAATTACAATAGGAATGTTGTAAAAAGTAAATATTTATCGTAAGTGGTCCAATAATGTTAAAATGTCAAAGTTGGGATAAGTAGAGAAGTAGAGTCTACATGATTAGGAATTAGAAATATTATATTGGTAATAAGGACAAGGAGTGAGGTCATAAATATTTTGTGTATTTTATTTGTAAAAATTCTAAAAATGTGGAACCCATGTGAAATGATAAGGTTTATCTTATCTTAAAAGATAAGCTTACATGTACAGATAAGAGTTAAGGTATGGAATATGATTCGTCAGTGGATTTCTTATCCTATCTTAGAGATAAGATGGATAAGCCTGAAGTTCTATAAATAAAGAGGCCACCCCCCTCATTTAGCATAGAAGGAAGTAGTGAGAAATATTGTATGAAGTGTGTAAAGGAAGCCATCAGCTTAAAGGTGTGTTGAAGAAGCCATTAAGAGGTGTAATTGTAAAGTTTCTCCCATAGTCTTGGTGAAAGGCAAGTGAAGTCAATAACACTTGAAGTACCTCATGGGTGAGATTGTAACAATTTCATGTTAATATTATAATTTACTTTGATATTTCAGATTTGTCATCATTCCGTCTTATCATAGTCGATGGTATTCTTGTGTTACATTTGTTGCTTTGTTTCCAGATTACATCCACCAAACTAAAGGCTGTGCATTAGTAAATAATCATAGCACGAGGAGTTCCTGGTGAATAATTATCATAGTGCCGATTGGTGATGACATTTTGGTTCCATTGCCAGGACCATTCCTCGTTGGTGGATTGTCTAGAGAGATATTCCCACTTAGTCAACAATCAATTGGAGGGTAACCTTGTTTTTACTGTGCATAGTAGTTACCATGGTAAAGTTATTTTTACTTTGTGAATAGTAGTTACCATGGTAAAGTCATTTTTGCCATGTGAATAGTATTTACCATAGTAAAGTCACTTTTACCGTGAATAGTATTTACCGCAGTAACTTCACTTTTACTATGAATAGTGTTTACCATAGTAAAGTCAATTTTTACCGCAGTAAGTCAAGTTTTACCATAGTTTACCGTGGTCATTTCTATTTTACTGTAGAAAGGTGTAAAGTCACTTTCTATTACAGTGATTCCAATTATTTGTGCACATAAGTCTTGTTGATTGTACTTGTGGGTTGGTATTTCACGGTGGTTACTTTTGAAAATGGGAAAGATTCCTATTTTTTTAGCTTAATCTAATGAAGATGCTTCTTCTTTCATTCAAGAGTTTAAACGATCTTGTATTTGTAATGGCCTCATAAGAAGGGAACAATGGACTGAATTTTTTCTTACCTTTTTGGATGGTTCAGCACTTAGGTGGTTTGAAACACTAGGTGATAATGTGAAAAATTCATGGGATTTATTAACTAAAAGTTTTCTTGAAGAATTTGGTGAACAACGAAATATGCGAGATCTCATGATCGATATCACAAAGCTATCCCAAGGAGAGAATGAGAAGATAAAGGATTATCATGCTCGTGTTCTAGAGCTAAGGAGGAGCTCGATGCCTAGATCCGGAAGGAAGGATTAGCGGATGGGTTGATGAATGGCGTGGATAATCTTCTTTGTAAGCACTTCATTCTTGGGATGAAGTCGTAGATTAGACAACGAGTGAAGTATGACCGCCCGCTACCATTGAACAAGCAAAGGAGATTGCAAGAAGGAAAGAAGAAAGCATGGAAGAGGAGCCCAAAGAAATTTTTGTAAAGTAGAACCTACACCAAAGCACCTTTGCTCCGAATCCAAAACCACCCTCGGTGAGTACAAATCTTTCTCCTAGTACATCTACCGAGTATGAAGTTCTTCTCAAAAAGATGGGTCGGTTAACTATTAATCTTCTTCAAGGAAAAGAATTTAGTTCTCAAGGAGGAGATAGAGGTCCAAAAAGAAATATTTCTGAAGTTGTATGTTATGGTTGTTATAAAAGGGTCATTATAAGTATAATTGTCTAGATAGATCTTCTACATCCGGTAAAGGAGATAATGATAAAGGAAAAGCACCTGTGAATTCTTTTGATGTAGTAGATAAGAGCAGAAATAATGAAGTAGATGTATTTGTAACAAAAATAAAGAAAGAAAAAGATAATCAAGATGGAAATGATCCTAAGAAGATGAAAGGAGAAACTAGTAAGAAACATAGGAGAAGAAAGTTGGGTGTGCAGGATTTTCTGATTTCATAGGGGCAAGGACCATACTCCATCTTGGAAGATCTGTCCAAAAGGCCTACAAATATTACATATGGTCAACTCTTGGCTATGTCTTCTGAGAAGAGGCGGGAGTTGCGAAGTGGACTCAATGCTCGACAAAGGAAGGAGGTTGAGGTCCCTGTTTTAGAGGCAGAGGCGGATCCCTATGCTCCACAAGCTAAGGTATTATGTAATGGTATTTCAATTCATGATGTCTTAGTTGATGGAGGTGCTGTAGTTAATGTAATGACCGAGTCTGTAATGAATATGTTGGGTTTAAAAATTGATCACCCTTCAACACTTATGTTAAGGTCATTAAATAAAGGAAAAAACTAAACTAGAAGGTGTAGTTTCAAATGTGGCAATATCTGTTATGGGTGTTGTATGTGTGGTAGACTTTTAGGTGATGAAAAATGGTACTGTTGTGTACCCAATGCTACTGGGAAGACCATGGCTAAGGAGAGTTCATGCAAGAAACTACTGGAATGAAGGTTTCATGACACTTGGACATGGTAGAGAGAGGGTGAAGATAAACGTGATCCCTCGACATCATAAGGTAGAACCTGTGGATTCAAGTGATGAAACTGATGATTGGACATCCTCTAATTACTCTAGTACCAGTGAAGTGGACACTGAGGATGAAGAAAGTGAGGTTGATGTTTCAATCATGAATATCCTTCCAGTCACACCAACTCATGACCCCATAAAATTATCTGAAGAAGAAGTTGATGATTGTCTCCAACAAATAAAGATTGGTGATGCTGTGATGGAGAGTGAGAAGGAATCCTACCTCCAGCTCTTTCGAAGGTACATACACATATTCACTTTTGATTACAAGGAACTCCATCAAGTAAGTTGGGTAGAACATTCTATTGAGTTGGTAGATGGTGCTAAGCCCATAAAGCAAATGCCATATAGAATGAATCCTAATTTTTCCAAGACTGTAAAAGAAGAAATAGATAAGTTGCTTGATGCAGGATTCATATTTGCTGTGGAGAATTTAGAATGGGTTTCTCCCATTGTGATCTCAATAAAAAAGAATGGGAAGCTACGCATTTGTGTTGATTACAGGAAGCTCAATAAGGTAACAAAGAAGGATCATTACCCTCTTCCATTCTCATATCAGATCTTGGACGAAGTAGCTGGCCAGGAGTGTTATAGTTTTGCTGATGGATATAGTGGATACAACCAAGTCCGTATAGTGGAGAAAGATCAGCTGAAGACCACATTCACCACTCCTTGGGGAACGTTTTCTTATAGAGTTATGCCTTTTGGGTTGTGTAATGCTCTAACAACATTCCAACGTTTGATGAATAGGGTGTTCGAACCCTACATTGGGACCTTCATCAGAGTATTTCTAGATGATTTTGCATCTATGGGAGCAAGTTGGACCACCTTTGCACTAGATGGAGACAAAGATTTCAAAGGTTAGATGAAGCACAAGCCTCACTAAACCCTACAAAGTGTGTCTTTGGATGTTCTAAAGGCGTTTTGTTAGGGCATATTGATCTAGAGATGGTATTGGTACTTGATCCGATAAAGTTTCAAAATCAAAGATTTACCATTTCCTATGAATAGAAGTAAGTTGAGATCATTTTTAGGCCATGTGGGTTACTATAGAAGGTTCATCAAGAATTTCTCAAAGATTACACAGCCACTAACCCAGTTCTTGAAAAAGGATGTTACTTATGAACCAGGAAATAAGGCACATGAAGCTTTTGGACAATCAAGGAAGCCCCGTGTCTTCACCTGTTTTAAAGAATCCAGATTGAGCAAGCCATTCATTGTGTACACTGATGCCTCAGATGCAGCACTAGGAAGTACTTTGAGCCAAAAGGATGAAAATGGGAATGAACATCCAATTTACTTTGGGAAGAGCAGAAAAATGAGCAAGTGTCTTGAGGTAAATTATACCAGAATCAAAAAGAGGCTCTAGCTATCATTTTTGTCAGTAAAGAAGTTTAGGAATTACTTGCTAGGGCAAAAATTTCTAGTTGTAATAGATCATCAGGCTCTAAAATATATTGTAAATAAGCCTAACCCATCAGGGAGGATAGCAAGATGGATAATTTTGCTACAAGAATTTGAATTTGATATTATAGATAGGCCAGGAAAGAAGCATGTCAATGCAGATGCACTCTCTCGAGCCTATGATGGTTTAGGATCATCTTGTGATGATGATGATTTCCCCGATGCAACATTGTTATCCCTTGACACAATCCCTAGTGAATACATAGATATTTGGAATTATTTGAATGAATTCAAGTTTCCTGATGGTGCCAATGCAAAGACTAAGAGAAAGATTACTCAAGCCAGTCGTCCATATTCTATTCTGCATGGATTATTATTTCGAATAGGACCTGATGGACAGTACAAGAGGGCAGTTGGATGTGATCAAGGGAAGGAACTGCTAGAAGAATTCCACAATGGTACATGTGGAGGGCACTTCTCTGGACAACTTACAGCAAGAAGGATCTTGGATGCAGGTTATCACTGGCCCACTCTTTTTAAAGATTGTTATAATTATTGTAAGACATGTGATATTTGTCAAACACATGGTAACCGTAAGACTTCATCAGCTCCATTATGTCCTATTCTTCCACTTGGTCCCTTTGAAAAGTGGGGAATAGACATTGTAGGTCCACTTCCAACTACCTCATGCCAAAATAAGTATATTATAGTTGCCACAGATTATTTAACCAAGTGGGTTAAAGCTAGGCCATTGAAAATAGACTTCCACGGATGAGGTGGCAAGGTTCATATATGAACGCATTGTCACTAGATTTGGTTGTCCATTAGAAATTGTAATGCATCAAGGAAGCCACTTCATTAATGAGGTAGTAGAAGTCCTAGTCAATAAATTTTCTATTAAGCACGGAAGGCAACAACATACAAGCTAAGCATAAAGGGACAGGTGGAACGAAATTTTTGTGTTGTGTCAAATTCTAGTAAAAGATACGACCTTGCAGTACATAAGTGGGATAAAAGATTCATGCAAACATTGTGGGCATATAGGGCAACATCAAAGTCAGCAACAAGGATACTCCCATTTCAAATATGGCCTATGGCATTGATCCAATTCTTCCTATTGAGTTTGATATTCCCACTGTGAGAGTTATGAAAAATGAAAGGATGGATGAAAGTGATTCAATAAAAGAAAGGTTGGTACATCTTCATTTGCTAGAGGAAATGAGGGAAAAGTAAATGATACAAGCCATAAGAAGAAAATGAAGCAGAAGGAATACTTTGATCAAAAGATCCGTTGGTCTCTATTTCATGTGAATGACTTGGTTCTAGTATATGATTCCAGATACAAAAAAAGAAGACAGAGAAAATTTCTTCCAAAATGGATGGGGCCCTACAAAATAGCAGTTGTGCATGAAAATGGTATGTACTGACTTGGAGGAATTTGATGGCACTCTCATTATGAAATGGGTCAACCACGACAAGTTGAAGATTTTCCAAGCACTGAATAGTTTACTCCAAGGATGGAGTAGAAGCTAGGAAGGGGGAAGATGTCAACACTAAACTTTTCCTCCGTAATTTCTATTTCATTAATGTATGTATTAGGAATAGGATGTTGTTAAGTGTAATTAGTAGTAGCGTCTAATAGAAGATAACGGCGCCATCGATGCAAGATGCCACCAAATAATGTAGAGTACGGTAATAGTCAAATTACAATAGGAATGTTGTAAAAAGTAAATATTTATCGTAAGTGGTCCAAAGAATGTTAAAATGTCAAAGTTGGGATAAGTAGAGAAGTAGGGTCTACATGATTAGGAATTAGAAATGTTATATTGGTAATAAGGACAAGGAGTGAGGTCATAAATATTTTGTGTATTTTATTTGTAAAAGTCTAAAAATGTGGAACCCATGTGAAATGATAAGGTTTATCTTATCTTAAAAGATAAGCTTACATGTACAAATAAGAGTTAAGGTATGGAATATGATTCGTCAGAGTGGATTTCTTATCCTATCTTAGAGATAAGATGGATAAGCCTGGAAGTTCTATAAATAAATAGGCCACCCCCCTCATTTAGCATAGAAGGAAGTAGTGAGAAATATTGTATGAAGTGTGTAAAGGAAGCCATCAGTTTAAAGGTGTGTTGAAGAAGCCATTAAGAGGTGTAATTGTAAAGTTTCTCCCATAGTCTTGGTGAAAGGCAAGTGAAGTCAATAACACTTGAAGTAGTTCATGGGTGAGATTGTAACAATTTTATGTTAATATTATAATTTACTTTGATATTTCAGATTTGTCATCATTCCATCTTATCATAGTCGATGGTATTCTTGTATTACGTTTGTTGCTTTGTTTCCAGATTACATCCACCAAACTAAAGGTCATGCATTAGTAAATAATCATAAGACAAGGATTTCCCGGTGAAGAATGATCATAGTGCCGGATTGGATGATGATGAAAACCCACCATTTGCAAAATATAGCGTTTGACAACTTGGATTCATTAAAAACTCCTCTTTTTGCTTCAATCGCGAAAATAATTTCACGCATTCTAACGCAAATATTCAATAGATATCAAGAAAGGCCTAATAACAAGATTCTTTGAGAGCACCAAAATGAGAAGGAAAAAAAAAAAGCTAAGAGAGGCTTTTGTAGAGGGTCCCTACACCGAGGTGTTAGATCAGATGAGCCATCTCTAGGTGCCATGAAGTCCAAGTAGTCACCTATCAAAGTTGAATGATATTTTGGTCTCAGGGCTCTTAAGGGACTACACATGAACGAAGTAGCCCAGAAGCAATGACCTTATCAAGCGCATCGAAACACCACCTCCTCTAGTGTTCACCGGCCACCCGACATGCTATCATAGTCGGTTTGGTGCCATAACATTCTGAGGCATGACTTCTCACTCCTCACCTCCATTCATTTCCTAGGACTCAAAACATTCAATTTGTCACTTGTTTACCTTCCATCTCTCTTGTTCTCTTTGGACTTGCCTCTGTCCTCTTAGACCTACTTCATCACTATCCTTGCTTTGCTCTCTTGAGCTATGTTGTTGTGGTGATCTCTCTCCATCCTCTGCTGCCCCAACTATGTGCTTACATGCTCATTATTTTTGCATTGTAATAGGATTCTTCATCACATATCACTAGACACAGAATTAGGAGTATAAGTAAATCATCAAACAATTAAGGGAACACATGTGTGAGGGCATGATCCTTTTATTCATAAGTGCCATCATTTATCTATAGATGAGATTAATCATCTCTACCTTGGGAAATATCCCATTTGCGAGTGAGATGAATAATTTTGATTCTCATTCCTTGGTGAGCTCGGTGTGTTTTTATCTCGACTTAGAGAACTTATATGACATTTTTTCCCATGCCATCACCTAGAGGTTTAAATCTCTAAAAGAAGCCATTTCTGATTTTGAATCCCATGAGGAGAATGTATCAAATTTTTTGGAAGATCTTGGCACAAGAATGCATGAGCTTGGAACTCCTCTTAGGGAGAATAATTCCACATGAAGAATCTTCAGGATTCAAATTTTAAGAATTGGTTCAGGAAAATATTTGTGACCCTTTCCTTCAATAGTCAATAAGTTTTAGTTCAACCCTTGTAGAGATCATAGGTTATATCTCTAGAATCCTATGAAGAGTTAAATGAAAAATATTTTAGTCAATGTGTAAATATCAATGCCATTCCCGAGAATTGATCAACACATTAGAGCATGTGAACATCTTGAGAAAGTTTCATTTGTAGTTTCCAAATTCAACAAGATGGTCTATGGAAAAGCCTCATCATTCAAGATCTTCCGTAGAGGAATACATGAGTTGATTCTTCATTAGAGGAGGATTCTTCATGCGATGGGTGGAACCTAAAAATACTAATAAGGGCTTACTGTCAATTTTTTACCCTTTTCAACTTGGGACATCAAAATGCACCACCACATGAGATCTCTCCCTTTCGTCACTTAAGGCTTGTAACATTCTACTAGGTTATTCAATTCCTCAAGACACCCAACTTGATTATGTTTCCCCTCTCATGAATACTTAACCCCTTCTCACATTATCACCCCTTTAAGTTCCTTTGTCACTTAAGGCTTGTAACCCTACCCTCGATGCCATATAACCCTTAATCCGGAATGGTCAAGGATGAGTTAGAAGGTGAGTTAGCTAGGTTAATGTTAAGAGGTGAGTATAAACATACACTTAGCCATTTTTAAATCCCTTTTAAAATATTTCCTTTTCCTTCATTCTACTAGTATTTAGTTATGCTACTAAATTTTCAAAAACCCTATTGCAAAAATCACAGCTTTTCTCATATCTCCTTCATTTTTACTCCATTTCCCCTGTAATTTTGCCCATAACTTCTACTCATGAACTCCTTGAAGATGATCTAAAAATATTTTCCATTGCTTAATTTTTTATAGCATCCCATTTAAAATTTTAGAGAAAAAACTTACCTTTTTAGATCCTTGCAATTCTAGAGATTGAAAACACTTGAAATTTGAAGCAAGAAACCATATGAAAATACCTAATCTAATGAAAAAATTTCATCTCAATCCAAATACAAGAAGACATGATTAAATATTTAAATCAAACATGTACATATCAGAGAACTAATTTAAATGGTTATGAAAACATACATAGAAGGATATCATACATGCAATGAAATCAAATCAAACATATATAGTTCAGATTTATCGTTATGAAAACCAACACACATGGATATATAAGAATCAAACAAAGTGTGCTCCAGATGCACGTCTCTAAAAATATATACATAAGTTCATAATGTATGTGTACATCTCAAACTAAGTGTGTCATAATGTACATATGGGACCACATGCGGTCGCAAAAGGCTATATATATACAATGGACTATATGAAGAAACATGTTCACTAGGACCAGATGGCCCATATATATATATATATATATATATGTACATCCAGTGGACTATGAATCTACTCATGAAACATCTTCCCTCTCTTCACCTTGCTAGAAGTAGCACGTCCACGACCTGGGGATGTAGTGGAGGGAGATGCCACTACGGATTTCATCCGTGTGGTCCTAGGTGTCTCTAAGCATGCCTGCAACCTAACCTGCACATTCATAAACAACAAGTTTTTAACACCCAAAATTTTAAAATACATTCAAAATTTAGAAACTTGTACAATTTAGTTAAAATGCATGTGAAATCTTACCACAATGTCATGATCCCTATCAATTTGTTGTTGATGCATCACAGGGACAACAATAGACTCACGAGGGGTAAGCTACATACAAATAATTAATTTTCAAATTAAATATTTCACATATACATACAAAATTTGATATTGTAGATTTAAGTAATAAGAAATAATGAACCTCCAAAATTTAACAAATTTGAAAAATTATACCTCAGTTAGTGGATCTACAGATGCTATGGCAGTATCTATAGTAGCCTCCACAGTTTGCATATATGGAGGAGTCTCTCTAGCAGTCATAAGCTATACAAAAAACATGTACAAATCAATATTAAAATCTACATGACTGTGCACCACATAACAGAGGTCCAAAGCATGTAATCCACGTGAACTTCCACAATTAGAAACAAAGTGTAAAGAGATTTACTAACCTATGTAAAACTCATGTGAGGCGTGCCAGTAGCCTCAGTTCCTAAAGCAGATGATGACCCGCCAGGCTCCTGTGTATAAAAGAGAAACATATTAATATGTGTAACATACACGTGAAACATTATAATAATAATCTAGTGGAATCAAATGAAATTAAAAATATAAGTTTGTACAACTTGAAACTTACATTTGAAACACGCCCAGCTGTAGTAGCTAGCATGTCGACATAGATGTTTCCTTCACCGGCTCTTGCTATTTAAAATAAAATTAAAAATTAGTTTTTTACATGTATGTACATGATGTACAATCAAATATATATATATATATATATATAAATATCTCAAACATGTGAATTAAACTATTGTATATATATATATATATATATATATATTATTTAAATTTATTTGAAATTTACCTGTGAAAGACCAATATCAGTGGCACCAGTTCCAAAAACATTCCCCAACATCTCATCTATAGAAAAGAAATCCTATGAACTAACAAATGATGTCTTGCCCATAGTGCATATGGCACCACATGATCCACAGTGGTGTGGTGCGCTAGAACTGGCGCCTCCACCAACATCACCAGATGCAATCGGTCACTATGTTGGGTCGAGTGTCGATGAGCTCCCTCAATGCATATAGCGTGTATAAATCTCCACAACCTCCTTCACTATAGGGGGATAATCAAGGCGTGGGGGTTTTGGGGCATGGGGGATCCTAGGTTGACCTATGCGTGCACTAGGTCTACTTTGTGCAAAGCCACCTCCTCACCAAAAAAATTTAGAAAAGTCAAAATAATTCAAGACCTCATTGAGCACAAACTCGCAATATAATTTCTTCAAAAAATAAAGAGGAACCTCATTGTTGTTGCATGGTGGATAATCAAAAACCATCCACCATCAGTCCCAAAAATTGTTTTTGATTCGGTCATCGTGGCACCAATGGATTGGGAACCATTTGCAAGCTGCGTGGGGGGCATTGGTTCTAGGGTTAGTAAATAATGCACAAATGAGGTCTTTTCCAATTTTTTTGTCTTTTACGGCCACATGGGATAGTTTATCCGCATACCACCACCTATAGTCACCTCTAAAGGTATTCCATCTATGTATTTGGTTGGTTGCGGACTCGACTTTGCCAATCAATGTTTGCAATGTATTGGCTAAAGTCATGTGGGATGGATTTGTAGCATGATTTTGTCTTATAGTCTAAATTAGGTTCTCAATGAAAATTTTATTTTCTCATATTCTTCCAATGATATTATCTTGTGTTCCTGTTGGCTCAGTGGGGATAGAAGGAGCCATAGGAGGTGGATCTATGTTTGGAGGAGGGTTTTGAGGAATGTTCAGAGGGTTTTGAGGAATGTTCGGTGGGTTTTGAGGAATGTTTTGATGGTTTGCACAATTTCAAGCTTGCGACCAACTGATAAAACAAGAAAATTGTATACATAAACAAACATTTCAAAAAACCCATGAAAATGCAAAAAAATGATTAAAATTGGGGATTACCTCCTCGTCTTGGTGGCATGGTTAAATCTATCGCTATCCAGAAGTCTGATGAGCAATTTTGCTGTGGTATTCAAAGCTCAAGTGAAAAACATCTAGGAAAAATTGTGGTTTGAAATGAAAAATGGGGAAAATAAGGAGTCGCGGACTGCTAATTTTTGTCTCAGAGTTCCGCGATCGCGGTTTATAACCACGCTCATGGTTCTAAACCACGATCGTGGTTTTAGGTTCAGTAATTGCTAAACCTAGAATTTAGGAACCATGATTGCGGTTTAAAAACCATGATCGTTGTATATAAACTGCAATCACGGTTCTGAATTTCAAGTTTTTATGTCCACTGCAATTGTCCACCAACTTCATGCACTTACACCGAAAAGGGTTGTATTCTTTCTATTCCATCCACCATTTACATATTTACATTTAGTTATTGGCCCCTACTTCTGTGTCATTGGTGCAAGGGCATATTAGGCATAAAATTACACACACATGCACATAGAACTACATGGGGTCTGGAATGTAGTGCAATGCTTAGTTGTAAGTCCACCATTGTGGTAGCTAAGGTTAGTCTGACCTATTCATATGCATTTTTATTTCTTAGGAATTGATGCTTTGAATAGGGTTTTGTAGGTGGATCTTCACATTGCATTCACAATGACACATGCGACAATATTGCAACACATGTAAAATAAATACGAAGGTATTACAAAGACCTTGTGACACTACTAGACCTGTGTCCTAAAATTTTCTATAGTATAAAGCACTGGATCATAGATCGGTGGTGCTCCAAAGATCCTCTCAAGCACCTCAATCCATCTAGATACTTAGCTTCTTCCTTCTTGAGGGCATCCACCATGGCTTGCCCACTTATACAACAATCTACTTCAATCCAACATACAACGAGGTAAGTCAAATTGAGGTTAGTACCATATCCCTCTTATTTCCATTATTTCAATACATTCAAATAATAAAATAAAATATTTAGATCTAGCATTTTAATATAGCATTCTGTTTCTATTTAGTAAAAATAAGAAAATCAATTTTTCTCCATTTTTAGTTAATCATTTTGGTGAACCCGACATTTTGAATACTTTGCCTTTGGATCCTTTTTATTACCATACTAGTTAAGCATAGTTCTCCTTTTCTCCCGTCATGTCTCGTTTTAGTGTTAATTTTATCTATGATGAGGCTGTCATAGCTGAACTCAAGGCTTTATATAGTACCCCCATGACTCTACCCGATGATACTCAACAAGCCCTCTTGGAAGGCCAACAACATGTGCCAACTAGTCTTGTCAATTCTCCTATAGGTATATGCCTTGTTGATGACCCTATTTCTTTCACTCATTATACGTCGTGCCATCCAGTTACATGTGGTCCTTCTGATATGCCACCGATGCTTTAGATGATTCTATCATTGATTACTTATTAGGCATTGATCCACAATCAGGTGTACCTCATACCTCCTCCCCCTCTACTCCACCTACTACTATAGCTACTCCTATGTCTTCTACTGCTTCTGATATTCCTCCTCCCACATCTCATTCTAGCTTGCATTCTCCTTTATATTACATTGATGATCCTATTGATCATCTTGATGGAAACAACATTATTTTTGGAACCCCATCTTCTACTAATGATCATCATGGGTCTCCTTCTTTCTATATCACTGAGTGTGACTCTCCTACTCCATTGTTGTCCTCTCCTAAGGTTGCATCTACTATTGTGCATGAGTCACCACCAGCTATTGCTTCTTCTCCTTCTATCCCCACATCCTCTACAGCTCCTACTACATCTTCGCCTATAGAGGTTTCTTTTATCCAAAATAAGCCCCTTGCTTATTTTTGGCTAACTCCTTTCATTTCTTCCTTCCTTGTGCCTCAGTTAGAATTTTTTATTTTTCAGGCACTCAAAATTTTCTGAAAATAGCTTCATCAGATAGAGAATCTTCTCAGCTTTCCATAAAGGTAAAGTTTTCCCTCTAACTCCTTGTATTTTGCAAGTTATGGCTTGGTGGAGTTTTGGAGGGAAATTTTCCCAAGGAAGGTCCGGACCAATCAGAACGTGCCATGTTAGCGGCGAATGGCGGGTTGGTGGGGGGAAAATTAGAAAAAAAAAATAGGATTGGTGGGGCGCACAAAAGAATTTTTTGGGCCCGAAGTCTCACCATCCAATAGGAAGAGGCCATGTGTCCTCGGGCCTGGCGGAGTTTGGAGTGGCATGGAGAAGTTAGAAACATTTCCAAAGTTGGCGCAAAGCGGACATTTTGGCCTGAAGGCCTACTAGCAAATCAAAACATGCCATGTGTCCTAAGAGCATCGAAGGTGGAGGTGTGGATGGATTTTTACCTTTTCGTTAAAGTTTGGAAAAATAATGCAATAGAATCCCACCCCGATAGTCCACGCCAATCCGAATCGCCACTTGTCCATTTGGGGTGGCAAAAATCTTAAGGGGGGCAGCAATAGGAAATTTTTGGAGTTCAGGCTTGAGCCAATGAAAACATGCCACATGTCCAATTTGGGGTAGTGGTCGGCAGCGAATGGAAAATTTGGAAGCAAAGGCCCACTAACCAATAGAAGGATGACACGTGGCAGCGGAGCGTCAGGGTGGTGGAGAATTTTTGGAAAATTTTCCAAAGTCCAAAAATGTATAAAATGATCTTATGAAGCCCGCGAACCAATCAGAAAGTGCCACGTGGCATCGAAGTGGTGGGGGTGGAACTTTTTGGGGTATTTTCCCAAATGCAAAAAAGAGGGAAAATTTTGAGTTTTCAGCCCGCCAACCCGATTTTTGCCTTATTTTGCCCTAAATCTTCAGAGGGGCATAACTTTTGATCCAGAGCTTGGATTTTCACGTTCTCTATATCATTGGAAAGCCGTTGAAATTATATACATAATGAAATATCCATTTTTTTGTTTTGATGAAGTTTGGTGAAAAAAATGGAAAACACCTCCCCAGCATGGGGAAAAAGGCAGACCTGACGTTTCAACCACCATTTTTAATGAAGTATGGGCCTCTGTTTTACTTTGTAAAGAAATGTACTTAGAAGTATGGGCTTGTTTATGGAAACCCATCATTTTTAGGCCCATTAGATGAGTTTGTTTGGTGGTTGGATGTTTCCCCTTGCTTTCCCACATTTTCTCCTTCCTAGGCTCGAATTTTCATTGTTAAAAGCCAGATTTTGCTCTTTTTGTAAGGGTTGGACATGTTCTATGTTTTACAAACTCCCTCCTTCACCCTAGAAAGTGATTTTGTGGAATATCATACCTCTTTCAAGACTGTAACATGTTTTTTGCCTCTCTGTTGTTGTAATGCATGTATTTTTGAATGGAAATGACAGTGTGCAAGCTCTGTGAATGAGTTTCAATCCTCTTCTTATGTTGTTTGCTTCATTCTGATCTTTCATTACATTTTATCAATTTGTGCATGATAGTTGTTGCATTCCTTTAATCCGTGTCAATTTGCAGAAGCTAATGTTCACCACTCCTTTGGTGTATCACCTTATTAGTCTTAGTTTTATTTCTTTTGCATCCTTTATCTCTGTCTCCTTGGAATTTAGAGTAGGATCTAGTATTAAACCTCTACAATTTTGCAAGCATACATCTGATTAGAGGAGTTGAGGAACCAACCTCTAATTTGGAGATTATTTTCCCATTTTTGCAAGTCCCACACTTGGGGAAAAGACTCAATGTTGTGCAATCACACTGGATGTCCATTGTCAAACTAGAAAGCTGAGAAAACATCCAGGGGTTATGCTAATTTGCACTAACAGCTTCCTCCTTGATCATTGCACCTACTAGGGATTATGTTGATACTAGTCATATTATAACTCCTACATCATCATCTACCATAGCTCCTTTAGCATCTAACTCTACTATATCACCTCTTGATATCCCTATGATCACTCATAATGGAAAAATTCAACCACTTAATACATTATTTCCATCTCCTACCATCCCCTCACAGGATATTCTATCTCTCATGCATGTTGTAGGACAACTCCAATCTCAAGTTCATACTCTTAATTTAGAAAGTAAATCCTATTATGCCTCTATCGACAACAATTATTTACATGGAAATCTTGTTCCTAAAAATATTCATAATTCTTCCTTCCCTAAAGACTTTACCATGCCTACTTTCACATGTTTTGATGGTACTTGGTGATCCTCATGCTCATATCCTACACTACTTTGCACACTTATGACCGATTACTCTAATGATCAATTGTTACTTAAGGCCTTCCATTATAGTCTTATTGATGAGGCACTACAGTGGTACACCCATTTACCCTTTGGGTCCATTAGCACTTTCTATGACATGGAGGATGCTTTCCTCCATCGTTTCATTCTTAATAATGGCCCTAGAGTTACTTATGACCACATTCCTACTTTACATCAAGGCTCCTCTAAACCTATCTAGGACTATATCTTGCGGTTTAATGCCTGTATACACCAACTCATCTTCCAACCTAGTGACTTAGAAAAGCAATTCATCTTTTTCGTGGTCTCATTCCTCCACTTAAGAAAAGGTTACAATATGATACTTGTGATTCATTCATTCTCTTGTGCTATAAGGTTATTGATCTAGAAAAATATCTTCTGTCCTCATCTATCGCTCAACCCACACATGTTTCTCTAATAGTTCCATCCTCTAGTCTTTTGTTCACCCCTCCAATTGAGCATCCAAAGAAACCTCCAACCTTGTCTAAAGTACATTCCAAACAAGCTCAACCTGCTCCTTCACCACCAACCCATCCTTCTTTGGTTCCACCGCAGGTTAGTACTTCCACCACTCCACCTCCATCACGAGAGCCTTTATATTTCTCCCCTCACGCTTGACCACATGATGTGTTGCACATATTACTCAATGAGTGATTAATTCGGTTACCCTCTAACCAACATCATCCCCCACACCGCTTACAACGTCAGCAGTGACCAACACTATTGTAATTATCATCGCATCATTAGCCATTAGGACAATGATTTCCTTTCCCTATGTGAGAGGATACAACAACTAGTGGATTCTGACATCATCTCCTTTGCCTCTCGTGAACGGTCATTGTCTCCTTCACCCCATCAGCATAGGCATACCCCACTTGAGTCTTCTCCACCAGGTGCTCAGTTCATTCTGTCGTGCTCCACCATTACACACTTGTTCTCCACCTCATCCATCATTTCCACCATCACATTCATTGCATCTACTACATCCACACTATCCACCACTTCATGTTGTTGCATCCCATGGTTTTCTCGCTAGTCTCTACATATCCCGTGGTTACTACACATGACATTCCATTTGGTTCATACACTCACACTTGTGTCCATTCCACATGTTTCCACCGCCACCCATCATCTTGGTCTTTGGTAGGTGATTATTATCACCTTACCATCTGATGATGTACTTGTGTTCTTACATTTCTTACATGATTATTGAGGGATTAGTTTTAAGAACCTTTCATCACGCACTTCATTGTTTCATCTAGTGCACTCAATCATTACTTGATGACACACTCTTTCTTATGCGGATCATACTTGACTCGCTGGGGATCTTAATCACATGAGCATATCCATACATATGTTGGGGGCATCGTTAATCCCCCTCTTATTTTCATCACCCTATCCTACTACGACTATATTTTATTCTCACACAATCATTATGGTACATTCATTCCACTATCATACATTTTTTTATTTTCACATATATTCTACTATATCATTACATTACCTATGCGCTATGTATTTCATTCATTCAACATTTCATTAATCATATCACATTAGTCATATCATCATTATTCACCATACACATTTTTTCTACCACTACTAACATCATCATACGAATTTATATTCATCACATATAAACAATACACATGCTAGGACAATAACCATAGAATCATACAACATCCATTACATCGTAACAAAAAAATTCCAACTTCAATTTAACATATATAACCAAAATAGGTGTCCATACATATATCGCTAGTAAAATCATCATCACAAAACATGTTTCATAACTAGGGAAAGGCCCCACATCATATACAATAATCCCAATCAAACCTCATCATCACTATCACTCTCATGTACTATGAGAGCCCTAGAACAGATGCCTCTCCACCAACACGATGCTGCATTTTGTGACCTGAAATTTCTCCACCTACCTCCATAGCATAGTAATATTTGTAGCCTTCTTCGAATACTAGTACTGTAAGTCCACATACCGTGTGAACACGTCCTTGGCCAAGGGAGCACCGCCTACCACCTCTCAAGCATGATGAGTCTCCTCACATGACTTGTTCTTCTCACTTAGCAACACCGTACATGTTTCCACTGCTATAGCAATTAGCTCAAAAAGAAGGGCATGCTTGCTTGCAATGTCATCAACACGCTCTAACATCCCTCTACCTAGCACAACATTCGGCACATTATGTGTCAATGTACGGATCAATGTTTCTACTATCAATGAATGATACGAATCCTCTCTAAACATAACATTAAAACTACATGTTAGTTAAACACATACACAACATTTTATATAATCAATTGAACACTACATAAGCATACACAAATACTTACCCTCTTCCAAATCCATCACTACAGGGTCGGGGACACCTCCCTCTCCTTCTCCGTGGAAAATCCATAGCACCCGTGAATATTGGGTATAGTAAAATCCACCGATGCACTACCCACCATGCTCAATAATCCTCGGCGCACCTTACATCATCTCCATCCACAAATGCTATCGTTGGGTTTGTCTCATCTAGTCTTGGTGGTATCAACTACTTTGTTTTAGGCCCTAGTCTAGCACTAGCCATCCTAGAGGCTCGATAGCTCTCAACCATATATGGCTCTAAGGGCACATGTTATGCAATACCAAACTACCATGACACCCTCTCCACCTAAAAAATATTCGTCACACCTGGAAAGCAGTCCTCTAGCCACATACTCCTCTGAATGCATCGTAACTCTGTAGCATCCTTATGCCATCCTCCATAATCACGTAATGGTCTCCATATAACTGAATCAGGCCCCATCCTATCTACAAGTTCCCTGAAAGTGTCGGTATCCATCTTCATACTATGAATATCCACCCAATGTCAAGCATATATCTCAGTGAGCCCACTCTCCTCATGGCTCAGAACTAGTCTCAATACAAATATGTGCTCATATGCCCACACATGCAGTAGTGTGGTGGCTCCTATACCTCCACCATGCTCATCCTACGTAAATCAATACAAGTCTTTATATAAATGGGCCAACACACACCATGCCCACACGTATCTCATCCCATCCTCCTCTATCTACTGACATATGTCATGCATCTTATACAAGATGCCGACACCTCCTCCCTCCATGACTATACATGAAGTAATCACCACTATGACAACTTTCGCAAATGTGGAACCCTAGACTGCAGATATCACGTCCTAAACCGATATGATCCTTGGTAGGTACCTGATCCCCTAAAAATATTGCTTCATCGAGCACATCTTCTGCTCCATATCCACTACTTCCATCACTCGTACCCTCTCCCCAACAACTAAAAATCACAATATGTGATATACATCCTCTAGCGTGATTTTCATCTCCCTTTAGGAAAACAAATGTGCATATGTCTACACACCACCACTTGCTCAATGTAATCAACATAGGCATGTTATGAAGCACATCCCCATCCGGGCTATATGTTATAGGCCAAAGCATGGTCCACCACATCCCACTCATCATCCAATAACCTCAATCCAAGAAATATGCTCAAGTGATCGCCACCACGAACTCTACACAAATACCAAAAATAATAAATGTAGTGTTAGAACACATTGCACAACCAACCACACTTATTCAATATAGTTGAAACATGTTTTTACCATTATCCACTAAATCAACAAATTCTAGACTAGGGCACCTAATCTGCAGATTGGGGTGCCCTAGAGCAGAAAATGGTGCTTGGTTTTGGGTGCTCTAGTCCTAAGGGTCACTAGCGCCCTCACTTCTCTTTTCCAGGTCCTAAACACCGAGAAAATAAAAACCCCAAATTTTCAAAAAATCAACTAAACTACCTATTACACCCTACATTTTTGTAAAAATAATGCACTTACCAACTCCATTTTCATACGTGACGTTGTGGTCGCCACTCTCTCAAACCAATTAGGATGCAATGGTCTTGCTTGAGGCATCTTCACTCACTCTATACACACTCTCACACTCACACAAAAGACAAATAAAGTAATTAAATACTTTTTCACTTTACTATTTATAGTTACTTTTCAACACTACCTTTACTATGGTCCCTATTTCACACTTATTACCACAACTAATACACGTTACATTGTTTCACTCATATCTTGAGCATTTTTACTCCAATTTACACCCCATTTGTAGCATTCTTTTTAGAAATATTCCCACCACCATATTGTACATGTTTCATGCATATTATATCTCTTCACCATTTTCTTCCAATCAATACATACACATTTTCACCTCTTGCCATTACTTTCGGCTTAGAGTCCATTCTTTTCATCACTCCCCTTTTGCCAAAAGGGGGGGCATATTATTGGGGGCCTCTTACATCACCATGTGTTCAAACTTTACAAATCAGACACCTACTAATACATAGTGTGATATTTCACCATTGATTCCCCCTAATGACCTAATGGGGAAACAAACACTTAAAATTTCCTAAACATGACCACACAATAATTTCTATTGATTCCCCCTAATGACCTAACTTAGGGGAAACAAGCAATTAAAAATACTTTTACACAACATTTCATCAACTTTCCCCTAATGACCTAACCTAGGGAAACTTGGCCAAAATATCTCCATGAGTAGCCAATCAAAACAATCAATCAACCAATCAAAATCAATGTGTTCAAATCAAAAATCATATCATTCAAATCTACAAGTGGTCTCCCAGATGACCTAACTTGGGAGTTACATTCACCACTCTTTCCCATATGACATAACTTGGGAATTTATTCTATATTCTGTGCTTGCTTCTAGATGACATAACTTGAATCCATCATATATATTCTTGTTTGCCTCTGGATGACCAAACATGGAAGCCACCTCATTCATTCCATGTTTTCTTCCTAATGACCTAACTTAGAAGCTACCTCTCTTCATATAAGCTTTCACTTCCAGATAACCTAACTTGGAAGCCACCTCAGTCATTTTGTGTTTTCTTCCTAATGACCTAACTTGGAAGCTACCTCTTTTTTATATCGCGATCACTTCCGGGTAAGTGAATGAAGTTAGGGGGCCAAAAAGTGGACAAGAATCTGAAAAAAGCAAAACACGTATGTGTTTTGCTAAAACGAACTCACATTTTAATTTGTTTGGCTTGAGGAATCACCGAACCATAACGTGTACGCGTTTTGTAACGTGTATGTGTTTTGTAACTTTAAATTACTTTTATTATTTCTTATACTTTAAATTTATTTTAGTAAATATAAGAAATTAGGGTCACTCTGCACCTTATGGAAGTGGTCTCGTAGCTCCAACAATTATAATCTAGAAGATAGTTTTTCAAAATCTAATCTGGTCAGTACTTACTCATTTTCAGGATTTCAACAAATGACCTAAAACTTTCAGGGCATATATATTGTAGTCGGTCTTTGTTTTGGGAAAGCATATAGTCATTTTTAGGTTTTTTGACCTTCTAAAATGGATTTTGGCCCTACCACTGCTTGAATTGGTACTAATTTTTAAATTTGGTCCATAATTCACTTTAGTGACCATGAATTAACTCTATGATGTTTGTCTACTTCTTACTAAAAAGAGATCCTCACTTTGTAGATAGAGGATTGTTCCCTGAATGGGATTCCTGTCCTATGGCCAAAATGAGGTGATTGTAATGTGCCTCCTCCTTAAGGTGTGATAACACTACTAGGTGTTGAATGAGTTGTTACGAATAGTACCAAATGAATTACATCAACTGAACTCGATGATTCCTCATTCTTAGAAACATGGTGTTATATATATATATATATATATATATATATATATATATATATATATATATTATCCCCTCACCTTTCCTAGCTCTAAAAGCACCCTTTCATGGAATCAAATTCATGATTCTCATACATGCTTTTTCTTGTATGTCTCTTATGGAGACAAATGATGCCTTAATACTTCACAAATAATGGTCCTTGATACCTCAATGACATGATTAGCTCATTTTAGCTTGTTCTGAAGGGTGTTTAGTTAACTACAAAATGGCCAAAATGTAATTTTAGGCCTTCAAAGGAAGTAGTCTCTCATAAAAACTAAAAGATTTGATCGATCACCTTAAACAATATTCCTTATACACTAAAACACACTAAATGATCTTTTTAGGACTTTCCTTTGGGTGAGGGTTTATGATTTAGGGTTTAGGGTTTAGGGCTCGAGGTTTAGGGTTTAGGGCTAAGGGTTTAGGACTCAAGGTTTAGAGTTTAGGGTTTAAGGTTTAGTGTTTAAGGCTCATAGTTCATATTTTAGGGTTTAGAGTTTAGGGCTCAGGGCTTAGGGTTCATGGTTTAAGGTTTATGGTTTATGGTTTAGATTTTTGGGTTTATGGTTGAGGGTTGAGGGTTTAGGGTTTAGGGTTTAGGGCTTAAGGTTCAAGGTTAAGGGTTTAGGGGTCAATTTTGAGGGTTTAGGGTTTATGGCTTAAGGTTCGGGGTTTAGGGTTGAGGGTTTAGGGTTTAGGGTTGAGAGTTGAGGTTCGGGGTTTATTTTTAGGATTTAGGGTTAAGTGTTCAAGGTTTAGGGTTTTGGATTAGGGATTATCACTTAGGGCCTAAGCTTTAGGGATTATGGTTTAGGGTTTAGGGATCAAGGTTTAGGGTTTAGGGGTCAGGGTTTAGGTTTTAGGGTTTAGGGTTTAGGATTTAGGGCTTAGAGTTTAGGGTTTAGGGATTAGGATTTATGGTATAGGGTTTAGGGTTTAGGGCTCAGGGTCTAAGTTTTAGGGTTGAGGATTTAAGGTTTACGGTTTAGGGTTTAGGAGTTAGGGTTTAAGGTTTAGGGTTGAGGATTTAGGGTTTACGATTTAGGGTTTAGGAGTTAGGGTTTAATGTTTAAAGGTCAGGGTTTAGGGTTTAGGGAAAATGGTTCATGGTTTAGGGTTTAGGTATCAAGATTTAGGGTTTAGGGTTAAGAGTTAAGGGTTTAGGGTTTAGGGCTCAAGGTTTAAGGTTTAGGGTTGAGGATTTAGGGTTTAACTATTTAGGGTTTAGGAGTTAGGGTTTAAGGTTTAAAGGTCGGGGTTCGGGTTTATGGTAAAGGATTCTGGGGTTTAGGGTTTAAGGTTCGATGTTTAGGGTTTAGGTTTTAGGGTTAAGGGTTTAGGTCACAGAGTTCAGGGTTTAGGGTTTAGTTTTTAAGGCTTAGGGTTTAGGGTTTAGGGCTTAGGGATTAGGGTTTAGGGTTTAGTGCTAGGGTTTAGAGTTTAGGGTTTATGGGTCAGGGTTTAGGGTTTATGATTTATTTTTTAGGGTTTATGGTTTATGATTTATTTTTAGGGTTTATGGTTTAGGATTTAGGGACCTTTAGGATTTAACATTTAGGCCTTAAGGTTTAGGGTTTACAATTTAGGGCTCAGGGCTCATGGTTTAGGGTTTAGGGGTTAGGGTGCATGGTTTAAGGTTTATGACTCAGGGTTCGGGGTTTAGAGTTATGGGTTTAAGGTTTAGGGGTTAGTTACAGGTTTAAGGTTTAGGGGTTAGAGATCAGGGCTCTAGATTTAGGGTTTAGGGCTCAGGGTTTAAGGTTTAGGGTTTAGGGTTCAAATATTAGGGTGTAGGGTTCAAGGCTTAAGGTTTAAAATTTAGGGTTTAGGGATTAGGGTTTAGGGTTCATGGTTCATGGTTTATGGCTTAATGCTTAGGGTTCAGAGTTACTAGTTTAAGGTTTGGGGGTTAGAGCTCGGGGCTTTGGATTTAGTATTTAGGGTTTAGGGTTTATGATTTATTATTTTTGTTTTAGGGTTTAGGGTTTATAGTTTATGGTTTAGGTCTCATGGTTGAGGGTTAAGGGTTTAGGTCACAGAGGTTAGGGTTCATCGAATTTGTAGGCAGAATATTCAAAGAGAGTCATCAAAATTTGATGTTTTTCATCTGTTGATATTTTGAAGGAGGGAAATGTCATATTCCTGACTGTCCAATCCTTCCAAAGACCCCAGTAGTCCTTAATCCTTGGATGTACAGGGAGACACTATTACTTGGCTTCCATTTATAATGATAGAGATATTTGTAAATTCATGTTATGACCTCTAAATCTATATGAATTTCAAGTTTCTTGGAAATCACATCACACCCTTCACTAGGATTGATGACTACCCCTATCTTTTTGTTCAGGGTATTTTGAAAACATCCATGGGTTTATCATATAAGGAGTTATCAATGAATGGAAGGTCACTAAGTTGTAGGCTAGGTAACTCCCATTTAGAACTAAACAAGAAAGATTTACTAGGCGATTGATAACCCCTTAGTGTTCTTAGCCATTCCCCTATTTCTATGCTTATTTTGAACACTTTAGGAAGTTCTGTCAAATTTACTATCCATTCCAGTAGAACACTTGAACTTTATCTTTCTCCGAGGAGAGGATACTACAGGAAATTCAATTATGATCCTACACCTTTGCATTGATATATTGTCTATGTTTCTTTTGTTTCCATTAAGATTAAAATTTTTTTGTGATGGTTATTTTTTCCAGACTTCCAATGGGTCAACCTCGCTTGCATAATACCATACATGGAAATATGAGAAATGTGAATTTTGTTTCAGAATTTACATCCACAAGCGCAAGTATATGTGGGGAGAAACAATTTTGGAAGAGATGTGTAATATGTGCATTACAAGGTACAAGGTCGATGTCATATCCATTTAGTTACTCGTCCCACCTCTCATAAACAAGGTAGTTCTAAAAGAAGACTCAATGATGGTTCTAGGCATGAGACTAGGAAATATTAATGAAATATGGTTTGAGGTTTAGGGTTTAGTGTTTAGGGCTCATGGTTAAGGGTTTAAGGTTTAGGGTTTAGTGTTTATGATTAGGGTTTATGGATTGAGGTTAAGGATTTAGGTTTTAAGGTTTAGGGTTTAGGGTTTAGGGTTTTGGTTTTGGGTTAAGGATCTAGTGTTTAGGGATAAGGGTTTATGGTTTATGGTTCAAGTTTTAGGGTTTATGGTTCATGGTTCAGGGTTTAGGGTTTAAAATTTAATGTTTAGGGATTAATGTTTAGGGTTTAGGGTTTATGGTTTAGGGCTCTGGGGTTTAGGGTTTAGGGTTTAAGGCTTAGGATTTATGGCTTAGGGTATATGGTCTAGGGTTTAGGTTTTAGATTTTATGGCTTATGGATAAGGGTGTAGGGTTCAAGGCTTAGGGTTTAGGGTTTAGGATTCAATGTTTAAGGTTTAGGGTTTAGGGGTCAGGGTTTAGGGTTTAGGATTTAGTTTTTATGGTTCAGGGTTTAGGGTTTAGCATTTAGGGCTCATGGTTCATGGTTTAGGGTTTAGGGTTTAGGGCTTATGGCTTAGGGTTTAGGGCTTAAGGCTCATGGTTTAGGGCTCATAGGTAAGGGCTGAATGTTTAAGGTTTAGGGTTTAGGGTTTAGGTTTTAGGTCTAGGGATCATGGTTAAAGGTTTAGGGTTTAGGGTTTAGGGCTCAAGGTTTACAGTTTAGTGTTTAGGTTTATGGCCTATGGTTTAGGGTTTCGATTGTAGAAGTTAAATGCTAAAAGATTTAGGTTGAATGCTGAAATCTGAAAAATTACCTATGTACTGACTAGATTATACTTTTAAAAACTATCTCCTAAACCATGACTCATGGAGTTGTGAGACTAATTCCATAAGGTGCAGAGTGACCCTAATTTCTTATATTTACATAAATAAATTTAAAATAAAATATAAATAAAAACTTATACTTAAACATTTATTTATGTAAATACAAGCATGTTAAAAGAATACATAATGCTTATACTACACAGAACGCGTACGCGCGTTTCACATTTTCTCTTTTCCCAAGCCATGCCTCAAGGCTTGGGATCTGGTTTGGATCCCCAAGCCTGAGGCATGGACCTACACAAACATAGCAAACAATGAGTTTTTACAAGAAAATGTAAAAATGACACTTCCTCTATGATAAATCAAAATAAAACAATCGATCCATTTTTAAAAAATTATACCATGACGTAGAGCAGAGTCTCTTCTTTCTAAAAATATATTTTTCAAATTTTCTGACTAATATAAGGTTTCCATATTATTTATTTTCTAACTATGCATTTTTATAGCTTTTTTTGAAGTGTAAATATGTCTATCTTTCATGGTGTATCTTTTTTTGGGTGATCAAAATTTAAAAAAAATTATACTAGTCCAAACTAGGCATAATTCTCGTACATATTAAAAAAACAAAAATCTAATTTTTGATATTTTTGAGGTAGTTAGGGGGTATGGTCGAAGCTCCGTTATTTTTCAAAACCTAAAATTTCGTACTAGAAAAATCATAAATAAAATAATATTCACTAAAAATCTTTAAAAATGGAGCCCAAACTAGATGCTCCTAGCTATCTTTCTACTGAAGGGTTTTCAAAAATACTAAATGGTGCTCAAAAAATGGTGGGGGGCACGAAATTCACTCTATTATATTTTTGTTTAACAAAAAAGGAGAATCTCTTGGTATTTTAATTGTTTGACCCACTTAAACTTATCCGTTTTCAATACAATTTAGTAGCTTATAAACTAGACTCAAAATGCTATGATTCATATTTCTACAATATCTTTCAATTTTGAGTGTAACTATTTCAAAAAACTCGTACAAGTTGAAGTTTTTTTTAGAAAAATGCATCCACTTAAGACCCCCTTTTGGCCCCCCAACTTGTTGCACTTACCCTTCCAGATGACCTAACTTGGAAGCCTTTACATTACGGTGACAACCGTGGGGTGGGGGAAAGAGTTCCTTTCCCCTATCACTCCTATACTGGGTCAACCAAGCTTAATCAAAATCATTTGGATCCAAAAATCACAAAATTTTATCTGAGTTCATCTACAACAACTAGATCTTGAGGATGTAGTTAAAGATTAGATAATAACACACTTTTCTCCCTACACTCTTCCTCTTATGGTAGGATTCCTAAATCCTCTGATTATTCCATTTATATACAAGCGTTGTGTCAGGGGAACCGATCACTCCCTACCCACATATTCGTAATTAAACCGTATTCAGAATCATCATACATTCTAGTCGTCACTTTCATTTACCACACTTCATCATGACATCTACACGTTTTCATTACATTACATGGATCAACTCATTGATCCATGGTTTAACACGCTTTTATAGTTATATCGACACACTTCTACTACACATTTACACATTCTTCTACAAAGATGGGTTGTGTTGTGTCGATTGATTGATGTATGGAAAGGTAAAATTTGTATCATCATGAGTTGAATGTGTGTGATTGATTGATTTATTACTAATGGAGAGAATTTATATTTGTTGCCCCTAGGTTAGGTCATCGAGAGGATTCACTAGAATGTCACATGGTGTACGAGAAAATATTTGATAATGATGTATTAAAAGTGTAAATTGATTATAAAATGGTGTAAGGGGAATTATAGGTTTGCCCCAATTTTATATCCCCATTTCAGTGAAAGGGGAGAGATGATGAAAACAAACATTGAGCCAAAGGGAAGCATGTAATTGTAGTAAAAAAATCACACACTTACTATTACATTTATACCACTAGGTATGCTATTTTATATATGGATCTTGTGTAATAAAAGTATTCACTAGTGACCCATCCTTTAGTCTTGTTTTCAGTTGGTCAATCGTCATTGTTATTTTTCTAGTTCAGTTGTCACTTATCTACATAGTTTTAGGCATCTTTTAGGGATTCTTAGGTGTCATAATTGGTTCAATTATCATATCCAGCCCTATGTTGGGGCACCCCAAGGTGCCTCATTCTCGTGCTTTTAGGTGTCCATGTTTTCATAATTTTTGGTCCTAATTTATTTATTCGAGGTTGGTCTTTGTTGTTACCCCATGCATTCCCCTAGGTTGTAGTCGGCAGTTTCGGGTCACTAGTGTCAAAATTTGAACAAGATATCCCTATATAAACATATCATACTCACTACATTATGGACGAACATCTTACTATCAAGGGAAGCTATCTACTAAGGTAAGGGACTACATTTGGGCATCTTCTACATCTGCATCACACAAGTATAGGGGGAAAGGGTTGTATTCTTTCTATTCCATCCACCATTTACATATTTACATATAGTTAATGCCCCTACTTCTGCGTCATTGGCATTAGGGCATCCTAGGCACAAAATTACATAAACATGCACATAGAACTACATGGGGTCTTGAATGTAGTGCAATGCTTAGTCGTAAGTCCACTATTGTGGAAACTCAAGTTAGTTTGACCTCTATTCATATGCATTTTTATTTCTTAGGAATTAATGCTTTGAATAGGGTTTTGTAGGTGGATCTTCACATTACATTCACAATGACACATGCGACAGTATTGTGACAGAGATGAAGGTATTATAGAGACCCTATGACACTACTGCACCCAGTCCCGAAATTTTCTACAATCTACAATGCCAAGATCATAAACTAGGGTGCCCTAGGGCACTCCAATATCCTCTTAGGTGCCTCACCCAGCCGATACTTAGCTTCTACCCTCCCAAGGCCACCTTGTCATAACTTTCCCATTCTACACAACAATATGCTTCATTCCAACATACAATGAGGTAAGTAAAATTGAGGTTAGTACCATATCCCTCTTATTTCCATTATTTCAATACACTCAAATAATAAAATAAAATATTTAGATCTAGCATTTTAGTATAGCATTCTATTTCTATTTAGATTAACCCATAAAAATAAGAAAATCCATTTTTCTCCATTTTTTGTAAATCAAGAATGATGTAATAGTGATTGTATGTGTCACAAAATGGTGTGTATATCAATTTGAGACAGTGTGAAATATGAATATAGCATGTGTGAAGTGTGTATGATATGGTTGTAGGTAGAATTATAAATAGAATACCACAAACGAGACAAGAATCAGAGTAAGGATTCTCAAGATATGATGAAAACCATACGAGGTGTATTAGTTTGGAGCACAAACGTAAGAAATGACTATAGCACGGTAAGTGATTGAAAGTTAATATAAATAGTAAATAGAAAAAGTGAATAGGTATTTCATTTGGTAATTACGCAAGTGTGATTTTGAATTCTTGGTGTGTCAAGATGCCTCAAGTGAGATTACCATGATTGACTTGTTTTGAGATTGTGGTAGCAATTGTGGTATCACACATGACAACGAAGCTAGTAAGTGTAAATGTTTTCAAAAAATGTGTTGAAATTGGTCATTTTTGGTGATATTTTGGAAAAAAATGTTTTTGATTTTCTCAGCATTTTAGACATGGACAAGAGTGGTGAGGGTGTTAATGACCCTCAGGACATGAGTTCCCAAGCATGGGCACCGATGACCTACTCCTTGGTGCCCTGGGCCCTGTTCTTGGGTGTCGGCCCTAAAATGTTTGGGTTAAGCCCAGATTAGTGTAGATGTGCAAGTTGGTGTTTGTTGATGTTATAGGTAGTTGTAGTTGTGTTTGTACAATGTTCTAATACTATATTTATTATGATTTTATGTTTTGTAGAGGGAAATTCATTCAAGAGAGATTTGTGGTGGCTACCATTTGAATACATTACTAGGATTAGGGTTGTTAGATGATGAGTGGGATGTTCTAGATAGTGCCAAAGATGCAGACATAGTGTGGATGGGGATATGTCCCATAACATGCCTATGCTCACAACTTTGTGTGAGAGGTGGTGTGCAGATACTTGCACCTTTTAGTTACCTACAGGGAGATAATAGTTACTCGGAGGATGTGTATCGATACTCTGGATACCATTATTGGTGAGAGGGTTTAGGTGATGGTTGTGGATGATGCATAGAGACATATGAAGGCCACCAAGTGGTATTTAATAGGGTCACGAGTATATAGAGAGGTCTATAAAATCTTGGATGTTTTACTAAGGTTAGGGGTTCTATGGTGATTGCTTCATCGATTACAATTGAGGGAGGTGGTATAGGCATATTATATAAGATGCATGACATTTGTCATTGGATAGAGGATGATGGTATGAGATATATATGGGCACAATGTGTATTGGCCCATTTGTACAAGGATTTGTATAAATTAACTCAGGAGGAGCATGGGGGTGGTATTGGAACTACGACATTCCTATAGGTATTGTCCTATGAGCATATTGCTATATTGAGGTTGGTGGGTGGTCCGCAAGGGAGTGGGCAAGGTCGGACATATTTTCGGCATATGGGTAGGAATTGCAAAGCAAGATGGATACATATACCTATAAAGTGTTGATAGATTGTATGGGGCTATAGGTTGTGACATGGAGGCCATACCAAGACTACAGAGGATGGTCATAGGATATAGTAAAGCTAAGATGTATATGAAGGACTATGGTTAGAGAATAAGTTTCCGTAGTTTCGGTTTATTTCAGGTGGAGCACATATCACGACAATTTGGTATGGCCTAGGATGTGCCCCTGAGCCATATATATGGTTGAGGGCTATTAGGGACACCGAGGAGGGCTAAATCTAGACCAGGTCCCACAAGAGTGCATTTAGTACCTCCAATGCCATATAAGACTAATGTAATGATAGATTCGGTCGATATGGATGATGCGGGGAGTACGAGACCTACTTTTGTGCATGATGAGCGTCACATCTATGGGTGTTTTTATTTCTAGTGTTTACAAATGTGATAGGAACATCACCGAGAGGGAGGAGTAGAGGGGAAAGAACATGCCCCCAATAGTATAATGATGAAACTAGCAAAGCATGAGTATTTATGTGGTGATTGTATTTTTAGTTGGTTATTTTATTGTGTGATTTTCATTGTTTTATAATGTGTTGATCTATGGTTACAGGAGATGCATACTAGTCAATAATTATGGATATATCTATCCACACATTGATGTGGAATATGCCCATTGATCTACTCGTAGGTGGTGGTATGCTAGAGTATATGGATGCGATTACGGTTGAACACCCGTACTTTTTTGATCCAAAGTGGCGTTAGAGGCGAATACATGTATAGTGTTACTGAGTGAGTGAGACAAGGCACAAGAGGATACATGGTGAGCTAGAGACAATGTGAGTGGCGGTCCCCTAGCACCGGATGTATTTTCATGGTACATGGAGTTATAGGGTCATTTTGTAGAGCAATTGATAGAGAATACACTATTTCTTAGGTAGATAGAGAGATCTAGGGCTCGCGATCAACATCGTAGGTTGAAAGCAAAGTGAAGCTTTTAGTTATAGAACTCTCGCAGTGATAGATAGTGATAACAATGATGATATATGATCTATATGTATTGATGTACTGATGTATGAGGGATTTCCCCGGGATTATTATTTTTGTAACTATTATGGTGATCAATATTTATATATATGGACTATTTGCGTCATTTTTTTGTACTTGATATTTTATTGATGTACGATGTGATGAGTTGTGATTGTCAATATGTGATATTGTGATGATTGTTTTATATGATTGGAAATGCATAGTTGTTGATGATAGTATGTATGATTATAGATGATGTATGAAATGTGATTGTGATGTATAATAGACATATGATTTAATAATCATATTATAGGAATGATGAAGTAACAATGAGTGATTTGAAAGAGTATGTGGATTAGATGGTCATAAAAGTGTAGTGAAACACGTGTTAGTGAGATGAAGAGGGGGGAGGAGAAAAATGATGCCCCAATGTATAGATGAGAAGTTTCATTTATGTAAGACCCTCAACAGTCAATAATGAACCATAAATCAAGAGTACATCATCAAGAAATGATAGTGTATGTTAAATAGATATATCGATAAAATGTGTAGCATAAAAGTGAAGAGAGGTTCTTATTGTAATAGATCCCTCAATAGTCATGTACGAACCATAAGAACATGAGTGTGTCTTCCAGGACTAAGGTGATGGAAATCTGGTGTTGAGTGGTGGAATCATGTGGAATGAAATAAGCATGAGTGTGTCTTCGGGGACTAAGGTGATGGAAATCTGGTGTTGAGTGGTGTAAGCATGTGGAATGAAATAAGCATGAGTGTGAGGAATGGTGCCAATAATGGGAAATGAATCGGGGGAAGTGAATATGTTGAGGGCTATGGAAGCCAATGTGTAGCAAAGATGACGTAGTAGATGAGATGGTGTAGCAGTGATGGATGGATGAGATTGAGAGTGTGCATGAGTAAAAACTTTTGGTTGTAGATGAATAATGAATTTAACACTAGATGAATCAGACAAATAAACCAGAGTAACCAAAAATTGCACGGGAGTGGAGACATAAACCACTCGTGAGAGAGATAACCAAATGAAATGACATCCTTCTCTTTTAATTGTTGTTAGCGATCACGAAGGGCGCAACAATCATTATCACGATGACCATTGATACGATAAAATCTTATGTAAGGTATATCACATTGACGTTGTAAGCGATGAGGATAATGATGTTGAGTAAAAGGAAATCCAATGATATGCTTGTCAAGCAGGGCACAAAATACATCATGTGGTCTAATGTGATGATAACAATGTAAAGGCTCCCACGAAGGAGTTGGAGAAGTCTGAGGTGGAGCTTGATGCGTTGGAGGAGATAAAGTATGCTTATGCAATGGAGAAGATTGTTTTTGTTTGCAAGGTGGAGGAGATGGGGTCGTAGGAAGATGTTGAATAGATTAAAGAGGAGAAGAACTAGGTGATGCAATAGTAGGAGAACTAGGAGGAGGATCTAGAATATATGTAGCAATGAGATCCTGTTCTAAATCTTTAACCTTATAAAAGAAGAGTGAATGATTTGCATGTATCATATTGTAAGTGTTCCTTTAAAGTAGGAATCAAGCCATGACAGAAGATGAATTTATTTTCTAGGTCAATGGGTTAGAAGACTAACTAATGCATGCAAGCATTGAAGCATAAAATATAATCAATGATAGGTTATGTTTGACCTTAATGTAAGCCAGATAGATGATCATATGTGACCTTAGGGAAATTGTTGAGGATAAAGCATTATAGAAAGGCTTCTTCCATCTCACAATAGGTACTAATAGATCTGGAAGGTATATGAGTGTACCATTGGAAGTTTTAGCAAGAATTTATAGAAAACATATTTTACTAATAATCGATCATTAGAATTGAGCAGGGATTATTTTTATATCAAAAGTTCCCTAAAATTCCCTAAATTGTGTCGTTGAAGAAGATATTTTTGAGATATTTCCATCAACTATGAGAATGCGACAAATGGATATAGGGAGCTCCAATTATGTCCAAATAAAGTTCAATCAACGGGAAAATCAACTCGGTCAACAAGTCAATAATAGACCAATAAAGATGCGACACATGACAAATGGGTGTTGGAAAAATTGAAGAGGTTTTCACTACCGGTCTTCGACAATCGTAAAATGGTATAGCTTGGCGGAATAAGAGGCTCAACCTTTTTAACGAAAGGGAGCCTAGCTGCCATGAGCACTAATTTATTATCACCAACGTGGTAGGTCCTCAAGCCACCATGTGGATTTCCACCATGAAGCAAATTCGATCGATTTTCCTATCGAGGATCAACATCGAGCTACATTTTATGAGTCAAGCTATTAACGAGTCGAGCTCATCTATATTACATTATATTTTATGTCAACCTTTCCACATTACCTTGGTCGAAGCCACAAAGATCTTAGTTTATACATCCAACAATAACCGACCAGCTAAGTGCAATGTGGCCATGCCACATGTTAAGGTCAAAGTGGGTAGGCTTATCTAAGCCACATTTATATGCAAAGTGGTCGGGCTATATCCAAGCCCATATAAATCCGCCAACCCCATATATGCAAGATCCACGTAGGTGGATAAGCGGTGGCCCATGCGTGGTAGATTCCACGTGAGAAGGAGGAGGGGTGGTAAGCCTCAAGTGGTCCCATGACCACTACAAATGCATGGGAAAGGCTTTAATAAATCCTAAACTTGGTCTCCTCCACCTAATGTGGGATATTACCCACTTCTAAATGCATCCACCTCACGTGGAATTTGGTAAACCATTGATTTAAGGAGGATTATATGGGAATATAATCCCATCTAATGCTACGGTTAGGCTAATAATAGCCTTAAGATATTTTATGAAGCATTATTTTAAGGGCCCTATTTTAATATAAATAGGGGACCCCTCTTCATTGTAAACACGAAAGCTTATTATTTCTTAAGCTTAATTGTGGGATTTTGGAGAAATAGTATTAGGGTAATTTTAATATAGTTTTGTGAACTATATTAAAATCCTAAAATTACTATAGGCAAATATTATTTATTGGCCTATTATTTTTAGGCAATAGTAGATGAAATATTTTTGATTGGGAGTTTTAACGCTACCCAATAGGCCCACTGAGCCACACTACATTTCACTTGCGACATCTGGAGTATCGATCGGAGTGTCGAAGGACATAGGAAGCATTGGGAAGGCCAATCAAGTTCTAAAGGAGGTTGTGCATTAGGAAGGTGGAGAATGATTCAAATGATCATCGAAAGTTCTTCGAAGGACTGGCGTACTACTAGGCAAGTGGAAATTCCATTAGATTTTATTGTAAGAAATAACATTGTACTTACAAATTTTTACTAGTGGAATGGTTTGAAAGAACCCAGAGATGTAGGCCATTGCCAAACTCTGTAATCAATCGTGTGTAATTGTCATTACATTCTTGCATTAATTTTAAATTGATTACTTAAAAGGAGCAACTTGTCAAAAAATATTAAAATCCTATAGGGGTCCAAGATTAGGTAGATAAAAACTTGATCATTTTTAGATCAAGTTGGTATCAGAGCTGGTTTTGTAGAGTTGGTTTTACAAAAATGGATCTATACCTCTTCTTCCAGTTGTTGGTTATGCTTGCGTTATTGGGCACCATGGTTTGAGTGATGATGAATCAACACCAAGAACATGATTTCTAGATCGTGGAGTTATAAACCCACCTACTACTGTTTGAGAGCGTCAGCGCCAACAACAACACATTGCAAAGTTACAGAGAAGCATAGATGCTCCACTTGGGAAGGTGGTGAATCAAGTTAGCTTCGGAAGTGCTGCTTGGAGAGGACAACCTTCACCAGACTCAGTCATGTGTCATCATTGTGGCAAAGGGCACGACACCGAGCAATGTTGGAAATTGTATCCAGACAGGAGGCCTAAGTGGATGTAGAAGAAGGAAAGGCTATTGCAGGACCCAACACTAGCCAATCAATGGCACCATTGGCATGGAGAGCACCAGTGGAATGTCCAGACATTATATTGTGACATGTGAGTGCCTCGAGACAGTGGATTCTGGTAGTTGCACGAGGACAGTTAGTCACTCTTATTTTTGATTGGACTATCAAAGTAGGATACATTATTGTCAATTTGGTGCATCGACTAGGACTTCCCACTACACCACTTCCTCATACCAAGATAGTTGGTATAAAATATGGTACTCTACATGGAGTTTCTACCAACTATTACATTCTGAGCTTCATAGTTGGGAGACAAGTTTTTGACAATATCACTCTCGACATCATCCCTTTAGAGATGGAAAAAATGGTATTAGGAAAATTATACCTAACTTCTTGTCAAGGTTATATGACTGATGACATGAGTGGAGTGGAGATTCGCATTGGGCACAACTGGAGGATTGAGTTCATGATGGAACATGTTTTTCATATTGCACAAGGTGAAGACAGTGAGCCTTCAGACTCATATGTACCCATGGATCATGTAGAGTCGAGATCATATGTCCCTCGCGATCGCCGAGATCCCGACATGGAGGTCACGTACATTCCAGCGGACCATGAGGATGTGTATGTAAAGGAGAGAGAGATCAAGGATCCATGGGACACCTATTGAGGTATCCTAGATAGACACCAAGGATTCTACATTTGGTAAGAAATATAAGGTGAAAATAAAGTTGACTTTGTTCAACTATTGTATTGGTTTTTATCATTATTTATTGCTCCTATTGTAATAAAACCATCAAATTTTGTGTTAGGTAGAATGTATGAATAATACCCTTGTGTGGTCAATTTTTGTATACATCTAACTAATCATGACACACTAGTAAAAGACCCAATTCTTGGGCAATGTTTGTACTCTTTTATACTTGCATTAGTAAGACCCCTTAGAGGGCAATTATTTTGGTAAATGCTAATACCAGAGATGTAGTATGTTTTTGGTCCTTGTTGAGTTATTTATCCAGTAGGAAAGAGATAAATGAGGTCAATCCACAATGCGATGCAGTGGAGAAGAACAAGTACATAAGCCACCAGAAGGAGAAATTTTCTCTACAAATTTTATCATATGAATTTATTTTCCTAAAAATAGGTATTTAAGATTATTGTACAAAGACTCCAAAAATGGAGCATTTTTACAACTAAATTTGCATGATGTGTTAGGAATTTGTTTCCCCACACTTGTATTTAGAAGTTGTAAAAACCCTTTTAAGGGAACATATCTCCTAATCAAATGTTTGAGTGACCATTATAGTTGGATACTCATATCTATGCATTGGGAGATTGGTCACCCATTTGTGTAGATAGTAGAGTTCACAGTGTATCAAATCTGAACTTTTTTGTAGAGGCATTGTGACTGTGTAGCGTAATGGTAGTTGAATCACCGCTGGCATTGAATTCAGTTGTAACTTCATTCGTGAAGAAGCCATCATGGGCATCTAGCATAATGGCACCTGATATTGTTTGTCAACAAAAGGATCTCTCAAAATATTAGATCGAACGTCACTTGGTGTCAAGGCATTACAACCAAACATTCAAATGGTAGCTGATAATCGAATTAGCATCATGAATTGAGGCTTGAGGTATTGAAAGAGGATTATCATCATGCATTGGAGGAATTGAATTTTGAAAAGGACATGACATCAGTCGCAACTTCATTCTGTGTAGAGTCTCTTATGGTCCTGTAGCAGGATGGTACCTGACAAGTCATTACCCATCACCGACATCAGATCACTCTTAGCTCTAAGTAACATGGAGTTCCTTCAAAACCAGTTTGGATTCTGTGAGAATCAACTAGGAGCCAGGAACTATGTTATAGATTCAAATAAGATCCTTGTTGTCAGATATCTGGAAGCCTATCACCGTATATTAAGTAGTGGGCCCATAACCCACAAGTATAGGATAGGAACAAAGTTTTCAAAGTGAGAAGGTTGCAGAGAAAGATACAAAAGGGTCTACTATAAAATCACTTCTGAGGTGGTAGCAGAGTTTCTAGATTCAAGACAGAATGAAAAATGTTCCAATATAAGATTTTTGGGACAAAAAGCTTTTCCTATTGGGGAGGTGTGATTAGGGGATCATTTTTATATCAAAATTTCCCTAAACATCCCTAAATTGTGTCAGTGTAGAAGATATTTTCAAGATCTTTCCATCGACTATGAGAACGTGAAAAATGGACATTGGGAGATCTAGTTATGTCCAAAGTTCAGTTCAAGAAATGGAAAGTCAACTCTTGTCAACATGTCAATAATGGACCAATAACACTATGACACGTGGAAAAAGGGCATTGGCAAAATTCAAAGAGGTTTTCACCACCAGTCTTCGACAATCTTAAAATGGTATAGCTTGGTGGAACAAGAGGCTCAACTTTTGTTACGAAGGGGAGCTTGACCACCGTGAGGACTAATTTATTATCACCGACGTGGTGGGTCCTCAAGCCACCACATGACTTGCCACCACGAATCGAATTCAATTGATTTTCTTATCAAGGATAAATATCGAGCTACATTTAATGAGTTGAGCTATTAACCGAGTCAATCTCATTTATATTACATTATATTTTATGCCAACCTTTCCACATTACCTTGGCTGAAGCCACAAAGATCTCGGTTTATACATCCAACAACAACCGACCAACTAAGTGCAACATGGCCATGCCACATGTTAAGGTCAAAGTGGGCGGGATTATCTAAGCCACATTTATATGCAAAGTGATCAGGCTATATCCAAGCCCATATAAATCCTCCAACCCCATATATGCAAGATCCATCCATGTAGGTGGATAAGCGATGGCACATGCATGGTAGATGCCATATGAGAAGGAGGAGGGGTGGTAAGCCTCAAGTGGTCCAATGACCATTAAAAATGTGTGGGAAAGGCTTTAATAAATCCTAAACTTGGTCTCCATCCACCTAATGTGGGATATTTCCCACTTCTAAATGCATCCACCTCACGTGGAATTTGGTAAACCATTGATTTAAGGAGGATTATATAGGAATATAATCCCATCTAATGCTATGGTTAGGCTAATAATAGCCTTAAGATATTTTATGAAGCATTATTTTAAGGGCCCTATTTTAATATAAATAGGGATCCTCTTCATTATAAACACAAAAGCTTATTATTTCTTAAGCTTAATTGTGGGATTTGGGAGAAATAGTATTAGGGTAATTTTAATATAGTTTTGTGAACTATATTAAAATCCTAAAATTACTATAGGAAAATATTATTTATTGGCCTATTATTTTTAGGTAATAGTAGATGAAATATTTTTATTGGGAGTTTTAATGCTACCCAATAGGCCCATTGAGCCACAATACATTTCACTTGCAACGTCTGGAGTATCGACCAAAGTGTCGAAGGATGCAGGGAAGCGTTGGGAAGGCCGATCGAGTTCCGAAGGAGGTTGTGCATCGGAAGGTGGAGAACGATTTGACTGATCATTGGAAGTTCTTCGAAGGACTGACATACTACTAGGCAAGTGGAAATTCCATTAGATTTTATTGTAAGAAATAACATTGTACTTACAAATTTTTACTAGTGGAATGGTTCGAAAGAACCCGAGACGTAGGCCATTTCCAAACTCCATAATCAATTGTGTGTAATTATCATTACATTCTTGCATTAATTTTAAATTGATTACTTAAAAGGAGCAACTTGTCGAAAAATATTAAAATCCTATAGGGTCTGCGATCAAGTAGATAAAACTTGATCATTTTTGGATCAAGAATAAGGAGCCATAGCTAGAAGATAATGCTTGAGATGTAAATATGGGTTTTCAATACCATCAAAGCATGTAAATGTAGGCATAATGAAATCCTTAGAAAATGCCTAATTGTGATTCTTTTTTGGAATAGGTTTTTCATGCAAAAAGTGTTATCAATAGAATCATATTAGGCCTTGCTTTCTAATGTGAGAGATTGGACATGAGATTGTAATTTTCCAACAACATGCATGAGTGATAATGTGTCCTGTAGAGGAATGGTAGAAGATGGAAATATTGTATTGATTTTTTGAAATTTTCCATTATCAGTGATCATAGGAATGTCAAGAGGAGACATAGAAGATGTCAATACTAAGAGCACACTAGATATGGGTTCTCAAGAAGTAATAGGTTGTGAAGAACATAAAATGTCAATAGAAAGCTGTAGGAATAACATCGAAACCTCGGTAGGAGATGATGTAATAGATGAAGATGATTTATGTATGTTACTAGAGACAATCTCATAAGAAGATGAAAGCAGAGTAGGGGATTCACATTTAGAAGTATGTAAAGAAGTAGAATCATGATTATCAGGTGTCTCATCAAAATCAAACAAAGATTCAGATGTAAGGATTTCATTAAGTGTATCATCAACATAGAATGAAGGAGGAGGAGAAATAGTATGTGATGTGTCATGAGAAGCATTTTTAGAAATGGGCGGAGTATGAGATGTAACTATAGAATCATGTGAACTAATATGAGAATAAGAATCATGTACATGTTTAGTGTCATCGTGTTTGTTAGCTAAAGCATTATCATCGATACTAAGCATAAAATTAAGAATGGAATCATCTAAGTTCTCATTAGAAATAATAGTAGGTGGAGTAGGGTTGAATGAATAAAAAGGTGTACAATGAGTAAAGCTTGTTAGATCATTAGTAATGTTAATGGTTGAATTATCAAATCTCGTAGGCACATTGTATTTACCACCTAATAGTTGTCTTTGAGTATCATTTGGAAGAACAATGTTGCGATATACAGTGCTAAGTTCAGTTATGGTTGCCTCATCGTAGATAGGATTAATGATCACATGAGGCATGATGAGACTAGGAGGAGAAGAGGTATCCTTAGCTAATAGGGTTTTAGTGGATCCTAGAGAAAAAAATTAAGATACGGTTTCACCAAAATGATTTAATAAAATATAAATATTTTATTTAAATGTAAATATAAATATTTACTATAAATGTTATACAATGAAATATAAATACTAAACAATTTACTTAATATTAAATATGAAAGGAAATGAGAGGGTTGAGGTACTTATCTTAAATTTTTCTTATCACGCAAAAATTATGGACCGAATAGTATGACGAAAAAAAGTACAAAATATCTCAACAAACACGAGAAAATGTTACGAGAGGTGGAGATGGATCGATTAGGGTGCCTGGGGAAGGACAGGGGCACCCGCAGGCATCCACGCATCGACTATAGGTGTAGGAGTCTCAGTGAAAATCAAGAGATCTAGTTCCTATAACATCATTATGGCTTCACACTTCTTCTCCTTTAGTCACTATAAGGTTGCATAATAATCGTTAGAGTCACTATAAACCTCAAAAGAAATAATGACCTCTAAAACCCTCAAATAGACATCAAAACCTAAAACATAAATATGTAAAATGAGGGGTTATGTTGTCATGTGGATCATGCACCCGTTGAATCTCTGAGTGATCCCATGCAATGTTGGAACATCCCCAAGGTGTGGGACCTTGTTACCTTGGGATGAACCTCTAGATAAGGCCAACTTCCTTTGAAACTTGGAGCACTTGATTTAAGATCAATATGCAAGGCTAAAACATTTGAAAATAATTCTAATCTACTCAACTGATGAGCTTAAATTTAGAGATAAAAAAATGAATAAGGTGATGCACCAAGTATATTGAACAAATAGACCCACTTAAATGCACAATCAACTACCCAAAACAATATATGATATGCACATGTCTTTCAATCCTCTTCTATCCATGCCTATAAACAATAATGCAACCTTGTAATAGAAAGGAAACAAATTTTCCACTACTGATATAAAAGTAGATATATTACATTCACATGAATTGAAAGAAGATAGCTGGGATAAATTTAGATTAACCAATCACATCAAGGAATTAAAAATTCACAAGCTATAAATTGATCAATGATTAACACAATAAACCAGATTTTTTCACGGAAAAGTATTGTTCTAAATATAATTGAAAGGCTCAAAGTATATGAAGCACTCTTCCAAGCTTGAAGAGTAACTTCTCCAAATGATCTATAACCATAAACTTAATGCAACTCAACTATTTATAAGTTCCAAAGGTTGAGCCATTACAAATGAACCTTAACTAACAAATTACTAAAAATAGAGTATAATAAGTTCAAGGGAACATGATCCCATAAAAATAGCAAATTTGTTGCTAGGTTTGACTAAGTCAACCCTACAACTTTGACTGATTTAGAGCTTGGAATCATCCCAATCATGGCCACCCGACTCAGCTTAAACATGCATCATCTTTCTCTTGTTCAATTTTTCCTTGATATTCCTCTTTTCGACATAGCCGTTGTTGTTGGTAATCAACGAAATGTTTGATGATTCCTTGTACCTCTTCTTCCTCTAGTCCACAAGCATAATGATTCACCACATCTGTTGTATCAATCTCCCTTGCAATTTTAGTTGGTAACCTTTTCAACTTATTCACCACTTTCTTCAGCTAATTTATAAAATTCTGGCATGAGACCAACCTGTCAATTGAATTGTTATTGAAAGTTTTAATTATTTCATCATCTTCCATTACCAAATATTTTAAATTTTATTTAATTTGGTCCACTGGAAGAGAATTAATATTCTCATTGAAAAACTTGCAGTTGATATTATCAAACTCCTCTCGAAATATCATTTAGACCGTCCATTATTTCCACGTGTTTGTCATCCAATTTCTTAATCAAATCCTACAACACTTAGGATCTAAATTCCATGGCCTTTTGAAACTTAAACAATTTAGAAATATCATCAATTACTCCTTATTGAAGGAGTAAATTTGGCTCCACATCTCTAATCTCACTCCATGTAGTTAAATTGATAATCAAATGGTTATTATCCTCAGAGAGAATTTCATCTATCATGTGAATAGAAGTCCTCTCAGTTTGTAAATCATTATATAATTCAACAGTTGTTTTAACCAAAGGATTAGCTTCTGAAGCATTCATTCTATCCATCCATCCATTGATCTTCCCTTCTGACCTATCTTCTCAATTTCATGATATGAAATATCATCTAAACCAAAATAAACCATTAGATCAGTTATAGTTGAAGGATCAATAGTTGGAGTGGGTTGTGTTACTTTCCTTAATAGAGCAGTGAGTTGTTCAACCTTCGACTTCAATTCATCTTTGGAAGATTTATCTTTATCATATTTCTCCAAAAAATTTCCAAGGGCCACCTGAACATCCTATTTGGTGCCTTCATGTGTTTCCTTCCCTAGTGAAAACCTAGAGATCTGATAATTTGTTGTTGTTATAGTTTCTTTAGTTTTCCCTCAACGGGGTTGCTACCTTCATGATCCTTTCTCCTAATTAGTTTACTAATAAAATAGAGACAATATTTGACCATTTTCCCGTCTCTTTGAAGTAGTTCCAACACACTCAGATCTATCATGTCTATAAGAGGCACCTTCTTCTTCTACTTTGGGGTTTGGCGATATAGCCATTCAGGTATAGTGGACGCAGATGAAAGTGGCATGGTTGATTCAACACCTGGAGCACTAGATAAAACAATAACACTTTGGTAATATTAGTTGGAAATGAAACGTAGGTGGTAATGATAGAAGGGGTGGAAGTGAGAATAAATTTGGGAGTGGATGCGATAAGGCTGGAAGTTGAAATGGAAGGAAATAAAAGTTCTTTGAGGTAGTGGAGTGGAAACTGGAGAAGCAATAATTTCCCTACTAAGAGGACAAGAAGGGATGACAATACTTGGACCATGGATGGAGATGGAGAAGTGAGAGGAGTGAAGGAGAAGAGGATAATGATTGGGAAAGTGGAGTTGAAGATAATGGCAATGGTAATGAAGAAGGGGGTGGAAATTATTGTGACACAACCAAAGAATCACTAACTTCGATAACTTCTGTTACTTGTACTATGGAGGACACAACCTTGGCAATGGAAAATTTTGGAAGAGAGGAACTCCCAACAACAAATGAGATCTTCCTTGGAACTATATTGGCCTTTTGAGTAGACCTTTTACCGTTTGTGGGTGTAGGGAGACTCAGTGTTTGTTGGGCTTCTACTCTTATTGATTGATCTATCCCTTTGGGTGAAATTCTCAAGGTAGCCAAACAATCATATGTCCTTTGAAGAATGGGCCCCACCCTTTCCTTAGTAGTTCAAAGATCTTCCTTAGACGAATCTATCCATATCAAAGGTTGATCAAAAGCATTATTGTTCCTGTACAGTGGATCCAATAACTCATCATCATCCTCCATCCCTTTTGGAATATCCACAATACTGAGTTGTATAACCTCATTCAAAGTCAACCTTTCATATTCTTGTTACCTCTAAACCTCCAAAAATAAAACCTTCAAAAGTCTAAAAGGAAACTTCCGAAACCTTGAAATCTTTAAACCTCACGAAATTCTCAAAAGCGAGGGTTCCAAAACCAAGGAATCTTTAAACCTATGAAAGTTAGAAAAATAGAGTTCCGAAAAGGTAATCTGAAACTCAAAATCACCGAAGGGCAAAAATGAAAATTGAATTCTTGTGAAAATATGAAAAAGAAATTGGTGTGTAATTTTGGACTAGATGCCTTGAAAATGATGCCTTGAAAGTACAAAATGGTGTGGTAAAATCAGAGTGTCAGAGAAAAATTGAGGTAAAAATTCAAGTTTATATAGAAAAAATCAAAATTAATTCTTGGAAGCCGACACGTGGGGGGTAGTTAAAAATTAAATGCTCCTAGAAGCTCTAAAATCGTAAAACGAAACTCTGAAATGGAATGCAAGTTTTTCAATATGAAACCTCAAGTCTAAAACCCTAAAAAGATGAAGTACCAAAATTTCAGAACTTGAGTTTTGGAGTTCGAAAGTCGAGGGATGAAATAATCAAAAGGTGACTTGAAACTCTGGAACTGAAAGTCTGAAGTTTCAAATTTCAGAAATTCAGAGTTTTAGACTTTGGACAATGGAAAGGATTTTTCCAAAAGGAATGTGAAACTCCAAAACCCAAAAGTTTGAAGTTATGAAATTTTGGAACTTTGGAGTTTCGGAATTTGGAAATCTGATTTGAAAAAGTGAAAAAATGCCAAAGATGACTCCGAAACCCAAAATTCTGAATTTCTAAAGTTCAAAACTTTTGGACTTTCGGAGTTCAAAACTCTGAATTCAAAAATTTTGTTTCGTAGTGGCTTGTTCAAAAACCCCAAAAAGAAAACCCCTAAAATCCAAGTCTGAATTTCAAACTTCAGAGTTTCGGAAAACTTCAAAATTTTAAAAGTCTTTTAGGTGAAAGACTTTAGAAAACATTTCGTTAATTTTTTAAAACATCCTCCTCTCAAAGTAAAATTTAAAAGTTAATTTTTTGGCGACCTCCAGGAATGCTTTCCTTAAGCTTTAGGCCAGTAGCCTTATACAAACCATTGGGAAAAATATTCCTAAAAGAAGAATACATTCGAGTACACACTAAAAAAGAAAACAGAAAAGCAAACATCACAATGTGCGAAGCACTTGGAGGAAAAGACAAAACAAACATTGTACAAAAGCAAAACCATTGTCAAAAGAAAGATTTGAGATGAATCCCATTCACATGGATGGGAAATTATTCTCCATTGAGTCTTGATAAGAAAAATGAGTTTTCTTCCTTGCAACTTGTGATAATATATGGCCCACTCCAAAGGGAATCAAATTTAGCATGCATACTCGGCTTGGCTCTGTCAACATCCCATTTAAGCACCAAATCTCCTTCATGGAATTCTCTGTTAGACACCCTTTTTTTGAAGGATATTTTAACCTGAGACTGATGTCATTCTAGAGTCTTTATTGCACTTTATTTCATGTTTCTTCTAGATCCATCAATTCGAAATACATGAATTTCATTGAATCACTTTACATAAGTTCCAGTTGATATGCTAATTCCAAGGAAGGCAGTTCTAGTGTAGAGGATCTCATCGTGTTAACCAACTGCTACACCAACACACTCCCACACGATGGAGTCAAATGCAACCACATGAGCACTAGGTGCCCACCATGTATTCACCAAATTAGGCCCAACAACATTAGGAGGAAACAACATTGGGAATTCTCGGGAGGTCACCAATCCTAGTACTACTCCAGCTCGAGTGCACTTAATTATTAATTGTATCGAAGTTGCACAAATTTTCGTCACACCGTGAAGCTCAAACTAGTAGCAGAGAGGTATCTCATCGTGTTAACCAGTGCTACGCCAACACACCCCCACATGATGGAGCCAGATGCAACCACGTGAGCCTTGAGCTCACCATGTATTCACCAAATTATGCCCAACGACATTAGGAGGCAATGACACTGGGACTTCCCAAGAGGTCACCCATCCCAGTACTACTCCAGTCGAGCACGCTTAACTACCTGGTATCAGATTTGCACAACTTGTCGTCACACCAAAATCGTGAAATGGTAATGGAGAGGATCTCATCATGTTAACCAGCTGCTACACCAACACACCCCCACACGATGGAGCTAGATGCAACCATGTGAGCACTGGGCCCACCATGTATTCACCAAATTAGGCCCAACAACATTAGGAGGCAACGACCGGGACTTCCCAGGAGGTCACCCATCCCAATACTACTCTAGGTTGAGCGCACATAACTTCCTGCCTTTGATACCATGTATGATTTTCTATCACACCAAAAGCTTGAACTGGTGGTGGAGAGGATCTCATCTTGTTAACTAGCTACTATGCCAACATGTACGATTTTCCATCACACCAAAATTATGAACTGGTAATGGAGAGGATCTCATCGTGTTAACTAGCTGCTACACCAACACACCCCCACACGATGGAGCCAAATGCAACCACATGAGCCTTGATCTCACCATGTATTCACCAAATTAGGCCCAACAACATTAGGAGGAAATGATGCTAGGACTTCCTGGGAGGTCACCCATCTCAGTACTACTCCAGGTCGAGCACACTTAACTGCCTGGTATCAAAGTTACACAACATGTCGTCACACTAGAAGCTTGAACTAGTAATGGAGAGGGATCTCATCATGTTAACCAGCTACTACGCCAAAAAAATCATAAAGAAAAAAATCTCTATCCAACATGGGGTTCGCCAACATGGGAGCTTGAGAAATGGTCATTTTAATGGCTTCAAAACTTTCTTTCCCTTCCTTTGTCCATGAGAAAGGCATGTTTTTCTTCAGCATGGTTGTTAGTGGTTTTACCAATGCTTTGTAAATTGAGGATGAATCTTTGCACGAGATTTATGGTTCCTAGAAAACTCTAGAGACCCTTCTTGTGACTTGGGAGAGATAAAGACACAATCGAATGAATCCTAGCTAGAACAATTGACAACCCTTCCACCGAAACATCATGCCCCAACAACTTCCCCTCATGTAATATAAAAATACATTTCTAGGATTGACTGAAACCCCAAACTCCCTACACCTTTGGAAAACCTTACTTAGATGTGTGATGTGGTCTTCTACATGCTTACAATATATAATTATATCATCAAGGTAAACCAAGATGACATCATTGATTAGCATCTAAAATGCCATATCTATGGCTCTTTGGAAAGTAGCACCAGCATTGGATAATCTGAATGGAATTTTATTATAGGCATATGTACCCCACTTAGTAGTGAATGTTGTCTTGAACTGATCAGATTCTTTAACTAAGATCTGATTATATCCAGAATATCCTTGGCAATGAAAAACTTTGCACTCCTATCTTGTTTGGAGAATTTGCTCCATCAACGAAAGAGGATAATGATATTTCAACAAGGGATGGTTTAGATCTCTGAAATCCATGCATAGCCAAATTTCTTCATTCTTCTTCTGTACAACAACCAGATTGGCCACCCAAGATGAATACTTGATAGGAAATATTATAGAGGCCTCGATGAGTTTGGTGAGCTCCTTTCTCATTAGTGTCTCAATTTTGGGATTAACTGACCTTTGGTTTTAGCAAACTAGCTTGGAATTAGGATCTAGTTCGATGGTATGTTGTGCTAGACCTAGATTGAAGCCACGCAAATATTTATAACTCCATAAAAAACATCATTATATTCTTGACAAAGTTTGACAAAAGAATTGTTCTCTTCTGGGGTACACACTTTTCCAATCTTCAAAAACTTTTCATTTGCTACCTCAACTTCCTCAGAATTTTCTTCTTTGACCACCATGTTAGAGCTTTGTCTTTTGGTTTGATCATCTGAATTGAAAATGAATTCCAAAGTAACTAAACCTTTTGGTAGTTTATTTCCTTTCAATTGTATAATTTGATCACCATATGATTCATGTAACTTATCTTGATTTTTGGAGCAAACTCGCTTTATTTTTGTAGAAAAGGACAATTTGTTTGTCACTATCAAACACTTGCCCTACTATATGATTATCGGAACCACCGGTCAAACCACCATTTTGACATATTGTGCCCTTTTTCATGATATCAACAGTATGTCGATTACGACCAATTTTGGTAAGCTTATCAACATTCTAATTTTGATTTCTAGAACCACCGGATCCCAAAAGCTTTGAAATATTCAATCAAATTTGAGAACTGGTTCTTGTATGATCTTAAAAGATAATTTTTGGATGCACTGGGTGTCTTCACTTGATGAACAACTAAATCACTTGTCTCCAAAAGAGACAGAATTTTATTCCTTTCTTTTGAGCTATCTCGAATCCCTTATATAATGGCCTCGTATTCAAGCAACATTGTTAGTGTAACTGAATTACAACCGAAAAGATGAGAATTACTTGTCTCCTTATGGAGAAATTAAGATGACACCAACACCAGATCCATTCTTACTCCTTGAGCCATCAAAGAATAATTTCCATATTCCTTCAGAATTATTTTGTGTTTTGACAAGTTGTGGTATGATTGTACCTTCTTCATGAATGCAATATGTACCCAATCCCGTCTCTTCCAACATCAAAAAAACAACTTCTTCCTCTGCTAACACATCAATATAGGGATCGCATGGCCGATGATATCCACTCACATCATCCAACACAGTATCGTGGACTTCTTCAACAAGAGTGGTCGATTCATGATCAACATCTTCTTCTTCTAGATCACTAATGGTATAATTCCCATTTATAGGACTAGCAATGTAGGTTTCTACATGATTATGAAAGATTGGTTCTGCCCTTATAGTCACTTTGGTTCTGTATCGAGTCCTAAGAATCATATGTGACCAATCGGCCAATAGATAACCACCCATCTTGGCATTAAAATCTCATGATAGGAAGATGGCAAAGAGAGGAGGGAGATCAATGATTGATATGTCTTGGGTGAACGAAAAACTTGGGCATGCATGGATTGTAAGTTGAATTCCTTTGATGATGCCAATAGTCTTAACGATTGTGTCATCCACTTAACAACTCCTTTTCCAATCGTCATATATTGTATCCCTAACATATCTACAATTTGTTTGGGCATAACCTTATCGACACCAAAATCGATCATGCAGTTATGTACCAAATGATCGCCAATGATCAAAGAAATATAGAATGGTGGTGGTTTGTTCACCTTAGGAATATTTTTCCCTTCCGATTGACATAAACTTATTGTAATTGCTGCTCCATGACCCGAAAATCCATCAATTATACCAAAACTTTTCAAAGCGTCTTGTAAAAAGTTTCTCTAAGAAGGAATCGTGAGTGCATCCCACATAGTAACACTTAGGTTGGTCTTCTTCATTTGTTCCAAAATACTGAAGGTAATTTCTCCTACTTTGCTAATTTTTCTTTGAGCATCATATTTTAGAAAGTGTTTGTTGGGTACCATGATGCTTGATGATCCATCTCTTTTCACAACTTGGCTGGTATGTGTCTCGAAAATTTATTTCCCATAGCTTTATCAACAACCGCATGTAACTAAGGTTGTGAAGTGGATGCTTGATCATCTTTGGAAGGTTGAGATTCCATTTCTCTCTTTTTGGAACAAGTATTTTCTTCTATTGATGAGGAATCTGTATTCACCCCATAAAAATCTTTTGCTTGCCAATTTAGCAAAGTGGTTTCTTCGAGCATCCGTGGTTGATATGTTATTTCCTATGTAGATAAAAAAATTCAGCTCAAGGGGTAGATACACTTTGAACCATAAGGTCTTGGCTAAGAACTCCACTGAGGAAAAGATTTTGATTGTGAGGTTGAAAAAGGTATAACACCATTCATAATCTTGAACTAGATTATTCGGGCATCTGATAGCCTTAGAAGAACTACCAAAGAAGAGGATTCCTAAAATTTAGAGGTCGACATTCGCAGCTTGACCCGTAGCTTAGTTTTGAGGACAATTATTCCCTTGAAAAGGAGGATGGTTAACGAATCTTGCTGATTTTGTGGCTAGTATGGAAGATTATATTGAATTTGTTGCCTTTTACGTGCAACGAGCTGATTCCCAAAAGTTCGCAACAATGACTTGACTTCAAATAGATTATTTTAAGGGGAGGGGGTAGACTAAACTGGTTTCTTGGAAGTTGTTTGGATAAGAGAAATGGTAGGTTGAGTGTTTGTAAGATTTGGAGACAAAAACATTGTCGATTGTGGATCTATCTTTCCAACTTTGAATCAAGGAATTCTCTGCTCTTATGACAACTTTGCGAGGCATCATGTAGTGTAGTCCCTGCCATGGATTGGATCATAACTGCTACATCACTATTCAAGGCTCACAAATAGTAAAATAATGCATTATTTAGAGAAGGCTTTATGAGTATCAAAATCCTATTCCAATTCCTTTGGAATCAAAAGATGAAATCACTCATGTATTCTTGGGAGCTCTCTTCATGGTAGTGAGTTGTTCCAAGAGTGACAGTTATCACTCTTGTCTTCAAACTATTTATAGATATTTTCTCCCAACACATCCCAAGTGGTTATAGTACCATCTTCTAACCCACGAAACCACTGAAGTGATTTTCCCTTAAAGGAAGTGGCAAGGAGTCTAACTGCAATATTGTCTTCTGTAATATTATGTACTATGTAAATGCTTTGGCTACATCGAGAATATTCTTCACCGAGTAATATGAATTTCCCTATATAAAAGGGATAACTTTTGAGTTCCGCACTAGGTATAGGATCATGTTGAGCCAACTGAAGGGGACTGCTTCCAGTGAAATGAGGAAAAACTTGGTTCCTTGCAGGGGTTTTCATACCAATGAGAGGTTGATTGTTCCTAGGTGGAGGAAACATCCTGGAAGGAGGTGATGAATGACCCCTATGAGGTGATGCTGCAATTGGTGATGTTGAAATGCCTATTCTCCTTCTCCTTGGAGGAGAAAAGGATAACTCGATATGTTGATAACTTCCTTGTCTTCTTGCAAAATCTCTTGTCTGAATTCTTTGCATAAGTTATTGTGACCGAGATTTGATATCCATAGATATAGAGTCACCAAGTACTTTGATTTTTGCAAATCGAGAAGTGAAGTACCAACTCTTGGTCCCACCGGGTGTGCCAAAATATGTCATCACGGGATCATGCACCCATTGAATCTCTGAGTGATCTTGTGCAACATTGGAACATCCCCAAGGTGTGGGACCTTTTTGCCTTGGGATGAACCTCTGGATAAGGCCAACTTCCTTTGAAACTTGGAGCACTTGATTTAAGATCAATATGTAAGGCTAAAACATTTGAAAATAATTCTAATCTACTCAACTGATGAGCTTAAATTCAGAGATAACAAAAAGGAATAAGGTGATGCACCAAGTATTTTGAACAAATAGACCCACTTAAATGCACAATCAACTACCCACAACAATATACGGTATGCACATGTCTTTCAATCCTCTTCTATCCATGCCTATAAATAATAATGCAACCTTGTAATAGAAAGGAAACAAATTTTCCACAACTGATATAAAAGTAGCTATATCACTTTTCACATGAATTGAAACAAGATAACTGGGATAAAGGTAGATTAACCAATCACATCAAGGAATTAAAAATTCACAAGCTATAAATTGATCAATGATTAACACAATAAACCATATTTTTCAGGGAAAAGTATTGTTCTAAATATAGTTGAAAGCCTCAAAGTATATGAAGCACTCTTCCAAGCTTAAAGAGTAACTTCTCCAAATGATTTATATCCCTAAACTTAATACAACTCAACTATTTATAAGTTCCAAAGGTTGAGCCATTACAGCTAAACCTCAACTAACAAATTACTAAAAATAAAGTATAATCGATTCAACAAAACATGCTCCCATAAGAATAGCAAAGTTGTTTCTAGGTTTAACTAAATGAACCACAAAACTTTGACTAATTCGAGCTTGGAACCGTCCCTTTCATGGCCGCGCACGGCTAGCTTGGACCTGCATCATCTTTCTCTTGTTCATTTTTTCCCTGATCTTCCTCTTCCCACATAGCCATCTGTTGTTGGTAGTCAACGAAATGTTTGATGATTCCTTGTACCTCTCCTTCCTCTAGTCCACAAGCATAATGATTCACCACATATGTTGTATCAATCTCCCTTGTAATTTTAGTTGGTAACCTTTTCAACTTATTCACCACTTTCTTTAGCTGATTTATAAAATTATGGCATGAGACCAACCTGTTAATTGAATTGCTATTGAAAGTTTTAGTTATTTCATCATCTTCCGTTACCAAATATTTGAAATTTTATTTAATTTGGTCAACTGGAAGAGCATCAATATTTTCATTGAAAAACTTGTAGTTGATATTATCAAACTCCTCCGAAATATCATTTATACTATCCATTATTTTCACGCATTTGTCATCCGATTTATTAATCAAATCCTGCAATACTTAGGATCTAAATTCCATGGCCTTCTGAAACTCAAAAAATTTATAAATACCATCAATTACTCCTTCTTGAAGGAGTAAATTTGGGTCCACATATCTAATCTCACTCCATGTAGTTAAATTCATATTCAAATTGTTATTATCCTCAGAGAGAATTTCATCTATCCTGCGAATAGAATTCCTCTCAGTTTGTAAATCATTATATAATTTGAAAGTTGTTTTAACCAAAGGATTAGATTCTGAAGCATTGTTCTATCCATCCATTCACTGATCTTCCTTCTAACCTATCTAATGCAAGAGCATCTTCATAAGGCTATTTGGATAGAAACAAATAAGAAACAACCTTCTTCTCTTTGTTTGCAAAATCATACTACTTGTTAAGTTTAGTCAAAATTTGAATATTTGTGTTGTAAATGGTTTTTGTTACCATGATGTAAGAAAGTGAAAAGTGAGAGGTGATTTGTTAGTTGTTATATCTACGTAGGAAGAGGAATAAAATCTTCCTTAATTAGTTGGTGTAGTTGTCATAAGGTCAAAGATGGGAAATTTGTTCCTATTCTTAAGCATGTGTGTAGGGATATCACTAAAATAAGGAAATTTGGATAAAAATAGGAAACAAGAGATAAAAAATTCAATGTCAATAAAGAGAGGAGAGGTCGAATTTAGGAAGGGAGATAGGGGAGAAAATGATGGGGCAAATATCTCCGAGAGAGAAGAGGCATGGCCAAAACTGTGAAGAAGGTGTTAACAGGGCAGTGTAAAAGTGGTTGAAAGGAGTATTTCATGATCTCGTGGACTCCTACTGGTAATTTTATTATGTTCCCAACATTGTAATCAGTCTACAGTTGAAATTAGAATCCTTGGATTGGAGTTTAGGGAAAGGTATACAAATTTCTTCCCTCTCGGCTCTGTGAAATTTTAAAATAGTAGTTTTGGGACAACGATCATAATTTTCTCATAAAAATTCCAAATGCTCTAAATTTCAGGCTGTAGGTACACATGGCCATTATCCATATGGGTTTCAAATGGGGTATATTGAATCTAAGTATTTTTTAAATTACAAATCATTTTCTATTATGGACTGAGAACGCACGTGAATTGTTTGACAAAATGAATGAATGGTAGAATCGATGTAACTTTTGTTTCGTGCAATAAAATTAGCTGAAATTTTCAGGAAATTTCTGTCTCATATAGATTCTCATGTATACAAAATTTTATCTTCTATCTCAACGCGAATCTTGAGATATTTAAAACATAATTCTCCAGGTTTGTGTAGTGACAACGAACACGGAACTGTGAAATTTGATGCAAGTTTTGGTAATTCTTGTGTGGAAAGGCTTGATAATGATGAGGATGATGTATTATGCTATTTAAGTGGGTATAAATAATTTATTACACTCTGAGCTATTGTTGATTGCACAACCAATTTAGGTATGGAGATAAAGGTTTAAATTGTGCATATTACATTGGAGTATAAAGTGTCGAGAGAGGATTGTAGGTATACAAAAAAACATAATATGATCTCAGTAAGACAAATAAGGTAGCTGAGATGAGATGATTCACCATTTTGGTATCAGAGTGAGAATAACCTCTTTTGTTTTCATATGTTTTGCTAATGGTGAAATGTTGAATGGTACAGTGTTGATCACAGGTGATTGAGGTGAAGAGACTACAAGTATTTAAGGCCTAGAGTGGCTAAAGGAAGATAGTGTGAGACAAGACCAAAAGACTAGGGTGAAAAAGACCTAGGTGAGGATTAAGAAGATCCATAGACCAAGGTGAAAAAGACTTGGGTGAAGATCTAGAAAAATGGAGATAGAATCCATATTGAGAATGGTGAGAGAGTTCTCTAGAGAAAAAGAGAAAGAGAGAAAGAAGAAACAGAGAGAGGAAAAACTCCAAAGAGAAGAAGAGGAGATAAGACAGATAAAAGAAAGAATTGAAGAGATAGAAGCAATGATGGAAGCCAGTATGCAGATGTCAATCCAAGGAGTTGGATGGAGAATGAAGAAAAGAATGAAGTGGCCAGTGAAGCTACTCATGAAGAGAAGAAGGCAAGAGATGATTTCCATGAAGAAGAGAGAGAGTGAATCATGATGTGAAGATGAAGAGGTGATAAAGAAAGTTCTCATTGTGGAGAACAAGGAAAAAGAAGAAATGAAGAGAGAAGGTGAAGTGCCAAGAGGAGCACTTGACAAAATGAGAATGTCCATGAAAGAGGCATTCATGGGGATCTTATGGTCTCTTGTTTTTATATCTAATGTTGTCTTTGAATGGGTAATTGCAGGTGCAGGCAGCCTTGTGGAGAAGGTCAAGAGAAAGACCTTGGAAAGAGAAAATATTGGTGCAAGAGAAGCCACCAAGCACACAAGTGAATGTGCAAGAAGGATGAAAGAGAAGATTGCTGTTGTTTACCAAGGGAAAGAGGTGCATAGTTCAATGCATGAAAAAGGTCTTGAAGACTTTGTACCAGCCAAAGATGAAAAGGAGGAAGAAGTTGAGTTCTATGATGCTATGGAACACTCACAAGAAGCTAGTGGTCAGCCATGCATGTAAGAAGAAGATGGTGTAAATAAACAAGAAGCCAAGCAAACCAATGAATCCATGGAGCAGCCTATCAAGAAGGTAAAAGTGAATGCAAATATGAATCTTTCTCGAAACATATAACTGCTGATGTACCGGTTGGAGAAGAAATGAGTATGATGAAGACATCAAATAGACCAGTTGAACATGGATGCATAATACCAAAGTGGAGAGTGAAGCACACACCTAAGCAACAGGTGATTGAGAAGACATGTTTGGTTGCTAAGTCTGATTTTTCTCATACTTTTGATAAGCATGCAAACGTACAAAATGATGAAAGGATAAATAAAGTCGATCTTTTAGTGTTAACATAGAAGCATGGTTATATAGTACCTAAATGGCTCAAGAAATCAGATTTTCAAACAAAGGCACAAGTTTGGATGCGTAAGAACATGAGAAATGGTGATGAAGTATCCCAAGAAAATGCAGATGCAAATGATGGTGAGAAGATGGTGTTTATACCTAGAAGCTTGTGGAGAAAGGTTGAAGTAGGTTCATGCAAGAAAGAGCATGAGGTTGAAATGATGAACAAGGAAGAGACATTCCATGAAGAAAAAGAACATAAGAGGTATACCAGAGAGATGAAAGGTAAAGATGTTGTTTTTGATGATTTGAATGATGATGATTATGGAAATACTTCTGATTTATCTTCTCAAATCAGCTTGAATGATGAAATGTGGAATGATTTGTCTATGAAGACTAATATGTAGTAGGGTGGAACCTCTAGAATGGCTAATGAAGATCATAGTCATGATCAAAGAATGATGCAGAGTGAAAATAGGTTGAATGAAACTGATGAAAGCTTCTTAAAACAAGAGGCAATGGAAGAGTATGCTGATGAGAAACAGGGTATGGAGGATGAAAACAATGGTCTAACACCCAAATTTGATGAAATCAATGATGAGATAGATGATGGAGTCTTGAATGAAGAGTTGAGGATGATAGAAGAATTGTTGAATCCTTCTAAGGGGTTGTTTTTAAGTTCAGATCAGACTGAGATTTTCAGTTACCAGCATGAGGAAGAGTCAAGACAAGAGGATAATAGAATGGGGAATGCCAAATTGAACTTGGTCATTAAAGAAGCAAATGGAGAAAAGGAAGAAAAACAGCCAAGAGACATTCAAGGGGCTGAATGGTCTCAAGTTTTTACATCTAATCTTTCTTTTGATGTTTTGAATGCAGGTTTGAATGTTTTGGAGATAAATAAAGTCCTAAATCCAATGGAAAAACTCCTAAACCAAGAAGATCAAGAAGATCTTGAAGACAAATATGAAGCTAAAGCATGGATATGGGATATTGCAGCTGAGAAAGAGATAAGAAGAAGACTATATCAGAAGAGAGAAAGAAATAAGAAGATGAGAGACAAAGACTACCTCAAGGAGACTCAAAAACTCACATTGGAAATAAAGACTTGGGATCCAGGTGTACAGTGAAGACTAAAAGATACCTCATTTGAACTGGAGTTCAAATTCTTTCTAGTGGGGAAGTATGATGCAGGAGCATCTTCATAAGGATTTTTGGACAGAAACAAATGGGAAACAACCTTCTTCTCTTTGTTTGCAAAATCATACTACTTGTTAAGTTTAGTCAAAATTTGAATATTTGTGTTGTAAATGGTTTTTGTTACCATGATGTAAGAAAGTGAAAAGTGAGAGGTGAGTTGTTAGTTGTTATATCTATGTAGGAAGAGGAATAAAATCTTCCTTAATTAGTTGGTGTAGTTGTCATAAGGTCAAAGATGGGAAATTTGTTCCTATTCTTAAGCATGTGTGTAGGGATATCACTAAAATAAGGAAAGTTGGATAAAAATAGGAAACAAGAGATAAAAATTCAATGTCAATAAAGAGAATAAAGAGAGAAGAGGTCGAATTCAGGAAGGGAGATAGGGGAGAAAATGATGGGGTAAATATCTCCGAGAGAGAAGAGGCATGGCCAAAACTGTGAAGAAGGTGTTAACAAGGCAGTGTAAAAGTGGTTAAAAGGAGTATTTTATGATCTCGTGGACTCTTATTGGTAATTTTATTATGTTCCCAACATTGTAGTCGATATACGATGAAATTAGAAGCCTTGGATTTGAGTTTAGGGAAAGGTATGAAAATTTCTTCCCTCTCAGCTTTGTGTAATTTTAAAATAGTAGTTTTGGGACAGCGATCATAATTTTCTCATAAGAATTCCAAATGCTCTAAATTTTGGGCTGTAGGTACACATGGCCATTCTCCATATGGGTTTCAAATGGGGTATATTGAATCTGAGTATTTTTAAATTACAAAGAATTTTCTCTTATGGACTGAGAACGCACGTGAATTGTTTGACGAAATGAATGAATGGTAGAATCGATGTAACTTTTGTTTCGTGCAATAAAATTAGCTGAAATTTTCAGGAAATTTCTGTCTCATATAGATGCTCATGTCCACAAAATTTTAGCTTCTACCTCAATGTGAATCTCGAGATATTTAAAACAGAATTCTCTAGGTTTGTGTAGTGACAACGAACACGGAACTGTGGAATTTGATGCAAGTTTTTATAATTCTTGTGTGGAAAGGCTTGATAATTATGAGGATGATGTATTACACTATTTCAGTGGGTATAAATAATCTATTACACTCTGAGCTCTTGTTGATTGCACAACCAATTTAGGTATGGAGATCAAGGTTTAAATTGTGCACATTACATTGGAGTATAAAGTGTCGAGAGAGGATTGTAGGTAAACAAAAAAACATAATATGATCTCATTAAGAAAAATAAGGTAGTTGAGTTGAGATGATTCACCACTATCTTCTCAATTTTATGATATGAAATATCATCTAAATCGGAAAAACCGCGATTAGTTATAGTTGAAGGATCGAGTAGATGGAGGGGTTGTGTTATTATCCTTAATAGAGAAGTGAGTTGTTCAACCTTTGACTTTAATTCATATTTGGAAGCTTTATATTTTTCATATTTCTCCAAAAAAATTCCAAGGGCCACCTGAACATCCTGTTTGGCGCCTTCATGTGTTACCTTCCTTAGAAAAAACCTATATATTTGATAGTTTGTTGTTGTAGTAGTTTATTTAGTTTTCCCCTCAACAGGGGTTCTACCTTCATGATCCTTTCTGCTAATTGGTTTACTAATAAAATAGAAACAATATTTGGCCATTTTTCTTGTCTCTTCGAAGTAGGTTCCAAAAACTCAGATCTATCATGTCTACAAGAGGAACCTTCTTCTTCTACTTTGGGGTTTGGCGATATATCCATTCGTATACTTTGGATGCAAATGAAAGTGGCATGGTTAATTCAACACCTGGAGCACTAGATAAAACAATATCACTGGTAATATTAGTTGGAAATGAAATGTAGGTGGTAATGATAGAAGGGGTGGAAGTGAGAATAACCTCAAGAGTGGATGCAATAAGACTAGAAGTTGAAATGGAAGGAAATAAAAGTTCTTAAGGCAAGGAGTGGAAGCTGGAGATGCAATAAATTCCTCTACTAATAAGAAAATAAGGGATGAAAATACTTGGGCCATGGATGGAGATGGAGAAGTTGAGAGGAGTGAAGGAGGAGACAATAATGATTGGGAAAGTGGAGTTGAAGATAGTGGAAATGGTAATAAAGAAGGGGGTGGAAGTTATTATGACACAACCAGAGAAGCACTAACTTCAACAACTTCTATTACTTGTACTATGGATGGCACAACCTTGGAAATGGAAACTTTTGGAAGAGAGGAACTCCGAACAACAAATGAGATCTTCCTTGGAACTATATTGGCCTTTTGAGTAGACCTTTTACCTTTTGTGGGTGTAGGGAGACTCAGTGCTGGTTGGGATTCTACTCTTATAGATTGATCTATCCCTTTGGGTAAAATTCCCAAGGTATCCAACAAATCATATTTCCTTTAAATAATGGGCTCGGCCCTTTCCTTAGCATTGTAAATTTCTTCCTTGGACCAATCTATACATGGAAAAGGTTTATCGGTAACATTATTATTGATGTAAAATGGATCCAATACATCATCATCATCCTCCATGCATTCTGAATATCCACGATATTGAATTGTCTAACCTCATTCAAAGTCAACCTTTCATATTCTCATTTCTTGATGATAACCTCATCCCAAAAATGAATCCAAATATCCTCTAGCTGAGGCACATGAGAACTAGCCAACCTTGTTTCACTGAATTTACCCCAGTAATCAAAGTTGGTTATGGGGTGGAAACTTATCAAAGTAACTTCCAAAATTTCTCCATCCACATTCTTTACTTTACAAATGCTAGCACATGTGTATCTTCCTATTGAAATAGGAAAATGAAATCCTGCCTTATGTCGTTTGTTTTTAAATTTTTGATAATCCAACAATTGTCAAACCAATTATAATAAAATCCATTTGTCATAAGGACATCTTGGTAACTTGCTTGGAGCACCCAAGAAACTGGGAATCCTAATGTATGTAAATGTTAGGAACTGAAGATAGATGGCTCCCCATTCCCGTACCTCTTTAAAAGATTCATCAAAAATCCTTCAATTATATAAATTATTATCAAAATGATAAATGGAGACAACAAAAAGGCATCATTGACTCTACGAAAATGTTTGTTGCCTTCTTCCATTGTAATTTGAGGATAAAAGTGATAAATCTATTAGAGTAGGTATTTACCTTAGCTCATATTCACCTAGGTACTTTATTTACCTTTATTGTATTTATCCTCACCCACTTATGTGTGTGGATATTTCTTTTGTCTTATTTAGATATTATGAGATATTATTTAATTGTTAGGTATAGTTCTTTCCTTGATCTATGGTATTGACTAGTTATTTTCTTGATCTATGGTATTGACTAGATTCTTGATGTCTAGTTCTCTCCTAAATCTATGGTCTTGACTAGTTCTTTGATGACTAGTTATTTCCTTGATTTATGGCTTAATCTATGATCTTGACTGGTTCTTAGATTGTTATTCCTTGCCTATTTAAGAAAGGCCCATTATCATTGTATTGTATTGAGTTCCATTATAATATATGATATTGTTGCTCATTTGTTTGCAAAGGTTTTATGTAAAGCTATTCTGGCGAATTGCTTTCATCTTATTGATCGTGGTGTTTGATTAGCATATGTGTTCTTAGCTTGGTATGATCAAGTTATCCTTCCTTTCATGGTATCAGAGAAGGAGATTATTGTTGACATCTGTCATGCCTGTAAGTATTATTTTGCAATCTTTGTATATTTATATATTTGGGATTTGGTCATATTTTGTTGTTGTGTGTAGTTTCCATTAAAATCCTTAGCCCTTGGTCATATGGTATGGTCATATGAGGGCTTAAAGCTTGTGATTCCTAGGTGCTTAGCTTCAGCCCCCTTTAATTTTATTTGTGTGGTGAAGGCAACAATAATTTATTTTGTTTTAGTGGCAACTAAAATAAATAACAGAGCAAAATATTAAAAAGCTTGTAAATTTTGATCGGTAACTCGGTTTTGAGTGCCATTTTTTGCAAAAGTTCTTGTTTTTTCATGCTCTTTCCATTGGAAATATTTATTTTGAGAATTTCATTATAATTATAAAGTGCCGAATATGGAGGAGTGTTGTAATTAATTGTGGACATAATTTTGGCTGAGCCCGACGTCCTAAACTTCACGGGAGTTACATTTTCATCATCACCATCATATTGTGGACAACCATATCCATGCTCCTAGTCCACTTGCAGCTATTGCTCCTGAACCCACTGACATTGATTTGTCAATCTTTGAGTTTGTTCCTACTCTTGATGCTCATACACCTATGAAGCTTGTTACTACATGCTCTTCCACATCTGTGCCTATTACAGTACCACATGTTGTGTATCCTACTTCTCAAGCTGCATGGATTTTTTGAGAAGCATACCACTGCATTCAGTTCTCGCATGCTCCGTTCTATGGGTCTCACTAGTGGAGTAATTAGCAGACATTCATAGGATATTGTTTCCTCTATTCCACATGTTAAGTGGAATTCTCATTATGACATTGGTTTTGAGAAGATACTTCATTGGGATCACACATTGTGAGCTCCTTTTTGTTCAGTCGACTCTTTTTGAGAATCATGAGCAACACATGATTTATGCACCTTCACTTAGGCTTAAGAAACCTGAGATTTTAAGCGTCAAACATGATCAACCTCGACACACATTCTAATGTTTTTGCATGCACCCATTGTGCATTTTGCACCAAGTCATATGCGCAGGCATCTTCTTCATCCACTCGTGTTGATTTGGGGGATATATGATCACTCATGGTGGCGAGAATAGGAATTTGTTGAGAGGACTCTACAGGTGTGGCTCCTCTGCCATTCAACCTCTTGCTCCACTTTCTATACCTTATGCATTATGATGCTTCTTGTTTTGAGTATTTATCGGTGTAGTGTATCTATCTTGTTTGTTGAGAGATTTTGTATCTGTATTTTTGACACTTTTGGCATGTTGATAGTATCTCTTATGGGGGATCTATTCTAGTGCATTCCAGTGTTATTTTGTCAGTGTTCGAGTAGTTGTTTTGACAACTCATACAAATTTGTAGTGCCACTCCACCCATTCAGTAGTATGGGAGGGTGTGGTGTTGATCCTGCTTCTTTGGGTTTTGTGTCCTTACCTTATTACCTTGGCTTTTCTTGGATCGTGACACTATGGATTTTGGGTCCTTGCCTTATTGCTTTTGTTTTTATTCTTGGATCGTGGCACACCTATTTATGTGATTGATCGAATTATGTTTGGTGTTTTTTTGCACTTTCGACATCACTCCATTGAAAAGTATCCTTGTATGGAGCTATTTTGGTGAAGCCCAGTGTCTTGTTTTGAGTTTTTGATCGAGCACTAGATTCAAACCACACAAGCACATGAAAATTCTTCAAAGATTATATGAGTTTTTGAGCCAAGCTTCTTAGGATGCCTTGGAGCGGGTTTTTAATCTCTTTACTTTGTTGTTCTTGGTTTTGAGTACCTTACAGGTGTCCCTTTTTCCTAGTTATTGTACATGAGTACCTCATTAAGCCAAGTTTCCGGACTCATATTGTGGACACATCACTTCTATTTCGGCCCCTAGCTTCACTTGAGGGGGGGTGTTAGAGTAGGTATTTACCTTAGCTCATGTTCACCTAGGTACTTTATTTATCTTTATTGTATTTATCCTCACCCACTTATGTGTGTGGATAATTCTTTTATCTTATTTATATATTAGGAGATATTATCTAGTTGTTAGGTATAGTTTTTCCTTGAACTATGGTATTGACTAGATCCTTGATGTCTAGTTCTCTCCTAAATCTATGGTCTTGACTAGTTCTTTGATGACTAGTTATTTCCTTGATTTATGACTTGATCTACAACCTTGATTGGTTTTTATATTGTTATTCCTTGCCTATTTAAGCAAGGCCCATTCTCATTGTATTGTATTGAGTTCCATTATAATATATGATATTACTTTTGCTCATGTGTTTGCAAAGGTTTTATATAAAGCTATTTTGGTAAATTGCTTTCATCTTATTGATCGTGGTGTTTGATTAGCATTTGTGTTATTAGCTTGAGTACGATCTGGTTATTGTTCCTTTTCAAAATATGTGACACACTTCCGACACCTTTTGTTTTCAAACCATTGAATTCTCCATGACGGTAGAAAAATAAACTAGAAAGGAAGTCATGAAGAAGTTTTTAGATGTTAAAACATTGCCCAATTGAAAATAGATTGAGCTTCTGATATGTTCCCCCATCGTATGAACTCCTTATTTTTCTTGATAGTAGTAATGTAGAGGAACATCCATTCTGAAACTCCTTTGTAGAAGCGAGACCCAAATTTGACTCAACAATACAATAAGATCACTTACTTCCTGGATGAAGTCTAAGTGGAACATTTTTAGGAAGCTTAATGACACTCTTGGCCAAGTAACTCTTCATTATAACCTTTGTACACAATACAATTTCTTTGTCCCAATGTTCTACGGAGGCTTCTGGTGAGATTTTTGCATATCCTTCAACATATGGAATTTTAAATAAATCCTCAAATAAATTAGTGTCCAACTTTGATTATAACGTTGTGGTCATGATCTTTTCTTGATTCAGAATCCTTATCAAAATGGGTTGTCATTGCTAAGAAGAACTCAGGACAATGCATGGATGAAGGAAAACCTATAGTGAGAGTGAGCCCACTATCGAATATGGCCTGCATCCAAGGCTTCTTATTAGGAGCTTTTAATATTTCCCAGAAATCTAGAAAATCTATTTGTCCAAGGTCGGTATCTCTAATATTCCCCAAATCTGAAGATAGGCATGAGTGAGGAGAAACTCCTAAAAATGTGTACTTCATCTTTTCTTTTCCCTTTGATGAGGAGTTTAACATTTAATTTGGAATTCAAAATCTGAATATCCTTTGGAAATTATGTGAAAATAAAAGTGTAAAGGCTCCAAAATGTGAAATCCAAAATTCCAAAAATGATAACTCTAAAATGGATTTGGCTCTAAAGTATAAACCTTTGACAACCCAAAAGGCGGACCTCGAACATCCAAAAAGAAAACCTCAAAAAGTACAAAAAGGTAACTTGAAACTGTGACCTCTGAACCTCTAAAAATCAAACCTCTAAAAGTCTCGAAAAGGAGACCTCCGAAACCCTAAAATCTTTAAACCTTTAAAAGTCTCGAAAAGTAGAGTTCCAAAACCACAAAATCTTTAAACCTTCAAAATTTTGAAAATTAGAGTTCCGAAAAGGTAATTATGAAACTTGAAATCATCGAAGGGCACAAAAATGAAAATCGAATGCTTGTGAAGCTCTAGAAGAAATTTGTGCACAATTTGAAGTAGATGCCTTGAAAATTATGCCTCGAAAGTACAAAATGGTACGGTAAAATCAGAGTGTCATAGAAAAATCCAGGTTAAAATGACAAGTAAATATTTGAGTTTATATAAAAACCCAGAATCAATTCTCAGAAGTCGACACGTGGGGGGTAGTTGAAAATTAAATTATCATAGAAGCTCAAAATCACAAAACCCTGAAACTCGAATTGGATTGTGAGTTTTACAATATGAAACCTGAAGTCTGAAACCCCAAAAATCTAAATTTCTAAAATTTTGGAACTTTGAAGTTTCGAAACTTCAGAGTTTTGGACTTTTAATTTGGGGTGAAATAATCAAAAGGTAACTTGAAAATTTGAAACCTAAAATTTCGAAGTTCTGAAATTTCATAACTTCAGAGTTTCAGAATTTGCATAATGGAAAGGATTTTTCCAAAAAGTAATGCAAAACTCCAAAACCTGATAGTTTGAAGTTCTGAAATTTTAGAACTTCGGAGTTTCAAACTTTGGAACTCGAGTTGAAAAAGTGAAAAAATGCCAAATATGACTCAAAACCCAAAAGTCTGAATTTTAGAAGTTTGAAAATTTCAAACTTTTGGAGTTCAAAATCCAAAGTCAAAAATTTCATTTTGTAGTGGCTTGTTCAAAAACCTCAAAAAAGAAAACCCCCGAAATCCAAAGTCCAAAATTTTGGACTTTAGAGTTTCAAAAAACTTCAAAATTTCAAAATACTTTTAGGTGAAATACTTCAAAAGAATTTAGTCAATTTTTTAAAACATCCTCCTCTTAAAGTAAAATTTAAAGGTTACCAAGTTTGGACTGTCCTCAGGTGCCACAACGATAGAATTATAACTAAGTGTTGCACTACATCTCATACCCAATGTAGTTCTATTTGCTTTTGTGTGTAATAGTGCACCTTGGTCACCCTTGTGCCAATTATGCCAAGATAGCAAGAAATAGCTAGATAAAATACAAATGTGTGGATGGAATAGAATGAACTCCCCTTCATATGTAGTGTGTATGCAAAGTAATGTTCCCAAATGCAGTCCCTTTCTCTATGTAGATAGCTAGCCCTTGATAATAATTGTCTTCCCATATAATGGTATGCATGTTGTGTTTATATAGGGATCTTTTGTTTGATTTTAAACACTAATGACCCAACATGCCAAATAGTACCTAAGGAGATAAGAGGGAAAACCAAAAATAATGACCTCAAATGTCAAAAATAAGATCAAACATAAAGAGTACATGAGCACCCAAGATGGACGGGGCATCGGAACTAGTGTCTAGTCACAGGGTGCTAGTGTCCAGAAACAAGTGATGACAAATGAGTGAGGAATGATAGATAGGGATCCTGTAACACATGATCGGAAGCTGTTTATGTGAATGACAAGTGAAAAATATTAAATCAATAAGGACCAACAAGACAAGTGGATGGACTATGAGATGAGTCATCAGTGAATAGCTTTCTTACGCAAGATCCATATATAAAACAACATACTTGGCGGTATAGAACATAGTAGTAAGTGTGTAATTTTGTGTCTACACTTTGACAATCTACCCATATCTATCACATCTTCCACATTTTTTTGTCTCTAGATGACCTTAGGAAGTTGAGTGAACAAGAAATCCCATGTCATTTTTCCTATGTACAATAACCTTTGTAAAGCTAATGTAGTGGCCACCAAGAAGAAATTGTGCCTACAAAAGGGGATGCACATGGTAGAAACCATATCATGAAACAATATTAACAAAGATAAGAAGAAAGATGATAATAACAATGTCAATGGAACAAAACATTAATATCAGTAAGAGAAAGCAATGTGTTAGTAGAAAAATGTGTATATAATGTAGAAAAAAGTGGAAATCATGGCAAACAATGTCACATAAAAGGAAAAAATGCCTGCAAACATGAGAAACCCATGGTGTCACAAGATAATCAAGGCCACTAGGATGAAAAACACAATATCTACTACCACACATAAGGCATCATACCACAAACATGAGACACCCATGGTGTTACAAGACAGGCGATCAAGGGTTATAAGCCACAATCAAAGGAGATAACAAACATACAAACACAACTAGAAAACATGTATGAAAAACAAGTGTAGCTAAATGTGACCAATGAAAAGCATATGATATAAAAAGAGATAAAAACAAATGTAAGTGTTGTACAATAGACATGTGTTTGTCTTGTTAATCTAAAAGTTAACAAATACACAATATATATGTAACCAAACATAATGAGGAAAGAAAGGAACTATAATGGAAATATAACACCTACATGTAGTATGCAAAAGTAAATGCCCTTAAATATTAGTAGTCTAGGTAAAGGGCTAACCAACACCAATCATTAGGTACCCCTTAGTGAGTTTCTTGTATCGTGCTCAATATACCATGTGAATGCATGTATGTAAATAAGAAATGTTATCTATCAAACCAAAGGAATAAATAACATGTATAATGTAAAGTGCAAAAAATGAATGTTATAAAATAAAGTTCTCATTTTGTATTTTTGTAAATATTTGAATTTTTTTGGAGTATTAGGCCATCCATAAGGGCATAGATGAAAACCTATTCTCTGAAGAGAAGGAAGAGATCCAATAATGCCACCATGAAGGGCAATAGATAGAAATGATACTGATTAAAGGATGGGAAGAAATGTTTCCCCCAATTATGTGTGTGTAAAGTGAGGTTCAAGTATAGAATTATTCCCTCAACAGTCATGTTGAACCTATAAATAGATTTTTTCATTGGTAAATGAGGTGGGGATATCAGGATACCTATCCCAAGATAACCTTATGAGGAGGAAAAGAAACCACCGAAGATGATGGAGGTCAAGCCTATAACGTTTCATTATTATGCTTAGGAAGTGGAGTATTGAAGATTCAACTTGATGGGATGAATGGTAGATAGAACTAAAGGGTCCATTGAATTAATGCATGAAACTTTTGGGAAAACCCCTCATTCCTTGATCCAATTATAGATTATTCTAGATTGATTTGGTGTAGGAAGAGTGTTGGTGTGAGAAACATTACTAGATGTGGAATGATTTTCATCAAGTGTAATGCTTCCCGTAGATCTATTCCATGTAGGATGTGAAGTATATCTATCTACATTTCATGTCATATAAGAGATGATACCTTTTTCCTCTAATAACTTAATTTTATGATCTAACGCATAACAATTAATGTCAAAATTTCCATTAATACGATGGAAGTTAAAAAAATGGACAACCCTTCTCACATTCAAGCCTATGAGGAGGGAGATAATCATGTTAGATGGTAACCAAATCATATTTTTGTTAAGTAATGTAAGAAATATGTCACAGGGCCTATTCCAAGCCTTATCAAAGATATTGGGTTCCGCTTTAGAGGATATTGTTGTCATACTCGCGGATTAGGATGAGGATGATAAAAAGTATTACCACAATGTAAAACCTTGACTTGAATATCATTGTGTGTATCATAATCATGTGAAACAAAAGGGGTTTTATCATTCACATCTAAATTCTTAGGCTTATGTGGTAGCATAATGTCTTTTTATAAATCAATAACACATGAGAAAAAATCGTAGAATGAATCACAAGTTTCATAATGTAATTTTTCTTTGAGATATTGTATAAGTCCCTATGCAAAATAAGAATTGCATCTCTAAGTTACTAAGTTGATATACAAGTAAGTGCATGTTTTCCTTAAAACATAAGATATAACTAGATACAAATTTAAATTCATCATGATGTAGATATGGTAAACTCTCATAAATATACCTAAGGTTGCTATTCAACTAAATTGATCTAAGAATGCATCCTAAAGTTATAAAAAATTACCTAAAGAACCACTAGGGAGATGAGTAAACCAAGAGAGAGAATCACCAATAATAATCTTAGAGAAAATGTTAAGAAGAATCATTAGGAATAAAACTTAGCTTAATTCATCGTTAGTTGATATTTGAATAAATGTAATAAGTTAAATTATTTAATTTAAATACTTTAAAATTATGTAAATAGGTATTAGTTATCCTTAGTTGTTAGTTAACTAAGTGATAGTGTTATCATCCCAATGTTTGTAGGATCATGTTCTATCTTGCATATTTTGTTCCCAGATGATTTCTATGAGGGGAATAGGGGCGATTAGGGCAATATGCTATTCTGCATATTTGCTCAGATTATATGATTTGTTTCCATATATTGTGGATGAGATAGAAGTTGTCAATATCTATAAATATTGCAGATCTCTCATTTGTCTTTAATGCTTGATTTTGATATTAATAAAATACACAAAGCACCGTCTTTACTTACATGTCAAATATTGTGTTCAAGTATTCATTGTCAAGATTTGATATCAGAGCAATATTATGATCTAGAGAGGAGTGTAGGAAGTTTTAGGGAAGTTTAGGGAGATCTGGAGAAATTATAGAGCTAGGAGGAACCATAGATGCCCCCAGCCATTTCACAGCCCCTACCCATCTCCACACCCTGAATCATGGTTGATTTGCAGTTGGAGAACACTTGGAGTGCATTCACAGACCATTGCAAACTTGGATGTACCTCTGTTGCAAAAGGTGACATTGTTTCATTCTCTGTTCTTTTTTTTAAATTGGAAACATTTAAATTATATATATATACAATATTTTTGATCTATGGGGACCCAAGATTTTCAAGCTCCCCACATTACTTGTTCTTCCTCTTCTCTGTATTTGAGCATTTAAAAAAGGAGATCCAATCAAACATGGAAGTTTCTCTGTGAACTGCATCTCATCGGAGAAGTAGAAGAAAGGATATTTCAACGAACTCCAACGTGCCTGCATCCAAAATGAAGAATACAAATTAAACATGGAGAAGACTTGCAACCTGCAACAAAAAAAGATGCATTGGAAGGAAGAACAATCTGCCTCCAAGTAATAAAATAGCTACGTATAAAGAGAAACAATAAAAGAAAACTATGGCCAAGGGTTATTATAATGCATATGCAAAGCGGTTGAATTGCAATTGTGCCTAAAACACACTACACATGCATGTAAGTCATTAGTTGCGATCGGTTTTTAAAAAAATCACTTTAAAAAAATCCATTTTTGGATGATGTGAAAAAATTAGGACAAAAAATACTTTCCATTTTTGGAAAGGGGCCCGAAAGATAATGAAATCGTAACTTAAAAGAGCCATAACTTTCAATTGGTACCTCGGATTGAGGTGTCATTTTTTTTTAAAGTGTGTATTTTTGCAATCTCTACGTCTTGGTCTAGCTTTTAATAAGCTTTTTTTTGTAAAAATTGAACAAATTAGAGATTTCTTGTATTTCAAAAGAGGCCAAAGAGTACAAATTTTATTTTATTTTTCAAATTGGCCAAGAGAGCCATTTTATTTTTGCAAGTTGGCCAAGAGAGCCATTTTTTTTTCCAAATTGGCCACAGATCCAAAATTGTAAGGGCCAATAGTGCCAAAAATTTATTGTACACGCAAAATTTAGCCGAAAAGGATCCCAAAATAAATAAAATAATATTTATGGGGGGGTGTGCATGCTTTAAGGGGGAAAATGTCTTCAATTTTTTCTTCTATTGTTTATCACTTTTCACAATGGCCGATTACATCACCAAAATTATTCTTGCCATATTCTCAAATTTTGCGTTCTGATAATTATCCAACATGAAAAACAAAAATTCACGCACAACTTGATTTTAAAAATCTTTGGTCTATTGTTTCTAGTACATTAACAAGATCTACAACAAATGTTACAAAACAATCTACATTTGATCGTGTAAATCAAAAATCAAATTTAATAATAATGTTTAGTGTTTCAGATGAGGTACAACCTCATATTCATGAGACCACAACATCAAAAGAATCTTGGGATAAGTTGAAAACAGTATATGAGTCAAAAAATAAGAACACAATACTTCATCTCCAAAGTCAACTATTGAACTTGAAAATGCAACCAACTGAGAAAGTTGAAATGTTTTTGAGAAGAGTGGAAAATTTGTGTGCATCACTTCAAGCTTTGGAAGAATAAGTAACTGACACATCACTTGTTCCTATAGTATTGAGAGCTCTTCCTCCTTCATATATGATTTTTGTGACCACATTAAACATAACTGGTCAAACAACAACTTTTGAAGAGTTAGTGAACATGCTACAACAAGAGGAAGCTATTCACTCAACTACTAAAACTGAAGAGCATGTACTTGCTTCTAATCAAAAAGGAAAAAAAAAAGCTAAGTCTAGTAAATAGCCTCAGAAGCAAGGTAATACTTAACAAGGCCAAAATGACCAACAAAAATGTCTTATTTGTGGTCAAAAGGACATGAGTTAAAAAATTGTTGTACAACACATTCCAACAAGGATCATCAAGTGGTAAAAATATTAATTACCAACAAACAAAATTTGGTCAACAACAAAGTAAACAAGGAAAAATAATAACAAGTGGAAGAAGAAACCAACTCAATAAGGAAATGTAGCCAAATAGGAAGATCAATTTGATGATGATGACTTCCTATATTTTGCACAATCAAATGAAGTATCCAATTCTACAAATCAAATTTGGTATGTCGACTCAGTGCAACTCAACACATGACAGGAAAGAAATATTGGTTCTTCACAATGAGTAAAACACCCACCAAAAATCATGTCTCTTTGGGTGATGATACATCATACAGTGTTGAAGGCATTGGTTCCATTTCACTACCACTTGGGCAACATAATTGTAAAATTACAAATGTTCTTTATGTCCCTGGTTTAACAAAAAAATTTATCCGTGAGTCAATTATTAGATCACAATCTCAAAATTGACTTTGATTGTAAAGGCGGTAAAAAGATGTGCCTAATTCAAGATAAGTCACGAAGCTCTAAAATTTTTGCAAAATATTAAAATGTGGGAAGAATGTTTCAGTTGGATTTTGTTCAACAAAATGATCAAGCACTTGTAGCCAAGGATACATCATCGGCTCAACTATGGCATCAAATACTTGGACATGTGAGTTTTGGCTATCTTGACACATTTCATCGATACGACATGGTTAGGGGTTTGCCACCTCTAAAAAAGGGTACAGATAAATGTCAGCATTGTTTGGCAAGAAAAAAACATAGAGCACCATTCAAACATAGGACATTTCGGGCTAAGGCAAAAATTGACTTGGTGCATACCGATTTTTACTGAGACTAATGAGACCTAACCACTCTAGGTTTCAATATTTCATGCTCTTTGTTGATGATTTTTCAAGAAAAATGTGGATATCTGTCTTTTTACAAAATACCAAGATTTTGAAACTTTCAAGAAGTTCAAAGCCCTTGTTGAAATAGATTCCGTAAGAAAATAAAAACACTTCATTTAGATTGAGGGGGAGAATACATCAACAACGAGTTCAATGATTTTTTGAAAACACATGGCCTTCATCATCAAATGGATTCTCCTCACACACCGTAACAAAATGGTATTGTTGAAAGGAGAAATCATACTATCATGGATATGGTGCGATGTATGATTGATGATGCAGGTTTATCAAAAACATTTTGGGCCGAAGTAGCTAAAATAGTAGTCTAGTTACTAAACAGAGTTCCCACTGCAGCTCTTGATGGAGTAACACCACAGGAAGCATGGTTAGGGCATAAGCCATCTATTTCACACCTTAGAGTTTTTGGATGTAAAACAAGTATGCACATTCCTAAGAAACAAAGAACTAAGCTTGATATGAAATCAAAAAAACTTATCTTCTTGGGATACAATGATGAAGCACTTGGCTATAGACTTATGAATCCAAGAACAAGGAGGGTATACACTAGTTGGGATGTTGAGTTCTTTGAGAAGAAAGAAGCAGATGATACTTCCATATACTCACATGATGAAAAAATTATCCCTACAGTGAAAACAAAGGATGGTAATCACTTTGATGATGACAATGATGATGGGTAAGATAATGAAATTCAACCTCCCACAGGAACCAAAAAAGTATGCCTAAATGGTATACAAGTATGATTAGAGATGAAAAATTGGATAGTGTCCCCGACACATCTACCACTAGAATGAGGACTCGCAGTATGGCTCGAAATGAGGTCAATTTGGACTTAATGAGTAAAGTTGTGGAAACTATCGAGCCATCCTCAGTTTCAGAATCCCTATAGTCTAAACCTTGGAAAGATGTTATGGATGTAGAATATAAGTCACTTATGAAAAATAATACATGGCAACTTACAAATCTTCCACTAGGGAAAAATCTAATTGGATGCAGATGGATCTTCAAAACAAAGTACAAAGTAGACGGAAAAATTGATAAACATAAGGCTAGACTAGTTGCTAAGGGATATGCTCAAAAAGAAGGCATTGATTATGAGGATACTTTTACTCCCACAACTAAGATAAAAACTTTCAGGTTAATATTTTCTCTAGCTGCACAATTTGGTTGGAAAATACACCAAATGGATGTGAAAAGTGCCTTTCTTAATGGTGATTTATAGGAAGAAGTTTACATGACTCAACCAGAAGGTTTTGTCATACCAAGTAAAGAGGAAAAGGTATGTAAACTCATAAAATCACTATATGGTCTAAAGAAATCTCCCAGGGCATGGTACATAAAAATTGACAAGCATCTCATTCAACATGGATTCAATAGGATTCCATACGATCCTAATCTCTATCTCAAAAAGAAAGGGGGAGATAGTGATCATTGTAGTATATGTCGATGATCTAGTCATCACTGGAGGATCAGTGAGGATGATTGAATCAATAAAGAAAGATATAACACAATCATTTGACATGAACAATCTCGGGCTTCTCATTATTGTCTTGAACTTAAAGTTTGGAAAATATAAAATCATATCTTTGTGTTAAAATTGAAATATGCCAAGACAACGCTTGAGAAATTCAATATGATGGATTGTAAGCCATTTTCCACACCTATGGAGACAAGAATTCAACTGTCTTGAATAGATCCATCACCACAAGTAAATGCAACTCTCTATCGAAGTTGATTGGGAGTCTCATCTACTTGACTTACACTAGGCCGTATATTAGCTATGTAGTCAGCTATCTTTCACGGTTCATACAAGAACCAAGGGTTTCTCACTGGAAAGCAACAAAGAGGATATTGAGGTACATCAGAGAAACTATGGACTATGGCCTAGAATACAAGAAGAATAATAACTTCTTGACAGGATATTTATATTTAGATCATGCAAGAAACATAGATGATAGGAAATCCACTTCAAGATTTGTATTCTTTTTGGGATCTGGACTGATATCATGGGGGAGTAAGAAGCAAATTTGTCTCAGGTCCTCCATAGAATCAGAATATCATGTAGTAGGTGGAGTTGTCTGTGAAGCGATATGGCTCTGACGTATACTTGAAGGATTGGGAATACCACAAAAAGATCCAACTATCCTACATGTTGATAACGAAGGAGTAGTAAAACTTGTTTGGAATCCAATTTTTCATGAGTGCACCAAACACATTGAGGTGTAGGTACATTTCATTCATGAACATGTTCAAAACAACAACATCTAGCTCCAATATTGCCCAATAGATATGCAACGTGCGTGCAGATGTCTTCACAAATTCACTTGCTCGAGGTAAATTTGAGGGTTTTAGAGAATTTCTCTCCTATTCACTTGAGACCATGCTAAATTAAGGGGGGAATGTTAGGAATAAAACTTAGCTTAATTCATCATTAGTTGATATTTGAATAAATGTAATAAGTTAAAGTATTTAATTTAAATACTTTAAACTTATGTAAATAGGTATTAGTTATCCTTAGTTGTTAGTTAACTAAGTGATAGTGTTCTCATCCCAATGTTTGTGGGATCATGTTCTATCTTGCATATTTTGTTCCCGGATGATTTCCATGAGGGGCAATAGGGGCAATTAGGGCAATATGCTATTTTTGCATATTTTCTCATATTAGATGATTTTTTTCCATATATTGTGGATGAGATAGAAGTTGTCCAATATCTATAAATATTGCAGCTCTCTCATTTGTCTGTAATGCTTGATTTTGATATTAATAAAATACACAAGCATCGTCTTGTTTCTATGCAAAGCTTCTATGTCAAATATTGTTTTCAAGTATTCATTGTCAAGAGCATCATATCATTATCATAAGGAGTCATGGTTATTATAAATATCATGCTAATTTTTTCTTAAAATATACTATGATTAATTATTTAATTAATATCACACTTTCTTATTAATTAAATATAATATATTATATTTATGGTTAAACCATATTATGTTGTTATATGGTTATAAAACCATATTTGTCTTTTTGTTTCATTATGTGGGATAATTGTTATAATTATTATAACAATTTATGTGCTTCCGGATAATATTTGGAAGCTAATGTATTTTTAAATTTGTTGTTGCATTGTTGTTGTTGTATGGTTATAAAACTTATTTGTCTTTTTGTTTGTATCATAATTATTATAACAATACATATATATATATGCAAGCTAATGTATTTTAGATTTGTTGTTGCTATATTTTTTTCATTGATTCTATGATTAATATAAACTTTCTATGTTTTTGGTCCGTTCTTAATATTTACATTTGGTTACATTTGGTACCAGAGTTGGTTGAAGCTCTGTGAGCAAGGTTGGAGAAAGTTTGCAGAGGAAGGAGAATTCATGGAAGAAGAAATCTGCAACACCGGAGAGCCAGTGTTGCCTCCTATGCACTTCCCTGCACCTCCTGTAGTCTCACAACCTCCCGTGTGCATTCTAGGTAAAAAAGGTAAATCAATTTTTTTGCCTTGGTGCTATCTGCACCAGGAAAATTTGTTTCTGGAGCTTATACATATACAGAGAATTTTATTTTAAATATTAAAAAAATCAATTTTTCCCCATTAGGGGTTTTGTCACTAAATTTGGTGACAGTGTTAGTTGTAACTAACACCTGTGGTACTGCCAAGCCTAGAGGACTCTATGCTAAATTTATCCTAGCTCTGCATTTGGAGGAAAATTTGTAGATCAAGCTTACATTGACCGGTCTTTTGCATTAGATTGGGTTTTTTTCCTCTCACCAAGTCCAGAGCCATTATATTCTCCTTTAGCCGAAGTTATCTTCTATTGGCGGGTTGTGTACCTATTTCAATAAAAAAAACAATGATCAAGCTTTGTTTACTTTGGCATTGATTACATTGTTTACATTGGTATGAAAAGGACCGCAAAAGCTTTGCATTAGCATTATCTTGGATCAAGCAAAGGCGTGTTGAATTGGGCTTCACCCACACATCTAAGCCGCAACCTACGTACAAACCGAGCTTCTAACAAAGTCTTGTCTCATAGAGGGTGTGTTATTTTTTGGTATCAATGGCCTTGCATCTCCACGCCAACACCGAGCCCCCTTCCCAGTTCGGTGAAGTCAACACCTGCGACCTACAATGACATGGCCATAGCCATGAAAAATCCCACCACAAAACTTGCACAAAGCCAAAACGTGGCATCAAACAATCACACAGTGGAAGCAACTTAGAATAGGCCAGATCGATCACGATAGAGAAAGAAAAATCAATAAGCGGACTTACCTGAAAAAAATGGTGAAAACAAGTCAAAAATCGGTGGAGACAAATAAAAAAATAGTGGAAACAAAAGGGAGGAGCTAAAGAATATATCATGCTTCAGATCCTCATTTTGAGGAAACCCTAAGAGTGCCACGCAAGCTCCACATGGTGCCTCCACTTCAGCCAAGTCATTTTTTCCAAAGGTGAGTGAAATTCAGCTTTATTTAAATACAATTTGTTCTTTTTATAACACAAATGCATAGGCGCCTTGGTGGATAGTAGTGCATTAGCTTTGGGAATGGGAGGTGCGTGGGTCAAATCCCACTAAAAACACAAGTTTTTAAAAACAATTTGACTTTAGTGGCCAAAATAGAGAAACTGCCAATTCTGGAGGGCTATTTAGGAAAAAACCCTCACTAAATAGTTTAGTCATAACTAAATAGACTTCTAAAAATTTAGTGAGAAAAACCCTAAATTTAGGGTAAAAATTTTTTCTCCACTAGGCCTATTTTTTCATTTCGGGCATTTTTGGAAAAAGGAGGACCATCCAAAAACTTCATCTTGGGCCTTTTTTTAATGATTTCCAATATTTTGGGTCATTTTGGGCTCCGGAGGCCACCAGGGCTCGCAAAACAAAAAAAATTGTCTGTCATTCAATTTTTCCATATTTTTAATGTAATTTGTATACTTCATTATATTGTACTAATTTATAGGTTTCCATAGTCAACTACAAACTTTGTAACTACTCAGAAACTAGTAGAATTTGTAATCAAAAAATAGCTAAAAATTGGTTCTATAACACTCACGAGATCCTAGATCTCATTCACAACGTTCGTATATATCGGTGCCTCTGGGAAGCACTTATGGGTAAAGTCGTCATGACTACTACTGCACTTAACACCTAATATAGCTGCAACAACGTCATCTAGGCATCGAACCTTTAAATCGATGGGGAGTAATAAGGTCACAATGCACACACTATGAGCCATCCCATCCGTCATCTGTGAATGATTGCACGACATAAATCCGGACTGAGAAATTATCCAAGTATATAGCGAAGTTACGCATGTATGAGGATATTTCTTTGAGCGGTGTCAATAATCACACAGACCCCATCATTACTATCTTGGTACCACGTATTGAATTCTTTCACGTACATTAACGCCTCTTTCACGTACCATCGGGTATATAGAAAGGGTGAGCTTCTTCCATGTACCACCAGGGGTATATCGAAGGGCACGTATATAGAAAGGTTTGGTATATCAGACTGATGGTATATAGATTGGGAGACCTTATACCTAGAGTGATAAGAGCCAAACCCTATCAGTGATCTCTGTAAAATGGGCACCAATGCCCCCAAATTTTTTTCTTCCGATTCACAACTACTCAGAGGAAACAACTATGCTGCATGGAAGACAAAAATCAAGACACAACTTGAGTTTGAAGAAATCGGCTGCTGTTGTGAATGGTACTCTGACCAGATCAACTACTGATACAACACAACAATGGTAGTTTGATAAAGTAGATCAGAAGGCCAAACTCATCATCTTGTTTGAGTGTCTGATGATGTGTAACCCCACATTCGAGATGCCAAAACAACTAAAGAAGCATGGGATAAGTTGAGCACATTATATATGAGGCCAAGAACAAGAATGTTATACTTGAATTTGCAGAGTCAGTTACACACATTAAAGTTCAAGTAGAATGAAAAAATAGAAGCTTTCCTAAGAAGAGTTGCAGAATTGAGGGCTTCACTTCTAGCCCTGGAGAACAAGGTCACAGATGATGCTCTCATTCCCATTGTTCTGAGAGCACTCCCCTCTTCTTACACATTTTTGTCACAACACTAAACATGTCAAATACGACAGTTAGTTTTGACAAGCTGGTAAACCTACTGCAACAAGAGGAAGCAATGCACAATAAGGATGATGAAGAGGAGCAGGCACTTGTCTTCACATCAAAAATGGAAAGGAAAAGGTAAAGGAAAACCTAATTCCTATCAAAAATCCAAAATCAAAATCAGTATCAAGGGGATAGAAATCAGAAGAAGTAATGTCCAATCTGCAAAAGAGGACATAACCTACAAGATTGTTGGTATAATACTTACAAGAAAGGTTCATCAAGCAACTCTGGACCTCCACAACAATCTAACAAGGGACATTCTAACTACAATCAAGGGCATAAAAAGGGGAACTGGAAAAGAAGACCCCACCAGCAAGGTAATATTGTTGAGCAACAAGAACAGTCAGACAATGAAGACTTCTTGTTCACTTCTCGATCAAGTGAACCATCCACATCATCTAGTGATGTTTGGTATGTTGATTCGGGGCCACTCGACACATGACCGGCCATAGAGACTAGGTTTATTTCAATGAGGGACACACCATCAAAAATCATGTTTCGTTGGGAGATGATTCTTCATATATAGTTCAGGGGATTGGGAACATTTCTCTACCCCTTGGTTCACACAAATGCAGACTATCGGATGTCCTATATGTCCCTAGGTTGACTAAGAATCTTCTTTTAGTCAGTCAACTCCTAGATCACAACCTAAAAATTGACTTTGATAGTCAATCCGACAAGAAAACATGTGTTTGATTCGAGACAAATCAAGAGGCTCAAAAATAATTGCAAAATCCTCCAATGTGGGACGCATGTTCCAACTTGATTTTGTTCACAGAGATGATCAAGCACTTGTGGCTAAGAACTCCACCTCAACATAGTTGTGGCATCGAGAGATTTGGTCATGTAAGTTTCAAATATCTCAAAACACTTCACCGGTGTAATATGGTACATGGGCTACCATCTCTTCAGAAGGATACAAACAAGTGTCCTCACTGCCTAGTAGGAAAACAACACAGAGCTTCATTCTAGAGGAGTACATTTTGAGCTCATGGTAAACTTGACCTAGTTCATACCGATCTTTGTGGTCCGATGTAGCCAAGTCATTCTGGGTTCCAGTACTTCATGCTTTGTGTTGACTGACTATTTGAGAAAAATGTGGATTTTCTATCTTCACAAGAAAAGTGAAGCATTTGAAACCTTCAAAAAGTTTCAAAGTAGCAGTTGAGAATGAAACTGGTCATCACATCAAAACTCTCCGCTCAGATCGAGGGGGAATTCACTAGTGATGAGTTCAAGAGACTACCTACAAACTCATGAGATTCATCGACAAATGCCTCCTCCACACACACCACAGCAAAATGGTGTTGTTGAGAGAAGAAATCGTACTATCATGGAAATGGTGTGATGCATGATCGATGATTCTAGACTTGCAAAGACATTTTGGGTAGAAGCAACAAAGACAATAGTGTATTTGTTGAATAGATTGCACCCACTATTGCTCTTGATGGAGTAACACCACAAGAAGCATGGTCAAAATGGAAACCATCTATTACACACCTCAGAGTATTCGGGTGCAAAGCAAGCATGCACATACCCAAACAGAATAGAAAATAAATTGGACATGAAGTCACAAAAACTCGTCTTCATTGGGTATAATGAAGAGACTCTTGGGTATAGATTGATGGATCCTAAGACCAAAAAAGTCTACACTAGCAGAGATGTTGAGTTTTTTGAGAAGAAGGAAGAAGAGACTCCTCCTCCAGACTCACAAGATGTAGATTTTTCACCTATTGTAAAAATTGAAGTTGATGTTCCCTCAGAAGATGAAAGTGATGATGGGGATGATGGTGTTGATCAGATAGAACCACGACCCATGGGAATAGTTTAGTGTATGCCTAAATGGTGTACAAGTACATTACGAGATGTAAGAATGGATGCTCCACCAGATACATCCACCCCTGGACCACGGACTCACGTAGTAAAGCAAGAGAAGAAGTTAACTTTTCCTTGATGAGTAGAGTTATTGAATCAGATGAGCCCTCAACAATCCAGGAATCCCTACAGTCAAAATCTTGGAAAGATGCCATGGATTCTAAATATCAATCAGTGATGAAGAATAACACTTGGCAACTTGTCGATCTTCCACCAGGAAGAAACCCATTGGATGTAGATGGATATTTAAAACAAAGTACAAAGTAGATGGGATAGTGGACAAGTATAAAGCGAGACTTGTAGTAAAGGGGTATGCACAAAAAGAAGGCATTGACTATGAGGAGACATTTGCTCCCACAGCTAAGATCAAAATGATCAGGATGATCTTTGCTCTAGCTGCTCAATTTGGATGGAAAGTCCACCAAATGGATGTAAAAGTGCCTTCCTAAATGGAATATTTACAAGAAGAAGTCTACATGACTCAACCTGAGGGATATGTAGTACCTGGTCAAGAAGCAAAGGTATGCAGACTCAGGAAATCTCTATATGGCCTCAAATAGGCACCCTGGGCATGGTACATCAAGATTGATGAGCATCTCATACAACATGGATTTGTTAGAAATCCATACGATCCCAATCTTTACCTCAAAAATCAAGGGGGAGATTGTGATTGTTGTTGTCTATGTCGATGATCTAGTCATCACTGGTAGTTCAGTGAGGATGATCGATGCAATGAAGAAAGATCTTAATCGATCGTTCGACATGACCGATCTCGGGCTGATGCATTATTGTCTTAGATTGGAAGTATGGCAGAAAGAGAATCACATTTTTGTTTCTTAGATGAAATATACCAAGACTACACTCGAGAAATTTAGGATGATGGATTGCACACCAATTGCTACACCCATGGAGAATAGATTGTAGTTATCTCGTTCAGATCCATCTCCTGAGGTAAGTGCCACTCTCTATCGGTAGCTGATCGAGAGTCTCATTTACCTGACCTACACTAGACCAGATATCAGATTTGCAGTGAGCTATTTATCTAGGTTCATGCAAGAACCCAAAGTTTGTCATTGGAAAGAAACAAGGCACATTTTGAGATATCTCAAAGGATCAGTGGATCTTGGTCTAGAATACAAGAAGAACGACAACTTCTTCTTGACTGGATATTCGATTCAGATCATGCAAGTAACATTGATGATAGAAAATCCACTTCTAGATTTGTATTCTTTATGGGATCTGGACCAATATCATGGGGAAGAAAGAAACAACACTTTGTTTCTCGCTCTTCCACAAAAATGAGTATCGTTCTGCAGGAGAAGCTGTCTATGAAGTGATTTGGCTACGTCGCATACTAGAAGGACTTGGAATACCATAGGACAAACCAACCACCATGTATGTTGATAATGAAGGTGTTCTCAAACTTGTTCGCAATCCAATTTTTCACGAGAGAACAAAGCACATTGAGGTACAAGTTCATTTCATACGTGAACATGTGTTGAAGCACAACATCCAGCTTCAATATTGTCCAACAGCTGAACAACGAGCAGATATCTTCACAAAGTCACTTACACGTGACAAGTTCGAGTTGTTCAGAGAGTTCCTCTCCTCATCCCTTGAGACAATGCACAATTAAGGGGGGGAATGTTAGGATAAATTAATTATGCATTATATGATTAATTATTTAATTAATTTTATTAATTAAATAATAATATTATATGGTTATTGTATGTTGTTATATGGTTTTAAAACCATATTTGTCTTTTTGTTTCATAGTATAATTGTTATAATTATTATAACAACCATATTTGTTTTTGTATTTTAGATTTGTTTTTGCATTGGAATTCTCTTTTGTTTGTATCCCGGTTATAATACATATTATAACAATTTTTTGGTGTTCTCGCTAAACTCCGTCCCTGTTTATAATATTTAGCTATTAGGAAGCATCTCACTTAGGTGAGTCATAGATATTAGAGTTATTGTTTCATTTTTAATTAAACGTGTATATCATTATTGGTTCAAGTTTTCATTTTTAATTAATTACTTTATATTTCATTATTTTTTTCAGTTTTTTTAGTGTAAGTTTAATTAATCCATTATTTCTTTTTACATTTTGGTACTAATCCGAGTTAATCTAATTTTTTGGAGCTGCTAGATTGTGGTGTTCATATTGGTTTTTGTGCGATTAGGAATTTTCCAAATAAAACCGACTATCAAAAGATAACTTTGCGTAAAATTGGATTTAGAGGTATTTCTTATTTTGGTTCTGATTTTGGTTGTTTTCTCCTTCACTATGTTCTACATTTTTGGATCCTTGCTCAAATCTGTTTTCCTCCATCCTTTCTTCTCTGCCCCTTATATTTCTCTTGGATCTCACCCCTCCATCTCGAGCTCTAAAACTAAGCTCTACACTATATTCAAGACTTCCATTGAGCTCTTTGAGCTCCTTACACATCTCGTCCTAAGCCGCCTCATGCTTGGACCTACCCTCTCTGCCAAGATTTGTTCGAGATAATTTTCTATGTTACCCGAGCTCATTTCTTGGTTTGCCAAGCTCTAAACCAAGCTCCCACCCTTTCGATGAAGCTCGTAACCTCCAACTCATATTTTATTTTTGTTTGAACTTGGCCATGTTTCATATGAGTTGAGCCTTAGATTGGCCCCCTCTTCATTGATCTTCCCATGTTACCTTTAACCATGATTACCGAGCTTGGTTTATTCTTGACCTTGTCGAGCCTTCTTTCTTCCTATCAAGATATGTGTGCATCTCATGTGCCTTGCATGGCTCGCTCAATACAACCACCTATATGCCCTCCTAGCTTGGCCTTGTGTTCATTTTGTGTAGCCTTGGAATCTTCCCTGTTACCTCATCCGCTGAGTTCCTTGGCCAAACCATTACACCCTTGTTTGAAACCGTTCAAACCAACCAGCCTTGCATACGTTGTAAATGACCCTGTCTTGGTCCGGCTTGCTCGCCGATTTGATTCGGTTAGCTAGCTCAGCTCAATCCCCTCCCCAGTAACTTGGAATTCTGTTGACCCTTGAATTTTTAAAGCTCTTGCCCTCCTATTTAAGCCTAACATGTGTTTTTTTTAATATAGACTTTGTTTTGTTTTATAACCTTAGTTTATAACATTTAAACTTAGCCGTTTTATTAAAACTATAGATTAAAGTCATTTAAGAGGGACTTTTTTTTAATTAGGTCATTAATTGCTATTAGTGGTAAGTTAAATTCTAATACCCTAATAATTGTTGTTATCCTTTCTAGTAGATTAAAATAATAGGGAAAATATTAAAATTTAGTGTTATTAGACATTTGTATAACATGTACTTGTGAAGGGGATTTTCATTTTCTGGAGCCCCTTTTTACATTTTGGGAGGTTATTGACTCCTCTTGGATTCATTTTTTGTACTCGAGCTCTTATTATTATCGGTGGGCTAGTGATCGTGTCTACCATAGCCTTGCAGAAAGGGAGTTCCAAAGCGATGTGAGACAATATTTCTCACTCGAAACTTAGTTTTTACCCTCTTCTTTTTTTTGTATTCTTTTGTGCTTGTTATGTTGTTATTTCACTACAATTTCTTGAAACTTATTGTGGTCTCCACACTTGTGCATTTTTATGCCAATTGAAAGGTGAATAGTTGTTCATTTCATGACACATGAATTTATTTGATTGTAATCAACAAACTAAACTATAAAGTTCCGCAAAGAGGGGTGAAAAATATTGTTTTGGGGTGTGTGCTTTCCTTTTTTTTACAATCTTACTTTCTCTCTTCTCATGATGGATGCTATTACTATTCCTTTGTTTATTCCATTTAAATTTTTAAAATGGATATCTAAGATGATTATAACATTACATGGTAAAGGTTTATACCATATAACTATGGGAGTGGATAAAGAACTAATAGCCAAACTTGAGAAATCTACACGGTTCAACCAATGTGATGAAGACTTATGTATTCTTTATTTGCTTGTCTCTCCCCGACTTGCTCTTCCACATTGAGTCTTCCATAACACCCGATGGATCTTGGAAAAATCTTGATGATATGTTTGGAAAATAATATGATATGAGAGCCCATGATTTGGAGAACGAACTACTCGGATTAACTCCTAGTAACTTTGATAACCTACATGTCTTCTTCTCAAAAAATTCCACATATATTGTTATTGAAATAATGTGGAGTTGGAAAATGGATGACCAATTGATCTTATTCATTCTTTATAATCTTGGCCCTGAATACTCTATCTTCATTTCTAATTTTCAGACCATGATAGAAGCTTTATGGGCTTCTTGGAAGATGCCCTCATTTGATGATTTTTCATCCCAACTCATTCAAGAACATGAAAAGCTGATTAAAATGGAATAAATAAATTCCAAGTCACACTCCCTAGCTGCAAAGTACCGGTAAAGGAAAGGAAAAGAAACATGAAAAGAAAAAAGAGAAAAAGGACCAACCTAAGAAAGAAGCCAAGACCACCCAAACCAAACCCAACATGAACACTTCTACTTTTGAGGCAAAACAAAAGAAGGAAAAGTGTAAGTGTTCCTATTACAAGAAGTTGAGACATGAAGAACATCAATGCATGAGAAAACAAATTGACCACCTAACTCATTTACTTGAGAAAAATAATATAGGTGTTCCTGAGTCTATCAAGAAAAATGCTCAAAACTTGAGTCTTTCAAGCAAAGGAATCAAAACTTGAGAAGAAGAAAGGAAAGGACCTTATGTCTAGAGTTTCTCTTTCATCGAAGTGGGTCATATATTACAATTCCTCTCACTACATGGGTTCTTCACATGTTGAGTTTTATGACATTGAACCATCTGGTATGTCCCAAATCACTTTGGGTGATGACACTTCGGTGTCGATTGTTGGTAGTGGATTGGTAGAAGTAGATGGTGGAACCTTTAACAATGTTTTAAGTGTTCCCAATATCTTTACCAATCTCCTATCAGTTTACCAAATCACTCATATTGGTGAAGGAATACGAGTGAAATTTAATCCTAACTCGATGATCATTCATGAGCTTCATAGTGAGACTACGGTGGTTAAAGAAAAGTTGGACCACAAGTATCGATTGTACACATTTTCCCTTTTACTTCTAATTCTTCACCCATTTCCTATCTTACTCATGTTGATGAGGTAAATAGGCCATTTCATGAGAATTTTGGTCATTTAAATTAACATTACCTTGAAAAATTGAGGCAACATGAGATGGTCAATGGGTTACCTCGAGTCAAATTTTCTAAGTGTCTTTATGAGGGTTATGCCCTTAGGAAGCACCCCAAAGAAATTTTTGTCAAGGGCAAAGCTTGTAGAGATTATCATCCCTTAGATCTTGTTCATAGTGACATATCTGGCACATTTTTGTTTCCTTCATTCACTAGAGCTCTTTAAATACTTACCTTCATTGATTACTTTTCATGTTATCTTGGGTTTAATTTCTAAGCAATAAATATGAAGTTTTCAATCACTTTCGATACTTCAAGGATCTCGTTGAGAAACAACCTAAAAGGTCTATCAAGGTTCTTCGAACAAAAATGGAGGAAACTAGGTGAGAAATAGGTTCAATGGTTTCTGCACCTCCAAAGGGATTTCTTTACAGTGTACATTTTCTTACCTTCTCAAAATTGAATTGCAAAAATAAATAATAGAACACTTAAGGAGATGGCCACTTGCATGGTTTATACTAAATATTTTCTCCATATAATTAAGTCGAAGATGTGAATGTGCTTGTTACATTGAGAACTTTATTCCACATAAAGAAATAAAAGGGATGACACCCTTTGAGGCTTGGTATGGATGTAAACCTAATGTCAAACACTTTCACATATTTAGATCAATTACTATGGCTTAGATTCCCAAAAATAAACGCAAGGATTTGGAACCACAATCCAGACCTTGTAGCCTTGTAGGGTATCCCGATGGCATGAAGGGATATAGATTATTAAACCCCACCACTCATCAGATTTATATTTAGATAAGTGTGAATTTTGATGAGTCATCTTCTCCACCCACTCGAGGTTTTTTCCCTCTCTCGACTTTGAATCATTTGATGATGATCATATTATGCCTCTTGATCCCGATCCTCTCGCTCCTCCTACTACTCTTGCTTCATAATATTATGATTCGACACAAGTTATGATGAGGACTATTTCCCCTCACTCAAGTGAAGATTTGATATATTCGATCCTTAATCTCCTCTTAGTCCTCACCGGGCTAGGAAGACCTTGTATATTGTTGGAAAATGGATAAAGGATCCTTCAAATGAGAGATAGACTGTTCACAATTTGTGAGACCCCATCCATTATTCACCTTCACTTATGACCCTCAATATTTTCGGGAGGCTACTAGGATTTTTAAGTGGGATTCTCATGGATGATGAGTATTTATATCTCATGAAGAACGATACTTGGGATGGAATCCCTCTCTTGAAAGGAATAAAAATGATTCAATGTAAGTGGGTGTACCGAATAAAATATGGTGGTGATATGGGAATGTCAAAATTATAAAATCGCAACTCATAGCTAAGGTTGTCTCCCAAGTTGTAAAGGTTGAATATTCGAGACCTTTGCTACAATTTCAAAGATGAATTCAATTTGACCGACCCTCGCCATCACCCACTAATAGATGGGAATTCCATTAAATGGACGTTAATATTTCCTTCCTTCATGTGGACCTAGAGGAATAAATCTATATGGAATAACCTCCAGGTTATGTCTACAATTCCTCCCTCATTTACAAACTTAATAAATCTATATAGTTCTTAAACAAGACCCTTAGGCTTGGTATGCCAAGATGGATTCCTTTCTTCTTAGATTAGAGTTCATTAGGTATTAGTCTAACCAAAATGTTTACATTTTACAGAAGATGAGTCCATGTTTATCCTCATTTTTGTGTCGATGAATTTTTATTACGAGTAGCTCTTCCTCGATCATTGATTACTGTGAAGACTTCTTTCTTGAAGACCGACTTGGGTTTTCTTCACTACTTCCTTGGGATATAGATTACCCAATCTAACTTAGGAATCATGATTTCTCAACCTAAGTACACCCTTGATTTGTTAGCTAGGTTTCACATGTCTAATTGTAAGCCATCTCCCACTCCCTTCCTTTCTAGGGTCAAGTTAGTTGTTAATTTCTCCACTCCCTTAGTCGATGGTACCCTTTATCTCTAGTTGGTAGGGAGCTTGATCTACCTAACTCACACTCACCGGATCTTTTATTCCATGTTGGTATCATGTCTAGATTTATGCAGGGAGCCCGATGAGCTACATCCAAAAGAAGAAAAATAAGATCCTTCACTATTTTTTTGGAACTCATAATGATGGCATGTACTACTTGGGAGGGACAAAGATTGATTTAGTTAGATTCATATATTCTAATTTGGTTGGTGATCTCAATCACCGGAAGTCTACCTATGGATAAAGTTTTTCTCTTGGTTACTGGTTCTATCAATTGGCCGACAAGAAGAAAAATGTAATTGATATATATTTTATTGAGTAAGAATATAGGGAGGTAGTCAACGCGCCATGAAAGTTGTTTGTTACGGGGGATTCGACAGAGTTTAGAATTCACTTTTGGAAACTTGACATCATCTATTATGACAACATGAAAACTATCTCGATTTGTTTAAATCTAGCTAAACATCGGTGGACAAAGCGTGTTGAGATTCACATCCACTTCATTTGGGAGCTGATCCATGTAGACATTATTGATTTGCGTGTACTTTCATACTTCAAATCAGGTTATAGACATCTTTACCAAACCCTTCACCGATACAAAGTTCCTTCACTTACTCTCTCTTTTTGGGGTGAGGTCCATTGCATCCACTCATCTTCTTTGATATTTCTAGTCCTCTTCTCTTCCTCTTCTTCTTCTAGAAAGATTGTAGTTTGTACATGGGTACCTCATTAGGCCTTTAGTTTTCTGGGACCCATATGACACATCTTTCTTAGTTGTCTAGGAGAGTTATCTTTCTCTTTTTGGCTTTTCATGCCTCTACCTAAGCTTTGATGAAGGGGGTATTGGTGTGAGGTATTATTTTTCCTTTTATTCAGCTTATTAGGTATTTTTGTAACATCCTGTTATTTTAACTCCAAAAATTTGTTAAGCGATCAATTGACCATGGTCATATTTTATGAGGCCCTCAACCAGAGTCTTAGCTCACACCGATAATTCTATTAATTGTTCGTATAACCTTAGAGAACAACCATAAAAGTTGGTTGATATTTTTGTGAAATCATTTCTTGTATTCTGTGTGTATAAAAATTGTATGTATATACAATATACTACTTTGATTTCTTATGTTGCTTGAATAAGTTCCATGCTAAGACGTCATTTATGTTGGTGTGTGTGACTTGCCTCATCATCCTAGGGGTCTTGTCCACCCCACATGGCGATTCATCTCGCCTAGTGAGTTCATATTTCTTAGGAGTTATATGACAAGTGGCAGATTCTGTCATAGAATCTTTCATTGTCATATACATCAGTGGAGTCATAGGTGTTACATTCCCTATTTGGAATTGTAACTCATCTTTCCCTCTTACAGGAAATGATTGTTTAGGCATGGGAGCTACAAAAAACTCCCATCTGTACCCTCCTTTTTTTTATCTATGAGCATGAGAAAACCTGTTTTTCTATTTGCATGATTTTCCATTGTTTGAATCTTGTTGATTACGTTGGAGCTACCATGTTACCATTGGAGTGAAAAATCATCATGGTACACAGCTTTTGAATAAATTTTCATGAAAAATCTTTCATGGTATCAAAGCTTGAGGATTCGGTAAATATGCACTCATCATTTTTGGGTGGTTGATTACTTTCGGTTTCATTTTTATCATTCCTCCTGTAAGTTTTTCGTTAGTTTCATTGGAATCGTGTTAACTGGTTTTTAACAGCTTGCTCTTGGATTTTGTACATTTTGGGGTTTGTGCATGTGTGTAGGTTTACATTGTTCACCGCCATATTTTGCTAGTTTTGGTGGGAAAGATTTTTAGAGTTTGGTCATTTTTCGGTCTTATCAAATTTTTAAATGCAAGTGATTTTTTTTTAAATCTATGTTTTTGGACTTTATCCTCCTCTCTCCTGCCTGGTTGCTGGTTTTCCTTTTCATTAGCTCTCGGGTTTGCATTGCATCGATCTCCTTCTTGCATCGAGCTAAGCTCGAGCTGCTCGCCCTTGCTTTGGGTTATTTCGTTGCATGTTTAGTGTTTAATCCTTGGATGGGTCAGTTTTAACCTTGCTGCCTTGGTTCTCTTTTGCACTGCATTTGATTTTCCTCGAGTACCTTGCTTTGGTCACTTTTCCCTTGCATAGATGGTGGCGGGTTCTTGTTAATTGGCTCATTTTTCTATGCATGCCTTTCCATTCACATTGGTTCTTTGGGTTGGGTTGTGCACTGCTCCTGGGTCGAGATGTGAACTTTGTCTGCGTATTGGGCCAAGCCTTTATTTTGTTAAGGTTTGTGCCTTTGCATTTTTTTATTTTCATGGTTCTAAATGCCTCTGGCTATCTCATGTGTGCACGGGTCATGTCGTGCTTGGACCTTGTCCTACATTTTCTCTCGTTGCATGCTCTTCCACCTACCCCGCCGAACGTTTGACTTCCCGTTAAATCTTTTCCCACATTTCTTTGAAATACGTCATCTTTTTTGTTTGGTTTATTAATACGTGGTGTAATTTCATAATTTAACAAGAGAATCCAGGTTACAAATTACTGCCGAAGCAAAAGGTAAAACAAAATTGCAGATGTGTCATGAAGTAGCTTTCATTGAAGCAAGCCAAATGGATATTTCTAAATAAGCAACAAAGTTCAAAAAATATTTGTTTTTGTAGGTCCAACACTTGTAAGCTAATTTTATATTAGACCTATCAAACGACTGTGTAGTGTTTGGGTCAACCTTGGCTATAGGAAGACTACTCGTATGAACCCTGATTTTCCATCGCCACATTCGTTCATAGAGGAAGAAACATTAAATTAGAAGGTTGTACCACCATTGAATCCACCAATTTGCACCTCTAAGATGGTGACAGGTTTAAATATGGCCGCTCAATCAACTCAGAGCTGTTGTTGCCAAAGTAGGTTATTATTGAGGAGTAAATCGATGCCACATCAAATCCCTGCATGGCCAACTTCTGCGCCGAAAAATTCAAATTTGTATATTGCATACTCATGCTTATCAGTTGTTGATGGAGGAATTCAGTGGGGGACACGACACCCTATTCGTAGCCAGGGATCCATAGATAATGTAATAATTCACCCTCCTCACGATCCTCCATCCAAAACCCACACATGCCTCCATCACAGTTTTCAGCTGCATCGGATTCCAGGGCGAGATCAAAGGAAGCGGCTCCATGGTTGTATGATGATACCATGTCGGAAATCCAATTAGACGCTAGCTAGGCATCTACGTTATGTACTGGTACAAATGCCACATTACATAGAGTCGCTAAAACCGTTGTTACAGTCTTTATTTATTTCTAAATAAATTCTATGAAATCATGCGTTTTTATTAAAATTATTGAAGGCTATAATAACATCTTATTTTATATGCCAATCAGATTGAAAATAAATGTATTTTTGTAATTATTTTGTTAAACATTGTGTAGGTTTAACAATGTTTATTAATGTGAAAGTTGTATTTTTAATAAAAGTAATAACAATTACTGATTGGTTGAAAAGTACAATTGATAATAACTAGTTAGTCAAAGTTGAAAACTATAGTATAATCTACCTTACGAGAATACTAATAATAATTGATTTATTTTTAATTTGGTCCATTTTACATTTAACGTGGAGCTTTATTTTAAACGATGGCAATATTATAAAGTAAGGATTTTTAAAGTAAAGTGCCTTTTTAATTAATATATGTTGTGGGGTCTATTTTATTAAAGTAAGGTGGCTCTTTATTAGTACTACCGGCTATACTATAGTTTTCATATTTCTTTAACCAGTTATTATTTTTTGTACTTTTTAACCAATTAGATACTATTATTATTTTCATAAACAAATAAACACTTGTCACAATAATAATAAATATTAGTAAACTTGCACATTTTTTAACAAAATAATTACAAAATTTTATTTATCTTCAATTTCATTGGCTTATAAATTAACATGTTATTGGAGGCTTCAACATTTTCAAGAAAATGATGATGTAATAATATTTATTACAATTTATTTGAGGACGTGTGTAACCTACTACTTCCTCTATTCACTTTTCCATTCACCGTCTCAAAAAAACTAACCCTGGAATTCTTGAAGATCTCTTGAATAAATTACAGTGGGAGCGAAGCATAACGCATTCGCAACCACAACATCCCGAAGAAATATTTAAAAGTCGTCATTGGATGTGTTTCAGATGTCACTGCATTACCTAAGGTATTCCAAGGCCGACTACGAGTCGATGAGCGAATGGAGGCTGGACATTTTATTTCATCATTATGGTCTATCTGCTAAGGGTGATGTGGAACATAAGAAAAATTCTAGCATTGCTGAATTTCCATGTCCCGATGACTGTGAATGAGAGAGATGCGATAATTTGATTTCTCCTCCTCGGAGTATGAAATCCTATGTTTTCTAATTTCGTCATTTTATGGTAACTATGAATCTATGTAGCTTTGGAGTATGACATAAAACTGTTTGTTTTTATTCAATTTCTTCTAACTTATGGGAAGTTGAGGGGACCTTTACTGCCATGCCTTACGCTTTTATTGCAAAAGTTATGTCAGGATTTCTTCTGCTAAAATGGACTACTAAAACGGATCCATTCATCTAAACCGCGGACCCTATCCCTCACGCAAGTTCGCAGGGGGTAGTGAGGTGGCACAGCGGTCTACGTGGCGTTCATGGTGTTTGACCCACGCTCCGTTTTCACTTCTGTCCTTGGAGTCTAATAAATATTGCCAGTTTTGCCAGCCTTTGTCGGCCATCATTTCAGCGACTCCTGTCAAATCACTGCAGCTGTCACACGGTTCCAGTTTCAAAAATCATAGCTCCGCCTTCATGAAAAAGATATTACCCGCCATAGCCCCCTGTTCCATGCGGTTTCCATGCCCCTGGTTTGAGCTGTTCTCTGCTGCACAACTTTGATCCCTCTCCTTGCAGGTGCTTCCCCAGCGTCGCCTTATACGCACTCTCCAACCTTTTCATTTTCAGCCCGATTCCTCCCCTCGAGCATTTAATCCCTCTCCTTGCACCATTGTGAAATCTTCTCGATCCAGACAACGATATAGAAATACTTTCAAAATCTTGTTATATCATCTGGTTTTAAGCGATAAATGAGGAAGGGAAGCGCGTGCGGTTTTGCATGTATTTCGACTGGAATTTGTGAAAGGCTTATGCAACTTCCCCTGTTTGCTCCAAAGAATGGATTTCAGAGGTGGGTTTCTACAATCTATGATTATGTTACATCGATTTGTTTCTGAAAAAATATCTTTAATCTATGTTTATGTTACATGCTATTCTGTGCTTCTCTTTTACATGCTATTTTGTACAATGTTAAATTTAGTATTGGTTTATAGCTATTTTTATAAACCAATCTTGTTAAGGCGTCTTTAGAACAATGTATGGCAGCGTTACAATACAAATACAGAATACCCAAATGAAAAGTTTTCAACTTATTTAACTTCACCTTTAAGGAGACAACACCAATTTAAAAGACAGGAGAATGCAATGTTGACAACAGCCATGGCTTGCGTTTTTGAAGAGAAGACGAGACTGTTCTTAGAATTGGACTGGAAGCGATGAAAGACCGCCATTGCTTATGATTATGTTTTGGGTAAATCTGAAACTGAAAGGAAGGCCAAAACTATCTGTATCACATCATCTTGCAATGAAACACAACCAAATTCTTCTTCCATTGTCCTTGTGGATTATGGCTTTTCCATCCCATAGAAACGCATCTTTATTAAGACACAACAGGTGGAATGCTGTGCAAGGCACGTGTAGCTCAAACCGTTACACCGTGTAATTAAAAGGCGACACTTTACCTTCTAACATTTAAAGAATTGGAATAGCTAATCACGATTGAGATTTTGAAACCAATGGTTTGTGAAATTCAAAACATTTTTTTTTGTGTGTGAATACAATAAGCCGATTCTGCTTGTTATTTAAGGGAATGAAAAAGATGGATATGTCGATGAAGATGAGCCAAAGGATGTCAACAATATTAATTGTGGTGCCACCCCTAATACAATCTCAATCAACCTTATATTTATCACCCTTTACACAATCTCAATCAATAGTGTATCAATTTCAAAACAACGTTACAGATATGCAATTAATGAAGAAACATCTTATTTAACTTCACCTTTAAGGAGACAACACCAATTTAAAAGACAGGAGAATGCAATGTTGAAAGCTCATGGGGAGCAAGTAATATTCCCCGAATTATCTTCAATAAAGTTAAGCATTCTTTACTGAGAGTATTAATTTCGTCTCTGAAACAACATGGCGCATTAAAAATCATACACCCTTCAATAATTTATTAGTTATTTTTATACGAATAACTAGTTTTATACAAATATAATATTTATAATGTCCATTGAAACATAATTTTTAAATGATTTATAACTATTTTTATACATTCTAAATTGGGTATATGTACCTCTAGCGTGTCTCCTATATTGATAACCGGGCGCTGGAATCGGCTCTCTGAAATCCACGAGTTCTTGTTAAGAATTTGTAAGCCTACCGATTCGTCATCTTGCAGGTAACACAATAAGAGCACTTCCATCGAGTGTGCACTTAAACCTAGAACGAGATCGAGGCCTAGATCGGGGTGGATACAAGTTCATCCATTGTGCTCACTGCACATTTTCTATAGCTAGGACTAGTAGGGCTTTATAGAAAGTAAAATAAGCTTCAAATGTTGGCGAGTCTAAATACCTCAATTGAATAAGCTTCCAATGTATCCTGCAAAACTCAAGCAAAAACATCTCAAGATAGATAGTTGACATAAGTTAGCATTACCATTGTAGTATTGCGGGGTATATTAATAAAAACGTATAACTTTGAAAAGTAAGGGTCTATCCAAATTAAAGGTTTTGTTTACGAATAGATTTTGGCATGGTAGCGAGTGCCATCATGTCACACCGGTCTAGCTTCTGGTCATCTGAGAAGATGAAACCGTGACCATATCCCTGGATTGTGCCCGACATCATTGCGTACTTCTCTTTCTCTTCCAATGGCAGTTTGAAGAACTCCATCACCACTTTCTTTATTCGCTCCAATAGTTGCCAGTGCCTAGTTCCATGATTCAAAACCTGAGAAAGTAAAATAAACACACTGCTAAAATTATTGTGGCCATTTAAGTAACAAACATGTTTGTAAAGATTATTACTGAACATTTGGAAACATCTAACTCTTAAATGTTAGCGAGTGGTAAAAAACAGATATATTTAGCCCAACTAACCTGGAAAAAACCCCACTCTTGACAGGCCTTGGAAAGTCTGGCCATCTCATGTTGCCTCGTAGAATGACATCCTGATACAATCCTCCCCATGTCAATGACAGGTATTTGAAGGCTAGCTGGAGCATTTAATGCTGAGCATCCAATCCTCTCTTGTTTGGGTCGAATGTATCTCTCTGGTTCAGCCCCGGGCTTCGATTTTACAAGCTCTTGCACGTCATCAGCCTTCAAACATGAACCCATCTTCACCATTGAAGAACTTGCCATGACACTTGAACTAACTAACTACACTTTTTGCAACCGTAAGTACTGTATAAAATAAACCTAAATATAACAACTCTATGATATTAACGGTATGTGGGCAAGCATTTATATATTCAATTAAAGCTCAGTTCAATTTGCATATTCCACTGAAGTGCACCGACCAAGCATAGATTCCTTGCGGTTGTCATCACTGCTACAATGTCACTTGTCTTTGATTGCATGAACAATACATAACCTTATACCCAATGCGTTGAAGTGTCCAAAAATATTTGCAGCTCGTTAGTCGTGCTTTTCTAGCAGGCTCCTTCTCTAAAACGTCTATCTAAATGCGTCCTGCTCTTTTTTGTCATTCTAAGGCTTTTTTCCAATAATTTGGGGTGATTTGTAGTTTCTGTGCAGAGTTTGAAACTTTACGATACCTCCATGGAGTCATAAAACAGGGCTTTACAGAATACATCACCAATGCTCTCAGCAAGAACAATGTCTTTGTTTGAAATGATGTTATTCCTTGACATCACCATGGATGTAAATCCATGATTTTATTTCTCAGAATAAAATCAGTTGTCACTGCGTCCAATAATCCCTTCCATAAGTTGGATTTTTTAGGTTAATCTACACTCTGTGCATTTGGTTGATTTTCACGACTCAGTAAAATAAAAACAGTAGCTTCCCTAACTCATTGCGGAAGAAGGCTTTTGGTTGAGTGTAAGGGAAGCTCCTGTAAGGGATGCCTCTAAAAATAAAAACAGTGGTCTTCCAATTTTTTTGACACTTTGCAAAAAAATTCACCATCAAAAGAAACACGTGTTTCAGAATTTTGTTAAATAATTCACATGCTTCCACATTATGCATACATATCTACTAGGGTATTTAAACTAAAATATCTACAAAAGTTTCTTACTATGCAATGCTTTGGTAGATGTGCATACCCTGTTTCAAAGCTCATATTTTGGCAGAGGATGGGAGTATGATATGAAAAGTGAACTGAAGAGATTGGACACATGTTGGTTGCATTTACTGAGACACTAGAAATTATGAAATACCACTTCCATTATGCTTTGGTGGATGCCCATACCCCGCTGTAAATCTCTGCAACTTTGCATTAATCTCCTATACCTGTGGGTGTGATTCATCTCTTACACAAAAAAACCATTCACCATTTTATATCCTTTAATCCAACTAAATCCCACCATCTATTAAATTCCTCTATCCTTCATCAATACCCTTAAAATATGAACAATGTTCCATCATACTTTGATCGTTGCTCATGGCGTGCTCTTGAAGCCCTTGTTTTGACAGAGGCTAGCAGGATGCTGGAAAGATTTATGGAGTCTAGATTTGAACATGCCAATTGAAATAGCCCAAAAGTTACTAAGTTGCATATCCCGCAATCTAGGAGACAAAATATATCTCAGGAATTTTGTCGAATAATTTACATGCTTCAAAATTTTGCATAAATACCTACCAGGGCACTTCAACTGTTCCCTTCTGCACAGTACTTTGGCATATGTCCACACCCTGTTTCAAAGCTCCAATTTTTTAACAGTTTGCTAATGAAGATCTAAACAAATTGAAGATTACAATACCCAAAAAAAATAAAAATTGTATAGCCTATAAACGGGCTGTCTAAAATTGAAACTGTAATTTATGGCTAAAAACCTCAAACATGGAATTCGACTCATGAACAGAGTTGTACCTAGTCAAAGCACTATGTTTTAGAGAGGAAACTTTAACTTTTGAAGAATGTGGGACTCTATTTAGTTCTAATCTTTTGTCAATATGTTTTTGCTTACTTTTTGTAGTGTAAACCTTAAAAGTGGGTGTAGGAATATAAGGCTTATAGTTTATTATTAAGTCTCTATTAGTTATGTATTAACTAATGGACTCTATTTAGTTTTAATCTTCTATCACTATGTTTTTGCTCACTTTCTGTAGTGTAAACCTTAAGAGGGGGAATGTAGGAATATAAGGCTTATAGTTTAATATTAAGTCATTATTAGTTATGTATTAACTAATAGACGGTTATAGCCATTAACTAATAGAAGGTTATAGCCATTTTGTTTGACTATCTCTTGCATAATAAAATGACGGACCCAGAACTTATAATGTGTGAATTGCGATTCCTCTTCATTATTTCTCTCTTCACATCTTTTAACAACAGGGACTTAACATAATGGAACCCTGTTCCCCAAACGCAAGGTCTCTATTATCATCTGATCAATGTGTAGGAAACTTAAGCCTCTAAGGAAAATTGTATCTTAACCAAATTACATAAATATTAGATAATGTTAATCAAATCATACTCACATCCTGAGTAAATGGTAATGACATGTAATCACTCCAAGTTACTAGCTCTTTCTTCTCTTCCTTGGACTTCTTGAGCTTCATGTTTTCTTCTGAGATCATTGAATACATGAATGCTTTAGTGTCAGAACTAACTATATTGCGCTTAATAAGTTCTTCTCAAAGGAGAGGGAATTCATTGGTACACTGTAATTGTTGTAGTGCAAGTGGGCAAGCGGTAAGGTATTGAGCAAACTAGTGTCATGTCAGCGTTGGTACGCAGTCTTCTCCTGGAAATCATGTTATCTCGAGATGAGGTCTATAGTGAACTTCCCGTTATACTTGTTTGTTTCATGTAATAATACATCCAGACATCCTTCTCTCGAGTTTTGTTGCTATCATACTTTGTTCCTCTATCTTGTATGATTCTGTGCACCATCTTCACCATGTTTGCTTTTTCCTGAAACATGCTTTCATAATCATAATCGGTATTATTAAAATCTCCCAATGCCCATATCTTAGATTGGTGTAATTGGTAGTGATCAACGTGGAATTGAGTTTGAAGATATAAAATCCTACCGCAAGGACTTGTAAAGCCTTGTTCCAGGGAATTTGACAGGAATTGAGACTAAACCCAAAATAAACTTTCTGAATTCTCGTTTTAAGCATTCTAACTCGTCACTGGGGTTAAGACTCATCAGGGCCTTCAACAACACCTGAAAAGCTATCTGTTCAATAAATAATGTATGCGGTTAAAACAAAAAATATTACCGTAATAATTTTCAGCCGTGGTTAAAAATCATTATTTTCAGATGTGGCTATTCCATCTCCTCCTAGGCAAAGGGATACAAGATTAGAGGCTTGGAATTTTAATAAAGATACAATTAGAAGGTTTTGAAAAGTTTATATGTGCCCAAATGAAGAATTGGTTTGAGTCTTGGAGATTCAAAGGAGAAACCTCAGCTTTGAGATCCAAAAAATAGGTAAATTTGTATGAGAGTTTATCAATTGAAAAGCCAAGGGAATTAAAAATATGCAAGAAAGATCCAATTATTTTGACTAATCAAGAAGAAATAACAAGATCAGCAATTGAGACAGCAGTTCGAGTGGTCTAACCAACAAGAGTTACTCCCAAAGAGCCCATGCCAATTCTTAATTTCTTAACCAGTTGCTTATGTTTCTTTTGCAACACAGGGATATAGGAGACAGAATAATAAAATGATAGTTTAAGCTTAGAGTTTGAGATCATAACTGATAAAAGGAAATTTTACAATCCAGATCATAAGTTTCTCAGCATGATGATAAACAAGGAGCTGTTAAATGTAGTTAGAAGTTTAAGTGCACAAGCATTTGATGTGATGGTAGGAAGATAACTGATGTTTATGGCATATGCTATAATTCCCTTGTTGGAAACTACCAACGCACTGATTTCAATGGTGGAAATTGGTAAGGCCAAAACTTATTATTGTTTGCCCTATAATTTAACAAGTAGATGAAGGATACACTGTTTCAGCTGCAAGGCAATCTGATTTCCTTGTTGATGATATATGGCCTGAAGATAGAGATAGAAAGGGAAGTGGAGTTATTATAGAATATTTGGTGCAATAGAAAAATCTACCTGCAGGAAACATAGTGGGAGGGACCAAAGATAATCCAGCACCCTTTAATGTTTACATCGATTGGGGACCAACAAAGGAGGGATGGACTTGTAATGAGTCCAATAAGCTACACTAGAAGGAGGATTCTTGACACGAGAGACAGCTATCTATGGAAAAGGATAAAGTTTAATGTATGATGATAAGATAAGAACATAAAGATAGGTTTCTTCTACGAAATTAGAAAGAAAATCCTGTCATGCTGCTGATCTGAAGGGACAGCTCAAATATGCCACTTCTTTGATTTGTCTTAAAAAAAAATTCAAGTACTGAAATTTAAATAATAGATGCATATCTTTGAAGTTACTAAATATGATTTCTACTCCCCAACCCAAGCAAATAGGAGGTTTGACCAGTCCCCTCTTCATCTGTCCCCCAACAGAACAAAATGGATAAGGAGTAGGAGATAGAGGTGGAGAAGAAATAGGAGCGAGAGTAGGAATTTATGTTCTTAACCCGGTCACCTCAGTTCAACAGAATGGACAAATATAGCTCTCTATCCGAAAAAAATGCTAGAGCAGATCCCAACGAGAATAAAAATTTGTAACACAAAAGGCCGAATTGGGAATGTTTATAGCCCAATCACCACGTTTATGTGTGGAGGACTTCAAGGTTTACAGTCTAACAGCCGCACATATCAGAGGAAAAACTATGGAATCAAGAAAGTTTCTGGCAATGACTTGGTTTGTTTGAACCCAAGAAATTTTAACGTGTCCCCCATCAGTTTGTCTTGTGGGAACCAGACAGAAAAGGTAAATGGTGAGAACTATATTTGAATTTGAGATCAGAATAGCTTCTATTTTTCACTGCTCCAACATGATGAAAGCCTTCTCATGAGTGAAAAGAAGAAAGTATTGGAGCACAGTGAATATAAGAGCCTATACTTCTCTGCATTTCTGATTACCCATGCAATGAGTCACATCAAGGTCTGAGCTTGTGTAGTTGAGATTTGGACAGAGAAAGAATGCAAAAATGAATACCACCAATGTCAGTGGGCATGTCAATGGGCTTTCTGACATTGTTCAAAATGATTTAGAGATGTCATCTCTTCACAAAGTTAGCGTTAGGCCTCCAGAGAGCATGATGCACTCTATTAAAGATTCTGTGAAGGAGACCTTTTTTCCTGATGATCCCTTCAAGCAATTTAAGAACCAGCCAAGAAAAAGGAAGCTTTTGTTGGGAGTCCGGTATATATTTCCTATTCTTGAATGGGCACCCAGATATTCCTTTAAGTTCTTCAGGTCTGATCTTATCGCTGGTATAACTATAGCCAGTCTTGCCATACCACAGGCAAGGAAACTAACTTCATGTCTATTTACAAATTTAGATTATAGTCTTAAAAGAGAATTTGTTTAAGGCGTGAAAACTAACTTTATGCCTATTTAAAAATTAGATTATAGTCTTAAAGAAAATTTGTTTAGAAAGGGTTTGATAAAGCTTATACAAGGTCTGTGTTAATGTGCTATGCATATGCAGGGTATAAGCTATGCCAAGCTAGCCAATCTTCCTCCTATTGTTGGACTTTGTGAGTAGTGATTATTTACTGTATATAAATTACATGAGACATGTTTAAGGAAGTGGTTTTATGGGAGGAGAGTATCTAAATTTTCTTAGTGAATTATATTTAAATTATATGGGAGATTTTTTAAGGAAGTTTTTTCATGGAGGAGAGTTCTTTATTTCATGTAATAATACATCTAGGACATCCTTATATATAGATCATGTTATATGTAATATAGATCCTTTTATTTCATGTAACTAACTATATTGCAGTTAATAAGTTCTTCTCAAAGGAGAGGGGAATTCATTGGTACCTGTAATTGTTGTAGTGCAAGTGGGCAACCGGTAAGGTATTGAGCAGCTAGTGTCATAAGCATTGGTACAGAGTCTTCTCCTAGAAATCATGTTATCTGAGATGAGGTCTATAGTGAACTTCCCCGTTATATTGTTTGTTTCATGTAATAGTGAATCCACAGCTAGATTTGAGACCTTATAATTCTGATTTTAAATACTTCTTGATAATTCTAATGGAGCTGGAAAGCTTTTGACCAGAAGCCATATGTGCTTTACATCTCATGTTTTTTAAACTATTCATATACTGCTAAGGATGGGAAAAGAAAAGCTTTCATAACTCAAATTGTACATTTAAATAATCTATAATCAAATGGTGGGTTTTTTATAAGAACAAAACTATTAAATACATAATTTGGTAATATTCCAACACCGAGTTAAGTTGAATGTCTTGTGGCTCTGTTCAAGAAAGTGAGAAGACCAAGACCTCGAGTAGAATGCAAATAAAGTTGATAGAATAAGCTCTTTTCTTGTTAAAAGTATGGGTAGGTTGGAAGTATATCTGTTGAGTGTGGCCAAAGTCTCTTCGAAGTCCTTGTCAAAGTAGTTATCAATGGAGAGTTGACAATATCTCTATCTATATCTTGTTGATTTATGAGAATGTCTCTATCTTTTGATTTTTTGAACGATATCTAAAAATGGCATTTCTGAGCTGATATAATCCATAAATAAATTGTCTTCATCTTATATTTCTCATCACTTTTCTGAAAGCTACGGACCTGTTTCCATCATGTTTGCTTGGTAGATATAATCTTCAATTCTTTAGGATTTCCACAGGTACACATTGTAGATATTATATCAGGAATATACTGTGTTCTATTTTTTGATATAATCTTATTGCTGGCAGATGATTTGAAGTTCCTTTCTATATTTTTGGATTTCAGCAGTCCTTTCTAATCTTATTGCTGGAAAATAAGCAATCATCAAAAGCAACATCTTCATTTGTGTTTAAAGGTATTGATGAAACTTTTAACAATGTTTTTTCATCAATATTGTTTATTTTGATTATGCATGACCATATATTATGTATTAATTTTAAATTTTAATTTTTTAACCTCAAAGAAATCAAATCAAATGAATGAAGATAGTGGTTGTGGAAAAAATCAACCACAAAAAAAAGGATGACAACACGTGCTGCAATGGCCTTTCTGAAACGGGTAAGGAAATGTGACTGTTTGTTTTTTATTGAAATATAATTTTTGTAGTGGATTATGTGTTATCAAATGCTTATTTCTGACAACATAGTGTTTGTTTTTGTAACATAAACATAGATTAACGATGAAAAAATTGAAGAAGAAAAAGCATTTGTTGATCAAACAAAAGAGAATTTAGATTTTGAAGAAGAATTTGACACGGAACTAAACATAGATGACAATAGTGATCAAAATGACGAAGATTATGAGGTAGAGGAGGATGATGAAGATGAAGATTGGGTGCCTAGTCCGAGCCATAAAGCATCCAATGAGTGCAAACATCAAAGATCAGTAAGTAGTGTTATTTATAATTTTTGTTTTGCATGAATAAAACACTTTTATTCAAGTATTCAACTTATGTTAGTATGTCTTAGATTTATTAGGATTTTCCAATTTGTTGTTCTTTTAGTGTCCATATATTTTTACATTTGCATAATAATTTCAACTAAAGAGTTATAGGATTTTCCTACACATAAATTGTTACTCATAAACTATTTAATTATTGGATGTAAATTGTAGTATTTGCAGCAGTGTAAAATTATAAAAGAAATTGGAAAGAGGGACAGATTCAAGTGCATGGTCTTTCCTTGCTGCAACTATGAAATGCAAGGAATAAAATGGCATTTGAAAGACATCAACTATCACCGCCTCCATGATCACAATGGTCTCCCTCCATTACATAGGCGTAAGCCGGGTAAACGTGCGACCGGGAAGTATAAAAGGAAAACAAAAAAAATAGTACAAAATATGGTTGCAAAGTGAAGTGTTGACTGGCACTTGAAAAATTCTAAATATATGTACAAATCTAGGTTAATTGAGCGTTATTGTCGGGAAGAAAAGGTGCAATATTTTTCATCCCTTAGCCAACAAGCTAAAGATCTGATTTCCAAGCTTGTAGAGGAGTATGATAGTGTGGAAAAGAGGGAGGAAAGAAAGAAAAAAACCCTTTCAACGCTGCATAAAAAGGATTTGATGAAAACCGATTGTACAAATTCTGATCTAAATGGACAAAAGGATAAGGTATGTACCATTTTTTTTATAATTTAAATTTAAAATTATTTTAGTTTTGTTTATTCACATTTTTTATGTTATTTTAAATTAACGTTTCATTTGTACAGGATATTATCCAAGAAGAATCCATTAATGTTGATCATGTAAGGAAACATGCTTTCATTAAAAACATTAGTAGCATTGTTGGAATAATAAAGTGTCATTTTTCATTCATTAACATGTTGAAATCTTGTGTAAATGCGATTCTCACACTTTTCATGACTTGAATGCATGAATAGGACTCGACTGATGTTGATGGAGAAAATCCGATACAAAAAAAGAATGTAAACAACAATGCAATGGAAAACAAGGTACAGTTGTAAATTACAAATATAAATATTTGTGTTTTCTATATATTTTAAGTGCTTAAATCTTAATCATATTGCTAATTTGGCATTTATACCTACATCTTTTATATACAATTAATTATTATGTTGTTGCACTTGAAAAATTGGGTTTTACCGCTTGAGTGATGAGGAAGAGAATAATGTTGAAGCATACACTTCAAGTGCATGGGTACATGAACCACCGATGCAAATAACACCTATTTCCATTAGAAGAAAAGAAAGTGAGGGAAACGATATGAATGATAAAGAAAAAATCAACACAGAGGATCATAAGGGAAAAATATGGCGATCCATTGATTGAGGTGACTGATTTTTCAAAATTTGTTGAGGTGGAACCGGCAAACCAAAGAATGAGGCGAAGGACATGGCTGCCTATGAATTCACAATAGGAGAAGAATTTTTATGTTCCTAGAGCCTGACCATGCAAAAAGGTTGGCATTGCTAAAATTCATGCAACTAAACCAGGAACAAAATGCCATGGACGATCTTTAGAAAGGGACTGCATTGTCATATGCATAGAAGAATCATATGTAGATGACACTCCATTGCATTTTCCACATATTGGAGCAGATACTGTTGGTGAATCGAAGAAGACATATTGCATCTGGTTTAAAGATTGCTTGAAGGCAATTAACCAGAAAGAGGATGGAAAAGAGACAAAGGTGTGTTAATTTGTATTTTTATTGATGTTATTGTGTTTTTAGCACATTTGATTGATTTTATATCCAGTATAAGTATACTTATCCATTATGTCATGTTTGCAGCAATGAATGAATATTCAGATGACAATGTTGCAATTGAGGTAAAACTATGTTTTGATGTACATTATTTTTTTCCAATTGATTGACTATATCAATGATGCATTATTTATTTCAGTATTCAATAGAATTGTGAGAGCTCATATTCAGATTTTACCATGCATAGGTGACACAAGGAAAAGAAGAAAACTTTGTAGGATTTTCCTTTCTAGTCTAATGTTTAAATTTCTTCCTACTTCCCTATACATTTCCTTCCATTACATTCTTATGCAGTATTCCTCTATGTATTTATCTTTCAAAACTGGTTTGCATTTTCCCTATAATATTTTATACGATGGAAACATATTATTCACGATGAAACTATGTACTTTTCATACCAACTTGGCTTCCCTTACTTGACTGTTGCAGCTGTTACAGGAGCTTCCCTTACCCCAATATCATTTTACTTATAATTTTCTTTCTTTCTAACAATCATGTTCTTTAATTGTATTATATAGTATTTATATGAATTGATTGTTTGTAGAATGAAGAGGAACAACCAAATAAGCTTGTGGTAAGAAACGTAAAAATGTTATCCAATATTGTTGATTCCATACAAATTATACATAAAATGGGTCATGCTTCATCTGATTTGGTAAGTTACGTAAACTTAAGATTTACATTGCTAATTTCTTCTAGGAGTCAAATATAAAAACATTTAAAATATTTGTGTTTTTTTCTTCGAGTTAATGTAGGAAATAATTTGCATCAATAATCCTTCATTTTTGTAGCAATATAATAGTGAAGGTGATACTGAGATGCAACTTTCAAAAGGATCCATTCTTCCCAACAACAGGTGACCACACAATATCTTATTTATAATTTTGATAAACTTATTTTATCATTTACGTTTGCATAGTTTTATTTACTGATATGCCCATTGTTTGTAAACATTTCAAGGAAAAGATTAAAGGGTATCAAGAGTGATGCATCAGTTCACACACACCTTACGCCTGATGAGATGAAAGGAAATAAAAGAAAATTTGAGGATGGATGGAAGCGCGAAACTCCATTGCTTTGTTAACAAGCAACGGAGAAATTTGAAGAGCTCTCGACTTTAATTTGTTGAAGTTTTGATATTACAATCAATTGTATCATTATTTGTAAAACAATTGCCAAGATACTCAGTTATGTCAAAGAAAAAATCAAGTTTAATGTTATGGTTTTTCTCCTTGAATGAGAAAATAATGTAAGATCCATATGTAGTGCCAATTTTATGCCAAAATCCTCTTTTGGCTCTTCTTCTGACATGACTTGTAAAATGTAATGAGTTTTTCCTGTCAAATTTACTGATAGCATTTATTATTGCTGTTGAGACTATTTATTTTTTGTTTTTTCCTGTCCATATTAGATGAATGGGATTATGCATACCTTCTCTATACACGTGTATCTTATTAATAGTATTTAAAGTTATCGAGTTTGCTATGACCTTTGCAATATGTTGAAATTTTAGATAATCATGAAAAAATTAAAGTTCATTTGAATGGTACAGTGTCTGAATATCATATATTTGTTTCAAGTGTTCACTAGAGTGGCAATGGCTATAGAACACTAATGGAAGACCCATATTCATTGCTTTGGATGTGTCTGATGTTTCTTCCTTGCTCATCTGCCGGGCCAAGGCAAGCTAGGCATCACTTTGCAGTCACTAGATTGGAGTTGCATATCTTTCACTGGCTGTACTTATTCAAATATCACATTTTTAATGAGCAAATTCATCATATTAGTACTCTTCAGCTGTGGTCTGAACAAGACCAAATAACATTTCTATTCGGATATAGCTCAAGTACAGTCAGGAGATGTATTGGATACAACAGATGTGCAACTGAAGCGCACCCCAGGAAAGTCTGAAAAAGAACATGGAAAAATGCTCAAAAAAATAAAATTGAAATAAAACACTTACCCCGCTGCGAAGACCCAAAACACATTACTTATATGTTCTCTGGTACATACCATTTTCTTTGCTTTTGGCCGAGAAATGTCTCTTAACAATTTTGTATGTTTCATGGTGTATATATAGAGAGATAGAAGAGGAGAGGGAGAGAGATGTATCTGAGCTGCATATGTCCATGCTCTTGTAAAAATTTGTTGTATCAGATATCTTATGTACAACGATACTTATATATCCACATAACTTAGCTTTTTACATTGATTTGATCCTTTGACACTTCCTATGGACATGGTTAATTTTTCGATACATACTTGAATTTCGATTCTGTGATCTCCAAAGTTGGCAGATTTGTTGGTGTCCAATGTTAATCTATAATTCAATGTATGCAACTTCGAAACTTTAACAAAAAATGCTAGCTACTGACAAAAGAAAGGGTTTGCACTCACACTTCTGATATTGGCAAATATGCTTCATTCACTATTTGCTGAAGTGCAGGTGCATCTCTTTTTGATGTAGCTAGAATTTGTAATTGTTGTAGATTGCTCTCTTGTTCCGACTTTAGGAGGTGTTTCTTAACAATGAAATAATTGTTGTGAAATAGAACACCGAATATCTAATCAACTGGTATGCAGAAGTTTTGTATATTTTGTGACAGCAGCCAATTGTATTTTTGGGACTCCCAAGATGCAAACCATTATAAAACAGAATAAAGGATATAGAAGTTGATGGATTAGCTTTAAGGATTCGGTTTGGATGCATAATGCTTCCTACTTGAAAGCCAAACAGAGGAACACAATGTCGGTGCAACTGATGAAAAATTATTGTATGCCTACATTTGGGTGGGATTTGTGAGAAATGTTAATGATTTTTCCTTGCTGAACATAGGCTTATAGTTGAACCTGGTAAAGTTAGTTACAGTATTGAAAGAAATTTCAAAGGCAGTCTTAATTTGGAGGTATGTTGAAGTCTGATGAAGGCGAAGCCAGTGCAGTGCATAGACTTGTTCTTAGTTGATGCTTATTGCTATTTCCTGCAATTTTTGGACATATAAATTCTTTTTTCCTATATGCATATTTACATTCTGGTAAGGAGTGAGGTGAACAACCCATGCATTAGAAACACCGGGCCCAAAGGGAATGAAGGGTCAAAAGTGAGCTACTTGTTTAGCATCCATAGAAAGTGCACAACGTACATAACAAAAACCATAGGCATGAGGAAAAACTTTTTAAGAACCACATATTATTGCCAAAACTTATGAGACTTCAGTTTATGTAGGTCTGCAATAGCATGCCTACTGTCAAGAGACAAAGAGGCAGGCACCTTTTCAGTGCAGGCTTCATTGAAGTTTTTCTTTACTGTGTTTGATTTTTGTATTTTTTTTGTCTAGTGATGACAAGGATTGATTGTTGGATTGATTGCTACATCAAAAAAATGGGTTAGTTGAAAATAACTTCAAAACTTTCAAGCAAATGCAATTGGCAGGTGCAAAGCCAAGCTCCACAAACTTTGCCAACATCCTCCCAACATCTTGACAAAGGTAGTAAGCATTGATAATGCGATGTCAATTGATAATATGTTTTCTATTTTATTTTCTGCCTTCAATCTCTGAACATGATCTCTTTCTCACGTATTCACATTCATGTATTGCACTTAGATTGTTGAAAATGAAGTTTTCATTAAAAAAATTATTTGTGTTTACCGATATGGACAATATTTTTTTACGCTCATATTTTTGGCTCAATACCCAAAGATAGTTACTAACGATGGTTTTGAGATTGATGAAAAATGATACCAAGAAAGGGACGTACCAATAGGAAACTATCTAAGTGTGGGGTAATGTTCTTGCATTTGCAAAAAAAATGATAGCGAACCCTTCAAAAGCTTGTTGTTTATTCATCTAATCCAATTCTCTTGCACCAACAGAAAACACTGCTACCTTAGATGTTTAGTGTCGCCGACTACATGATAGAACAAATCTATAAGAACATTGTATACACATGATTAGGGTAACTTTTATAAAGAGATAAATGGATATCCTTTGTTAAAAAGTGACAAATTTGTATAAATATTGAAACTTGCATCATTTATTACGGATGACAACACAATACGTTGTTGAACTATTTTAATTAAAGTAGAAGGGCATAAGTGGGAAATTATTACAAAGTGATTGAATTAAACAACCTTGAATAGATACATAACATTATAAAATGCAAAATAAACATTAAAAATCCATTTTGTTGAGGCAACAACGTATTACGTTGAGAAATAACCTACTTTGGTATAGATCATGTAGGAGCATAAAAAGATGGTATCACAGTTTTGGATATTATAATGAGCATATCTTGTAAACTAATAATGTGTTTGTTCATCATTTCTCAAGGGTAACAACATAATATGTTGTTGAACTGCTGCAATCTAAAATTACCCTTAAATTCCATTTGTGTTGGTATCATCTTCAAGTTCTTCAACAAGCCCCCTTTCCCTATCTCGTTCTGCAGCTCTTTTTAATTCATCCTCCCATGTTAGTCGACGTGATACACGACTCTTTTTTACAATAGGAAAACTAGCTTTCCTATTTGTTGGACATGGGCGCCTTCGATTCAACATCTTCTCTATAAAATCTCTCTCTCGATGAAGTGTATTGTTGAATCCATCATCTACGGGTCTAAACGGTTGTGCCTCAGGATGTTGCACACCTAATATAGAAGATATTTGGCTTCCCCTCAATCGGTTTGTTGTTTCCACAAGTGTATTCTCTAATAAAGTAAGAAATGACTTGTTTAGAGGACCAACAAGACTGTTATCTACTATTTTTCTGATCCTTCTCACTTGTGGGCTCAAGTGTTCATCTTCTTCATTTATAACATGTTTATCTTGTTGCAAAACATGCATAGAGTCTTCACAGGTGTTTGGAGGATTCCATGCTTGACCAAAAGGATCATCAACCACATGTTCATCTCCACATGCAACATTTGGAGCACAAAATAAACCCTGGAGAACATTACAAATTAGTATAATAAATCAAAGATTTGAATAAAAACCAAAATTAATAGAATTTAGATACAATAAATTACTATGTTGGAAAATCTTGAAAAACATTTTTCCTAGAATACCTGAACATTAAAGTTTTCTCTCGCTGAATTCTTTTTCATCATATTCACTTTAATTACGTGCTTACATAAGTACCCATTCTTTGACACTCCACATTCACACATTGCCAAATGTGGGGTTTGATACCATACTTCATAGTGACAAGTATCATCCGTCTGGCTACGAACCCATGCTAACCGTGGGTCAGAGGTATGGAAGGTGACATAATAATCAGGAATGGATTGTGCATGCAGCCATTGGTTATTTTCTAGTTTCTCCACTTTGAAGTTACGGTAGAACCCACTTTCCTTACAACATTGACTCCACCAATAATATATAAAAACAACTGTGATTAATTGATGTATCAGCCAGTCAACCCTGCGATGAGATGCTTTTCGAATGGAGGATAACCACTTACTCTTAAGTATAGAGTGATATGCCTCTATTGCAGCATTTGTTTCTTGCCCAACATGCTTTAAAGTCCGTAGATGTCTCACCCACATTCCAATTCTTAGAAGCCAGTGTTCCTGCCAATATTTAATAAATTTTATCTCGTCCACAAATTCTATAACAAAATCTTGTGCCATTTGAATAGCACTCTCCTCATTATTTGAATGGTGCATAATTTCCCCCAACCTATTAAACATTACACGTCTTTTTGATCTTCCTTAACCTTGGCAACAAGATTCTTCAACCATGCCCTCCTTACATGCCAGCTGCATAAGTATACTTCACACCCAAAAACTTCTCTGTATTTGAAAATGAATTGTATTAGAATTTTAAAAATTTGATAGCAAACTTAATATCTATAATTTAAATTTATATATTCTAACAATATACACAAAGAGTAATTTACAACCTAATAGCATTGATTTCAGCTGTAGCATCATCTACCATGAAAGCATTTAGTTTCCACTCAAGCATATGAGCATGTGCTCTATTCACCAGCTTTTTCATCCATTGGGTTAAGTCGCTAGTTGTAGCTCTTGACATTATGACCCATGCAACTGGTAGGCCCATGTGTTTGGAATCGAATGCGAGGATGGTATAGAGTTTGAACTATGGAGAGTTGGCAATGCAATAACAATGTGAATTAGTAGATTATTGGTAAGAAAATGTAACATATTTTTTGCAGAATTTTTTTATTGATAAGATTATGTAAAAGAGAATACCTTCATTCCATTGGTCCCAAAAGTGGCGTCCATTGCAAGTATGTTGTTATGGCCATATTTTAACATCCACTCAAGTTGTTGTGGCATTTGAATGCCCATGATAAACGGCACGTGACCATCTTCCTCAACATTTCCTTCATACTCTTGGTATTCAAAACATATATTTGGATTTTGATCTTGCCATACTCTCACACTTTGGGCATCATTTCTATCATACATGTACTTTGCTGCTTTTATTTTTGTATCAATATTTTGAACATCATGTGAAGACAAGAAATCATCACGTTTTGTTTGCCCATCAAACAAGGCTAGCTTCTCATGAACCATTTCACGGTGCTTTTGCAACACAATATCAGCTGGCATTCCTAATAACAATAACTTTTCTACCCATTCTTGCAATTCCTTACTAATATGTGGCGCATAATAAGCTCGTGTCCCTTCAAATTTGTGATTTTTTTGGCCATGGCATATATGATTGTTGTTATCCACATGATCCATCTGAGGATATGTGATAAGTGCATATTCACTTCTTTTCATAAGAATGCGCACATTAAAATTGCATTGGCAACCACATTTTATATGTTTACGTCCAGGTCTACTCCCGTCCCTCTAGTTGGAACCTTGGACTTATCATATGGCAAAGCATCCTCTTCTTTAAAGTCTTCAGGCCCATAGCTACACCAATATCTGCAAAATGTCACTAAAAGTGAGTCATAATAAAATAAACAACAATTTTAAAACTGCATTAAAAACATCACCGAACATTGCCACATCATACATTATATAACTGATGGTGCTATCAATTCGAACCCGGTGTGTACTTTCCCTTATGGGTGATGAATGACTCCAACGTTTGTAATAACTTGTTGGAAATGATGTCCGCTGACATTCCCCTTTAATAAAATCATCTACTCGTCCAACTTCTATCCATGCAACAAAATCCCCTTCCACTCCACGGTTATCTTTAACTTTGCTCCAAACTACATCTAATGCAGAGAACAGTCCTTCCGGAGGACATTGGATAGGAATGTCTAACAAGCGCTTCCACTTTGAGTCTCTCTGATTATACATTGATGTTAATAACACTACAAATTATTAAAATTTGGAAAAAAAATGCTCAAGCTAACACACTATACAATTAGACAATAACACTAACCATTTGATATTTATATTATAGCTGATGCTAAAATGATAGGACCTGCCTGCATTCACAAATGTTCAATATGTTAAAGAAATTGAGGATCATTATTAAAAAAATTCAGGTCAACAAAAAAAGTAAAAACGACATCAATAATCTCATAAAAACGACATCATACATATATAAGATTAGACAATAGAGTATCTTTTCTAAGTTATTTAAGGTTGAGAAATGTTTAAAATCAGCTGCTGCCGTATAGAAGAGAATTAACCCAAAAATGGCTCTCAAGGGTATCACAAATCATCACTAGCATCAATATAAATGGACTAGTAGCTCGGAGTTAAAAGGTAAATGTGGACAGTTAGGGCAGTCAGCGACCTTACTCAAAGTACTTGTCATTGGCTGTATGCTTGGAAGTCAGACTTCAATGCTGATTGCTCGAAAAGATAGGTGTATGCATACAAAGAAAGATTGAGGGCACGGTGGTAGAGAAGAACAACAACATGAATATGAGAACGTGACATGCTCCTTGAGGAGGATCTACTGAGCTAAGAGGTACACCAACTATAATGAATATAGCTTCTAAGAATATCGTTTTCCACCGTTTAGCCCGGGTGACAACGTAATACGTTGTCGTCGTGTCGAAATTAAATTGTGAGAGGATGAATTGGAAAGTATTCCAGTTTAATTGAATCAAACAACTTTTAATAGATTATTCAGTGCTAAACAAACTTTATAAATGCAGGTCGTCAAAGAAACAACGTATTACGTTGAGAAACCACCTTCTTAGATATAGATCCTGTTGGCGCACAAAGATCTTAAATTATAGTTTTATACAGTACACCATGTACCTTATGGAGCCTAGTAACGAGTCAGGTCATCGTTATCGCGGGCAACAACGTAATGTGTTGTTAAATTGTCTGTACTCATAGTAGGAGGGAAAGGATTTAGATCCTTTAGGCACATAAGAAATGGTGCATTGCAGTTTTATACACTATAATTACTATATCTTGTAAAAATAGTGTGCTCCATCATTTAGTATGGGTGACAACCTAATAATAGGATTTGATACTTTGATGATCCTTCATTGTACACACGTGGGCCAAAACCTGTGAAGGGCAGAATTGATCATTGAATGGTATCATTTGAAGACCTTGTTTGATGATAAATCGGGTGCATAACAGTCTCATAAAGGATTACCTCCGCAAGGGAGAACAAAGATGAAGTTTTATATATGCATTCAAGGATATTTAAGGTTCATAAAAGAGTGTTGTTGAGTTAAGACAGTTTGCATGGAGATAAAGAGAGAGTGTTTTTTTAGAACTCGAGAAGAAATGGAGTGTTGAGGTTGGATAAATGGACTAGTAGCTAGGAGTTAAAAGGTGAATGTGGACAGTTAGGGCAGTCAGCGACCTTACTAAAAGTACTTGTCATTGGCTGTATGCTTGGAAGTCAGACTTCAATGCTGATTGCTCGAAAAGACAGGTGTATGCATACAAAGAAAGATTGAGGGCACGGTGGTAGAGAAGAACAACAACATGAATATGAGAACGTGACATGCTCGTTGAGGAGGATCTACCGAGCTAAGAGGTACACCAACTGTAATGAATATAGCTTCTAAGAATATCGTTTTCCACCGTTTAGCCCGGGTGACAACGTAATGCGTTGTCGTCGTGTCGAAATTAAATTGTGAGAGGATGAACTGGAAAGTATTCCAGTTTAATTGAATCAAACAACTTCTAATAGAGTATTCAGCGCTAAACAAACTTTATAAATGCAGGTCGTCAAAGAAACAACGTATTACGTTGAGAAACCACCTTCTTAGATATAGATCCTGTTGGCGCACCAAGATCTTAAATTATAGTTTTATACAGTACACCATGTACCTTATGGAGCCTAGTAACGAGTCAGGTCATCGTTATCGCGGGCAACAACGTAATGTGTTGTTAAATTGCTGTACTCATAGTAGGAGGGAAAGGATTTGAAATTATTTTAAAGTAATATAATGAAACAAATTTGAATAGTTTCATAATACTATGATGTGCAAAAAAATCTTTAGAACTTCATGTCGTTGACGCAACAACGTATTACGTGGGAAAACAACCTACTTTTATATACATCCCGTAGGCACATAAGAATGTGGCATCATAGTTTTATACACTATAATGACCATAGCCTGTAAATATAACGTATTCCATCATTTAGATTGGGCGACAACGTAATATGTTGTTGTATTGTTGTAACAAAAACTCTCTCAGGAAAAATCTTACCTTGAATATTAGATATAAGAATCTGAATTACCATTCAACTTATAATTTCTTTGTTTTCAATTAGCCTTGTTTCAAATAAATCTTGCAAACACTAACCAGAATTGTTATTCCTTTCAACTTTGATAGATGACTGGGAAAGTAGTTCAAAAACTTAATAAATTAATAAACAAGATGAGTTGAACTTATCACTGATTTTAAAAAATATAATGTTCTTACCTGATTTGCAATGTACAGATTATTTCCAAATTTTCCCTGTCATGAGCAATGTTCTTTTCTCATAGCCAACCTTCAGAAATCTCCTTCAACTTCCATAAAACTGAATGAAATATGACTACTGTTCTTTTTTGCAATACTTAAATAAATCATTTATGTAAAAATTAAAAAAAAAAAAACAGTGGCGCCAAAAAGTGGAGTAAATAGTTTAATGAATATAATTTAGGCAGCAATTAATGGTAGCATTCAATATATATTTGAAAGATACTTTGAAATGGCGCAGCATATTCAAAACAATAAATGTGAATAGGTATGGTTGAGCAGTCAGGGGAGGCGTTGAAATGACTTGGGTTGGTTGAGCAGTCAGTGGAGGCGCTGAAAAGACACAGGTTCCGTTAACTTTTTTTAGCTCCATGAAACACTTTGGGCAGTGTCCATCGATGTGACTCACTACCCCCTGCGAACTTACGTGAGGGATAGGCCACCCATCTAAACCGTATGTCTACTTTGAATTTGGTGAGGCCCTTCCTCGGGAGCAAAGCATTCTTCCCTTAAAAAGCGTATAATACGTGTCTAGGTATTCGTCAACAGAGCCATAGCTTCCTTTATGTTTAACACAGGGGAAGGCCTTTAAGGTCCTGGCGATCTCTCTAGGAATTGAAACCAAGAGAATTTTATCCCATACATGAATCTTTTTAGAAAATGGAGTCGTCGCCTTGGCACTTGAGGCATAGCGGCGAAGAACCTATACAAGTAAATCACAATAATTAAAGGGAATATTATTGTATTCTTCTACGATTTTGAGCATGGATTCAAACTACGGTCACAATCCGCACCTTCAAACTCTTTAGGAAACCTGTAATCCATTGAATCTGTGAGCTTAAGGCCTTTAGGCTAGGTCTCCTAATTAGGAGATCCAATCATAGAGTAAATTTTGTAGAGTTGTTCTTGTGGGTCAGAAGAATATGAGAAAATCGGATGTATATTGTAAAGTTGAGCGAGAACAATGCCCACAGACCACATATCAATGGCAAAGTCGTAGGAGGATGATTTTAGGAGCAACTCGGGAGCTCGGTAGGGGTGGGAAATAACATAAGGGCTCTCCCCTCACCTTACTTTCTCGCATGTTGATTGCATGGCCAAAGTTTGTAATTTTGTCGACATTTTTGTGGAAAGGAGCAAATTTTTAGGAATGAGATCGCAGTGATGTATCTTCTCACATGTAGTTACGAGAGGCCTTTTAGAACCTGATGGCACACATTCCTCATTTGAATTTCTAATAATGGTTTCATTATTTTGACACTCATGTTAGATGATCGGTTCCATGAATTCCAAGTTCCAACACCATATGCAGATCCCCGCATTGATCAGTGTAAGTGTCACATAGTTTCATGATGTTTGGATGTTTCAATGATAGTAAACACCCATTTTTCTCTAAACAAAGATATATTCCAATTGTCGCACATTATGTTATTGTAATTTCTTTACCGCCACCACTTGTTTTTGATCACTATGAGTTGCGCCCTTCTTAACACCCTTCCACACACATCCAAATGTTCCTTCTCCCAACTTCTTTATAAGGTTGTACTTTCCCATTGACAATTTCTTTCTACTTTTTGGGTTTTATTTCACTATACCAAATGTTATTCAACACAAAATTAAGGTAACCCTATGAAATAATTTACAATTTTGACTGATTTATATGTATTTTGAATTTGATATTATCCAATATTTAGAAACTACTTTCCAACTACTTGTGTTACTCCAAATACAACCACCACGTCTCCTATGAGATCATTTCAATTTTCACATTTAGCACGATACATGATCATTTTAGCTACGACAGATGATTGCCGCAACGTTGTTGCTCTTGTTAAAGTAAGGCTTTAAAACTGCATGGGCTTTTAAATTGAAGTAACTTTAATAAGTTAGATATATATATATATATATATATATATATATAGAATCTAATTAATTTTTTAAAGGTGGTTTATTTAATAATTAGGTCTTAATCTTTAGTATTAGGATCTAATCAATTTTTAAAAAAGTGGTGGTTGAATAAATTAACTTAATTTAGGAGCTTTAATAATTTTTTAGGCATCTAAATTAAAATTAAGCTCTTTAATATTTTTCGATTAGTGAAATATAGTCATTCATTTAACATTTTTATCAACTTTTAGTCCTTTTTGCTTTAAAATTAATTGAATTGGACTTCACAAACAAATCAATTTTTTGAATGTTATTCACTATTTTTGTCTTTAATCATGTGATGGAGTGTTTTGTAGCATTTATATTTGTTTTTTTCCTTTTGGGAACCCTCGTTGTGTCCTAGAGGTCATATGGACTCGTTTGTCGTGTTCTTGCATTGTAATAACCCTTATTATTGTTTGCAAACTATTGAGTGTGTCCACCATAGTCTTGCAACAAGGGATTTTTTGTTGTGATGTGAGACACTATTTCTCACATATGACTATATTTTTCTCCCCTTCTCTTGATTTTACGTGTTTTGTGTTTGCTTATGGTGTCAAAATGTTGCAATCATGAACCTTGATTATGGTCTCCACTCTTGCACGTTATTACGTTGATTGCAAGGTGAGCGAATAACTAGTTGTGGATGCACAATCACATCTAATTGTAATCAACACACTACACCTTGTAAAGTGCCAAACTCATGGAGTGTTAATATTGTTCTGGTGGTGGTTTTTTTATTTCTCTTTCTTTCTACATTCCTTCTTTCTCTCTCTTCGCTATAGATGCATCCAAAGTACCTTTTCTCTCACCTTTAAATTTCTTTGAATGGAGATATAAAATTACTATGGTTTTATGCAAAGTAAGGGGTTATTCTGTGTTTCCATGGGAGTAGAGACTGAATTAAAAATCTAAGTGGTTCAATTGTTGTGATGAAGCCTTAGGTATTCTATGTATTTTAGTCTCTCCCTACTTGCTCTTCCACATTGAAAATTCCTCAACACCTGTTGAAGCATGGAAAATGCTTGACGAGATGTTTGGGATTCAAGATGACATGAGATCACATGAGTTGGAGAATGAACTACTAGGGTTAAACCCTAGTGACTTTGAAAACTTGCAGGCCTTCTTCTCAAATTTTTTCCACACTAGATAGCTTCTAAAGGAATTTAAAGTAGAGAATAAATATTCTCAATTTATCTTGTCGATTCTTTCTAAGTTAGGTCCTGCATACTCCATTTTTGTTTCAACTTTCCATGCCATAAAATATGATTTGGGTAGTTCTTCGAAAATTACCTCATTTGACATTTTACATCCCAACTCATTTGAGAACTAGAAAAACTCATTTAAATGGGGACTCTAAATCCAAGTCACATGCCCTTGTGGCAAGTAACGGTAAGAAAACTAAAAATAAGAAAGATAAAAAGGACCAACCCAAGAGGGAAACCAAGACCAACCAATCCCAAACCAATTCTAACATGAACCCTTCGATTTATGAGCTCAAAGCAAAGAAGAAAAAGTGTATGTGTTCCTATTGCAAGAAAACTAACCATGAAGAGCATCAGTGTATGCGGAAACAAATTGATCACTTAAGTCATTTACTTGAGAAGAATATAATAAGTGTCCCTCAATCCGTTAAAAAAATTCTTATAAGGGCGAGTCTTCCAAAGTGAAGGAGTATAAATATGAGAAGAATAAAGGAAAGGCCCTTATAGCTAGATCAACTCCTTCATCGACGTGGATTATCAATTATGGTGCCTCACACCACTTGGATTATTTTGATGTTAAGTTCACTAGCATCGAACCATGTGGAATGTCCCAAATCATGTTGGGTGATGACACTATAGTGTTAATTTCTGGTAGTGGATCGGTAGAGATGGAGGGTGGGACATTTAACCAAGTGTTGATTGTTTCTAATCTCTCTACCAATGTCCTATCAGTTTACCAAATCACTCACCTTGGTGAAGGAATGTGAGTGGGATTTGGTTCTAACTCGGTGATTATTTTTGAGATTAAATTTGACTACACAATGGTTGAGGGTAAGGTAGATCACTTTGTTTACTATTGTATACCTTTTCCCACTTTACTTATGATTCTTTGTCATCTTAGGTTCTTATGCCCACTAATTCGGATTCTAACTCTTCGATGATGATGTTATTGAGCACGTTCCTCCTCTTGATCCTCTTTTTCCTCCCGACCCTCGAATTCAAAGTCTTCCACCCGAGATTAGTAATGATGAGGACTATGCCTCTTCTCACTCAAGTGAATAATCTTCCGACTCTAAGTTTGATCCTTCTGGTCCTCTTTGGGAAAAGAAAACTTTGCAGAGTGCTAGATAATTGATTGAATATCTTTTCAATGAGAGATATAATCACTCGAGTTCCTTGGACCCCACTCCTTCTTCGCCTCCATTTTGGACCTTCAATCTTTCCGAGAAGCTTAGGATTCCAAAGTGGGATTCTCGCCACGGATGAGGAATATTTCTCACTCTTGAAGAATGATACTTGGGATCTCACCCCTCTTCCAAAAGGAAGAAAAATCATTCGGTGTAAGTGGGTGTAATGTAAAAATCATGGAGCCACTCGAGAATTCGAGAAGTATAAAGCACAACTTATAGCCAAGGGTTTCTCCTAGGTAGCTAGGGTTGATTACTCACAAACTTTTGCTCCGATTGTGAATATGTATTCCATTCAAATGACCCTCACCATCGCTTCCACCAATAAATGGGAATTCCACAAGATGGACGTTAAGAGTGCCTTCCTTCATGGGGACCTAGAGGAAGAGATCTACATGGAACAACCTTCGGGTTATGTCCATGATCCCTCCCTCATTTACAAGTTAAATAAGTATCTCTATAGCCTTAAACAAGCCCCTCAAGATTGGTATGCCAAGATGGAATCCTTTTTAATTACATCATGGTTTAGTCTATGTCACTCGATCCAAATTTGGATATTCTGTGGCAACATGAATCCATGTTCATTCTTGTTCTATATGTTGATGACTTGTTGATCACGAGAAGTTCTTCCTCTATCATTGATTATTTGAAGATCACCTTAGACAACAAGTTATCCATGTTTGACTTAGGGTTGCTTCATTACTCTCTTGGGATCCAAATTTCACAATCTAACCCAAGAATTGTGATTTTTAGCCTAACTACTCCCTTGATTTACTAGCTCAAGTTCACATGTCTGATTGTAAGCCTTCATCTACTCCTATCCTTTTCAGGGTTAAGTTGGTTTCTGATTTCTCTACTCCCTTGGTTGATGGTAGAATTTATCGACAGTTGGTGGGGAGCTTGATTTATTGTACTCACACTCACCCGGATATATCATATGTTATTGGGATCATGTCCAGTTTATGCGGGAGCATCATGAGTTGTATTGAAAGCAACAAAGTGTTCACTATGTTCCCGACACTCATATAGACAAAATTCACTACTTAAGAGGGAAAAAGATTAAATTGGTTGGATATACAGACTCTAATTGGGTCGGTGATCTAAATCATCAAAAATCTACCTCAGGCTACATTTTCTCCCTTGGTTTGGGTCCTATCAGTTTGTTCAAGAAGAAGCAGAATACCATTTCCATATCATCTAAAGAGGCAGAGTACAAAAGAGAAGTTAACACTGACACAGAAGCTATTTGATTGGAAGGTACCTTGAAAAAAAACTGAATTCACTTTCAATGGCCTACCATTATCTACTGTGACAACATGAGCACCATATCAATTTACAGAAATCCAGTTTAGCATCAGTGGACGAAGCACATTGAGATCCACATGCACTTCATTAGGGATCTGATACATGAAGGCATCATTGACTTGCAGGTATATTCAAATAGCTGATCGAGTTGTACACATATTCACCAAGCCCTTCACTCAGGCCAAGTTTCTTCACTTGTTATCTCTTCTTGGGGTGAGATATTTCGCATCCTCCCATCTTATTCGGCTATCTAGTCCTTCTTTTCCTCTTCATCTTTCCAGAGATTTTTTTGTACATGGGTACTTTATCATACCTTTAGTTTTCGGGCCCCATTGACACATTGTTTTTAGTTGTCTAGGGAATATTCTTTGTCTTGACTTTCCATGACCTCTACCTCGGCTTTGATGAAGGGGGTGTTGGTGTGTGTGACTTTCCTCATCATCCTAGGGGTCTCGTCCACATCATGTGGTGAGTCATCTCGCCTAGCGAGTTCATAGGTCTTAGGAGTTATATGACAAGTGGAAGATTTAGTCATAGAATATGTCATTGTAATATGTGTCGGTGGTGTCATAGAGTTACATTTTCTATCTAGAATCATAAATTCTCTTTACCTCTTACAAGGAATGATTTTTAAGGAGAAAGTTTACACAACAATCACATATTTACCCTCCTTTTTTCGATCTATGAGCATGAGCAGACCTATTTTTCTATTTGCATTATTTTACATTGTTTGAATCTTGTTGATTATGTTGGAGTTACAACGTTACTATTGGTGTGCAACTTCATCATGGTGCACGCTTCAGTATCGATTCTCACGAACACTCTTTCAATTTAAACTTGTATACCATTTGCATTGCAAACTCCGGGCATATAAGAATTTAAAGATACGATTGCTCATGAAGGGTAAATAAAGATAATAATTTTGAGTGAGTCGTAAACTAATGATAGTTACTAAGGCCTAAGATAACCTTAAGGCATTGAATTATGAACATGTACACATTTATAAGTATTGTTTTAGTAGTATATATAATTTTAATACGTGCAAAAAAATATATAAAACGTTGATTAGTGGTGATCTAAGTATCAAAGGTTATTAATTTGTACATGGTGAACATACATGTAGACCTAGGTGGACACCCTATGAGATGGACACAGATGATATTAACTTATCAAATGTATGCTAGGTTGAAATGTTGCTACGTGGTAGGAATGGTAAGTAATGGGAAATTTGGCGGTAAATTTGAAAGGTGGTGGAAGATTTTTTTGGGTTTAATAGCCATTAAAGAGGTCATACTCCTCGGGAGTAGTTAGCTTCCTCGAGAACCCAACTCCAATTTCATTTTCACTTGCACTACACTCCTTAGCTCGGATTTATTTATTTTTTTCACTCTGTTATTTTTTTGGGTGATGGGGAAAACGAGTTGTCTTTGCCACTGTGCATGTTTTTGGTCAAAGGTAGGATTGTGAGCACAAATATGGAGTTATTTTGTAGTAAAAGGGAATATTTTACTTAGAGTAATGTGGTTTTTGATTTCAAAGTAGGTTTTAGGAGGAAGAAAATTAAAGATTGGTAAAGACATGCAAAACGAGGCATGAGCTCTTTCTCTCTCTCGTAACATGTTTTGTTATGATTTGATATTCGCATTCTGTGTGTTTTGGGATTGTTTTCTAGAAAAACATGGGTATATTATTATCGTATGCAGTATATTACATTTGTATGTTGAATGAGAGTTGGGTATTGTTGATTAATCTTGAATAGGTTGAATTACGAATAGGTTAAGTTAAGAAGAGTCTCATATGATAAGTGTGAAGTTAGCTTAAATGATTTATGGTTGTTAGGAGATCTGTTAACTATGTATTGCTTATTTCTTCTTGACTTTTAGCAAAAATTCAAATTGGGTGGATTATAGATGGATTGTATCTTAATTTTGAGCTATCTTAGCTAATTTTATGGCTATGGGAAGCATTATTAGTTAGGGATGATTGATTCTTATAATTTTAGGAACAAGATTTAATGGGTATTTTTATTTAACCAAACAAACTAAGGTATTTTAATCAGGGTGAAGTTTATTGATATATGTAAATATATAACAAATAATTAAATAAATATACATTTTATTGATATATGTAAATATATTACAAATAATTAAATAAATATAGAATGGTCTTTTATACATTTTATTAGTAATTGATCAAGAGGACATTTAGGAGGATGGAAGTTTGCTAAACCTCCCGGATCACTATGGTACGAAATAGAATTTGTGAGATTTTTCACAACTATAAGAGCGTGGAAAATAGAGTTCGTACGCGAAAGTTGTGGCTGGTCAAAGTTGGGTCAACTCCTAGATGAGACATGGTCAACCGGTGAGTCACGTTATGACAAGTGGAAAAAGTGAAAATTAGGCGTATGCGAAAAGAAAGTTAGGGTTTTGGACCTCTGGTCTTTGACTCTCGATATCATCATTTTGTCTCGATCAAAAAAAAATGACCATGTGGTGGGTCCTTAGGCCACCACATGGCCTACCACCATATTGCCACTATCAACTCAAAGCAAGCTATGTAACCGAGTTACCCTACGAGCTGCTAGAATGAGCCAAGGAATGAGTTGAGACCAATTTATATGGTTAGTTATACATGGGGTGAGCCAATACCGGAAGATCGGTGAGCTTATACATGGGACCGAGCTACACCTCCATAGGTGATCTATGGGGCGAGCTACTCACATTATATCGGCAAGTAAAAGGAGAGGATTTTGGCCTAAGCCACAACAAACCATATCCTCATGGGCTAAATAAATCCCTTCTTATCTCTACTTCGCACGCATGTGGGATGATTTCCTTACCTTTGCAAAAGACTCGGTGGACGTGGCTTGAAACAAAGGGTAAAGGTGTCATCTTGTCACAGCATGGCTAGCTTGATGGATCAAGGTACATATGGGCTTGGAAAGGAGGGCACAGATGTACCGATATGATAGCTCGATGGGAAAGGTGGAAAGTGGGTAAGAGACAACGACAACGGGGACATGTAATGACATGGTAGACACCTAGATGTAGACAACGAGGTCACGGTCCACATGGATGGCAGATAGTGAACGTAAAAAAGTGGTTAGTAAAACCAAAAACAAAGGTGGGAGCGGGGAGTCGACCCACCGTGACCTCCCCATAAATTTAGATTGGCCCAACCAACTCAGCCAACGAGTTGGATAGGGTATGAACTAGAAGATAAACCATTTAAGCCCAATGTTGTACCACCTAAGATTATATAAATCCTTCTCCCCACTCCATTCAACACAAGCCCCTCTCATACAAAAGAAAACTTGAGGGGAAAAAAGAATAAAGGAGGTCGAAATCTTGTGAGACCTTAAGGAGCTCAAAGGCCATTTTGGAGAAAATAATAAGGCCTATTTATTATCATAGGCACATGGAGGAGAAAAATATGTAAGTTCTATTATGGGAATTATTTTATGACCTATATTGTATTAGTATAGGCATATGGAGAGATAAGTCCTATATTGTACTAGTATAGGCATCATCATTATTTGAAGTCTGATATTATTATTATTGACAAGATGAAATTAAGTCATATTATTTAATAGGAACATGTAAATAATGGGAGTTAATATTTACTCACCGATCTCAGTGCAAAGGAAAAATTGATGCCTTATTCTCATGTTGGATCCTCGGAGACACCGCGGAGCCGAGGGATGTGACAAAGCAATAAAGAAGCACTAGAGCTCAAATCCTTAGTACGTTGGACGTATCGTCAAATCATTTTCTTCAAAGGAGGGTCATATTCACCATTGAGCTCATTGGTGAAATTTGATCCACTTAACCCTTTGCATGGTCATTTTACCATGAAGCGAGTGGAAGGAGGTCATCATCAACAACGGACATCGGATCAGTCATAGCTCTACATAGAGGTTTATTTCTTCCATGTAATAGAGTGAAGAAGTATCCTTTTTCTATTGATATTTGGAGAATTAGCACCATACATTGGAGGCATTGAGGTCATTTGGAGGGAGAATTAATACCATACAACGGAGGTGTTGAGGTCTTCATTATTATGGGAGTTATTATCAACAACTCACCGGAACTATTGTGGAGTTCCTAGATTCCGATTTTGGAGCCATATGGTATTTTACATTAGAGATCCATTGAAGATCAAATATATTGCATAAGTTGGGGTATCATCACTCGGTGGTCGTGGAGGATATTCTTGTTCTTCGACATCATTGGAGATCTGATTTGCTACATAATTCAGTTATTATCACTCGGTGGTTGTGGAGGAGGTTCTTTTTCTTCTGGCCTCAAGTTTATTAGAACTTTAATTGTGATTTTGTACTAGAGTTACAATTTAGAAGTGAATAATTAATCATTTCAGTATTATGAACCCGGAGATGTAGGCATTCTTCTTAACTTTGTTATCAACCTTTTACAATGTGGTTCTAATTCTTGTATTGCATTTTATTAAAGTTGATTTTAACAAGGTAATTCGGTAAAAGAATTAATTTCCTATAAGGGTCCATGGTCAAGGAAATAAAAATTGGCCATTTTGGATCAGTAATGTATAAATAATATTGTTTTACATTTGTGGATTGAATCTAAAGATTGAAGGATTTCCATTCCGCCAAATTCACTGGGGGCACGATCTTGACCTCATCCCTTATTACCTCGATATCCTATGATATTTGTGTATTGGTCGATGGCTAGGAAAATCTTTTACACCATTATACTAACCTATTTAATCCAGTGGTGGATGGCTAGGCAATCCTTTTACACCATTTCACTAACGTATTTAATTTTTACACATTTATCACCTAAGTAATTTTTATTTGGTAATCCAGACCGATTCCTCAACACATAGTGCTTTGATAAATATTGGGAATTGAACTCATGACCTGAATCACCTAAAATGGTGGTCGAGGCAAAATAAGCCAACCTTGATGACTAACATCACCTAAAAAATTGTTTAGAGTTATAAGTGACATGTTTATCTATTCATTTTCATGATCATAGAGTAAAAATGCCATGATATGGAAAATACTGCCAAAGGTGATGCTTTGTGGGATGTAGGGAAGAAAAAATGTGTGTACAAAATTATGAAACAAATGCAAGAGTGACTTGTGTTGTTCAAGTTTTGGTGTGTGACTTGAAATTTCCCATTCTCCGAATCAAAATTACTTGGTCAAAGATTCCTAGACCTCATAGTGAGGTTATTGTTTATCATTGATCAAATTAAAAGCTCCTCATCAAAAATAATGTTAATGTTTAATGTGGACCTTTAGTCACTAATTTTAACTAATAATAATAGTTTTATTGATCAACTTATAAGCTCCTCATCAAAAATAATGTTGACGTTTAATGTGGACCTCTAGTCACCAATTTTGACTAATAATAATAGTTGTATTGACAAAATTATAATATCCCTATAAAAATAATTTTAATGTAATGTGGACCTCTAGTCACTAATTTTGACTAATAATAATAATTGTTTTTTTATTGTTAAAAAACATGTACGAGATATAATAGAAATTTGAGAGAATTGAAACAATTCTAAGAAACATTAAAAATCATCTTGGAATTGGATTGCAAATTTGGTAAAATGAAATTCAAAAATAAAAACTTGTGAAAAAAATTTAAATAGAAATAATAATAAATGAAAATGTATAAAAGTACATAGATGTGAAAAGAAAATTAGGGCGGGATTTAGGGCAATGTTTTGTTTTTATATTTTTCTTGAGTTTTGGAAACCTGATGCCATAGAAGAGCTCAAAATTGGTTACAAGATATGTTCGGGGTGATATTGTTTAAAATAATTGTTGAAACATTAGACAAGGCAATGGTAGGTGCAAAGCAAGGTTGTTTAGTCTGCGTCACCATCCTCCTAGTTTATGCCGAGATGGGCACAATTTTCAGAAAAGGGGTCGCATCTTATTTTTTGGGTTGTCAGATCTTTGAAGGGGAGATTAGATGCCCAAGTTGCAAGAGAAACAATTTTCTTACAATGAAAACCTCACATCCAACCCTTACCATAAAGGGAGTTCTTGAACAGGTCGTGGACATTTGTTAGAGCGTAAGTGAAAAGTATTTTTATCATATGTTTGTAAAACATGGTAAAAGTCCTAGGAAACTTTAAATGCCAAAATGGGAAGTGGACACCTACATACCTTGTTATATCTTCATGTATTATCCTCTTGCATATTATCAAGAGCTATTGAAACTATTATATCAAATGTAGGAAATAGATGCCTAAAATGATCAAGACCTTTGACAACATGTTCACAAAGTAGAGTTGTCGAAAAGGCCATGAAAAGTTTAAGAAAATGCCAATAGTCGATGTTCGGAGAAGTTTTTCTTTCTAACTTTAAATTAATGAAGTGAAATAACAAAAACAAAACCAACCTTAGAAGATGATGGGGTTTACTGATACCCACGAGGATGAATGTTGATGCTGATGGTTGATTGAAGTTGTCAAATTCAAATGAGTTTACAAGTATGTTTGTCCTAAAAATTAATTTGTGATTTAGATAAATGGATAAACAAGCTTCTCAGTAAAGGCTGATTACAAGAATCCAAAGGGACTTCCTTCGAAGGACGTCAACTCACTTTGTAACAATTAAGTGAATTGATAAAGATAACGATATGTAATAGATAACAATAGATAAATGATAAATAGATGTAGATATCTAAAACTCAAGGTTGAAAGGAAGGTCATGTGCAGCTTCAAAGGTGGCCCAGGAAAGTGTGGATGCAATGAATGTGCTCAAAATAGTCATACCAAAAATCCTCAGTTTCTTGTTGGATATAATGGAGGAACTCGATCTGATCCTCAATGTATTGTTAGTCAATGGAAAACCATATTACAAACAAAGTGTGAGTTCATGTAGGATGTTGTATTGTTCCTAGAAAAAGGGGTGTTGGACTATGGGGAGATCATAAATGCTTGTAATCGGTGTGAACGGCCAGGAACTTCCATCTAACAGAGATCCATACTTGGAAACAACATGTTAAATACAAAGAGATTGATGAAAATGATGTAAAATTGATAAAATTATAAAAATATAATTCGCGAGAATCGCCCGTGATTTAGGTCAATCATTGACGATTACGGTGAATTGGTAGCAATTTCGATAAAATGACAGCTTTTCATAAAAACAATGATTAAGGCTTTAAAATGATGTTTTTGATTGATTTTAATTTTTCTTATGAATTGTAAAAGATAAACAAATATGAAAGAATACCTTTTGAACAATGAATAGATAAATGATGCCTCAAATCTACAGTGATACTAATCAGAGTTGTGGTGTTGTCTTGTCATGTTTCCTGGAAGTTGAGTGATGAAAAATGGTTGTAAGAAGGTTGTTGCAAATTATTGAGATTGATGCCTGATGATATCGACTATATCATGGATGCTAAAAAGTATGGAAGCTAAACATGGGCATGAATGATGAAATTCTAAAGATCCTTGTGAGAGAGCATAAAGGTGCTATTTAAAATCATTGGCAATTAGGTACAATCATTGGCGATTCTCTTTTTTCGGGGAAAGTTCTTGGAAAGTGGGTAAAACCACTTCTAAACAAAGATTTTGGTTTTTGATGTGGGTAAATGGTTAAAAGGGGGTTGGGGATGAGGTGTAAAGGTGAGGATGTAGTAAGAAAATAGGTTTGAATTGTTTTGAGATGGTTAAGATAGATTTAGGGTGGTTAGGTGGTTTTTAGGAAGGTAAGATAAGATTTTACTGCATTGTAAAGTAGTATTTACAGGGTGTGTGAAGATATTTACATAGAGTAAATATTATGGAGGATTTTAGACTTAGGATAAGTGATTATAGATTAAGTAATGTGATTAGATGACTTGATTTGATTAAATATTATTGTGAAGATAGTGTATGTGGTCAAGGAAATTAGTGGTGTTAATTTTAGGTGTCTACATTTTCCCATTTTTGTCGAGTAATTTGGTGTAGGAAAAGTGATAAAAAATATTTTCGATAGGTTGATTTATTTTGTATGGGTGATCCCCCCTTCAAATTGGGGTGACTACAATGCAGTGTAAGGAACACCCGATTTGATAAGTTGTTATTTGGATAAGTTGGTATGCATTTCGTCGAAAGGTGCCCAAAACAGGATATCAAAATAATAGGCATTGTCGTTGAATCAAGTGATAAGGGAACCAAATGGTTCATTTCCTATAGACATGATTCATTAGGGTAGTTTGAAATGACAGGGAAGTCAAGTGATGGGGGCCAAAGGTCTCATGTTCCATAGACATATGACTTACCCGTGCTAATATTGATTTTGCTAAGGATTAAGTCTCAAGGATGGGGTCTCTAAATGAGACATTTTTGTCGAAAAATGTGAAAAGTTGATTTTTATCTCGTAAATGGTGATTAGGGTAAAAATGTGAGGAATCACTAGTGATTTACGTGAATTGTTAGTGATTCATGGAATCGTCGGCAATTCTGTGAAATTTTGGGAGGTTATAAAAAGGCTTATTTTGATGATGTATTGTTTATTTGTTTGATGTGATTTGTGAGTTGGATATATAAATTGAGTGAGAAATTGTGATTTGGAAGTAATGGCATCATCGAGTAGAAAAAGGAAGCCCACGTAAGAAGAGGTAGGTACTTAATGTTGTTTTTGTTTGGTTGTTTAAGTTGTTTTTATTTTTGTCGTTATGGCACATGTGACGGAGGGTTTGTATTTCAAATCACCTAATCACCAATGATTTAGGATGATTGCCTGTAATTCATGTGAATCACTCATGATTTATTTTTTTTGGTTGTGACCGGGTTGGTTTGTTAGAGACCAAGTTGTTTGATGAAGTTTTGATGAATATGGATTCTAATATGTGCTTTTGTGTTTTTCTTTTGGTTGCAGTTGAAGGCTAGGATGACTATCTGAGATAGGATTCCTTTTATCCTAGCTTAGGTATGGGAGGATATGTCAGATGAAGACTGGAGACATGTGGGGTTCATGGGGTTTATAGGGATGTGTGATTATAGACACAATCATAGATCATGAGGATTATTTTTGGCTTTGATGGAGAGATGGGATCCAGCCACATGTACATTTTAGTTACCGATGGGTGAGATTATGATTATTGTGGAGGGTGTTCATACGATTACAAGGCTACCGAGAATGGGGGGAGGGAATCTACTGTATTGATGAGATAAAGAGAGAGAGAGAGAGAGAGAGAGAGAGGATGTTATGAGGAGGTTGTATGGGAATGATGTTGTGGATGTGAGGTAGACTTCGGTGTTTTTATATCGGTCTTTATATTTTACGAGAGGGATGGTTGTACCTAAATGACGATGTTGATGATGGGGATTTCTTGTTTTTCTTTTCCTAATTCTGGAGGTGGTATATTTCCATGGATGATGACTGGAGTGGTTACAAAGATGATGGAACATCGTACTATATTTGTGTGGGTCCCTACACTACTGACACATACATATAGGGAGTTGTGGGATTAGAGATTCCACAAGAGATTTGGGATAGTTGCATTTTTTACGCTTTGGGTGTTTGAGCATATTGTTGTGGCTTGTTGATATGATTTACTATGGGGGCTAGACATGATTGATAGATCTGGTAGTTTTGTGATATGCGAGAGTGATGTAGGACGATCGAGAGGGGTGAAGAAAGAGGCTCATTATAGGGAGCTCCTTACGTGTTTGAGGTGGGAGATGTATTAAGGAGACCGTATGTTAGTTTTGTAGTGTGGTCGGGGTTAGAGTGTGATATTAAGGCACTTTGACAGCAAGATATGTTGGTGCGGGGAGACGAGGGGAGAGTGGGATATTTTCAAATTTGGCCATGTTAGACAGAAATTTGGTTTGATTTACTGATGTTCCCGATGCCCCAAGTACCATATAGACGAGATGTTAGAAATTTGCATAATCTCAAGGCGGTGTTGGGACCACCTCTTATTATACCTAGTGAGGAGGGAGCTATGGGTATAGATGAGCACAATGACCAAGTGTATATAGATGATGTTGGAGTGAGTTTCGATTATAGGTAGTGGTGGAATGGTGCTTGTGTTGAGTTTGAGAGGGGACGTCTAGTTCATATAGGGAGGAGGGTATGAGCCCAAGTAGAGGAGGCACGTAAGATTGTTGATTTTAGTGATGATACGAAGGATGATGGAGATGGGGAGGATCTGAGGCTGTTGTTACATAGTTGAAGGCCAAGAAGGCCACGGTGGAGGCCTGGGAGAGATGGATTGTGGGTGGAGTGAGATGATTTGATTGGAGTGAGGGATACCCTAATTGGTGAGAGGGATGGTCTTGTATCTGAGCGTGATGCTTTTAGGAAGAATTTGGCAGGCCATGACCAATCGAAAGACACGGATAACAACGAGAGACCACGGAAAGGGATCTTGGTATTACGGGGACATCGGTGTCAAGTCACGAGTTGGTGGCCCGAGCACAAGCCAGTAGTCAGATGGGTGCACTAGGCATGATTAGTTATGCCCATTATCAGTCTTTACAAGTGAAGTTGGCCTACTATGAGGACTTAATTATACGGGTCTTTCCCGATGCATTTCTTTATGCGAATCATCTAACGTAGTAAGGGGAAGCTCTTAGTGCGAGTGTAAAAGTGTGGGCCAGCTAACTCAAGGACCGAGACGAAGGAGATGGTGGGTTAGGTTCTTTGGAGAGCTATGCTCGATTCAACGAGTTCCTTGGGTCGTCTAGTTTACTAGAGAGTTATGATATGTATTGTGTATGTATATGGATCTTTTATGAATCCTTGATATATAGTTTTTGATATACTAGGTGATGGGACTCCTGATGATGTATTGAGACTTTAATCTTGGTTATATATATGATGACATTGTTCGATTTATGATTTTTGTGTTGATCGTAATATGATGGGTGTTTTGATGTATGTTTTAATGTCTATGTGATCAGAATGTGGAATTTTTATATGATTTGAATGTTGAATGGTGATGTATTAATATGATTGTGAATTAGATGTGATCCAAATTTTATCAAAATATATTCAAAAATTTTAAAACTAGAATGATTATTTTGATACTAGATTTGATTCATATGTGATGGGTATAAAGATGGTGAAGGCACTTGCACTTTTGGCCTTAACAATAAATGTTAACATGAGACTATCAGTAGGTAGTTACTCATGGGATCTCGGATATAGAGATGAAGTGATAAGATGTACCTTCCTAGAGCATGAAAGGAGTAACATATGTATGTTGTGTGTGGGGGGTAAATAGTTTCATAGAGATGCCTCGACTTTATATATTTTTCTTTTTCGGTGCAAATTGATTGATGTGGGAAGTTTTCTTTGATGGGAAAGTTGATCGACGCAGAATATTTCCTAGGATGCTTTGATATTTTGAATTTTTGAAGCTTGATCGATGCAAGAATCTTCTTTACATGGGTAGCCATCCTTTGAGGGAGTGGTCTACAATTTTGAATTTTGGATCTTGTTTTTTTACAGACGGTCGTCCTTCGAGGGATCGTTATATGATTTTAAATCAGAACTATCCTTCGAGGAATCGATCTAATTTTATTTTTGATAATATGATTTTTATTTTTGATAGTTTTCCTTCGAGGGATCAGTCTATTTATTTTGATAGGATGCATCCATAAATATTTTTTAATTTCTTTTAAGTTGAGGAAAAACCCTAATAGACCATTTCAAGGAGGAAGAAATGTGTGCAAAAACTACACATATATGCCCCATGACACATTTTTGGTTGGTAGATAAGGTTGGATGAATGTAATGATTACGGGGTCCCCACAAGGGGGAACTTGTCTAAGTGAAAGATGTGATGAAGAGAGTCGTGGTGCTCATCTTCAAGGCTATTAAGGATAATAATGGAGAAAGTCATAGACTTTCAAATCATTACAATGATAATATGGTTGGTTGATGGTGGGATAAGATCTTTAATATGACTATTTTCATGGTGGTCAAGGGTTAACAATAGAAAGGCTACAAAATGAAGGCATTCAACGGTTCCTTTTCAAATGTACCATCAAGGAGGCTAGGCGATATGCTCTGAACCATACTCATGAGAAATAACGTATGGGCCTATTGGTTGTGGAATTTAAATCTTTGAACACAAACAATAGTCAAGGGACAACATCCCCTCCTCTTTATGGGAGAGGTTCCCTTATTGAACACAAAAAGAAAAGAAAAACCTTATCTACAATAGAAACACTTGTTCAACATTTTGGTGAAGATTTTTATATTTTAGATGTCTTCCTCATAAGGTTTTCAATACGAGAAGAAAGGAGAAATAAAATAATGGGTGTAGACACTAAAAGTAGGTCACACTCCCCCTTTGTCCCTCGACAAATAAACACCCTTTATTACATTTACCTAGCTATGACCCCCTTCACCCCACTACTATTAATTTAATTAATTTAATTAAATTAATGCTTTATCCTCACTATATTTATTATTTAAACATCTTATTTAAATAATATCTACACAAACAGTTTACTTAGACACCTCACCAAACCAACTCAACCTAAGACCTATTCTTAGCAAGTTACCATAACTAACTAAGACTTACCCAAACCCTAAAAATCAATGCCTACATTCCCTCTAACCACATTACCACATGCTCACAAGAGGCTCGAGTCTAAGCCACGTGATAATGACACGAGACCCGAGAAAATCGGGAGGATATCCCTAAGTTTGGTAAACCTAGGAAACACACCTTGACCAACGCCGCTTATCCCTAACCGTCGCCGATCAAGCCAGGGCCGCCGTCGCTTACCCCTTTTAACCCCTAAGATACCTTATTCTCAAGGTTGGAAAACACTAGGAGAAAAGGTGGATCAGCAAGAACAAAATCTCGAGAGATAACATGTCTTCGAGAGAAAATTCCAGCGCCGACATCCAAGCAAGGAGATTGAGCATCTTGTGCGATCAGCCATCCCAACCACATTCCGATCTCTCTCAAGCAAAGAGGAGTGTGCATGCATCCCATGTAGAAGCTTTTCTTCATTTGGTGATCACTTGCAGCCTTCAAACCATCATCAACACCTCCATCCTTCACACACAGACCCTCAAGAATGAAATCCAAGTAATTACAACATCATACTTTCCTAGTTACTTCATTTCATCATTATTTTATCATCCATTTGTTTATCTTGCTCCCTACTTATAATCTCCAACATTTTTCACCTCCATAGACCCATCAAAACCTCGCAAAAACCTATTCCAGTCACCCATTACCTCATCCTAACCAACCAAAATCCTTTGTGTAATCACAAAGGAGACCAAAATCCCGTTACGTGACATTTTCAAATCTCACAAGAACTGGAACTCAAGTTATACCTAACCACGGTTAGTCACCCCTGACCAACGCCGATCTCTGTGTTTACCTACACAGCCTTAAATAGAGACCTAACCACCTAACTATACCTCACCTTCATTCACATGTGACCTACCTGAGACCTTTATCGGATCTGCGGGACCCAAAACCTATCACTTGACCTTGGATTCTATTCTAGCTTAGCCTATTAGATTAGATCTACTTCTTATTGTGTTTTTAAGTGAGATACCTAAATCATTTCTAAATAAAAATAGGATTTACCTTATTTACTACATTAATTTGTTTAAAATAGTGGATTGACAGCCATCTAGGAAGTACCATGCTTCCTGGATCTAGCTCACTCTAGGCAGTTCACTGCCCATATTGTTTAATTCCTTCTGGTGGTCTTGTTTTCATTAAAGGTAGTTCCTCCTAGCCAAAAGGAAGCTCTCATGGTCAGTTTTGGATTCAGAAGTCATACGCACACAACAACCCATCAACTGACATTTGAACAAGTATTCCTCCTACGCCCGTTACCCTATCTATTTTGTCAACAATTCAAAGAAACAATCTAAGAAAAAGGTGAAACATTTTGGCACGCCACTGGGGGGACCCATTTGGGGTTCCTTGCATTCATTCATTTCTAGGTGAAAAGTTGCATGTTTGTTTCCTTTCCAAAAGGTTCTTACATTTAAATTTCTCCCCTGGAATCATCTCTTCTTCTATTGTCTAAAAGTAATCGTACTTTGGTGCTTAAAATGAACACTTCTTCCCTTTCATTAGCATTGCATTAGTGAAAGATCATACTTTCTCCTATTCCTCTTATTGTGTCATCGAATTCCATATTTCGATTTGGGTTTAAAATTAACTTCATTTCATTCTAGCTTTCCTACATTAGCTCACATTAAATGAGGGCAACCTATACGCTGGAAGTCATTACCAGCTGATGGTTGACAAACGAATCGTAGAAAAGCACTTCTATCCTTTTCTCTTTCTTTGAGTCTTACCAAACCACACAAAAATTCAAAATACATACATTCTTAAACAACATCCTACCTGGAATAAGTTGTAGGTGATCACATGATCGCGGCACAAGGGCACCCACTCACTTGCTTTGTCGAGTCATACTTCGAGCATATCCCGCCCCACCATAATATACCAAACCTCACCCTTTTGATCTCTTTCTTTGTAGGAAGACATCCTCACCAAGAACTCTATTTCATAATGCATGTGTCAGTCCCTAAATAGCATAAGCTAAACAAACAGAATAGAAAAGGGCACTCTTAGGATCACATTTTCTTAGTGTTTCTGCTTGACTTGCATTTTGAGGTGAAAGATCATGTTCATCACTTTCTATTTATCCTCGACGCTCCTCATCATACCTTTGGTGTATTCCACTTCACTTGAGTGTTCCTGGGCCATATCACCATCATTCCCAGAATTTTGGGTCTAATTCTACATCAAATTTTAATTCACAACCACTTTTTCTTATCACTATTTCAATTTCACAATAACCGTCATCGGTTAACTTTGACCGCCATCGGTTAAACCCAACCGACGTTGGTTCTAGGTCCTTTTGTTAACCTACTCAAAAGGACAGTTTCACTTCACTTTTTTCCACTTTCCACAGTCTCATCACTTGTCATTTTTTTCCCATTGACGTTTTACACATCCCCAAATTTGGCATACTTGTCATATTTTTCCTTTTGCCTCGCTATTTACTCATTGTACATTTTCTACGGTGTGACCGTGGCGTTACCCCTTACCGACGTCAGTTTTCCCTAACCGACATTGGTTACCTGTTTCACATTCCACCTACCATTTGTTACTTCATCCTTTTTTATCACCAGATTCACTTGTTCTTGTTGTTCTCTATATCATTTACAGAGAAATGGCCCTACCTGATCAGTACTGGTTCACATGGTGTTGACCTGAAGAAAAGCAAATGCCCTTGTATTCCATGCCAGTTGTCAACCACTCCCACCTAGTCCCTCACCACCTTCTATTTTATCACCAGCCATGGATCCCATCTAGCCTACTACTATCGCTACGGAGACGAGGAGTTTGCATGACTCCTTGACCAAAACCCTGCCGCCTTGTAGTTTTACCTCTCCCACTCATCCACTCGAGACATCTCGGTCAATTGATATAAGGCATGCCCATATCTATCCCCCCGACTCTCACACCCACTTCTACATCAGCTCCATTTGGTTCAATGCTACCCACTTCCACTTTACCCCCAATGCTTCAAATTTAGGTCTTGTACCCGCTATGACTGCCGCGTCTGTTACCTCTGTAGCACCCATTACATCAACCATACCCTCGGTGACTACCCCAAACACGACCTCATCCGCCCCTAATGTCTCATACATACTTGTGGATACATTACCACCTCCAAAGATATCGGTGACTCCTACCCCATTTTAGGACATGGTTCTTTCTATTCCACAATCATTAGCCCCTATTACCACTAGGGTTACCACGACCCTTCCACCCCCATATACATACTACCAACAACTGCTTATTTCATCTATTATTCATTCTGGTAATGTACGTACCCCTATTTCATTACCTTCTTCTACACCGCCTTACAAGGCAGCCCAATATACGGGAATGCCACCCCATTATATACCCAAAACCAACGTCCTCACGTTATAGAGGCATCCAATCATCACAACCCACCAATGACCTCGATTAAATTGATGATGGAAAAGATGCAGACACCGGAGGCATCGGTTTTTGGATCCCGCAACACTCTTACCTATGACGATATTTACAACGAGCCTATTCACCCATCCATTCCTATCCGTTCATACCTTGTGCATTTGGAAATGCCAAAATTCAACCGCTTGAATAGTAAGGAAGACCCATAACAAAGCATTTTCGCTCATTCAAACACGGGTGTTATCTGTCAAGGTTGCTCATGATGATGATTTACTTTTAAGAACTTTTCCCATGTCCCTCACTGGACCAGCATTAGATTGGTATAGTGGGTTACCCAAACACTCCATATTTTCATTTAATCAGGTAGCCCAAGCTTTTTTGGATCATTTCTCTATCAATATCGCCAAGAAAGTTACCATGACCGATCTATATTCCACACGTCAGTACGAGGATGAATCTATCGCAGATTTTGTTGCTCATTGGTGTAGCCTAATCAATCAACTTACCTTTCAATTGCCACAAACTGAACTCATCGAGCTCTTCACCCGAGCTTGCGCCAAACATATCTCCCCGACCTTGCAGGTCCAAAATTTCTAAACATTCGATGAGGCATTCACTATGGCACGAAAGTTAGAGATTCAGGCCATCGAAGAGAAGAAAATCCAATTACGAAATAAGAATCAGAATTCAAGTCGAATGAAACCTCCTCTTCTTCCAAACCACCAACCAATTATTCAAATGCTAAAGGTACCACTAACGTAGTGGTACTCAAGGCCGGCGTAGCTCATCCATCCAATCAGGCTACGCCCTCATCTAATCTATCACCTATCCAGGATTTTCATTCAGACAAGAGCAACGAAAATATACCCCAATTGGGGAACCTTACTCTTCCGTCTTAGAAAATCTTATCAAAGCTGGTGCCATCACCCTTCCACCCATAAAACCACACACTTTGGTTTTGAACCTGTTTGCCCCATGCCCGCGTGGTATAATGAACAAGATTTCTGAACTATCACCAAGTGAAGGGTCATAGTGATGGCAATCGTATCACTTTTAAGAATATTGTCCAATAAATGCTTGAGAAATGTGATTTGACTTAGGATAATCCCAATGTCGCCCCAACCAAAATCTACAAATCTTTAAAAAACCATTTCCCAATCATGCCCCTTTATCCAATCAAACCAAAGGTGAGACATCCACTCACGATACCCATACCCATGAGGTTCACATGATCTTTAACGAGGTACCTGTCACCTCTCAATTACCTCACATCCCTTCCATAGAGGAAATCCTAGACCAAAATCCTCCTTCCACATTGGAACCAACCGTCACTATTCCTTCACCAAAAGAAGAACGCCCTGTCATCACCAATCCAAGACTATGATAATTCTTTACCAGAACTCCTCGTCTATGATTATTTACTAATGCACACTTTTTAGTTTGGTGGATGGAATCTAGAAACACAACAACAAACATAACACAAGAATACCATAGACTATGATAAGAACGAATGATGATAAATCTGAAATATAAGTGTAAACTATAATATCAACATGAAATTGTTACAATCTAGCCCACGAGGTACTTCAAGTGTTCTTGACTTCACTTGCCTTCCAACAATAACTATGGGAGAAACTTCACAATTACACCTCTTAATGGATTCTTTAACACACCTTAAAAATTATGGCTTCCTTTACACACTTACTCATACAATATTTCTCACTACTTCCTTCTATGCTAAATGAGGGGGGTGCCCTCTTTATTTATATGAATTCAAGCTTATCCACCCTATCTCTAAGATAGGATAGGAAATCTCTTCCGGCCAATCATATTCCATGCCTAAACTCTTTCCTTTACATGTAGGCTTATCTTCTAAGATAAGATAAACCTCGTCATCTCACATGGGTTCCACCTTTTTAGACTTTTCCACAAATAAAATACACAAAATATTTATGACATCACTCTTTGTCTTTATTACAAATATAATATTTCTAATTCCTAATTATGTAGACCCTACTTATCTACTTACCCCAACTTTGACATTTTAAAATTACTGGACCACTTACGACAAATATTTACTTTTTACCACAACATTCCTATTGTACTTTGACTGTTACCATAATCTAATTTATTGGCGGCACCATACTGACTGTGCCATTATCTTCTATTGGACGCCACTACTAATTATGCTTAACAACATCTTATTCCTAATACATACATTAATAAAATAGAAATTACGGAGGAAAATTTTAATGTCGACATCCCTTCATCTCCTACATCACCTACGGAGGAGTATTCTACTAACATTGAGACCATCTCACCCCTAGCTTCTCCACTTTGAGAACCTTTACCTACCATACCTCCTCAACCCATATAGGAGCACCCATTACCTCCTCCACCCATAAAGGAGCACCTATCATCTTCTCCCCTCGCAGAGGATCACCCATTACCTCCTCCACCCACAGAGGAGCACCTATCTGTTTCTCCACTTATTGAGGAACTCCCATCATCTCTTCCACCCATCATAGACCCGGTGGAGATACCTTTTCCTCTTGGCGAGCATTCTCCATCAGCTACCCAACATCCAACAGACCTACTTTCAGCTCTCTTACCCACGTGCCGGAGTGCCAATTCCCCATCTCTAAGATGCATTTTATGGGACTTCCCATTAGGTCCTCACCAACTCCACCCACAGACGTGTCATTCTCATGTTTGGCTGATCACTTAGATTATGTGGATAGAGCTTTGTTATGGGGCGCCTCTTACTTCTGTCTCAACACAGATGCAGAGATCCCTCGATGACACCTCCACTATCTACCCAAACACATTTCCACCCATCAAACCAAATACAACCACTTTGTTGTCACAGCCCCTTCCATGATACCCGTTAGCACTCACACCACACCCTTACCCATAACCCAACCTATACCTAAATCCAAACCCATACCCATAACATTTACCTCCACTAGACCTATTACCACTTTAGGGGTCACCCGACCATCAACCTTACTCATCCACCTATTGAACCGGGTTTAGCTACATCCTCTAATGTCAATACCACACCTACTCCGATACCTAAACCTAAGAAACAAACTCAATTATCTCATACCCCAACCGCACCAATCACACCCGCACTTGTCCCATCGCCTTGAGACCTCAAATTGCCCCCAACATGGTCAAGAACCCTTCACCTACCCATAAACCAATAACACAACCACCCATTCCTGTCTCACAAATCTCTAACCTACCCGGGCACACAACATGACTCATACCCACACATGCAGGTCTCTTTACCACCAATACCTCCGATACCTTGACCATTGTTTCACTACCCACTACATTTCAATCATTGTCCCTCACACCTCAAGCACGACCCGCATCATCTACCTTCATAACGACCCCATTATCCCCATGGGTAACTCACCCTCTTCCTCCATTTACTTTTTCTTCTAGACCTCATACACCCACATCACCTTTACCCAAGAAGTGCAACCCAAAAACAAAACATCATTACCACACAACAAGGTAGTCAAAACAACCCCACACCCTCCTACCCGTCCATCTACTATACCCCTACCCACAAGAACCCGATGAGATACCTCAAACCATACCAAGTACCCAAATCCATAGCTCGACCCCTTCCTACACTTCCAAAACAATTCTTCGACAACCAACCACACCTACACCCAAACCCACATTCACTTCCCATTGTGATCCACTAGCAGGGTCTTATGCCAAAATTTTAACCAACCTCCTCGAGACTTCTGTTATCACATTACCGCCACTCCGACCTTATGAACCCCTCAAACCCAAGCCAAAATGGTTTGATGATACTAAAATTTGCGCATACCATCATGTGCTTTAGGCATGATGTGGAGAACTGCAAGGCCTTGAAACTGTCCTTATCCAATTGTGTCCACGAGAAAACCAAATTTGACGACAACGACCTTCCGGATGGGGACCCCGCTTCCCCTACACCCGTTCCCACACTTCCCACTCAACAACCACAACCTCCACCCTCACAACTCCTAGAACCACACACAAAATTTAAAATTAACATGGTTTGCATCAGAGAACTTTCCACGACACCACCCAAATGTCATTGCGCCCAACTGACCTCACAGGGATTTTCTCCTCTAGTAGGTTTTTTCCCTTCATGTCATTATACCACTTACCCTACACCTTCTCCATTTGACAAATTCCCTCAAATCAACATGGTACACGTCACTATGTGTGCGCAGAAGGGTAAAGAAAAGGCAGCTGACCCACCAACCAATCCTATACCCAACATACTATCTACCCCCATACCTAAAATAACTATCTGCGGCCCCACGTACCCCATTTCTAATGGCATCACACATCACATCATGCTCAAACAACTACACCAATATCCTCTCAAAATGTCCTTATACGATCTCATCCAAACCTCAGAATCCCATCGTCAAGCCCTCATGGAGGTTTTTCAATCTATTGAGGTTTTACCCAATGACCCTACACCCGTAGCCTCCATTATCACACCCCATCATGTAGCCTCTCTCACCAAATTACCACCTTCATCCCCACCTCACCTTGTTCACCAAGTGGCCTCCCTCATCTTCTCAGAGGCAGAGATCACGCCATACCAAAACGATGATCCGGACCCAACCCTCTTCATCTCTGTCCACATTAATGACATACGGGTACGCCGTGTGATGATTGATGGAGGCACTAGCATTAACATCATTTCATCCCATGCATTTTCTCAAATGCGCATACTTGACAATTGCATGCATAAACATCCAGGTCATGTTGCGTTCATTCAATGACGCTATCACCTCCACACTAGGCACTATCATCCTTCACGTTCATGTGGGCCCCCGCACTGTTCCAGAATTGTTTTATGTTTTGGAGGGGGAATTCCAATATAACTTGTTGCTTGGTAGACCCTGGATCCATGTCATGGGTTGTGTTCCTTCCACTTTGCATCATTTTGTAAAGTTTGAACACGAAGGACACACTTATACCATTCCATCTAGACACATCACCTTTCAAAACATGTAACATGCTTTACCGACCCAATGATGTGCTCATACATGTCAAGCCATCTACCTCTGTAACCACTACCGCTTCACCTACACCTCCACCTACCAATATAGCTGCTACTTTTACTGCACATACCTCCTCTATTCCTACCACTTCTATAACCTCTACGATGACCCATTAGCTGCCCAATCCGTTAACTCTACCTCCGCATCGAGCTCGACACATCATTCATACCATCTACCCACATACCAATCACTGATCCCTTGGAAGGTGTTTTTCAACGCCTCACTCTGGGGGAGTACCGCCTATATAGTGTTAACACATTCCTTACTCCATGCAGGTATGGAAGCCTTCACCAACACCCTCGCTATGATCACCGTATAGGAGAATTCATCCTTTATGGTCCTCCTCATCTTTGTACTAGTATCACCTATGGGGGACTTGATACTACCACTTACACACTTGAACCACCATCACAAACCCGCCCATTTTCCACTGACTTCCAATCACTTACCAATCACCATTTCGACCACACCTTCCTATACCATTGTGCATGGAAGGGTTTTGGTTTTGGCTTTTATGAGCAAGGCCACCATGCCCCTATTCCATGTACCACCCATAAACATAACGACCATAGTGGTATCGGCTTCCCCAAACCTCCTACCAAATAGGCCCGCATTAAACTCATTGAAGACACTAGCCCTTCTCCACCTTCACCCGCTCCACCTTCATCACCACCCTCACCGACAGAGTCAATGGATCCTGAATCTATCCCTCCTAAATTTTTTTTTCATAAACACCATTTCCTTGGGGCCTTTGACTTATCAACGTGAAGGCGAGGCCCCTTCCACTCTCCCATTCCTATATCTTGAGATGATCGATGATGACACACCTACCATTAACATCGTTCAATGTCAGGATGATGAATCCATACTCACCTACCTTGGTGCAGAAGACTCATATATTCATCATTCGTTACCCTCTGAGACACAAACCATGTTGAATGAATCAACTATCGAGATCAACATTCATACTCAGGATGACCCGCACATCCTAAAGATTGGAAAATCTTTAGATGTTTGCGAACAAGAAGCCATCACTTCTTTTCTCTGAGATCATAACCACGCTTTCGCTTGGTCTTACACAGACATGCCCGGTATTGACCCCACCATAGTGGTCCACAATATCATAACCATTCCCGATGCCAAACCTATCAAACAAAAGCTGAGGAAAATGCACCCTCGCATTGCTCTTCTCGTTAAAGAATAACTTCAGCGTCTTCTTTCTATTTCCTTCATCTTACCCATTGATTATCCTTGTTGGATTTCTAACATTGTCCTTGTCACTAAAGCAACAGGGGGACTCCGTATTTTACACGGACTTTCGTGACCTCAACCTCACCTACCCGAAAGACGAATTTCCCTTTCCCGGTATTGATCAACTGGTTGACCTTACCACTGGTCACGAGATGCTCTCACTCATGGATGGCTTCTTGGGTTATAACCAAATTTTTCTTGCCCCAAAAGATCAGCACAAGACCACATTCATTACCCCTTGGGGAACCTTTTGCTATCGAGTCATGCCTTTTGGCCAAAAAATGCTAGCGCTACATATCAATGTGCTATGACTTACATCTTCGATGGTATCATGCATCGCATATTGGAAGATTACGCTGATGATGTATTGGCCAAATCTAAACGTCGACTTGAGAACCTCACCGTCCTCAAAACCATTTTTGACCGCCTCATTAAATATTGCATCTGAATTTAACCTAAAAAGTGTCTTTGTGGTTCTCTCGGAAAGCTCCAGGGATTTATTGTGTTATGTTTGTGGAGCCTATTTTCATGTTAGAGTGTGGTACACCTTCTATGTGTTACACTCGGGTATTTTTACGGTGGTTTATTAACCCATGGGTAATGGGTAACCGTTATGGGCTGTTTTTGGGCCCATGGTTTTTCGGTACCCATTGTTTTGATACCCACGGTTTTTTGCCCATGGTTTTGATACCCACGGTTTTGTATCAAACTGCTTAAGCAATTGTCTATTTATATGGTCTTATGCATATGATACATATATAAGCAAATGTATTGCAAATGTGCTTTGAATTTGGGTGTGAATTATGTAGAGTTTGTTGAGCATAGCTCCAAACGGATCTGGGTATTGTATTGAGAGAGTGGAGGCTTGTAATAAAATCTGAGCAAGTGATTCTTGGTGGACGTAGCCCATATTGGGTGAACCACATTAAATATTGTCTCTCTATGTTGTGTTATTTATTTTGCACTTTTATTTGAGATCTGTAATATTTTATGCATATTATTTTCTCTTTATTGCGATTCTGTAAGGGATTATTCCACATATTTTATCTCTTATTTCCTAACAATTGGTATCAGAGCCTGGTTTGGTTTGCTGAAGTGTTGAATCACAGGGAAAGTTTTTAGCTTGAGTGGGAGCTATGGCAGATGATGGAAGATCTAGGGTTGATAAATTCAATGGGCATAATTTCAGTCTTTGGAAGATGTAGATGGAAGATTACCTTTATCAGAAGGATCTTTATACTCTGTTGTCTGAGACGGTGAACAAACCCTTGAGTATGACAGATGCGGAATGGAATTTGTTAGATCGGAAGGCACTTTGAACGATCCGGCTGTGTCTTGCATCTTTGGTATTATTTAATGTTTCAAAGGAAAATATGACAAAATATCTAATGGATGCATTAGGGAAGTTGTATGAAAAACCCTCTGCCTCTAACAAGATATTTTTAATGAAAAAGTTGTTTAATATGAAGATGTCTGAGAATAGTTTAGTAGCAGATCATTTAGATTATTTCAATACGATTGTGAATATGCTAGCTTCGATTCTGATAGAATTTGATGAAGAAGTTAGGGCTTTATTAATTCTATGCTCTTTACCTGAAAGTTGTAATAACCTGGTAATGGCGGTAAGCAACTCGGTTCCAGCTAACTCGAAGTTGAAGTTTGAGGATGTTGTAGGGGTGATTCTAAGTGAGGAAATGTGAAGAAAAAGCTCCAGGAATCTTCTACTTCGTGGAATGCTTTGATGAAAGTGGAAACTAGAGGGAGACAAGAATAGAGGAAATCGTGGAAAATTGAAAGATTGGGCAAGGTCAAAATCCAAGACCAAGATTGTATGTTGGAACTGTAGAAAGTATGGGCATGCAAAGAAGGACTATTGGGAGCTTCGAGACAAGAAGAAAACAAGGAGGCAAATGTGGCATCGGGCAATGTATGTTAGGATGCCTTGATTCTTTCTTTGCATAATATTACTGAATCTTGGGTTTTAGATTCAGGGGCTTATTTTCATGCTACTCCACATATGCATTATTTTGTTGATTATGTTCAAGGGGATTTTGGGCATGTTTTTCTTGGTGATGATGAGCCTTGCAGTATAGTTGGAAAAAGTTTTGTTCAAGTTAAGATGTAGAATGGGAATACATGGCTATTGAAGGATGTCAGACATGTGCCTACATCAAGGAGAAATTTGATATCGACGCAGGCAATTGAAGTGATGGTTGTCTTTGTGATATTTACAGTTGACTCTTGGAAGGTTACCAAGGGTGCTCTTATGGTGGCAAGAGGTAAGAAGGTTGGAACCTTGTATTTATCCATTGATAGTACTAATGATTGTAATCTTGTGGCTTCAAATGCAGATACAACATTATGGCACTATAGGCTCACTCATATGAGTCATAAGGGCATGGACATCATAAAGAATAATGTTCCCGGATATACGAAACATGTTTGGATTTCTATGAAGCTGCATAAATGGGAAACAAAAGCGAGTAATGTTTCTCAAGGTTGGACCTACGAAAAAGAGAATAAGTTAGAGCTGGTACATTCGATGTGTGGGGCCAGCTCGGGGACAATTCTTGGGGTTCAAGTTATTATGTTACTTTTATTGATGATGCAACAAGGAAAGTTTGGGTTTATTGTATCAAAAAAAAATCTGATGTATTTGATACTTTTGTTAAATGGAAATCCTTGGTAGAGAATGAAACAGGTCTTAAGTTAAAATGTCTCGGAGTCGGATAATAGAGGGGAGTATTGCAACAATGAATTTGATGATTATTGTTCTAAGAATGGAATCTGCAGGGAAAAAGATGGTTCGGGAACTCCACAAAGTTGAGAATGGGGTATCGAAAGGATGAACAGAACAATAATGGAACGTGTTAGGAGCATGAGGATACATGTAAGATCGCTTCTTTCTTTTTGGGCGAAGCGGTGAGCACAGTTGTGTACTTGATAAACAGAGGACCCTCAAGTGCCTTAGATGGAGGCATACCTGAGGAGGCTTGGTATGGTAATAAAGTTGATTATTCATTTCTTAGAGCCTTTGGATGTGAGGTGTTTGTTCATATAGATAAGGATGATAGGACCAAGCTAGAGCCTAAATCGGAAAATGTACTTTCATTGGTTATGGTGGAGATGAATTTGGATATAAATGGTTGAGTATTAAGGACAAGAAAATCATTCGCTCTAGGGATGTGGTCTTTAATGAGAAAGTCATGTATAAGCAGCGAATTGCGGGAAAATAGGGAAGAATCCAAGAAAGAATATACAAGGCTGGTAGAGGATCTTCCAGATGGGAAAGTGACACATGAATCGGGTTCAGGGAACCCCTCAACAGAACCCCAAACTCCTATATTGAGGAGGTCTTCTAGGGTAAGAAGAGAACCTGAACGTTTTTCTTCTTCTCTTTATTATTTATTACTCACTGATAGTGGAGAGCTAGAGAGCTTTGATGAAGAAATGTAGGTAGATGCTAGGAAGAAGTGGGAGCAAGCCATGGATGAGGAGCATAAGTATCTCATGGAGAACCGGACTTGGGATTTGGTGAAGTTCCGAAAGGCAAAAGAGCATTGCATAACAAGTGGGTGTACAGAGTTAAAGACGAAGAAGGAGGAAAGAAAAGATATAAGGCCCAGTTGGTGGTCAAGGGGTTTGCACAGAAACAAGGTATAAATTTTGATGATATTTTTTCTCTTGTAGTAAAAATGACTTCTATCAGAACTGTTCTTGGAATAGTGGCAGCAGAAGATTTGCACTTAGAATAGTTAGATGTAAAGATTGTATTTCTCCATGGTGATTTGGAGGAGGAGCTATATATGTAGCAGCCAGAAGGATATGAAGTCAAAGGCAAAGAGGAGATGGTGTGCAAACTGAAGAAGATCTTATAAGGCACAAAACAAGCTCCACGTCAATGGTATAAGAAGTTTGATAGCTTCATGATGGAGCAAGGTTATATTAGATGTCATTCTGACCATTGCGTGTATACAAAGAAATTTGAGGATGGAAGTTATATTATCATGTGTTTGTATGTTGATGACATGTTGGTTGCAGGTAAAAACATGCAGGAAATAAAAGTACTCAAGAAATAGCTAAGTGAATCCTTTGATATGAAGGATTTGGGGGTATCCAGACAAATCCTTAGTATGAGGATAACTCGGGATAGGAAGGAACGGAAGCTGACTTTATCTCAGGAAGAGTACATTAAGAAGGTATTGGATAGGTTTAACATGCAGGATGCTAAACTAGTTGGGACTCCTTTGGCAGGCCATTTTAAGTTATCAAAGGAGCAGTGTCCCAAGACAGAGCAGGAAAGAAACCAGATGTCCATGGTACCTTACTCATCAGCGGTTGGCAGTTTGATGTATGCTATGGTGTGCACTAGGCCTGATATTGCCCATGCAGTGGGAGCTGTGAGTAGATTTATGAGTGATCCAGGTAAAGAGCATTGGCAAGCAGTAAAGTGGATCCTTCGGTATTTGAGAGGGACCATGGGGACAGTTTTGTGCTATAGTGGATCAGACACCACTTTATGTGGTTATGTAGATTCATACATGGCTGGAGATGTTGATAGTAGGAGGAGCATGACAAGTTATATTTACATTGTAGGTGGGACAACAATGAGCTGGATTTCACGACTACAGAAGCTGGTGGCTTTATCAACCATGGAGGCTGAGTATGTTGCTGCCACAGAGGAAAGAAAAGAGATGATTTGGTTACAAAAATTTCTTGAGGAGTTGGGGCATAAGCAGAAGGAATGTAAGTTGCATAGTGATATTCATAGTGTTATACACCTAGCTAAGAACTCTACTTTCCACTCCAGGATGAAGCATATACAGTTGAGATATCACTTCATCAGGACAACTTTGGAAGAAGATAAGTTGAAGTTGGAGAAGATTCATACCAATCAAAATCCTGCAGACATGATGACCAAGGTGGTCACAAGGGATAAACTAAAGCTATGTTCAGCTTTGGTTGGCATTCATGGATGACAATGAAGGGTTAAGAAGCTTGCTCAATGGAAATCAGTCTCCAAGTGGGAGATTGTTATGTTTGTGGAGCATGTTTTCTTGTTAGAGTGTGTTACACCTTCTATGTGTTACACTCGGATCAAAGGGGGTTCAGGGGCGAAGCCCCCAAAGTAAATTTTCATGGGTGGTTTATTAACCCATTGGTAACGGGTAACCGTTATGGGTTGTTTTTGGGCCCATGGTTTTTTGGTACCCATTGTTTTGATACCCACAGTTTTTTGCCCATGGTTTTGATACCCATGGTTTTGTATCAAACTGCTTAAGTAATTATCTATTTATATGGTCTTATGCATATGATACATATATAAGCAAATGTATTGCAGATGTGCTTTGAATTCGGGTGTGAATTTTGTATAGTTTGTTGAGCATAGTCATGAGACGGATCTGGGTATTGTATTGAGAGAGTGGAGGCTTGTAATAAAATCTAAGCAAGTGATTCTTGGTGGATGTAGCCCATATTGGGTAAACCATGTTAAATATTGTCTCTCTGTGTTGTGTTATTTATTTTACACTTTTATTTGAGATCTGTAATATTTTCTCGCATATTAGTTTCTCCTGCTGCGATTCTTAAGGGATTATTCCGCATATTTTATCTCTTATTTCCTAACATATTGTTTCCCTCGTGGTATAGAAGTTGACCTGCTAAATTCAAGGCCATTCCGGAAATGCCTCCACCCACTAATCTTAAACAACTCTGTAGCACGTAAGGTAAATTGCAATCCATTTGCGCTTCATATCAAAACTATCGATCGTTGTCAACCATTTCATCATCTACTTAGGAAAGATGTCTCCTTTAAATGGGATGATGACTGTCATAAGTCTTTTGAGGCCCTAAAACAATACCTTCTCCAACCACCCGTACTCATTCCACCGAAAGATGATTAACCTTTTTACCTATACATATCAGCTACTAATCATTCCTTGGGAGTCATGCTCGCTCATCGCGATGAACAACATAGGGAGTAGGTGGTTTATTACATAAGCCATACTCTTTTGGACTATGAAACCCGATACAACCATCCAGAAAATCTTTGCTTAGCCTTATTTTTCTTTGCTACCAAACTCTGTCATTACCTACACAACCACAAAACCTATGTTGTGACCAACACCGACCCTTTACACTTCATGTACGCCAAACCTTATCGAAATCAGCGTGTCGCGCAATGAATTATGATTTTAGCTGATCTTGACCTCAAATTCATTCACCAAAATTCCATTAAGGGCCAAGTTATCACCGACCAACTGGCTGACGCACCTATTTCCGGGACCAACCCTCTAATTTTGACTTTCTTGATGAATCCATTGCTACCCTTTCCTTGGATGAAACCCCTTACCAAATGACATTGTTCTTTAATGGTTCCAACTGTCAGTGTGGGGTGGGGCAAGTGTTATCCTCGTTCCTATGGATGGAAAACCCATGTCTTTATCTTTCAATCTAGACTTTGAATGCACTAACAATATTCTTTGAGTATGAAGCACTCATACTTTAGGTCTCCAGGACCGCTTTATGCCCTAGATGTCAAATCAATCCACATCGTTGGTGATTCACAATTGGTTATAAACCAAGTCAATGGTATGTACCAATTTCATAATGAGATACTTTGTAGAAGTATAAACATCATGTAGACATACTTTTGACCACCTTTGATTGTTACACCCTTCAAACCATCCCACGTTCAACCAACAAATTTGTAGATATCACGGCCTCTTAGCTTCCCAAATACACCGCTTCCCATGCCAATTCCAAAATATTTGTCACTATACAATGCCTCCATTCACCTTCGTATTTACCTCAAGATGTTTATTCAATCGGGACCGACGCCCCTAACCCGAGTGACCTTTGGTATAAACAATATTCCGACTACCTTTCCCTCTCCATCTTACCTCCTGATCTTACCCGTAATCAACAACGTGCCTTCCTTAAAAGGGTCTCCCGTTTCATCATCCTTGGGGGACTCCTCTATAAGCGTGGCTTTGATGGTATTCTCTTATGATGCCTCACGAGTTTTGAAGTTCCTTATACCATTAAGGAGGTTCATGACAACATATGTGGGGGTCACTTTAGTGGCCTTGTCGTTCTTAAGTGTATTCTCCACCTAGGCTATTACTGGCCGACCCTTAACCATGATTGTTGTGACTATGTCAAACGCTGCGTGAAATTTCAAAAACATTCCAACCTACATCATACACCCAGTCATTCCTTACAGGTCGCTCGTGACCTTTGGCCCTTCTCTAAATGGGGTTTGGATCTTTTCGGAGAAATCAATCCTCATTCTTCCTAATGCCATCAATGGATCATAACCGCTTCTGAATACTACACCAAATGGGTGGAAGCCATACTACTCATTTCCCACGAAAGTGAGAAAATATGTGAGTTCATTAACCATCAGATTATTTGTCACTTTGGTGTCCGCCATCGCCTCATCACTGAAAATGGAAAACAATTCAAAAACAAAATGTTGTAAAAAAATTGTGAAGCCTTCAACATTCAACTTAGTTTCTCCTCACCTTATTACCCACAAACCAACGGCCAAGCCAAATCCACTAACAAAACCATAAATAAAATTCTCATGAATGTGGTTGACGATACTAGGAAGGATTGGCATACGCATATTCCTTTTTCTCTATGGGCATACCGCACTAGTATTCGCACTTCCACTGTGGCTACACCCTTTTCACTGGTCTACAGTACAGAGGCTGTTTTGCCTCTCGAAGTCTAGATCCCCTCACTCTACATTTCTCTCCATGACATGCTTACTAATGATGAATTTCATCAGGACCGCTTAACACAACTAGAGTTATTAGACAAACGTCATCTTAACACTCTGGATCACCTTCAAGTTTACCAACAACGTATCAAACGTGCTTATGAAAAACATGTTCATGAATGAACCTTCCAAGTTGGTGACCTTGTTTTGAAAGAAAATCAACATGTAACCAAAGCAAAAAAAAATTAAATGAGGAAAATTTTCTCCTAATTGGCTTAGACCATACATCGTAACTCATACCTATGGATCGGGTGCCTATCATTTGTCCTCGCTTGAGGGTAAACCCGAACCTGAGCCCCTTAATGCATTACATCTTCAACCATTCTATTGTTGACTCATTGTCCTACCTCACCCTTTGGCTCTTTACAAGCTCACCCCTTGAGTGCTATCCACTTCGTACACCTCCCTAACAATTAAACAAGAATCATGTGAGAACTTGTCACTTGTTATCTTCTCTTGAATATGTGTATCATGACACTACACATAGCATGATTCTCATGGATACTTTTGTCTACCTTTAGATGGGATCCCATGGTCATTTCACCTCACATTTTGAATAAGATTCCTATCCTTCACCTTGGTCTTGTCCATGATTTCAAATACCTTCAATGAGAGAAAACTCCTTGAGTTAAACTTCGATAAAAAAAGATGACTCCCTCAAAAGGACTTTTTTCTCTCGACCAAATTGCTACTATAAATAGATCGCTCCCTCGAATGACAGCTACGTGAAGCTAAAAAAAAAGAGAGAAACCAAGCTTCCCGCATCGATCAACTTCACAAAGACCTCAAGGAGTACCATATTATTTATCCCATATAGACTTCCCGCATCGATCGGTGTATCAAAACAACACACTTTTTAGTCATGGACTTACCCATTGTGACCTCGGACCTCTTGCCCAAAAGACTTATCACTCCAAACATATACAATTAACTACCTTTCACCCACCTTACCATTTCCACTCTCATTTCCTAAATTTCCTTAAGGGACATCTTGGACTTTCGACATTTGGTGATCCTATGACTACTTTCACCATTACAACAGTTAATTGTGCAATGCATTTTCGGTATTGTATTCATCACCCCTTTTCAAGGTATGATCTACTTGGTATGATTCTACCCAATCAGGTGGCTTTATTGCCCCCCTCTTATCTTTTAACCATCTTTGTTTACATTTTGATTACCTTATACAGGACTTGGTCCTCGACACTTACCTTTGGGGTAGCCCTCCCCTTTCGCCATAATCACCTTCACTGCATCAATTTACCTATAATCTACCCACACCTATTAAACCTAAACCCACAACATGCCCAAAGAACCTACCAACTCATTTTCATCTTCTTCCCTAGCTCATGGGAGAACTACATCGGCATGAGGTCCCTTTTTCCCAGGACTATTTAGGCAGCACTCTGACGGCATGGGGCCCTTGGAGGTTAGCTCAACCACTCTCTACCCTAAACAATTCATCAACCATGCCTAACTCACCATTTACCCCACATTTCACTTAGTTCCCTTTTTCTAACAACATTGAAAATCAAGCCACATACATAACAAGTTGTTTACCATAACATACATTTGTTATGCCTACCATCTCTTTATCATCACTATGCATAGATTACACAACATTTCACATATGACCCATAAGTATTGTTCATTGTAAACCATAATAAATCATGCCTAACCAACCCGACTTTCGATCCATGCCTAACCAAACCTAACTCGATCCATGCCTAACCAAACTGTCTCGATCCATGCCTCACCAAACCTCGACTCTATCCATGCCTAACCAAGCCTCGACTCGATCCATGCCTACAACCCGACTTGATCTATGCCTAAAATTAACTTGACTCGATCCATGCCTAAAATTAACCTGACTCGATCCATGCCTAAACCGACCTAACTCCATCATGCCTAACTCACCTAATCCATTCATATCATAATGAAAGTAAAATAAAATACACATCACAACACATAATCATCTAAACCTCATACATCTCATCATATAAATACCTATGTATCACAATCATGTACACTCATCTCAAAAATACATGTGTCTCTCATACATCGTCATTTCATGAGCCACTATCTAATACAAAAATATCGTCGGCTCATGCAGCCACTATCCAATACAAAAATATCGCTCGGCTTTGCAGGCCACTATCTAATACAAAAACATCGTTGGCTCAAAGGCCGCTATCCAATACAAAATATCTTTGGCTCACAGGCCGGTATCATGTACAAAAATAATCATAAATACAAAATATCTTGGCATGACGCAGCCGGTCCATAAAGAAGTCAATCATCTCCCCATCTAATATCGGGAATGCTCCCTGTGGCTGTGTCTCTCCCGACCCTCTGCCACACCTGTCTAGTGCCCAAAGACACCTGCCTCACCTCCTACTGATGGCCCCTCACCTGGGGTTGGCCTCTACACACTAGTGGCCTCCCCACGACCCCCCCCGGGCTTGATGGCCCCCGACTCTCCACACTATGAGTGCGGGATCTAGTCCTCTCACTAGAGGCCTACTATGCTCTGTACTCGGCATAGGAGGGAACATCTAGCTTGGAAGCTAACAAATGATCCTAATAATATCATGCCTCTGCTAGGGCATCCCTGAATTTGGCCATGGTCACTTTGATCTGCGGAGGTACCATGGGTCTCGCTACCTGCGTGGGTACCTGTATAAGGGGACCCTGTCCCTAAACCTACACTGAGCATTGTTCTAGTACCTGAGCTCGAGTTGGCCCTCGAATATATGGATGTGCTTGTATCTAGGCCTGTAGGGTGGTAATCTATGCATGTGCTATTGTTAGGCGGCCTTACTGGACCCGTAACATGATCTGTGTTGTGGCCAATCGGTCCTATAAATCCAAGACACAGTGCCTCGTAGGGCAGCTACCTGCCCTCCATCTCTGCCTACCTCCTCTCCATCTCCATCTCCCTACCTATGCCTATGCGTGTACATTCCCTTCCTACCTAGGCTGTTGTGTCGTTATCTGGACTGTAAGATGGCAACCTATGCCTCTGAACCTGTGAGCTGCCCCTACATGATCCCAAGCTACGTCACCAAAGTAGCCACCTGCCCCTATAGGGCATCTCTCTGAACTATGATGGTGGCTAAGTTTGGTTTCCCTAGCCTCGGTGGTACGGCTCTCACCGTGCTTGTCCCACCACTACTCCGTATCCATCTATAACCCCAAAGATCATCAATTGTATCTATCTACTTGCTTGCTCCTCATGTCCGGGCTAGCACTATGGGTCGTGGTGGAGACATAGGTCTCTCCACATCATCTCTCTTGTACTACAGGAACGGAGGCGGTACATCCTGGACTAACCCGAACTAGCACCTAACCCGCTCTATGGGTATCTACTCATGCTCTCCCGCTCTCCTCCCCTCTATCCATAGATAAATTTGTAGCCCATCTAGCTCCGTGGCCATCTGTCTATATGAGGGGAAGCCCACATATGGCCTCCAAATGATGTCCACCCCGAAAACCCCTCCAACAACCTCTTGTAGTAAGCTACATCATGAGTAGCTCTAGCACCTCGGGCCTCTCCAACAACCGGTACCCACCGCCTGTACCCAACTCTCAAAACTCTCCATGGGAATGCATCTTCCTGGGCATCCCCACTAGTCGAACACAAACATCATGCTCATAATCCCATCAATGAATTAGTACGACGTAGTAGATAATGAACCTCCGCAGTCACCCGTAGGCCCATAACTCTCTATATACCTACGTCGCCAAGAATGCATGTGCCCATACAAAACATGTCTTTTATACCACCATGTCATGAAGGACACCCATTAGTGACCTTAGGAATATCCCACCCTCTCGTCCAGCAAGGTGAAGTAAAGTACACCGCCTCCATCAAAAGTGCCACTAATCTCATCTCCTCTGGATGAGCTCTATACATCGCTCCATAGCTAATGCTAGCACTATGGAATGTCAGGTCTGCTACACCCTCACCAAAAATGGGTGCTAGTAGCTCCTCAGATGCCTCTGAGGAGATAGAATAAACATGGGCCCCTACTATGGGCATTCATAGGATCTCAGTAGACGTCCTCCAGGGTGATCGTCATCTCACTCATCGGCATATGGAAGGTGTTGGTCACCGAGTCCCATCTATCGATGAGGGCAACCATCAAACTCACCTCCCAGACTACATGCCGGTAACACCTCACCCCTATCAACCCCACATCTGTAACATGCCACCACTCCTCCTCTATCGTGCTCACCCATACTGTCAATAATAAGGGAGGCACCTAGGCCCTCATCTGCAGCTCATCTTGGGCCTACATCCCACCGTAACAATGTATTAGTACACCTTCTCAACTTACCCTATTTCACCCCACCTCCTAACCTAATCTCTAATCCAACCTACCCAGACCTATCTACCCTAACCCTCACCCAAACCTACCCAAACCTATCTACCCTAACCCTCACCCAAACCTACCCAAACCCATCTACCCTACCTATCTACCCTAACCCCCATCCAAACCCATCCACTCGACACTATCTATTCCCTTTTTTGACCCAACTCCCTTTAGGATGACCAACCCTGGATATCCCTTGACCGACCACGGTCTCCCCTTTACCAACATTGGTCAATGTTCTTGTGACCGACACCGGTCACTACCCACCGACATCGGCCCAAAGTCGACCAACGTCGGTCACTATTGTACCACCCACCATGACTTCCCAACCCTACTTTTTCCCTCCTTACTCATTCTACCCACCCAAATCACTCCTTACACCCCTACATATCCCTCTATTACCTTATCGCTCTACACCCTACCCTTCCTCATTCCCTTTTTCCTCTCTTTTTCCTATTTTGAAATTCTTCCCCCAAACCCCCATTTTCATACTTTTTATATTTTACATCAAATTCACAAAAATAATGAATCAAAGGTTCGAACTTACCGCATCCCGTGCCACCATCGTGGTGGAACCTCTGACCTCCACACCGCTCCTCCTGATCCCTCTCCAACATCCACCATCCTCAAATGACCTCTCACTCTCCCAACCAATCGCATCACTCAATCCAATCTCGCGGCCCCACCTCTCACCTAAGTGGCTCACCAACCAATCTCTCTATCGTACTCTTTTGTCCTCTTCCTCTTTTCTTTCTTCTTGTCCTTTTCTTCCTTATACAAATGCACAAATGACTTTTCAAAATGTGGGTTTTCCAATTTGTATAACCTACCTTCACTCAACCGACGTTAGTTAACCATTGACTAATGTCGATCATACCCTCGATAACCATCGTCGGTTCTCCTACACCATTATCAATTCATACCGATGATGTCGATTACCCTACATACTCATTGCCCTCACATTTCCCTCATTTTCTTTATCTCCTCTTTCTTTTGCCTCCCCGCACCTACCTGGACCACTTTACCTTCACCTCTAGCCCTCCACCTTCTTCAACCTCCTCGTGTCTATTGTTGATGCCTTATTATTTTACCCCTACCTCGGCCTTACCCGTGCCATGATCTCGATATTTAGACATGGACCATTTCTAGTGACCTTTGACCTCATGTGTTTACTATACCTTGCGGCACTATTACCTGTGTTGTTGACCTAATGACCTTACCTAGCCTATTTCCATGACCGTTTATCCTAACCCTACCTTTGGTGTACCAAAACATACCTAAACGTTCCTGCACCTAACCTACGTTGTGTTTCCTAACCTTATCCTATACCTTGGATACCGGATTCACTTCACCCTTTTTTGGATAAACCTATCAACCTTAGATGATGTAGAGTTTTCCTGCTCTTCAACCCGGTAGTGTGTTGTAGTTTATACGTGTGTGTACATTTGACTGTTGCTACCTTTGACCCTAACCCATTACCTAGATTTCCTTAGTAGACCTTTCACCATTTTCCCCGCACGAACTTGCCTTTTCCTCACATTTACCTTTTATCAAACCACTCACCGCACTGACCTCGCTCTTGCCTCATCAATTCCTAGTTTGAGGGGGATCACCTTCACTCTCACATGGGGTAACCACATCTTATTTTTGTTAGAATCGCTTACCAATACAAGCTACACAATAAAAAGGGGCAAAATGTAGACACTAAAATTAGGTCACACTCCCCCTTTGTCCCTCGACAAATAAACACCCTTTATCACATTTACCTAGCTATGACCCCCTTCACCCCACTAATATTAATTTAATTAATTAAATTAAATTAATATTTTATCCTCACTATATTTATTATTTAAATATCTTATTTAAATAATATCTACACAAACAGTTACTTAGACACCTCACCAAGCCAACTCAACCTAAGACCTATTCTTAGCAAGTTACCATAACTAACTAAGACTTACCCAAACCCTAAAAATCAATGCCTACATTTCCTCTAACCACATTCCCACATTCTCACAAGAGGCTCTGATTCTAAGTAGCGGGATAATGATACGAGACCCAAGAAAATCAGGAGGATCTCCCTAAGTTTGGTAAACCTAGGAAATCCTACCTTGACTGACGTCAATTATCCCTAACCATCACCGGTTAAGCCCAGGACCACCGTTGGTTACCCCTTTTAACCCCTAAGCTACCTTATTCTCAAGGTTAGAAAACACTGGGAGAAAAGGTGGATGAGTAAGAAAAAAATCTCGGAGAGATAACACTTCTTTAGAGAGCAAATTCAGCAAAAATGACATCCAGTAAGGAGATTGAGCATCTTCTCCTACACACCATCCCATCCATGTTCTAATCTCTCTAAGAAAAAGGAGTGTGCATGCAACCCATGCGAGAAGCTTTTCTTCATTGGTGATCCTCGCAGCCTTCAAACCCATCATCACCTCCATCCTTCACACACGGACCCTTGGGAATGAAATCCAAGTAAGTACAACATCATACTTTCCTGGTTACTTCATTTCATCATTATTTTATCATCCATTGTTTATCTTGCTCCTTACTTATCATCTCCAACATTTTTCACCTCCATAAACCCATCAAAACCTCGCAAAACCTATTCCAATCACCCATTACCTCGTCTCGACCAACCAAAATCCTTTGTGCAATAACAAAGGAGACCAAAATCCCATTCTGTGACATTTCCGAGATCTCACGATGTCGGCACCTTATACCTAATCGCGGTCGGTCACCCCGACCGACACTCGGTCTCTGTGTTTACCTACATAGCCTTAAATAGAGACCTACCCACCTAACTGTACCTCACCTTCATTCACCTGTGACCTACCTGAGACCTTTATCAGATCTGCAGGGACCCAGAACCTATCACTTGACCTTGGATTCTATTCTAGCTTAGCCTGTTAGATTAGATCTATTTCTTATTATGTTTTTAAGTGAGATACCTAAATCATTTCAAAATAACAATAGGATTTACCTTATTTACTTTGCACTATTTTGTTTAAAATAGTGGACTGATAGCCATCTAGGAAGTACCATGCTTCCCAAATCTAGCTCACACTAGGTAGTTCACTACCCATATTGTTTAATTCCTTCTGGTGGTCTTGTTTTCATTACAGGTAGTTCCTCCTAGCCAAAAGGAAGCTCTCACGGTCAGTTGTGGATTTCTAAGTCATACGCACGCAACAACCCATCAACTTACATTTGAACAAGTATTCCTCCTACGCTGTTACCCTATCTCTGCTTTCCTCAACAGTTCAAAGAAACAATCTAAGAAAAAGGTGAAACAACCGGTATTCAAAACTGGAGAGAATAACACTTTCGGACATATATATAGTAGAATAATATCTTACTGATGCTTGATAAGATAACAAGATATAGACTACACATATAAAAATATAGGACATGCATGTATTAGACACAAAGTTCCAAATACACTCATCAACTGAAAGACACAAATTTCTTGCTTAAATACACGTAGCTTTATATGAATCAGACAAGGAACATAAATAGATAAAGCATGAGAGAGGATGAAACTTCTTCATAGAATCGAAAGACACAAAGTTCTTGCTTAAATACACATAGCTTTATATGAATCAGACAAGGAACAGAAAGAGATAAAGCATGAGAGAGGGTGAAACTTCTTCTGTATTGAATAGTTCAATGTTCTTTTTACATCTAGATATCAAAATCTCGATCCCTTACAATGATAAGGAAAATTTTTAAATAACCCAAGAAATGGTTACAAAGATCCTTTTTAGTTTCCTTTCTTTTAATTTCAAAAGTTAGTATCTAATTAAATATTACAAACTCAATTTATCTCTTATTTTCATAACACATGACTAAAGAGATAAAGCCACCTTAATTAGATATTTTAAATAAGAAAGGAAAATATGAACTAGGAAGCTGAGATGCTAGTAGAAGCGCTTGAAGTCCCCTTTGTCTTAAGCAATTGATGTCTGAATATTTTCAATGCTTCAGCTATGTCCATTCCTCGGGGAATTGTTGTATTAGTGGTTGCATGAGTCCAACTGCCCAAACACTTCTCCATTTATTTTCTGAACTCTACATTTTCCAAGAAATCTTTATTGGCATTTGTGATAGCAACCTATAGTGTGCAAATTTCTTTCACCTTCTCCTTGGATATGGTGTCTTTCTTGAACAAATATTCTTTAACAAAAGTCTTGAACTGAGATTTGATCTCTTGAATAGTGAATTTATCATTTGAACTCTCTTTGAAGATTTGGCAATGAATATCTAGGAAGGAAGACATGACACAAGCTTTAAAAGCTTCTCCTTTTTGCAACATATTTCTGAGTTCTCCAATGGCCTCTTCTAGAACCTTTATTTTCCAGTCAATGTTGAAAACCCACTGTTTGGATAGATTCATCTTTGCATCATCAAAAACCTTATTTTCCAAAAGGATTTGTACATCTGTCTCACTCATCAATATGAGATCCTGAATGCACTCACTCCACAATTTCAACTCCCTATCCAACCCACTGAGTGTTGTAGTGAATTTTAATTGAATCTTAGCAATTTTCTCATATGCCTTGAATGCTTCCTCAATGAAATTCATACATGTGATTATCAAGTCATCAACCATAGCTTCCATTGCCTTCCCATAAGTGGCATGTTTATGAATGTATTTGATGGCTTGAACCTCATCATTTGATAGGATGGCAGGATGTGGGATGGAATCTAGGGAAGTTGGGTCAAGTACCTTATCTTCTGCCAATAAGGATTTGATGAAACTTGACAAAATCTGATTCTGCTCCTCCAACTGATCTTGTGTTTGCTTCCCTTTTTCAACTCTTTCAATTACTTTAGACATTGTCTCCCTCAGATTATGCACCTCACTTTCAGGTGTCGATTCACCAAGAGAAATTCTTGTCAATTCCAGATCACCCATTGATAGGTCTTTTTCATCTTTGTCAAGCTTGGGTTTTGCAATTTCCATGAATTTCTGACCTTGGGAGTCTGAAACCAATATTGATGTGACTTTGGAATTTTTACTTAGAGCGGGAGGAGTAGTACCTAGAAGATCTAGCACTGCATCAAACTTGGGAGCAACCACACTTAGAGTGGCATTCCTTTTCTCACTTTCTAACATTGGTTTTACCCATGCAAATGAAGAACTTGAAGTGGAAGGATTAATAGGCCCAAGTAAAGATGCACTCATCACACTTAGAGTTTACACAAAAACCACTTCTAACATAGAGGTCTCAGCTTGGGTGATAGGAGCTTCCTTAGCAGATATTTCCACAGATTCTGAAATTGTTTTCTTTGACTGATCTTCCTTCATACTGATTTCTTCAAGGATATTCTCCTCATGCTTTTCCTACTATTTTCCTTCACTATCATCATCACCAAGGTCCAAAATTTCTCCCTCATCAGGTATTTTTTTAGTTTGATTAGGAGAGGGTTACTTCTCACTCTCTTGAGTAACCTCAACTGCCTTATCATCCTTCTTATCTCTTCCCTTCTTTGTGTACACCAGAGTTGAATATTCTGGAGGAGAAGGAACTGATTGTTCATGTGTCTCAGGAGCTAATAAAGGTATTTCTTTCTGAGAGGTAGAAGTATCTTGAGAAGTAGACCTGGATTTCATTGCCCTGATCATCTTCATCTTTCTGTCAAACCAAAGTCTAGTTCTTACTAAGACAAGATTGATGAGCTCTTTTAAGTCATCTCTCTCCTTAACAAACCAATCAATGGTTTCAATAGGAGTGTGTTTGATTGACCTCTCATATTCAAGGGACTACAGATCCTCATCATCATCCTCCAATCCTTTAGGGACATCATATATACAAAAATCCATGATTTTTGCAAAGATAATCTTCCATAGTACCTTCTTCAAGCTTCATAATCATTAGAACAATCGGCCTAATAGTCTTCAATATTAGCAAGATGTTGATAACCCATTCTAAAATTGGTGGAAATGAAACCCTTAATATCAAAGCAAGTTCTAGGCTTATAATAGTGAAGGGTAAGAGGAGCAATGGTTCTATCAATGTTCTGAGCATCCAAGGCAGTCTTACAAGTGTAGTTACCCAATGTGATTGGGAACTAAATACCTGTAATCTTCTTATCCCTGTAGGTTCTATGTAATTTATCCAATTGTCTACATATCTCCACCAAATCCATCTTGTCACTATAGTACATAAGGATTTTAAGGGGTTGTCCTTCAAATCTAGCCAATTGTATATATGAAATTTTCTGAATTGAGTGAAAAAGATTCCATAGACATTGATCAGTTGTTTTTCCTCATCTAAGAATCTTCTAGTAGTATCTCCTTCCAATAATCTGACAATGTACATAGTGAATGCACCATTCAATCTCCTGAAATGATGATTTTTTAGTATCACAGTCAACTATGGATTATACGCATAAAAGGAGCATCTTTCTTGTCTTCCACAGGGGAGAAACCCAACCATTCTCTATAATCTGCAATGGTGTACATAAGATAAGAAGTCATGTATAAGGTTTGAGTCCTCTAAACACCTACTAATTGCTCAATCAGGCTATCAAAAATTATTCTTGCCTAGTTCAAGCTTTGTTTACCCTCACATATAATATTGATATAGGGGCACATCTAGTAATGAAACTCATTAGTAGAGGGAATTCCCATAATCCTGGCAAGGAGAGTAATGACATCTGAAAATTATTCATGGAAATAAACCCTGAACATTATCTTGGGTATCCTTAAGGCTCCTTTCTTTGGGTTCTTAAACCAAGACATGGCCACTTTGCTCTTTTACCGTTCAATATATTGATAAAAAAGAAGTTGTACATGATCCTTAGTAAGAATATTTGAGCCCTCAATTATGGATATTATGAAATAAGTGTGAATAAAATATTCATCGAGTCGAGCCACCACCTGACCTTGAGGATCAATAATTTCTTGTGTTTCTGGGTCAAAATTGGAACTCGCATGACCATAAACCGTGTCGGCACATTGGACTAAAATGGGGAAACCTCATGCCTCTACGATTCCACTATCCTTGACTAGCTAGGAAATGGGAGAAGGGTTTTAACAATTAATATGTGCCCAAAAATCATCCAAATTGAGGTGATGAGCTTCACTATCCCCAATATTTTGTATAGCCATCTCCAAGGTAGAGAGGTGCTCATGTCCTTTAAAACCGATCTTCATTTTATGACAAGAGTAGAAGATCTCTGTGAGAGAAATTTCCTTAGTTCCTCGATCAATACCTTGATGATTCACAACTTCTCTTGCACCTATAGATTTGAAAACAATGGAACAAGACTCGACCACGACTATAAATAGTGGAGAGGGAGAAACTAAACGGTCTTTGGAAAATATAAGTGAGATGGTAAAAATGACCAATTACCCGACTATTTATGCACATTTGAACTCAATTAGGTTGGTGAGATGGAAATAAATGAAGCAATAAATACCATATGCTGACCTAAAACAATGAGAATCGAAAAGGTGGAACTAATGTGCATAACTATCCCAAGGGACATTGGGACATTTGAGACACGTGGAGCCAAAATAGCCGATTTGTTGTAAAGGAGGAAAAAACTTGCACAACTGTCCTAAGTGACATCGGGAAATCTGAGACACATGGAGCCAAAATATCCGCAGTGAATGGAAATTAGAAAATGTAGACTCATGCAAAGAAATGGAGGTCAAGGAGCAATCGGGACACACGGACAAGAAAAGTGAAACATCCGCACCACAATAAAATCGACAAGTCGAAACATTTGACACGATATCCCTTGGGACATCGGGACATGATTTCTCCGAAAAGCTGAAAAGACGAAAGAAAACAAAGGAAAAGAAATAGCATTTGGAAAAAGCAAAAAATCAGGGAACAGATGGCCCTGAGTAACATGGGACATGAGGGATAGAAAAAACTGAAATACCCACAAAACAAAGAAAAAGCCTCAAAAATAATTTTTTTGAAAAATGACTAACTGTTTGAAAAGATATCTTTCTTAGGAGACCTTTACAAGAGCATTTAATAGTCACCTAACCCAAAAAATTTAAAATTAGAGATTAAAATTCGAAACTCTTAGGGAGGTGACAACAAGACCGATCCTATTGGGGAAACTTTCCACGTTTACTCCTTTCTAAAGTAGTGACATTTTGAATTTATTTGAGAATGATGTCACCTATTTTGAAGTCACATTATTTTACATGTTTATCAGTATACACATTTGATGTGGTCTTGGTAGAAATGATGATGTTCAAGAGTTGTCAAGCGTTTTCCTTTAATAATTATAATTGTGTTAGGCGATCTTGTCGTATTCTTCATCGTGATACATTCTCTAAGAGATACAAGGAGTAATGGGATTTTAAATTCAAGGGTGAGAACCACCTCGAGATCCGTAGATTAGTGAAAATGGCATAGCCCCATAGGAGTATGAATGCTAGTTCGATAAGCCCAAAGAGTGAACGGATCTCGGAGATATCGGTTCCTATCTGCATCATCTAATGTTTTCATGAGGATTTTGTTAAGTTTTTTGGTAGAATATTCATCTTTTCCATTTTCTTTTGGATAGTATGGTGATGAAAAGCTAATTTTTATGTTGAAGGTGTCGCAAAGTTTCTTAACGTCCTTGTTTTGAAGGATTTTCTATTATATGTGATAAGTTTTTGAGGAATACCAAAGTGACATATGATGTTTTTGTAGATGAAGTCGATGATTTTTTTCTTTAATTGAGGTTAAGGGAATGGCTTTGAACTATTTGTAAAGTATTCAATGGTTTTGATGATAGAGTGATGTTTTTGTGATGATCAAGGATTGATAATGCGACATTGATGTCTAACGCCCATTGTGAGAAGGGCCATTAGTCTTGAGATGGATGTAAGGCTTGACTAGGGACATGGATAAGATCTGAATTTTTTTGAAATTTGATGTATTTCTTAACATATGCACAACAATCCTAGTTGATGGTGGGTCGGAATATCCTAGTCGTAAGACACATTTAGTGAATGATGGGGTACCATTAAAGTGTTCACCGTGTATACCATCATGAAATTTCTGGATGGCTTTAGCGCATTCATGGGATTTTAGACATCTCGGTAAGAGGCCATCAAATATGTTTTTGTAAAGGATACCATCTATAATGACATAGTTGGTAGCATGTTGAAGAAAAGACCATTTAGTGTTACGAGATAGATCAGATTGGATTTTAGATTTTGAAAGGTATTTAAATACATGTATGTACCAAAGATCATATGAATTATTTTCGATGACGTTGATAGAAGGGATTTTTTTATGAGATGGTTCATCTAATCTATGAACAACAATGAAAAGTTTGGAATTATCAGTTGATTCTTCAGTTGATAAAGGAATGAGGGATCCTAAAGAGGCCATGGTGTCTCGTAAATTTATTAGAAGATCATGGAATTATTTGAATGGTGTAATGATTGAAGGATTCAAGGAGAAACTCAACAATGGCTTTATATTTTTGTAGGATTTCATTTTTACATTGATAATCTCCTTTAATTTGATTAATGACGAGTTATGAGTCTCCATAGATTTTTAATATTTGAATGCCTAGTATGATAGTAGTATGAAGACCCATTATTAAAGATTCATATTTGGACATGTTATTAGTACATTCAAATTTAAGTTTGAATGATAGAGGAATAAGAGTCCCCTAGGGAGGTATGATGATGATATCAACCCCTCCCCCTCACCGCCATTTAGATCCATTGAAGAAGAGAGTCATTTTGATAGGAGTGAACTCATGATCGTTGATATATCCATTAGGAAATTGTTCATGAGAAAGTTGAGTGTCAAAAAGGGTAACCTTAGCGAGCTGATGCATGATGGTTTGACTGTAATAGATTTTTGTGATATGAATTCTAGTTCAAACTCATTCATAATCATAATCCACCGATATATGAGGTCAGTGTGATAAGGCTTAGAGTTCATGGTTTTGAGTGGATTGAAATAGGTGACAACATAAGTCTTGTGATTGATTAGATAATGGTGTAGTTTAGAGGTTGCAAATTATAAGGTGCAACATAGTTTTTTGGCTTCGATGTAATAGGTGTCATATTCATGGAGGGTGTGACTTATGTAATAAGTGCCATGTTCACAACCCTATTCATCTCGCCGAGTGAGCATGGCCCCTAAGGCATGATTTGTAGTGGATATGTAAAGGTAGAATGGCTCCCCCTCATGAGGAGGTATAAGTAAAAACGGTGATAGAAGATAGTTTTTGAGTTCATCGAAGGAATTTTGACATTTAAGACCCCATTTGAAATTAATGTCTTTTTGGAGAAGGTGCTGAAATGGTTGAAAATGGTTTGAGAGTTGTGATATGAAGCGTCGGTAGATGTAATTTACCTTGAAGACTACACTGCTTTTTTTGAGGTATGATGGGGGAGGCATTTCAATAATTTATTTGATTTTGGCTAGGTCTAGTTTAATGCCTCGGATGGATATAATGAACCATAAGAGTTTTCCGGTGAGAACACCGAATTTTTTTTTACTAAGGTTAAAATGAAGGAAGTATTGGATAATTCAAGATAAGATCAAGTCAAGGATGGTGAGATGATCTTTACATTGTTTATATTTCCGTAGGATATCATCTACGTAATCTTTGATGGTTTTTGTGGATAATATTGTAGACACCAAAATTGGGTCACACTCCCCTTGGTCCCGCGTCAAATAAACACCTTGAACACATTCACCTAACCATGGCCCCTTTTATCCCACTCTAATATTAATTTAATTAATTTAATTAAATTAATTCATTATCCTCATAATATTTATTATTTAAATATCCTAATTGAGATAATGCCCACATATCCACCTCATCTAGCCACCTCACCCTAAGACCTATTCTTAGTATGTTGCCATAACTAACTAAGACCTACCTAAACCCTACAAATCAAAGCCTACATTCCCTCTAACCACATTCCCACACGTTAGAAGAGAAGCTTCCATCCTAATCCGAGGAGAAAAACAAAGGAGATCCCGTAAAAATCAAGGGGATCTCGCCTGGCTGAGTAAACCTAGGAAATCCTGCCCTAACCGACGCCGATTACCCTAAACCACCGCCACCAACCTAAACCATCATCGGATACAATTTAATCCCCAAAACAACCTTATTTCGAGGTTGGCACATTTATGAGAGGTTGGCACATCTTTTGAGAACAAGAGACGAAACTAGAGTTGCATGCAAGTAGAACCAACATTCGTACATGCATCAGAGAACTCATAGCTAGCACCAAAAGCAGTCACAAAGCCATTTTTCCTTCATGAGAGCATCCGGGAGGAACCAACACCACACCAAGTTTCTTCCATTTCATCACCCACCATTTCCAATCAGACATCAAGCTCGGGCAATGAAGTGTTTTGTTAACCAACACTTGTTCATGGTCATTTAGGTAGACTCTTTTACTTATGTTATTATTTTCTACTCCCATTCCCATTCCCCACCATTTTACCTCCATGCAAACTTGACCATTCCTTCACCCATACCCTTGAATTTCCCATACCTAGATTTTAATCATCCATGTGCATACCTAAGACCCACACGAACCTTGTCATTTCCCTTCCATTTTCATCTAGCCTCAGATCTACCCTCACCTCAAGTTTTTATTGAGTTTCCTATACCCCAACCATACCGACACCGGTTACCCACAACCGCCACCGGTTAACCTAAACTAACATTGGTCATACCGCACACGTCAGTCTCTATGTTTTTACTAGAAACCAAGAACAGAGCCTAAAACCTCCACCAAATACCCAAAATAGCCTGTAAACTTACCCTAACTAGTACCAAGACTGATAGAGATCTTGACCTTCAAATTCAATCATAGCTTAGCTTGTTGTGAACAAATTTGCTTATTATAGTCGAATGAGATACCTAAATCATTTTAACTACAAGTAGGATTTCCTTTATTATTAGCATTGAGTTGTTTTAAACAGTGGATTGACAACCATCTAGGGAGTATCACACTTCCCGGATCTAGCATACACTAGGCAGTCCACTGCATATACTATTTAACTTTTATTTGGTGGTCTTGTTTTCCATTTCAGGTAGTTCCTCCAAGCAAAAAGGAAGCTCTCACGATCAGTTGTGGATCAAGAAGTCATACGCGCACAACAACCTACAACCAACATCTCAATAGGTATTCCTCCTAGCCCTTTACCCTTATCTGTTTTGTCAACATTTGAAGAAATGATCTAGAATCAGGTGAAACATTTTGGCACGCTAAAGTGGGACCCATTCGGGTTCTTTTTGCATTTTTTCATTTCTAGGTGAAAATTTGCATGTTTTTTTCCTTTCTAAAAGGTTCTTACATTAAAATTTCTCCCCTGGAACCTTCTCTTCTTCTATTGTCTAAAAGCAATCATATTTTGGTGCTTTAAAAAGAACATTTCTTCCTTTCATTAGTATTGCATTAGTGAAAGAGCATCCCTTCTCCTGTTCATCTTTTTGTGTCATCAAATTCAACATTTCAATTTGGGTTTTAAAATCATTTCATTTCATTCTACTTTTTTGCATTAGCTCACATTAATTGAGGGAAACCTATATGCTGGAAGTCATTCCTAGCTGATGGTTGACAAATGAATCATAGAAAAGCACTTCCTTTCTCTTTCTCTCTCTTTGAGTCTTACCAAACATCAAAAATTGAAAATACACACATTCTTAAACAACATCTCTCCTGAAGAAGCTGTAGGTGATCACATGATCACAACACAGTGGGCACCTAGCTCGTTGTTTCTGTCGAGTCATACTTCAGAGAAAATCCCACCCCCACCATAACATACCTAAAACCTCTCCTTGTAGATCTCCTTCTTCGTAAGAAGCCATCCTCACCAAAAATTCTATTCTAAAGTTCATGAGTCAGTCCTTAAATAGCATAAGATGAACAAACATAATAGAAAAATTACTCTTAGGATCATGTTTTTCTCAGTGTTTCTACTTGGCTTACGTTTTGAGGTGAGAGGTCACGTTATATTCATTTTCTTATTTCCCCTTACATGCTCATCATCATAGTTGGTGTATTCTAGCTTCATCTGAGTGTTCCTAGACAATATTCTCATCATTCTCATAATTCTGGGTTTGATTCCACATCAAATTTTAACTCACAACCATATTTTCTTCATCATTGTTTCAATTTCACAAGAACCTGTGTCGTCCAGAGATCGCGCCGCTTACCCTATGACCATCATCAGTTTAACCCAACCAAAGGTCATTTTATTGTTCTTTTGGTTAACCTACCCAAAAGGGCACCTATTTCACCTTCTTTGTTGTTCAGAGTCTTTGTCACTCTTATCATATTCACTTTCCTGGTAAATTCCATCAGCATCTTGCATACTTGGCAAATTATTGGCCTTTTACCTTATTTTGACCAACTATCCACTTTCCACAGTGACCGACCATGGTTACCTATGACCGCGATATTTATCCTAATTGATATCGGTTATCCTGTGTAATTTTCTAGCTAACATTTTAACCCCAATTCACCTACCACCGCCTATTTTTCCTATCCCTCTTTGTGTTTTGTGTCATTCATGAAAGCAGTCCTACCACATCGGTACCTGTTCACATGGTGCTGACGTGTCACCAAGCAAATTCCCTTATATTCCATGCCAATTGTCAACCACTCCCACCTAGTCCTTCACCACCTTCCATTCTATCACCACCCATGGAGCCTATCCAACCTATCTCTATCGCTACTAGAGACGAGGAGTTCACATGACTCCTTGACCAAAATCCTACCGCCTTGCAATTTTATCTTTCCCACTCATCCACTCGAGATGCCTTGAGTCAGTTGATATATGGCATGCCTATATCTATCCCCCGACTCTCGTTCCTACTTTTGCATCATCCCCCTCTGGTTTCGTGCTACCCTCACCTACCTTGCCCCCATTCATTTCGCAGCTAGGCCCTATACCTTATTACCATCACGTCTACCACATCTGTTGTGCCTTCCACATCCACTATACCTTCACCAACCACCCAAAACATAACCTCATCCATGCCTATTGTTTCACATATACCCATAGCTACACAACCACCCCCAATTTCGGTGACCCCTACCCCTTTTCAAAACATTTTCCTTTCTATTCCACAATCCTTAGCCCCCATTGCTACCAGGGTCACCACGACCCTTCCACCTCCATATACATACTATCAGAAGCCTCCCGTTTCATCCATCATTCATTCTGGGTATGTACCCCTATTTCACTCCCTCCTTCTCAATATACCTATACGGAAGTGCCATATACTGGAATGACACCCCCATTATATGCCCAACACTAACCTCCTTATGCTATAGGAGGCACCCAGCCATCACAACCTACCAACGATCTAATCAAGTTAATGATGGATAAGATACAGACATTGGAGGCATCGGTTTATGGCTCCCGCAATACTCTCACCTATGATGAGATTTTCAATGAGCCTATCCATCTGTCCATTCCTATCCATCCATATCCCATGCATTGGGAAATTCCTAAATTTAACTGTTTCAACATAAAAGAATACCCACAACAAAAATTGTGGTCTTTCAAACATGAGTGTTATCTGATCGCCCATGAGGATGCTTTTCTTATGAGGACCTTTCCCATGTCTTTGATTAGGCCTGCATTAGACTGGGATAGTGGCGTACCTAGAAATTCTATCTTCTCATTTAACCAAGTAGCCCAAGCCTTCTTAGATCACTTCTCCATTAACGTTGTTAAGAAGGTTACCATGACTGACCTCTACTCTACATGTCAATATGACGACGAATCTATCACAGATTTTGTCGCTCGTTGGCGTAGCCTGATCAATCAACTCACATTCCAACTACCAAAAACCAAACTCATAGAGCTCTTCACTCGAACTTATGATAGACATATCTCACCGACCCTGCAGGTCCAGACTTTCCGAACCTTTGACGAGGCATTCACCATGGCACAAAAGCTAGAGATTTGGGCCATCGAAGAAAAGAAAATCCAACTACGCAATAAGAACTCAACATTCAAGTCAAATGATACCTATTCTTCTTCGAAACCATAGAACAATTATTCAAAATCCAAGGGAACATTAACGTAGTGTTACTCAAGGATGGCCCGATCATCCCTCAAATCAAGCTTATCCCTCATCTAATCTCTCACCCATTCAGACTTTTCAATTCAGACGGGAATAATGGAAATACACCCCAATTAGGGAACCTTATTCTTCTATCTTAGAAAAGCTCATTAAATTTGGGGCCATCACCCTTCCTCCCATAAAACCACACACTGGTTTTGATCTTGCTCGCCCCACACCCACATGGTATAAAGAGCATGACTTCTGTAACTATCATCAAGTAAAGGGTCATAGTGACGGAAATTGCATCACTTTCAAAAATATTGTCCAAGAAATGCTCGAGAAAGGTGAGTTAACCTTGGATAATCCTAACACACCTACCAATCAAAACCTACACATCTTCAAGAAACCATTTCCTAATCATGCCCCTTCTTCTGATCAAACCGGAGAGACCTCAACTCATGATAGCCATACCCACGAGGTCCATGCTATTTTCAGCAATGCACTTGTTTCTTCCCAATTACCTCATATTCCTTCCATCGAGGAAATCCTAGCTCAAGTCCTCCACCTGCACTTGAACCCACCTCACCTATTCCTCCACCCACAAAGGAACACCCTTCATCCCCTCCCTCACCTATGAAGGAGCCTCTTGTTAACATCGAAACCATTTCACCTTTGGCTTCTCCACCTAGAGATCTATCACCCGTAGTACCTCTCTGACCCACGGAAGATACTTGTTTATCTCCTCCACCCACAAAGGAGCACCCATCATCTCCTCCACCCACAGAGGAGCACCCATCGTCTCCTCCACCTATCAAAGATTTAGTAGAAATGTCTTTACCTCTAGGTGACCATTCTTCATCAGTTACCCAAGATCCTATGGATTTACTTTCAGCTCTCTTACCCACAGAAGCTGAAGCTAGCAAATTCCCCATTTCAACGACACATTTTACGGGAATTGCCATTGTATCCTCATAAAACTCACCTACATCAGTTCCATTCTCATGCTTAGCTGATCGCCTATATTATGTGGATAGAGCCTTACTTTGGGGGCGTCTTCTGCTTCCTGTCTCAACACAAATGCAGATGTTACTTGCTGACACTTCCACTATCTATCCAAAAATATTTCTGCTAATCGAACCACACAACCAAAACTATCCCAATTTTTCCCATAACACCACCCATAGCTCAACTCACACACTTACCCATAACCCAACGTGCATCTAAATCCAAACCCACACCTACATAATCTTCCTTGCCTAAACCTATTACTACCTTAGTGGTCATCCCAACTGCTAGCCTTACTCATCCACCCATCAAATTAGATTTAGCTACATCCTCCAAAGCTGACACCAAGCTTAATCTGGTACCCAAATAGAAGAACCAATCCCATAGATCTCATACCCCAGCCTCGCCTTCATCATCTTCACCCCTTCTCATCTCGTATTAGGATCTCACACCTCCAACATGGTTAAGAAACCTCCACCCGCGGTAAACCAAAACCGCAGCAGCCCATACCTCCCGCAAACCCCTAACATACCCAAGCGCCCGACATGACTTCCACCCACACCTAAAAATCCTTACCACCCATACCTCCAATACCATCGATCACTTCTTCATTATCTACGACACTTCGCCTCTCTTTCCCTCACACCTCCCGCACAACCCGCATCATCTACTTTCACGGTACCTCGGTTATCCCCATGGGTAACTTGTCCTCTCCTACCATTTGGTTTTCCCTCAAGAGCTCATGCGCCTATATCACCTTTAACCAAGAAGGTGCAACCTAAAGACAAAAATTTGCTACCCTCCAATAAGGTAGTCAAACTAAACACACACTCTATTGCTAGTTCATCCATCATACCCCTACCCAAGCAAACACGACCAACACCCAAGACCACACCAGCACCTAAAACCATAGCTCAACCCACTCCCCTCATGCGAATAACCTTCCTACACAATCATTCACACCCACCCAAACCCACTTTCACTTCCCATTGTGATCCACTAGCAGGATCCTATGCCAAAATCTTAACCAACCTCCTTAAAACTTTTGTCATCACATTACCGCCTCTCAGACCTTATGACCCACTCAAACCCAAACCAAAGGGGTTTTACGACACCAAAAATTTTGCCTACCATCATGTGTCAGGGCATGATGTAGAGAATTGCAAGGCTTTGAAAACCATTCTTATCTAGTTGTGTCCTCTGAAGAAAACTTTGACGATGATGACCTTCTCAATGAGGACCCCATTTCACTAGCACCCATTCCCACAATTCTTCCCTCATTTCCTACTTAGCGACCAAGACCTCCACCTCCACAACTCCTAGAGCCACCCCCAAGATTTGAAATTAACATGGTTCGCATCAGAGAACTCGCCAAACCTCCACCCAAATGTTGGTGTGCTCAACTCATCTCACAAGGTTCCTTCCCGCCACTTGGCTTTTTCCCTCTTGTCGCTATACTTTTCATGGCTCACCTACCTCACCTACCTCCCCACCTCAAATCAACATGATCCACGTTGCTACCCATGCTCAGAAGGACAAAGGCAAGGAAAAGGAATCGACCCACCAACCAATCCTATACCCAACATACCATCTGCACCCACACCTAAAATCACTATCCGCGGCCCCACATATCCTATTTCTAATGGGGTTACACACCGCGTGATGCTCAAACAACTACACCAACCCCCCTCAAAATTTCCCTATATGACCTCATCTAAACCTTAGAATCCCATCGCCAAGCTCTCATGGAGGTTCTTCAGTCTATTGAGGTCTTACCCAATGACCCTACACCCATGGCCTCCATTATTACACCCCATCATGTAGCCTCTCTCACCAAATTACCCCTTCATCTACACCTCCACCTACTCACCAAGTAGCCTCCCTTAGCTTCTCAGATGAAGAGATCGCACTGCACCAAACCGATGACCCAAATCCAGCTCTCTTCATCTCTGTCCACATCGATGATATATGTGTACAACGTGTTATGATCGATGGGGGTGCTAGCATTAATATCATCTCCTCCCATGCATTCACCCAAATGCACATACCTGACAATTACATGCATAAACATCCTATCATGTTGTATTCATTCAATGATGCTATCACCTCTACAATTGACACTTTGTCATCCTCCATGTCCACGTGGCCCCCACACTGTTCCAGATTTATTTTATGTCTTGGAGGGGGAATTTCAATACAACTTGTTTCTTGGTAGACCCTGGATTCGTGTCATGGGTTGTGTTCCTTCCACTTTGCATCATTGTGTAAAGTTTGAGCATGAAGGACACACCTATACCATTCTAGCTGACCCATCACCTTTCAAAACTTGCAACATGCTTTACCGACCTAATGACATGCTTATACCCATTAAAGCATCTACCTCCACGACCACTGCCTCTTCACCTACACCTCCACTCACCAGTGCCACCACTACCTCAACCACACCTACATCCTCCATTCCTACTGCCGACACAACCTCCACGGCTGAACCATCGACCTCCCAATCTGTTAGCTCCACCTTCGATCCGACCTCTGACACATCGTCTATTCTAGCTACCCACATACCAACCACCGATCCCTTAGAAGGCATTTTTCAACACCTCACTCTAGGGGAGTATCGCCTATATAGTGTCAACACATTTCTTACTCCACAAGAGTATGTAAGTCTTCACCAACACCCTCGCTATGATCACCGTATAGGAGAGCACCTCCTTTATGGTCCTCCCCACCTTTGTACTAGTCTCACCTATGGGGGACTTGATACTACCACTTACACACTTGAACCACCGTCACAAACCCGCCCATTTTCTGCTGACCTCCAGTCACTCACCAATCACCATTTCACCCACACCTTCCTACACCAATGTGTGTGGAAGGGTTTTGGTTTTGGATTTTATGAGCAAGTTTGCCATACTTGTTATTCCATGTACTACCCACAAACATAACGACCGTAGTGGTATCGGCTTTGTTGAACCACCTACCAAGAAGGCTCACATTGAACTCATTGAGGACATCAACCCTTCTCCACCTTCTTCACCACCTTCACCGACGGAGTCGATGGATCCAAAATCCATTCCTCCTAACTTTTTTTTTCATAAACACCATTTCCTTAGGGCCTCTGACTTATCAACGCGAGGGCGAGGCTCCCTCATCTCTACCCTTCCTGTACCCTGAAATGATCGATGACGATACACCTTCGATTAACGTTGTTTAATGTCAGGATGATGAATCTATACTCACCTACCTTGGTGCTAAAGAATCATATATTCATTGGTTATTACCATCTGAGACATAAACCATGTTGAACAAATCGACTATCAAAATCAACATTCATACTCAGGACGACCCGCACATTCTAAAGATTGGTCAATCTTTAGATGCTGTTGAACAGAAGCCATCACTTCTTTTCTCAAAAACCATAACCACACTTTCACTTGGTCTTACGCAGACATGCCCGGTATTGACCCCACCATAGTGGTCCACAATATTGTAACCATTCCCGATGCCAAACCCGTAAAACAAAAGCTGAGGAAAATGCACCCTTACATTGCTCTTCTGGTCAAAGAAGAAATTCAGTGCCTCCTTTTGGTTTCCTTCATCTTACCCATTGATTATCCTCATTGGATTTCCAACATTGTCCCTGTCACTAAGGTGACAGGGGGACTTCACATTTGTATAGATTTTCATGACCTCAACCTAGCTTTCCCAAAAGATGACTTTCCCCTACCTGGTATTGATGAGATGGTTGACCTTACCACTTTGGTCATGAGATGCTATGACTCATGGATGCTTTCTCGGGTTATAACCAAATCTTTCTAGCCCTAGAGGATCAACAAAAAACTGCATTAATTACCCCTTTGGGGAACTTCTTCTATCAAGTCATGCCTTTTGGCCTTAAAAAAACTGGTGCCACATATTAGCGGGCTATGACTTACATCTTCCATGACATCATGCATCATATATTGGAATATTACATGGATAAACTCCTTGCCAAATCCGAACACTACTCCGAGCACCTCACCATCCTAAAAACCATATTTGACTACCTCATTAAATATTGTGTTCACCTTCAGCCCAAGAAGTGTGTCTTCATGGTTCTCTCAGGAAATCTCCTAGGATTTATCGTTTCCTATGTGGTATGGAAGTTGACCCTACTAAAGTCAAGGCCATTCTTGAAATACCTCCACCCACTAACCTTAGACAACTCCGTAGCCTACAAGGTAGGTTGCAGTATATATCCATCGTTTCATTTCACAATTGTCTCGATTGATGTCAACCATTTCACCACCTTCTCAAGAAGGATGTCTCCTTTAAATGGGACGATGACTGCCACAAAGATTTTGAGGCCTTAAAACAATACCTTTTCCAACCACCCGTACTCATTCCACCTAAAGATGATCAACCCTTCTACATCATCTCGCCTTGATCAATCCTTAGCAGCCCATGCTCACTCATTACGATGAGAAACACAGAGAGAAGGTGGTTTATTACATAATCCATACCCTTTTGGACTATGAAACTCGATACACCCATATCGAAAAACTTTGCTTAGCCTTAGTTTTCGTTGCCACAAAACTCCGCCATTACCTACTCAACCACAAAACCTATGTTATGACCAACACTGACCCCCTACACTTCACGTATGCCAAACCTTACCAAAATCAACGTGCCATACACTCGGATTATGCTTTTGGTTGACCTCGACCTTGAATTTATCCATAAAAAGTTCATCAAGAGCTAAGCTATTGCCGACCAATTGGCCGACATACCTATTTCCGAGCATCAACACTCTAACTTTGACTTTCCGGATGAGTCAATTGCTACCCTTTCTCGTGAATGAACCCGCTTACCAATTGACACTCTTCTTCGATGGGTCCAAGTGTCGCATGTGGGGGTGGGGCTGGTGTTATCCTCATTCCACTTGATGGTGAACCCATGCCTTTGTCTTTCAAACTTGATTTTGATTGTATAAACAATATTGCTGAATACGAAGCGCTCGCATTGGGTCTTCAGGCTTCCTATGCCTTGGATGTCAAGTCCATCAACATCTTTGGTGATTCTCAATTGGTCGTAAATCAAGACAATGGTATATACCAATGTCGTAATGAGACACTTCAAAAGTATAAACAACATATGGACATACTTTTGAGGAACTTTGACCATTATGACCTTCAAACCGTCCCCCGTTTAACCAATAAATTTGTAGATACCATGGCCTGCCTAGCATCTCAAATACCCTCTTTGCTCGCCAGTTCTAAAATCTTCATCACCATACAAAGACTCTAATCACCATATTATTTACCTCGCAAAGTTTACTCTATCGAAACCGTTTCTCCCCATCCGAGTGACCTTTGGCATAAACAATACTTCAACTATCTTTCTCTCTCCATCTTGCCTCCCAACCTCACTCGTAATGGACAACGTTCTTTTCTTAAAAAGGTATCTCATTACGTCATCATGGGTGGCCTCCTCTATAAGTGCAACTTTGATGGTATTCTCTTACGGTGCCTTACGAGTTCTGAAATTCCTTATACCATTAAGGAAGTTCATGATGGCATATGTGGAGGTCACTTCAGTGGCCTTACTATTGCTAAGCGTATTCTTCACCTAGGCTATTACTGGCCAGCTCTTAACCATGATTATTGTGAATATGTTAAGTGTTGTGTAAAATGCCAACAACATGCCAACCTTCATCCTACACCCATTCATGCCTTACAGATCACTCGTGACCGTTGGCCCTTCTCTCAATGGGATTTGGATCTTTTTGGAGAAATCAATCCCCATTCTTCCCAATGACATCAATAGATAATCACTGCTACCGAATACTACAAAAATGGATTAAATCCATACTTTGCTCATTTCCATGAAAGTGATAAAATAGCAAGTTCAACAATCATCACATCATCTTTCGTTTGGTGTCCCACATCCCTAATCACCGATAATGGAAAAAAATTCAAAAATAAAACCTTTCTGGAAACTTTGCGACGCCTTCGGTATTTAGCTAAGTTTCTCATCACCTTATTACCCACAAACCAACAAATAAGCCAAATTCACTAATAAAACCCTACGAACAAAATTCTCATGAAAGTAGTTAACGATACTGGGAAGGACTGGCATACGCACATTCCTTTCGCCATGTGGGCATACCGCACTAGTATTCGCACTTCCACTATTGCCACACATTTTCTCTGGTCTACGGTATAGAGGTTGTTCTACCTCTCGAATTCCAAATTCCCTCACTCCGCATTTCTCTCCATGACATGCTTAATAATAATGACTTTCATCAATATTGTTTAGCACAACTCGAGTTATTAGACGAACACCATCTTAATGCTCTTGACCATCTTCAAGTTTACTAAAAATGTATCAAACGTGCCTATGACAAACGTGTCCATGAACGAACCTTCCAAGTCGGTGACTTTGTCTTGAAAGAAAATCAACATGTAACCAAAGCAGAAAAAAGTAAACGGGGAAAATTTTCTCCTAATTGGCTTGGACCATACATTGTGACTCATACTTATGGATCAGGTGCTTAACGTTTATCTTCACTAGATGGTAAACCAGAACCTGAGCCGCTTAATGCCTTGCATCTTCAACCCTTCTACAATTGACTTTTAGTCCTACCTCACCTTCTGCCTCTTTTCATGCTCATCCCTTGAGCGCTTTTCACTTTCCTCCTTTCACTATACCGCCCCAACGATTAAAAATAATCATGTGCGTCCCCATCAATTTTTATATTCTCTTAAATATGTGTATCACGACACTCAACATAACATGCTTCTCATGGATACTTCCATCTATTTCTAGATGAGATCCCATGGTCATTTCACCTTCCTTTCCGAATAAGAATCCTATCCTTTACCTTATTATTTTCCATGACTTCAAAGCCCTCACATGGGATTCAAATCCTTGAGTAAAACTTCCAATAAAAGATGACTCCCTCAAAATGACATCTCTTCTCTCTATATCACTGCTATAAATAGATCGCTCCCTCGAAGGACAACTATGAAGAGCTCTAAAAAAAAAAGAGAATCTAAAGCTTCTGCATCGATCAACTTCACGAAAACATCAAGGAGTTGATTGTCTCACCCTATATAAACTTCCTACATTGACCAGTCTATCTCAAATATTAATCAAAACAAAAACCTTTTCGTCATGGACTTGCCCATTATGACCTTGGATCTCTTGCCAAAAGGCATGCTACCTAATACCATATAAACTACCACTTTTCACCCTCTCACCATTCACATTTTCATTTCCTACCGCCTCAAGGGACCCCATGGAATCATGACATTTGGTGATCATGTGACTACTTTTCACCTTTAGAATAGTCAGTCATGCAGTGTTTTTAGGGTCTTACGTTCATCCACCTATCTAAGGTATGACCCACCCATTGTGATCCTTACCAATCAGGTGGCTTTCTTGCCTCCTTTTTTTTAACCTTATTTATTACGTATTGATTACCTTATACAGGACTAGGTCCTTGATGCTTATCTTTGGGTAATTTTTCCTCTTTCACCACAATCAACTCAAAATCATCTATACCAATGTGCCCAAAATTCACCCATACCTAAAAGACCTAAACTCAATCATGCCTATAACCTACCAACCCATTCTCATACCTCCTCGCATTCTTCCCTAGCTTATGGGAGAACTACATCGGCCTGAGGTCCCCTCTCGGGACTATGTAGGTAGCACTCCAAGGGCATGGGGCCCTTAGAGGTTAGCTCGGCCACTCTCTACCCTAACCAATTCATCTTTTATTTTCCTAAATCACATTCTACCCTATTTAGTTTCCTTTTATATCAATAATTGGAAATTAAAAACCAAAAAACAACAAATTGTTTTCCACCTTTATCATCATCAAACATACATTCATTATTTCTACTATTTCTTTACCACTATCATGTATGTATTATAAAACATCTTAACCATGATCCATATCATCATTCATTGCACAAATTAATGAATTACAACCTCAACCAATTTAGACTCAACCATGCCTAAAACCTACCTCGATCCATGTCTAAAACCTACCTTGATCCATCCCTAGACTCAATCCATTCCTATGACTCGACTCTATCCATGCCTCGACTCGACTCCATCATGCCTAAAACCACAACCTAACTCAATCCATGCCTAATACACCTATCATGAATCCATCTATGTAGAATAATAAAATGCTATCAACACAAACACATAATGACCATAATCATCATCATCTCTATAAATAAAAATATCCAAACATGTGTCTCTATATACATAACTCTCAAATATCTTCGACACGCATGCCAGTATATATAACCAAATCTCTCAAAACTCTCATATACAGCCTCACCATCTTCAGCACGTAGACCGGTATATGATCAAAAATATACAAACTCTCATACATCCTCACTCTCTTTGGCATGCGCAGCGTATATATCAAAAATGAATCAAATACATAAAAATGGAGGGATGTGCATCAGGCATCATCCTATCGGATATCCTCCATATCAATCTCTCTTGTCTCCTCCTCGGCTCCTGTCCGGTGGCCTGATAACATCTCACCGCCCGTCATAGGTCATGGTTGGGCTCCTCGCCGGTACATCACTTGGGCCGGCCTCTCGTGAGCTGGTGGCCTCACCCTAATCTTGTCTTGGGGCTCGATGGCCCCTGTTCTCTCCACGATGTGAGTATATGATCTAGTCCTCTCACTCGAGCCTGTTGTGCCCTATACTCTCCATAAGATAGAAAATCTATCTCGGCCACCATCAACTGATCCTGATAATATCTGGCCTCACCTAGGGCATCCCATAACTAGGATATGGGTACTGTTTGTGGTGGCCCCATCGGCCTTGAACTTTGTACCTATCCTATGCGACCCTATCCCGCCCTTCCTACAAATCGGGATCCTATCCTAGTGCTTATAGAGGTGACATTGGCCTTGCACCCTATGCCTGTACCTATGCCTGTAATGCCTGAATCTATGCATGTGTAGTGGCCAACTCACCCTATAAACTAGTAACATGCACATTTAGGGTGGCTACCTACTCGTCATCACCCTCTCCATCTCCACCCTGGGCCATCTCGGGCACTCAAATCGCCACTGCGCATGCAATGCGCGCCACCTCCGCCTTTGAAGCTATTAACTGCCCCTGTACCATCCCCAATCAGGTAATCGGGTCACCACCGCCCTATAGTGTGTCTCTATGCATAGTGGTGGTGGCTAAATCGCTGCCCGATCTGGCGAAGATTGCTTGTAAATGAGTCACCATAATCGCCTTTATCTATCTGTCACCCCGGCATCATCAATCCGTTGGTCTATAACATGCTCCTCCTGCCTGCCCGATAGTGTCTTGTTTTGTGGAAGTGGCAATGGTCTCTCCACATCATCCCTCTAGTACTATGGGAAAGGTGGTGGTATATCCTGCAGTAATCCAAATTTTCATCAGACCCTATCTACTAGGATCATCTTGTACTCCCCTGCACGATACCCCTTAATCTATATCAATATCTGCAGCCAACTAACTCATCGGCCATCTATCCGTATGAGGGATAGCTCACATACGGTCTCCAAATAATGTCCATGCTAGACAATCCCTCTAGTAACTACCTGTAATAGGCCACATCATGTCTAACCCTACCTACTCGGTGCTCTCCTATCACAGGCACCCATCGCCTATACCCCACCCGAATAAAACTAGGCTCAAATGCATCTGCTCAAGGGCATACCAATCGGATGAACACAAACAATGTGCTCATAGGCCCAACAGTTAAGAATAAAAGTGCAACACGGAGCCGCACTATACATCGCACCCTTGGGATAATTTTAGTGGCAAATATTCATAATATGGCGAATATTCCTTTTTTAAAACATTTGAAAAAGTGAACTTTCTAGCATGAGTCGGTGACCTATTCGCCTAAAAATTACAAGCTTTAATTTTTTTTTAGGTCGGCTTCGCCTACCCTTGAAACTATGCTTTATATAATCCTATATTATTCACCGGGTAGAACACTATTAACTCACTCATACCACCTGGGGGCATATGTATTATCAAGTACAGTAAACACGCGATAGGAGGGTGGAGGCTACAGATGCGCGAAAAGAGTTTGTTGATGCGTGACAGGGAGAGTTTGTTGACGCGTGACAGGGAGAGTTTGTTAACACACAATAGGAGTGTGGAGGAATTAGACGTGTGACAGAGTTTTTAATGCATGACACGGATATTTTTTTGTTATGCGACCAGATGGCGGAGGCTGCAGACATGCGACAGAGATTTGTTGACATGCATCAATAAGGTGGTTGATGCGCAGTCAACAAACCTCATTGACGTGCGTCAACAACCTTATTGACGTGCGTCAATGGGGTTTGTTGACACGCGTCAACCACCTTATTGACACACATCAGTAAATATATATCACACGCGTCTGCAGCCTTCATCCCCACCTCTTAAAAATAAGGTAAAAAATTTTCTATCAGACCCCCAAAAAATTTCCTTCCTGTGAAACCGGTTCCGAGGATATTCGCCAGGTATTTTCCACCTCCGATTTCTAAGAGGTCTCTTAAAATGAACCCCGACTGCACCTACGGAGCTTCCCACACCCCCATAGCTCTCTATATAGCCACACCAGAATGCTAGTGCCCAAGTAAAGCAATTCATGTCCATCATCATATCATGTAAAACACCCATCGGGATCGTGGGAATCTCCCACCCTCTCGCATTCGGAAATGAAAAACAACATACTACCTCCATCGGTAATGATATCGGCCTCGTCTCCTCTAGATAGGCTAGTTACATCTCTCCATAGCTCATACTTTGGAGTGTGGAATGTCGGCTCTACCGAGTCCCTCACCGAACACCGTCGCCAGCATAAACTCCTCATATGCCTCTAAGGAGATCAAATATACCAAGGCGTCCCCGGATCCTATACATGTCCTCCAAGGTGATGGTCATCTCCCCTATCGATAGGTGTAACGTGTTGGTCACGGAATACCATCTATCAATGAGAGCGACCATTAGACTCGATCGCCATACTATATGCTGCAGAAGCGCTTGAACCCACTCGAAAGCCAACATCGGTAACATGCCTCCACTCCTCAACTGCTCGCTACCCCATGAACTGTCATGAGCAGGGGTGGCACCCTATCTTTCATCTACAACTAATCTCTCACCGCATCCAAAAAAACATTATATTAATATAACTTACTCATAACCACGAGCTCACTCGGCACCTCACCTATACCTACCACCCTACCTCTCTTTCCCTATACCTCCTTACCTTTGTATCACATCTTCTATCTACCCAACCTAACCCTAATCCACTATCATTCACCCTTACCTAGTTTTACCCCTTACCTATATTAATATTTTCACCGAAGTAACTTCTCTTACCCCCACCTACCTCACCCACCCAACCTAAGGAACTTTTGGCCCCCTTTTTCCCTAAGTTGCGAATGAAACCGGTTACCCATAACTAACCTCGGTCCCCCATAAACTAGAATCGGTCACTGTGTCATGACCGATACCGGGTTCTCTCCCACCAATGTCGCCTAACCCTCCACCAACACCGGTCACCGTCACGTCCAAAAACATGATGCCCAAACCCCCTTCTTCCTACAAACTCTCTGTTACTCCCTTCTACCCACTCAATCCTACCCACATCCCCCTCCACCCTTTCCCACCCCCTCCTTCACCCAATCACCTCCCTCCCCATTCCTATTTTCATTGATTTTCCCTCCCACAAATTCAAAATTCATTTTCCCCCAAAAAAGTTTTCACCCACCCAACCTCTAATTCAATCTAATACATAAAACAATGAGTTAGATTGAATCCTACCTCATTACGCTACCATCTGATGTGGTGGCACCTCCGATCGCTGCACTGGTGGTCCCCCCGATCCCTCTCCTACCTCTTCCATCACCAAATGACCTCTCACTCTCCACCCAATCAATCAAATCAAATCAATCCCACCCAGCTCGTGGATCCACCTATCGCCCAACTATCACCAACCATATCGCTTGCCAACTTAGTCCTCAGTCTCACTTTGTCACTTTCCCCTTTTTCTCTCTCTCTTTTCATTTTCCCCAATTCAATAAAAGACAAATGATTTGAAAAATACGGTAATTTTTCTTTTTATAACCTACCCGACTTAACCGCAATATTTTTACCTTGACCGACATCACCCTATGCCCTAGCTTACCATGGTTGGTCCATCTTAACTGGCATCGGTTCCTTCAAACTATCATCAGTTTAACTTCTTACTCTTTTTCCTATCCCCAATTTTTTACCTGAATCCTTTTTTACCTCACCCACACCTCACTTGGACACTTCACTTGATATTCTTGACCTTATCATTTACCACCTCACCTCGTCCTCATTCGGGGACTCATTATTTTACCCATACCTCGGCCCTACCCATTCCATGACCTAGATACTTGGACCTGGAACATCGCTAGTGACCCGTGATATCATGTGTTCACTATACCTTGTGGCAATCATTACTGTGTTGATGGAGATACTCGACCTTACCTTACCTCTTACCGTGACCGTTTATCTCGACCCAACCTTTGGTGTAAGGGACATAAATAAACATTCCCGCGCACTTGAACTATGTCATGTTTCTGACCATATCCTATACCTTGATACCGGAATCACTTCAACCTTGTTTGGATAAACCTATCAACCTTAGATGATGTAGATTTTTCTTGCTTTTCAACCTAATACCGTGTCGCAGTTTATACGTGTGCGTCCGTTTGACTATTACTACCTTTGACCCTAACCCATTACTGGATTACCCGAGTAGACCATTTTCCCTTTTTACCACTATTTCCCACCTTCTTCATCATCACATTCACCTTTTATCAAACCACTCACAGATTTTGCCTTCGCCGCTCGTCGGTTCTGGTTTGAGGGGATCACCTTCACCCACACATGGGACAACCACATCTTATTTTTGTCGGTCGCTTACACTAATACAAGATACGCAACAAAAGGGGAAAATGTAGACACCAAAATTGGGTCACACTCTCCTTGGTCCCTCATCAAATAAACACCTTGAACACATTCACCTAACCATGGCCCCTTTCATCCCACTCTAATATTAATTTAATTTAATTAATTCATTATCCTCACAATATTTATTATTTAAATATCCTAATTGAGATAATGCCCACATATCCACCTCATCTAGCCACCTCACCCTAAGACCTATTCTTAGTATGTTGCCATAACTAACTAAGACCTACCTAAACCCTAAAAATCAAAGCCTACATTCCCTCTAACCACATTCCCACATGTTAGAAGGGAAGATTCCATCCTAATCTGTGAGCAAAACAAATGAGATCCCGAAAATCAAGAGGATCTACCAGCTTTAGTAAACCTACGAAATGCCTTCCTAACCGATGCGACCCTAAACCGCCATCCATTTAACCCGAACTGCGTTGGTTACCATTTAATCCCCAAAACAACCTTATTTCGAGGTTGGCACATTTATGAGAGGTTGGCACATCTTCTGAGAGCAAGAGATGAAACCAGAGTTGCATGCAAGCAGAACCAACATTCGTACACACATCAGAGCACCCATAGCCAGCACCAGAAGCAATCACAGAGCCATTTTTCTTTCATGGGAGCATCCAAGGAAGTGCCAACACCACACCAAGTTTCTTCCATTTGATCACCCACCATTGCTAATCAGACATCAAGCTCATGCAATAGTAAGTGTTTTGTTAACCAACACTTGTCCATTGTCATTTAGGTAGATTCTTTTACTTCTGTTATTAGTTTCTACTCCCATTCCCATTCCCCACCATTTTACCTCCATGCAAACTTGACCATTCCTTCATCCATACCCTTGTACTACCCATACCTAGATTTTAATCATCCCTGTGCATACCTAAGACCCACACAAACCTTGTTATTTCCCTTCCATTTTCATCTAGCCTCATATCTACCCTCACCTCAAGTTTTTATTGAGTTTCTTGTACCCCGACCATACCGATGCCGGTTACCTAAAACCATCACCAGTTAACCACAATTGTCACCGGTTAACCTAAACCGACATCGGTCATACTAGACCAACGTTAGTCTATGTGGTTTTTACTAGAAACCAAGAACAAAGATTAAAACCTCCACCAAATACCCAAAACAGCCCGAGAACCTTACCTTACCCCGACTAGTACCAAGACTCGACAGAGACCTTGACCTTCAGATTCAATCATATCTTAGCTGTTGTGAATGAATTTGCTTATTGTAGTCGAATGAGATACCTAAATCATTTTAAATACAATAGGATTCTCTTTATTATTAGCATTGAGTTGTTATTAATCAGTGGATTGACAGCCATCTAGGGAGTATCACACTTCCTAGATCTAGCATACGCTAGGCAGTCCACTTTGCATATACTTGTTTAAATTTTATTTAGTGGTCTTGTTTTCCATTTTAGGTAGTTCCTCCAAGCAAAAAGGAAGCTCTCATGATCAGTTGTGGATCAAGAATTCATATGCATGTAACAACCTATAACTAGCATCTCAACAAGTATTCCTCCTATCCATTTACCCTTATCTGTTTCGTCAACATTCAATGAAACGATCTAGAATCATGTGAAACAAATATCATGGAAGATATATGTCATGACACATTGATAAGTGGTTCCAATGTTTTTAAGTTCAAAGGACATGATGCGGTAGCATAAGTTCCCCAAAGGGTGATGAAATATGTTTTGTGTTGATCATCATTGATGATGAGGATTTGATTTTAACCAGAAAATCCATCCATAAGGGAGAGAATTTCTTGGCCGGTTGTTAGAGCGACAAGATTATTGATGTTCGAATAGGGAAATAATCTTTAGGGAAAGAAATATTTAGATCCTGGAATTCATCACGGATGAGTAACTTTCTGAGGATTTGGTTATGGGTACGATGTTAGAGACCCATTTTGGATAGTCAATGGGTAAGATGAAACTGGAAGAGAACAAGCATTGTACATCTTCTTTAATGAGAAGAGCAATGTGAGCATGCATTCTACAGATATTTTTTTGACTAGTTTGACATTAGGATAGGTGACGATGTTACATACGACAATGTTGGGGTCGATACCGACATGTAAATATATGACCAAGCAAAGGCTTGACTATACTTAGATAAGAAGTTGGTGAAATCATTTAATTCTTATGGTTCTAAAGATTGACCAAATTTAACTATGCGGGGCTTTTGAGGTGTGCATATGTTAACATTGATAATGGATTTGTTGAGAAGATTTGATGTGTCGGGTGGTAGGGTTTTCTAAAGGAAATGTTCCTCTAATCCCATATGGGAGAGGATATCTTGATTGTCGCAACATTGAAGGATATCAATGTTGGGAAATTCTTCTTCAATCATTTCGGCCATATGAGAGGAATTGTTTTGGTAACGTGATTATTTTGATAAGTCAATGGACCTAAGAAAATAGTATTGACTAAAAAAGGTTTGGTGGGATGGAGACCGTGTCGTCGCGTGTCCATGGGATCGTCGTGTTCTGCTAAGGATGAAAATTTTGATTCTGTGATACTTAAGGATACGGAATATGAAGGTAATTCAATATCGGTTCGTTCATATCCTATTCTCTATTTTTCGTGTGGTTTGAGGGAATGTTGGGTAATTAAATTGTGTATTTTCCATTCATAACATCAAAATATAAAACCCTTCCATGCACAAATATGAAGATACATTTGAACAAAGGTTAGACTATATAATTAGTTTAAATTTGACATGAATGGTGTGACGTGGTGTTGATGAATGTATTGTGAGGAGGCACGATCCCTTCGTAGACAAGATTCATTTTTAGATATGCAGGGGTTGTAGGAGATAACTTCTCGATGTTAGGCTCATACATAGGTTTTTTGTCTAGTCTTCCATATCTTTTGGGTGTAGGAAGCGAATTAAGCATAAGGAAAAGCTTCCTAGATATGGATATTCTGTGTTTACAAGAAATCAAAGTTTCAGGTTTTTTACTTGATTCTATCGCCAGGACTATTTGGCCTGACAGTTTAGCTATCTCTAGCAACCATGTTGCTGGCAGAGGTGGAATGATCACATTTATTTCTCCAAAATGGTGGCTGCATTACGTCAATCATGGATGTGACCCTAACAACCGTATTCTCTGGTGTTATTCAATATTGAAAATCTCTCCTTTGGGATTATCAATGTTTATGCACCTAATGATGCGTCAGAAAGGACGACACTTTGGAGGTGGGTGGCTGACGACCTTCCAAATGCGCACTGGCTAATCAATGGGGATTTTAATATGGTGGAGCAACCCAATGATAAATTGGGCCTTTTACCCATGAGGTGGCCAGCTGGTGAAAGGGAGGCTTGGTTTTACATGCGTAATAAATTTGGGTTTTATGACCCTAATTATTTGCGTCACACCAACGTGCTGCCATGGTACACTTGGTCTAATCTTAAAATGGCGAAGATCGGGTTTTTAAAAGGTTGGATCATGCAATGATCTCTTTACAGCCTTTCTTTAAGTTTTCTAGTTGTTATTCTCTTCCGGTGGAAGATTTTCCGCCATTGTCCTTTCCGACCACATTCTCGATCCGGTTCCGTATTGAATGGACTTTTCAACTACCAAAGATTAAAAAGACATAGTTTTATTTAAATATTGCTTTATTGCATCATGACCCCACTTTGGTGCACATTCACCAAATTTGGAACCTCGCACCTCGCCCTCTTGGTAAGGTTGGATGGATAAGTTGGTGGAAGGACACTATAATTCGGCTCACTAAATTCCTCCGGATGTATGGTGTCCAGCTCGCTAAATTCCGGTGGCGGGCTTACTTCGCCACCTCCACCGAGCTGAGCCACTCCATGGTGGCACTTGCACATGCTCCTTTCAATATGGCTTTGCAACTCCAAGTTGCTAAATTGCAGCAACAAATCCACATTGCTGATGATTACACAACGCAGGTGCCCAGATCAAAGCTCGGTTGCACTAGCTTAAAATTGGAGACCGTAACACCAAAGAGTTTTACCAATGGCTCAAAGCCAAGCACATGAACCAGAATTTTTCATTGTTGATGCTGGTGTTTGGATTACATATACTCCTTAGATGGTCCAAGCCTTTGTTAGGCACTATGTTTAGGTTTTCAAAGCACATGAGGAGTATCCTGAGCGACAAGTCACATTCGCTGAATGCCTCTCGGTAGTTCCATGCAAACTTTCACATGCACATTGGGTTGTCAGATGATTTCTTACCATAGAGGAATTATATGAAGTTGTCTCCCTCATGGCCAATGATAAAGCTCCTGGAATAGATGGCTTTCCTTGCGAGTTTTACAAATCCCTTTGGGACATGGTGGGCCAGGATCTGCTGCAAGTCTATCTTGAAGCTCTCCACTCGTGGTCCTTCAAAGGTTCTTATTAATCGGGGTCACATAAAGTTCATCCCTAAAGCAGGAGACCCAGAGCTCATCTGTAATTGGTGGCTGATTACCTTGCTCAATGTCTCATACAAGATCATAGCTAAGGCTTTAGCTCTTCGGCTTCGGCCCATCTTGCTAGTTATCATCAGTCCTGAGTAAACTGGTTTCATACAGAGCAGGTACATTCTGGATAATATCTTGGCTGTCTGGGAAGGTATGGAGTGGGCAAGAACCTCTAAACAATCTGCCATGTTTGTCAAAATTGACTTTGAAAAAGCTTATGATAGGATTGAATGGCATTTCATTTTGGCGATGCTTGAAGTGTTGGGCTTTGGTTCGGTCTTCATCACCTCTGTCAAAATGCTTTTTGCTGATGCCACTGCCTCTCTATCTATAAATGGTCATACTTCGAGTAGTTTGGGATTTTCCACTCTATTAGGCAAGGTTTTCCTTTAGCACCTTGCTCTTTATGTGCTAGCCACTGAAGGTTTTGGGTTTCTCCTTGCCCATGCTCGGGATCAAGGGCTTGTGAGAGGAATTCAGCTCCCTTCCCTGACTCCCCTTCAACTTGTCAATGGGAATTTTATAGATGACTCCTTCCTCACGCTCCGGAGGAAGAAAAAAATATCAACAATGTCATGCAATGTTTGGACATGTATTGTTTAGCTTCAGGTTCTAGTATCCAATGGCGAAAGACCCAGTGCTTTAGGCAATCTTTTCTCCCCAAGCCTAGTTGGCTTAATCATTTTGACTGAAATACATCTAGCATGGAGAAATTTTTAAATTCCTGGGTATCCCCTTTGCTTTTGATGTTGCTCCCAGTCAACTTTGGCAGTATGTTATTGATAGGGTCGCCCGCAAGTTGGAGTACTAGATTACTAAACCCCTTTCGCTGGTAGGAAAATTTTATATTTTCTCCAAGATTTTAGCTACCACGCATGTTTATTATTCTTCGTGTTGGGTTTCGCCAAAGCCTCCTACAAGAATTTGGAAAAAATTCTTAGAGATTTCCTTTGGGCTAGCTCGGAGCTTGGCAAAGGCTTTCACAAAGTTGCCTAGGAATATTGTTGCCTCCCTAGGGATTCTAGCGGGCTTGGTCTGACCGGCATTGGCCACCGTGGACCGCACTGGTTTGCTAAGTTGATCGTTTGAGCTCGCACTGCAACAAAGCTTGGAAAGTGTTGATTCGCAACTATATTTGCCAAGGCTCCCCTCAAGGGCGAAAAACTTGGCAAGGGTTGGATTTTCACAATCTACTCATTCTCAAAGCCCCAATCAAGATTGTGGGCACCTTTGTTGTCAAAAGAATATGGAAAGCTTGGGAATTTCTCAAACCCTTTTTAATCTAGGAAGGGGATGGTTTCCGTAATGGGATTTCCATTAATGACCACAACATCTGGTGGTCTCCTCTCATCAATTTTCATGATGTGTCGCTTGCCCAAGTGCCCTGGGTTCATGCTCTTAAGTTATATTGTCGAGGCTTGGGCACTCTTAAAGACATCTTTTGTGGCGATCCATCGCTTCTCACTTGGCCTCAGGCTAAAGCCAAGTTTCAGCTTGCTTCATCCGATAGAGAGTCTTATCAGGAAGTTTGTGACTCCATTCCTGCTGAGATGCTTCACAAAGTTGGTGTTGTCTCTCTCAAGCCTTGGTGGAAGGATTGGAAATGGTTTCTAGATACCGCATTCTTAAATTACTCCCTAGGCAAAGGGTATGCTCTTCTCACCCCTAGGCTGCCAATGGTGGCTTTGCTAAACTCCAGATGGCCCATCAATTCTGGATGGTCCTCCTAGGAAGCTAGACTTCACACAGTTTGGAAAGCCATCCTTCAGCCCAAGCTAGCCTGTTTTGCTTGGTGCCTGCTTTTCAAGGCCTCCCTCTTGGGTGCGATTAGCTCATTACGAGATTGCTCCTCGGCTTTGCCCTTTTTGTGGACATATTGAGACATTTATGCATCTGTTCTAGTACTGCCCAAAAGCTCAGGCTATTTGGGCCTAGATCCATGATTTCTTTCGGCCGTTTCGACCAGCTCCATTTCTTTGGCAACATGCTTTGCTTGGGGATTCTATTTCCATTCCCCATGCTTTTGCACAAGTGTGGCATACTTTCAGAGAGAGATCCTATTTTTATATGGAAAGAACGCAATTATGTTGTTTTTGCTAATTCCGCAGTTTCTTGCTTTCTTTCGCATTATGATAAGGCCATGCTTATCTCAAATGTGTTCTTACAGATCCAAGACCAAGCCCACAAGGTAGAGCTAGAAGTGTGGCACCTCCGGACTTTCTAGATCATTTGGTCAACGTTCCTTGCACTATGGCATGGGATCCCCCTACCTCCCCTTCTGGGAGTGTTCGTTCGAGAGGATTCCGTGGCCGAGACTAGTCGATGAACGTGCTCACCGTCATCGCTCTCCCGGCGGCATCCCGAGCATCGGCGGAGCCCCGTCACAACCGTGGGTGGTTGGGGGTCCTCTGCAACATTCCGCGCAATAGAGTGGTGGGGCTTCCGCCACCACTCCCCCTCTGCACAGTGGGATGGATGGAATTCTCGGCAAATTCCCCTTGGCTCTTTTCCATATCTCCTAATTAGTAGGATGACAAAGAAGAAGAATTTGGTTCTGGGTTGTGATCTCGATACTTTTGTCTCCTAGCCTTCGGCTAGTTTGATCGTGGGGTGTGCCCTTTACCACCCATATTTTTTTGTGGATAGACTATAATATTTTATTAAGTAATATAGACTATTTCATCAAAAAAGGAAATAAACTAATTAAAAGACTACTATGTGGAGGAACCTAGACTACATCTTGGCCTTTGGATGGAATCCATCTCAACCATGGATTCTTTTAAGGCCCTAATTTCTAAATACCTCATTCACAATTACTCTTCTACCCAATTTTTAGCTATTCCTTTTATTGTTTTATACTTGTGTTGATGTAGCGCATTTATGGAGGCCAAGATATTTTGGGTATATTTCTCTTTTTTTTAACATATTTATCTCTCTATTTCTAAAGGTTTCAACAGAGTTCTAGTGGAAAATTTTATTTTATTTTCTTTCATTTCTTTTCTTTATTGTTTTCCAGTGTCTACCTAGGAGCTTCCATGGACGCGGATTTTATTGGTTAATATATTATTTATTTATTTCTTTTCTTTTTCTTCTTTTTGTTTTGTGCAGTTAAGGAAGAGGCAATGGAGACCATGGAAGGTTTCTCTATTATTATTTTTGTTCTCTCATTTTACTAGAGAGATCTTCTCCGGTTTTGGGTTTTAAATCTACCCCTATTAGTATTTTCTTAAGGAGATCTGATTCACACACATATAAATATATAAATATCAAAATAAACCCAACATACTCGGGTTTCGTTTAAAATAGCGGTCGCGGCTATGCGTACGATCCGCATAGGGGTATGAAGCGACGTTGGGCCGTGGTGTAGTGTGAAGGGCAGGCGAGTTTGTGCATTGCGCAGGCATCAACGAGGTTACAAAGGGGTGGTGTGGTTGTGCCACACCACCGTCTCGGTGGTTCCAAAAAGCAACATGGGGTGCGGGGTTCGGCCTTTGCCCTCCCCAAACCATATTTTTTTTTATATAAATTGCCACATCTATTATTTTGAACTTGTTTTTTTATTATGTGATATGGCTTAAGGCCCAATTTGGTTTGATAACCAATTCTATATATATATATATATATCGAATAACTTCTTTTTATTTATTTTTTATTTTTTAAAGTTATGTGTAAGCCCGAAATAATAAATGGTTTTCTATATTACAATTTAATAGTGGTCTCTATAGCACAATTTTTTTATCAACGTGATTATTTTCACTTGTATGTATGTATGTGTGTGTGTATAACTTATTTTTATTTGTTTTTCATTTTTTTAAAGTTTTATGTTGACCGGAAATAAAAGCGGTTTCTATATTACAATTTCACAAAGGGTCTCTATATCACAATTTTTTTATCAATGTGATTATTTTCACTTGTATGTGTGTGTGTGTGTGTGTGTGTTGTGTGTGTGTGTGTGTGTGTGTGTGTGTGTGTGTGTGTGTGTGTGTGTGTGTGTGTGTGTGTGTGTGTAATTACTCATATACTTATGCTCCTATTCCTAATAACTTGCTCTCACCATCAATTCCCCTGATTTTCACATATACCTATTCTAAATCCCATATGTACATTCTTGTATTTTTTTTCACAATACTATAAGCAAACCAATAAACAAGTGAGTAAGTTCGTGGTACCCAAATGCACTCATTTATCCAAATATTCATTTTCATTAAAATGCAAGTGCAACCTTCTAAATCACACTTCATACCCAAACAATATTCCCTTCATTGGATTAAGGCATACCTATCATTGATTTTGCAATGTCAATAAGCTTACATATGGCAAGAATAATAAGTTTACATATGGCAAGAATAAATGTCATTTCTCATGAAGACATGCTCTCAACTCAAATAAGACACAAATGTACATATTCTTTCAACTCAATGATATTTCTCATTCCTTTTTAAAAAAATATAAGTTCCATTCAACTTTCACCATGCATAGCCTCACAATACAAGGAAATTTAAATCTTGAATTTGTTACATAATGAGAAACAAGTTACAAGTATCAAAAATGCAACAATGCAAGACTTTACAAGACTCTTCCATGTTTGAAGAGAACACAATAATTTTTGTCTCAAGCTACAATCACATCCTAATATGGGAATCTTATAAGAAGAAATTACAACATAATTTTACAATAACCAAATGTACACCAATAAGAAAAGCTTTCACCCAATGAGGAGAGAAACATAACATGACAAAGTCTTCATTTTCTCCAACAATCTTCAAGCTAAATTTTGCATGCTTTCCATTCCATGAGGTCTTCAAAACACAAGGAGATAGGCCTAGTTTTCCTCCCAACCTATAGGCATCATTACATGCCTTTCCAATTTTTGAGGACATGCTAGCCTCCCTCCAAGCCCATGGGAGAGAGGGAAAACATTCCTCAAATGTGCACAAGTAGGGAAGGGGTAGAAACAAGAACAACAACACAAATCAAACATTAACCACACACCCAAAACACAAGAAGACAACCAAAACAAGGAGGAGAAAACACCAAGTTCAACCTCCAAATGGGGAAGAGTGGATGAGAAATCCAAATGAGCCAAAAGGTGTGATCCAACCATAGGAAACACACATACCAAAAATCTCCAAAAATCCTCCTTATTCCTCCATAACAAGCACCCCTCCTTATTTCTCCTCCCAATCACCAAAATTCCTCCTTGGGAGGATTTTCAAACCTCTTGGGTTTCCTTTCCAAGGATGGGGAAGGGGTTCAAACCATATGAACCACCTTCCCACCTCAAACCATATGAGGGGATAAAAATATGAGAAACCAACATGGCTTGTCCATCAAGCCATGAGGTTTAAGAGGGAAATTCCCTCCCTCTTCCCCCACACAACTCCAAAATCCATCATGCCATATGATGGATGGAGAAAAACAAATTAAGGAAACAAAACAAGCATACCATGCACTACATACAAAACATAATCACACACAACAAAAAATTTCATCTAAAATCTACATACAATAACACCAAAGAAGGATCAAGGATCCTACCTCCAAGAGATTTCCAAGTCTCTAAGCTATCCAATCCACTTCCAAGTAAGAGCTCCAAGTCTCCAACTCCAAAATCACTCACAAGAAAAAGACAAGCAAAAGTCCTCTTCCTCCTACATGAGGAAGTATTTGAAGAAAAAAAGGAAAAATTCTCACAAATGAGGGGGTGACATGTGTCACCCCTCTCTTCCCTCCAAACCAAGATTCCAAAATCAAAGAGAGAAAAGATAAATTTCATTTTAAAACTAATCCCCAAATTACCCAAAATGAATATAAGTCAAACCCATGCAACTTTTAAAAAGACACAACACCCAACCATTCTTACAAGAATGGTGACTTGAGAGAGGTCAAATGGGAGGGAAAACTCCCATTTGACCATGAAATGAAGCCCCCTTACCTATAGGTAGGGTGCAAGGGGTTCATTTTCATGATAAGAGAACCCTAAAGCCAAAAGAGGTCTCCAAAAATGCCATAAATAGCCCAATTTCGGGTTTGGCATTTTGGGCACAATAGCTGAGGTTGTGGGGCCCACCCAAGGGTGATCATGTGACCCCAACCTCATAAATCAAACTTAAACTAATCAAATACACATTTAATACAAGTGGGGACTATTAGGTCCCCCAAACTAGCTCCTACAACACTAAACAATTTAAACAATAATAATTACAACATTACACTTTAGGGGTCACTCATGGTGCCCAAATATGACATGAAACCAAGTAAGGCTTCACATAATTAACATGGCTAAGACTCGGCCCAATCGGCCGCTTGTGCACACTCGAGTAATCGCCTTGAAACTCGCGTTCTCATGTGCCCTGTAATCTATACACTCATTGCAAACATTAAACACATCTGTCTAATAAAATGTATAAATTAACTACTCAGTAAATCAATCAAAATATAATCATGCTAACTATGCTAACACAATATCAGTAAGGAATTGTTAACGAGAAACATACACAATTTCATATTAATTCAACATGTGTTAGCCATCCCAATAACATATAATGACATCCATCCATGCTATAATATGATAACATCAAATAACCAAATAATTCACGATATCAAAATGTGTGACACAACCATATGTCCATCATATATCCAATAAGATCAACAACATCGTAACATGTTAGTATTCAAAACATCTACTAAAATGAACTATCATACTAGTCAAAACTAAATTGGTGCTATGCGCCCAAATCATCATACATGTCCTCAAATGATCAAATATCATAACATAATATTAAAAAGGTGTCATAATCCATGTCCAATCATCAAATATGAGTATAGAGTCAACGAGATAAATTGAAGCTAGAAAATGTGGGCACTACATCCCCTCTCCTAAAATTAGACTTCCTCCTGGAAGTCACTAAATGAGATAGGGATATGACTCATGAGGTATCGTGTCATATCAGGTGGTTGTTAGTCACAAAAACATGTCCTACCAATTTAGACTTAGTCATGTATTAAGTGTTTCTCCCATTTAGATTAATTTAATTAAAGAAAGTTGTAGCTTCCAAGGAAATTGTTATCAACATCATTGTCTAAAACCTCTAAATGGTCACACGTAGTGTATGTCCAACATCAAGTTCACTTTAAGGGAATTATATTATTATTATTTGTCTTAACAAACATGTCTCATCAAATATAACATGGTTCCAAGTCAAGTATATCTCAAATAGGAGAATATTAATCAAGGAAAAATTGTAGCTTCCAAAGGTTTCATTTGCATCAAGTCTAACTTTCCTACAAGGGTCCACATAAGTGGATCATAAGGCCCACAATTAAAGGAAACTATTGATGGGTGAGCCAAAGGAACATAATGGTCATTTCAAATAGGGTTAACAAATTATATATACATGATGTGTATGAGCCTACTCGTTGTCGTCAAATCACTACACCCTCCGAATCGTTAGAATGTGAGCGAGATGTTCGGTGTTATTGGGACACAAGGATCACCTCTCAAGCTATGGGACTTGGGCTCAAGGTGAACCTCTCGGAGAAGGTCGGTTTTATCTTCCAAAACTAAGTGTTGTACTACCCTAGTGCAATAAAATGGTTATCTATACCTATGCTAACATTTTTCATGGGTTTTAGGGAAAGAGATTTGCAAGAAATGAAACTATACTAGGGATGGTGATGCACTAAATAAAGGGTGTTTCCAGACTTAGGAAGGGTTAATTTGAAGAGGGTGTGTGCACCACAAGTCAACTTCACCTACTGCAACTTAGAGAGGGTACATAATACCACAGACTAGGAAGCACTCATTCCCTTTGTTAAACTCGATCAGAAAAAGAAGTTATCAGTCTTCTAGTGAAGAAGGATGAACTTGAGAAGGGTGAATAAGCACCCCAAATCAACTGCATGCAATACTCCACCACTTGATAAACACGGAACTCACGAGAAGATGCATAGAAATGTGAAATTGCACAATGTACTGCCGCAAGCATGAGAAAGGTACAAAGAAGTATAGAAGGATGAAATGACCAAGATTAGTCACAAAACACACACTTTTATTACTTCAATAACGTGCACAATGCATCATACATTCAGAAGAGGAAATGGTTTCCATTACAGTCTTGAAAAGGAGGCTTAAACGTTCCCTCAACATACAAGGACAACTTGTAGAAGAGAGATGAATCTTGAATAACACACACTTGCCTAAGATATCTAAGTGTCCAACCCCTTGTAATGAGCTTCCAACTTACATTTATAGAAGAAGTTGTGAGAGAGAAGAGGAGAATTCATAAATTCCCTTCCTAAATTAAAGGCACATGATGTATTTATTACAAATTTATTTTAGCCACTTGAGAAGCTTCCATCACGTGTCATTAATGCCCAGTTTGAATTATTCTTCTCAATTAATTAAAAGAATATTTAAATAAAATATTTAAATAATAATAATAAATATTATTATTTAAATATTAAAATACAAATATTAATTTAATTACTATTTTTCGTAGGCCCCCCTATTGACCGGTTTGTGCTGAAGGGGGAATCATGAGGAAAAGACCAAAAATATTCCAACTCACGGAGTTAGGATCGTGTTACTCCACCCTTCACCGTAAATGAGCTCACTTTGGATCGAGCTCTTTCTTGACTGACTCACTTGAGCACATGCTGTATTGAGCACCCTCACATGTATTGAAATTCGAGCTCCATGTTCAACGACTCACTGCAGCAGCTCTTCCCCATTCATTGAGCTGGTTCTCCACCGCCGCGACCGAGCCGGTTCTCTAAATATTTGACCAATTTCGCTTGAACTCATCTTTTATCACATTGACTGAATTTTGTAACTAACTCGGCCCACTCTCTATGTCTATCTTGGCTAATGTTCAAATTCTCTCTCGCTACGAGCCCTTTCTACCAAGCTCCCACAAACCTCTCCGAGATTCTTCAATGTTGCAAACATCAATGTCAAGTCCATATTCTTTAAGTTCAAGTAAGCTCTTATATCGGTCCGCATCTTAGCAATTCTCACCTATTCCATCGAGTGATATAACCTTTTCCATACCGAGTCGTCCTAGCGAGTTATCTTCAATGACGCATGTTAACTCTTCGAGCCCCCGAGAAACTTAGGTTCCACCTTGCCATTTTGTAAGAGCTCTTAAACCAATTGGTGAGGCTCTTCTTCAAGCCACCACTTGATTCAATCATATTTCATGCATGTCATAGATCAAGCCTCTGAATACCTTGTTAGTTTCCCTTGGGCTTGAGCCCCATTCCTTTCCAACTCATGCCTTGCTACATTCAATAAACCGAGCATGATCCTTGACTATAGAGTTTCTCACCGTTTTGGTTGAGCCCTTGCTCCTACATAGGTGAATTCAATCTTGCCACCTATGTAATCATGAGCCTTGGCTCATTCCCCTCACTTGTGTCTCATCACAATCATCCATCGACCCGCATTGAGTCGACCTCCATGAGCCGACTTAATCATACGCCAAGATTACCATGCATCGATACATTCACATGCAGGGATGATACATTGACCTATTCAAATGATTCAGTCACTGAGCCAAACTATCGAGTTTTCCCTACAACTCTCTATTTAAGATCCTCCTCTTCTACTATCAAACTCGTTCATAGCTCGGTAGATGCACTATGAATTCTAATTCGCCCATGAATCCTTATTTAGTTACATTTGATCTCTTATGTGTGAGCATTATGGGCTTAAACCAACGAAAGCAGATCCATATTCGTGTCATCGGGGCCTTTACGTCAAGCTCCTATATTCTAGCCACCAAAATTCCCATCTTGCATTGTATCAAGAGCTCAATACTTAGACCAGTCTCCCGATTCCTTAGCCAACAGACTTGGGATCTTCCCTTTAACTTGGTGCACAATCAACCACCCATGTTGTGACTTGGCCAACATCTCGCCTGACGATTCGGCAATAGGCTCGAGACTCCCCACGTCAAGGCTTTGAGCGTGGGATTACCAACTTGGCTTTCCATCCTAACATTCCCACTTGGCATTAGGTTTCCCAGATTCCCATGTTAAGAAAATTACTCGTGAATACTTTTAGTATGGGGTTGAGGCACCATTTTTCCCACCCAACTAGGCAAAGAACCAAAAATATCCCACGAGTGGAAATTTCATGTTGGCACTCCATCATAGCACTTCCACTGGCCATGAATCTCTGAATTTCCCATAGCTCGATGAGCTATGTTCATCTCACCATGGACCTTAGACACCGAGCCACCAGCTAAACTTTGACGCTTGCCCAACCCATGACTTTCTCTTGAGTCCAGCTATTCGATTTCTCGAGTAATCCCAAGCAACTTATCCTCCTATGATCAAGCTTGCAAGATGAAAACCTGAGCCTCTCTGTTTTTGACTAGCTTGTCCTACGATTTCGAGCTCGTCACAAACTCTCCCGAGATCACTCTTTCTACAAGCTTCTGTGAACTCTAAACCTGTCTTGACCTTAACACAACTCAAACTATTTCCTGCATGATGCATTTTTTCCACCGACCTTGACCAATCAATTTATGCTTGCTTCGACATACTTCATAAAATAGCTCGATGAGCCCATTGGTTTAATCTCCACACCGATCCCTGCAACCATCTCCGTGATTTTGTGTATGGCTTCTAATGACTAAGATCGTTGATATGGTGAGCTAACTCACCTTTAGAATGACTCGTTTTTCGATCCATTTATCCGAGTCTCTCCTGTTCGTAAGTTACTCACTCCATACATTAATCGACAGAGCTTTGAGTGAGCCAAGCTTTTCCATTCAATTATGACTATCAAACTTGTTCTTATTCAAGTCGTTCCAGGTCATCCGAGCTAGAGTTAGTTCTTCATGCTTACATTCACAAGGAGTTCTGTGTCACTTGACCTCACTCAAGTTTCCTATTTAGGCCTATGCCAATGAATTCCAATGTTCTTGACTTCGAAGTTGGAGTTGTTGTTTGATCTCACCTGAGACAACTAAGCTATGCATTCGCCACTCATCTCACAAACCAAAGCCTTCACATGAGCATTAGCTCGGCTCGAACTGATTTTTCTGCCAAGTTTTCCTTGAATCCTTCTTCTGAATCCATTCTATGCTTTCTCTGGATTCACCCTGAACAATCACCCATGGTTTAGTGTCTTGAAATTGACTCGAAAATCCCTCCATGTTACACCAACCTTGCAACTCAAGTCCTACTTCCGCCGAGTGGTCACCATCTAACCCTGCCTCGAGCTTGACTTAACAACATTGATCCGACTTCGTAGCTAACCAATTTTGGTTCACTTCACCATGATTTTTGTTTATGGGCTCGATCAACGAGCTATACCATTAGGTGTGAGCTTGATCATGTGTTGAATGCATGAGCTCCCTTTTTAGCTTAATACAAAGATCTTCTTAAATCATGATTTTTCCCCGGATATGACCCTCGTGGCTTTTCATCATCCTGAAGGAAAATGGCAATACAATAAGGCCTTTAAACATATTTTTATCAATTTTGGTTAATTTATACCCATGATGACCACTTTCCTTTCTCTAAGCAAACATTGATCATCCAAGATCAGAAAACAAGAGTAAATAGCCCGAAATGATCCCATGGAACCTCTCGGAATACCATAAACCTTCTTGAGACATTGAAAATGTCCCCAAAGGTCAAAATTTACTTGAAATGACCCAGAGTGATCATGAAGAACATTTTTCAGTCATAGGATCTAATAAGCCCTTATCGTTGACCGTTTTTCCCTAAGGGGAAAAATTGGATAACATTTTTGGCTGACCTCTCGGGATGATTACTGCTAAGCATGATTACGGTAGCCTTAAGCCATCCATTGGGTATGGAGTCAATGTTGGAATATTTCAAATGATTTGATCTTCTGTGACATATCTCAGAGTCTCCTTGGTATAGGTAATCTTGGACGTCCCTGGAATGCTAAACATGAAGTATACTAAATTTGTTTAATACTTGGCATCTATGACATACTACTGCATAATTTTGAATGAAGCGGATGTTGAATTAGGGATACCATGACACTATTATTGAAACCTCGAACCTTATCCCTCCTTGAAAACCTCCAATGATGAAATAGTGCATAGAACAACATAAAACACAACAAAAGGAAAGTAAAATAAAAACAACACATAACAATGTGCATAAGCACTTAGAGGAAAACACCTAACTAAATTGTACAGGGGGTGGAATGATCTCAAAAGCAAGCTTTGAGATGTATCTTATTCACATGAATTGGTAGTTATTCTCCATTGAGCCTGGATAGATGAAATGAATTCACTTCTTTGCAACTTGTGATGATGTATGGCCTACTCCAGAGAGCGTCAAACTTGGCGTGCTTTCCTGGTTTGGCCCTATCTTCGTCCCATTTGAGAACTAAATGTCCCTCTCGGAAATGCCTGTTAGACATTTTCTTGTCAAATGATTTATTAATCTAAGCCTAATGTTGTTCCAAGGTTCTCATGGCCTTGTTCTATACTTCTTATAAATCCATAAGTTCAAAGCAAACCTTACCGACAAGGAATCATTCTCCATGGCCTCAAGCTGATGGGCCAACTCTAGGGAAGGTAATTCTAGGGAGAGTGGAAGTTTTTTTCTCTTCCATATACAAGAACGAAAGGAGAATTTTTGATGGCCTTTTTAGGTGTGATCCGATCTACCCATAAAGCGGTCTTAAGTTGTGTATGCCAAGTCCTCATGTTAGTCTCCATTGTGCACTTAATAATCCTTATGAGGTTTTTGTTGCTAGACTCAACAAATCTATTTCCTTACGGATAGTAATTGGACGAAGTCTTGAGGTAGACACCATTCTTAATAGCCCATTCACTCAACTTCATACCAAGAAAAGACATTATATTGTCTGAAATGACTATAAAAGGGACACCGAACCTTGTCATTATTCCTTCTAAGAAATCAAGAATTGCCTTCTCATTGTTCTCCTTCAATGCTACCGTCCATCCATCGAGTAAAATAGTCCATTGCAGTAAGGACCCATTTATGTCTATCACTGGATGGAGGATTAATCATTCTAATGAAGTCCAATCCCTATTGGACAAAGGGTTGGTCCACTTGAATTGGATGTAGTGGAAGAGCTGTCAACTTCTACTTGCCTGTGAAAAAGGCACATTCCTTACATTTCCTTACCTAGAGATGGGCATCTTTGAACAAATCCGGCCAATAGTAGCCGAATCGTGTGATCTTGGTAGCAATTGTTCTTGTAGAATAATGTCCCCCAGATAGGCCATTATGAAAATCTTCTAGTAACTTACTTAAATTTACTTAAATTTTATGATTTATTAATTACCAAAATCAAGAGAAAAACATGAATCGAGCTTAGACAAAACAAAAACCATTGAAAGGGAATGTTTCCCGAACCTATCGACATACTATGTAAATTACAAATTTATCACATGGACGGGATACATCAACTTTTCCATTGCAAACCTTCCTTGAGATTTTAAGAAATCAATACACATTTTCCCTTAAGGGAAGGTATAGCCTAACACTTCTCAATTTCAGAATTTATGTTAAATTTTACTCAACAATTATTTGGTCATAAATGACCCATTAGGTTGCAAGATATGGATATAAATACACTCATTACTAGAGGGTGAATCCATTTTACACAAAGAACTTTAAATTTTGCCACCCTATTAAGTGGTAACAACAATGGGGCCATGTTTTAAAGAGTACCCCAAAACAACATAGCTTTAGAAACAAATCCAAATTTACATTGCTTAATTAGTGTTTATACTGATAACAAAGGATGCCTTCACCCAAGGTAGGTGGAAATAATAGTTAATCGTTATCCTTCATCCTCACAATAAGGGGTTACACCATTTATCTTATAATAAGTTACTTAGATTTTTCAATGTGAAGGAATTCTTACACATGAGTCTCCTAAGAGTCAAGTAGCCAAAGACATATTAAAGTGAGACCATTGCAACCTTTGATTATTCACATTACTTTCTTACCTAGAACTTAGGAATGACAACACAATGCCTAAGTTACTTACATAAGACCAACTATTTAGAGTGTAATCCATATTATATGAATATCACATAATTAAGATTAATAAACATTACTTATTCCATTTGAAACAATAGTTTATGATCACCTCAATTTTAGATTTTTAAGGGGTAACAAATGATAACATTGTTGGCCAACCAAGGTTGTTTTCAAATACATATTCGATGAGTTTTCCCATTTACATATAATTTCACGATTTTATTGTTGTTTATAAGGTATAAGTACATAGATGTAGTTATAGGTATATATGTATTTTTGGTGGGTTCATTATTGCACCATATTACATGGAGAGAGAGAGAGAGAGAGAGAGAGAGAGAGAGAGAGAGAGAGATTGTTTCTATTTTCACATAATCAATGTTCTTCTAGATCCATGAGTTAAGGTTAGAAAGAGAGGGTGATTCCATGTTTTCTACACATGAGTCTTAGCATTATAAACATGATTATTTAGGAAAATTTTAATCAATTCAAGGAGGTTTATAATCACAAGTGCACTTACTAAGGTAAAACATTTTAACCAAGTTACTTTGCAACAAAACTTAGTAAGCGGTCAAAATATGAAAATAGGCTTATCAAGCTCAAGAAGGGTTATAATAATTTGATCAATGTTTAAGTTAATCCAAAATTTATGTTGAGGGATTTGATAATAATTTTAAGTTGTGTAAACTAGAGTTAGTTTCCAATAACTCAAGGCTACTTAGTTTACTTAGAAGAAGATATAATAACTATGAAAAATCACTTCATATAAGGCCATCGTATAAAAAGAGACACTACCAATCCTTTACCCATATAGGAGTTTACATTAGAAATTTTTTCATCCAAGTGGCTAAATTTAGAATTACACCTTAAAAAGAAAGCAAGTTTATAAGGTTGTTTGGTAGATTTCCTTATAAAGAGGGTTATAAAATTTGAGATTAGTAACATAAACATGAAGGGTAGAAATTATTCCTATTCATAATAATGAAATTTCAAGACATGGAAGACCATTTTATCTTGTTAAGTGGTTCTATACAAGGTACAATTATTTATTTTATGCCCATACCAAAAAGGTTTTGTTAGGTATAAATGTGGTGTCCTTAACATTGCGAGCGATTTTCCCACGAAGAAATAAATCACTTAAAGAGGAACCAACTAAGCAAACTCCACAAACATATTTATTAGAACAAGGGAGAAATTATACACTTATATATCCGAACACAAATTATTTCCAAAATCAACAACTATACATTTTACGGTGTCCAAATGACCAACCATACCAAAATAGATAGCACTCAAAAATGTCTTGTAGCACATAATTTGTCAAGGTTGTAACATTTAACCTAGAACACATGTAAAACATCATGAAAATCATATTATAAGAGCGTGCACCCTCCAAAGGTACTCTAAGAAGTCAAATGGTTCGTTAAGACCCAATTCTCTTGTTCTATGACCTAGCCAAAACAACTAAAAAGAGCCTACCAAACAAGTGCCCAATACCCAAATGGTAAAACAAACACATCTAACCAATTCTATATTATATAGGGAGTAAAACAAGACATACAACACCCAAAACTAGCAAATGAATCTTGAACTGGAAGCACCTTCTCGGGGCCAACTATTAAAGTTTTCGCTATTGCATTTCAACAGATTTTTTTAGTGAAATTGGCTACAAAATGGGTTTTGAAAATAGGCATTCAAAACTCAAAAATGTGTTATATCAACTCACATCTATTCTCCTATATATAGAGAATCTAATGCAACTTACAAAATAAAATTATGGTAACCATAACTCTAGTTATGACTTCATTTCCGAGAGCTAATTTATGTAATTGACAAGTTTTTGTTTTGTGCTAGAACAACTAGAAGCCTCCTAAACACGCTTGAAAAACTCACTCCCATTCCATTTTCTCAAAACTAATTGCTGCAACCAATTGACATGTAGAAATATTAAAGGTTAGAAGTGACAGATTTCAATTTTCTACTAAAGCTCCCTAAACCACAAGCCAATTTAGCTAATAATGAAAACCCAAGTGCAGTACAATAAGTGCATACTAATGCCATGCAAAATTCTTTCAAGTGAAAACCATATATCTGAATTGAAAGAAGTTAAAAACTAAAATAAAGGGAATATGATTTTTTGCCACCCAAACCCCGCAAATCCATATGCCAGAATCATCATGTTCTTATGTCAAGCATCTTTTTCTTGAATCTGTGTTTTATTACGCTAATAAACATATATACAAAAAATATAATAATGTTTATTCTTTTCATGGAAACACCTATTATAGTCATTTTTGGATGTGTCAAATTAATAATTATGAGTGATTCTTTGTCAAAATGTAACTTCAAGTTGTCCTTCAAATATGTTCTATTTCAAAATTTTAGCAATCGAGTGCAGAATAAGACCCCATATTTAAAATTAGCATCCAATAAGATAAAAGGAAATGTTAATCATCCGGAGACTACATATTTCCAAAAATTTGATGTCTCATGCTTCCGATAGATGTGACTTTGGAGTTGAAAAGATTTACCTTCACATTTATCTCATGAAAACTATATTCAAATACAATAATAATAGAATATTCTGAATAAAGGGTATGAGAATATTCCAAAAATATTGATGCAAAAATTTACAAAATAAATAAAATACTACATGTGTCATGTTCTATTGATTAGGATAAAAAAATTAATAGTTAGGGTGGAGACAATATATATGAGGTTGATCACATAGATAGGACTCCACTCCCTCATATATAGAACTCTATATCCGCTTCAACCCCATATATAGAAGCGGGGCGGCCCGCTTTGAACTCTCTATATGACGTTGAATTTGAAGTAGAGATAGTCCAATAGAACCGGGGTATTCCAATATGAAGTATTTCTCTTTTAGACACATTTATGCAATTCAATTATGAATCAGTAAAATAAGTAGAGATAGTTATCACCCTTCCCCTACCATCTATAGGGCTTGAAAGTAAATATACCTTGAGTCCTAGGGATCAAACGGAGCTTGTCCAAGCCCATCCTAGGGGCTCAAACCCGTCAGAGAAGTGTTATCTGAAAATTGCTTGTAAAAAAAAATCAAAAAGTTAAATTTACATGGCATTTTTGAAGTGCATTTTATTAATAAAAGTGTCAAAAGAAGGGTTGGGTATAAAAATGCCCGTCAACTACAACAAGAAATCTACAGGCATATAATTTATAAAGACAACTTGGTACTTAGTAGTTGGTTATTAAATATGACTCCCATCACTTCTTCAGTCATTGGCAGCCCACCTCCATTTTATATCAAATCTATAATTTTTTCAAAAATTAGATCAATATCCCACAGTCATTGGCATTAATGGAAGCTAAGACTTTTACCCGGTCTCCAAATCACTGATTCACTATTTCATTAAATAGGATATCCGCAAGAATCAATTTAAAAGACATGAACATTTGTTCAAGAGTAAGGGACGTGCAGTGTGCTCCAAAGTCCAGGGGTGAAAAAGAGGGGCAATTGGCAAGTTCGCGAATGCAAGACATAAGGGAATTTGGAAATGGAATTCCTAGAAGGCGTTGTTGCTGACTTCTAAAACCCTGGCACAAAAAATGAATGCGTAGATGGAGAATGCGATGTTGGTCAAGTGTATGTGTTGTAATGGAACTATGATTCAAGTTAGACGCAAAACTTACCTTTCTTTCATTCCATGTAACTACTGCATAATCTTGAGCACTTAAAAAAGCATCAAATTGATATGTTCAAATGATTACTTAGTCCAAGAAATTGAGTTCTCGCATAGGAATCCATAGGAATTACTTACAAATTACAGTAAAAAAGCATGTGCATTCTCTTACTACGAACTTGGACTACATTAGATAAACAATATAAAGATAAATTTCACCAAATATTAATACTGAAACCAACCATGCAATAATTCTTTTGGTTACTAATAAATTGAAATGTATTGGATTAAGGAAGATCTTCTTCCGTGGAAACCTTAAAAATATCTAAAGATTTACACTTGATTGTTCATCTTCAAACTATTCATTCCATCTTCCTCTTCCTAGTTGCTACTTGCTACGGAAGTGTTAGATACAATATTTTCACATTTCTATCTTTTGTGTAATGCATAAGTATTGCTTACTCAATCGTTAGACATTTACTTTAGCCATTTATATACAAAATATTGTTCCCAAATTCCTCCTAAAAAACCTCCCAGACTTGAACTGTTATCTTGTCCTGAGACACTACATTGGTGAACCGTGACATATCCTTGGACTTCTAGGTTCTTCAAAAATATCCACTAGATATTAAGATTGTATTGGTCTTCTTGTATAGCCTTCCAATGCTTGTTCGCACTTTTGTAGGATGTGTCATTTGCTAATTTTTATCCATATGCATTATTGATCTAGCTACTCGTGTTGGCTCTACGACTATGATGTATGTCTTGAATTGGAACCACTCATCCATTTCTTCATAGACCAATGAAAAATATGTTTGTATTTGCATAGTCAACTATGTTACCCCTAGAATTCTTAATTTTTAGGACATATTGACTAGATTTTCTCGTGTCATCATGGAAAAGCCACTTAAAAATGAGCCCTACAATATAAAATGTTGACTAGTCCTTCAAATTTGATCCCTTACCCTTTATATTGCCCTCGCCCTCTAGTTGTCTTGCAATACCTTCAACAACTTGTCTCGCTGCAGTGCCTTGACCAATAATGAAAGAGCCGCCTTAAAAGCTGCGAATTTTAATGCCAACCTTTATTGACTTCAAATAAAAAATTATTTTTAAAAATAGTGACGACGGCGAATTGAAGTGTCGGTTTAATACGTGGAGGAAGTTCATGCAAAGCACAAACGTATAGACAGAAATCAGGTTGAGTGGTAAGGAAGGATTTATTTTTTCTCTTCGTTAAAGTGCATGGACAGTCGGACTCTGGATTATTTGTTTGCATCAATGGAACCAAACCAGGTACGTCTGCGTCTGTTAACTGCAGTTGTTTTGGGATGTCTGTTTGCATTCGTTTCACATGTTTCTGCAGATTTACATAAGCTTCGTCTCGGAGATTCTCTTTCTCCGCAACAAAATACAACTTATTTGGTGTCTCCCAATCAAACATTTTCTGCCGGATTTTATACAGCGGGTGTCAATGCCTACGTTCTCGCCATATGGTTTACTCGCACACCCAATCGAACAGTCGTCTGGACTGCAAACCGAGACCAGCCTGTGAACGGAAGGGATTCGCGTCTACTTCTGCAAACTGACGGAAATCTGATTCTGTTTGATGCAAACGGAAGCACCATATGGGAAACTCACACGGCCGGCAGCAGCACAGAGGCTCTGCTTCTGGAAACTGGAAATCTTGTTCTGCGCAATTCTTCGGGAAAGAGCGTGTGGGAAAGTTTTGCGTCTCCGACAGACACTTTGCTTCCTTTTCAGCCCCTCAACGGGAATTCTCAGTTAGTATCCAGATTGGGCGTGGACTTGTTTTCGCCAGGATACTACCATCTTTATTTTGATTATGACAACATTCTTCGGCTCAGGTATGAAATGTCATATGCAGCCTCCAATTACTGGCCTACTCCTTATCTGCCCATTTTTCAAAACGGCAGAGCATCATACAACATTACCCGTCATGCAGTTTTTGACGATTTGGGCGGATTCCAGTCAAGCGATGAGTTTAGTTTTACAGCATGGGATTATGGCCGCGGAAGCGGATTACAGAGAAGATTGACATTAGATCCTGATGGAAATCTGAGACTGTACACCTTGGACGAAGATAGAGGCATCTGGAATATATCTTGGATGGCGCTTCCCACCGAATGCTCTGTTCATGGTCTCTGTGGAATAAACGGGCTGTGCATTTACAGCCCTGAGGCTACATGTACATGCATCCCTGGTTTCCACATGAAGGATCCTGTAGACCGGTTCAAAGGCTGCGAGCCCGATACAGAGCTGCTGGATCCAGGATCCACCAGTGCTACACAGCTTATTTACCTCACCTACACAGATTTCTATGGCAACGATCTTCGGGGCTACTCTCCTGGGCTCAGTCTCGAACAATGTAAGATCTCGTGCATGAATGATAGCCAATGTGCAGGTTTCAACTACGTGAAGGGTACCAGAAAATGCTACCCCAAAAGCCTGCTTCTCAACGGATATCGCTCTCCGTCCGTGTTCAACGAAATGTATATTAAAGTCTCCGCCAACGATTCCTCGCTTGCGAATTCCACAGTAAGTAGGGAAGTTCAATTGAGCTGCAGCACTTCTGGGACAATTGTTTCTGGCGGTACCAGTTACGCAACAGCTAAAAGGAGGAATGTCGCCAAGTATCCGCTCGGATTTGCAATTGCCTTTGGTGTGGTAGAAATTGTATGCATCGCGTTGGGGTGGTGGTTCATGTCCCGATTATCTAAGAGCGATCCTGATTTTGATGGTCTTGGGTATTCCGCCATCCCAATGGGGTTCAAGAAATATAGCTATGCACAACTGAAAAAAGCCACGGATAACTTCAAGATAAAGCTGGGAGAAGGAGGATTCGGCAGCGTCTACAAAGGGGTTCTGAGCGACGACAAGATCGTGGCGGTGAAGCGGTTGGAAGGAGTGTCTCAGAGCGAGGACCAGTTCTGGGCGGAAGTGAGCATGATCGGCAGAGTTCATCACATGAATTTGGTTACCATGTATGGCTTCTGTGCGGAGGGACACCACAGACTGCTTGTTTATGAGTATGTTGAGAATGGGTCGCTGGACAGTTATCTGTTTGCAGAAAGTCATGAAATTCTTGGTTGGAAGGAGAGATTCGGAATTGCAGTGGGCACGGCGAAGGGACTGGCTTACCTCCATGAAGAATGCCTGGAATGGATTCTTCACTGCGATGTGAAACCTCAGAACATACTTTTAGACCACAAACTGAGTCCCAAGGTGTCCGACTTTGGATTAGCCAAGTTGGTGGACAGAGACCAAGCCTTCTCATTCTCAACAATTCGGGGGACGCGGGGATACTTGGCTCCAGAATGGGTGTTAAATCTTCCGGTTACTGCCAAGGCGGATGTGTATAGCTTTGGGGTTGTGCTGCTGGAGATTGTGAGCGGGCGAAATGCATCAAATCAATCTGGTAATCTGGTGCAGTGGGTGTCTGTAAAGATGAAGGAAGGGAGGGTTGCAGAGGAAGTGGTGGATCCCAAGTTGGATGCAGGGAGTGTTGATGCAGAAGAGATGGAAAGAGTGGTGAGGACGGCTTTGCTGTGTGTTAAACAGGACTCCAACTTGAGACCGTCAATGAGTCAGGTCGTAGAAATGCTTTCCCAACCCCTAACTGCTACAAATGGAAAATACGTTACAAAAACACATCTTACCTGAGCTTTTACAGTGATAGGCGTAACTTCATTTGGGCATACAATTTCAATTGATTTAATGTTTAAAATGTTGATTGACAGTATGTATTGGGTAATATTTTCAAAACCCAAATAACTTTAACCAAATGATTACCCCTCAGGATACATTGATGTGTCCTAATTAACCATATTATTTATTATTCTTTCTTACAATGAGAATAAAATTGTCAATCGTTCTGTGAATGAAAATTTGTAGAACGAGAGAGTAAAGACTGTAATATTAAACAATGATACTTATTCCTTTCATTTAGGTAATTTTTCCTTTTATAAAATTGCCAATTTTGAGTTTTGGATTATGAATGGTCGGCATATTCTAGTTAATGGAATGAAAATAAAAACAAGTCACGTTTAAGCGGCGTGATAGGTGAACAAAAGTGGCGTGATAAAGACGCGTGGTGGTTGATACCACATTCGATGCAGTCACGTTTTGAAAATTGTGAACACTTTATTTCGGTGCACGAGTACCTAGTTACGTATTTACTCTTTGGGTTATTTTCTAGTGGGTTATTTGCAACCTTTGGTTTTTATATTTTTAATGTTTCATATTTCACCCTTTTCTCACCCCCTTGTCTCTTTCAATTCCTTCCTTTCTTGATTTCTTCTTTGTTCTTCTTAGTTTTCCACTCAATCTAAATTAATTAGCAGATTATTGAGATGACAAATTTCCACTTATAACATTGATATTTCTTTTAGTTATACATTTTATTAGTTGTAATGTATTGCATAAATAATTTTATAATATATAAATTTGTTAAGTAATTTTTTACTCTAGGGTTAAATTTGATGACCATTTAGACATTCTTTTTTATTCCAACTGTAAAATATTTAGAAGAACTATTTCATATTTCATACAATTTGTGTATTTAAAACTTATCCGTCATTTTTACACCGAGAAATGTCCCTACAACGACAGAGGCAAGAAGTGTAATGGCGAGTGTTGCACAAAAAAACTCTTTAGTTACTAATTAATGTTTCATGATTAATATAATATATATAATATTATATTGTTGATATATGATTATATGTTTATACGAGGCAAGTGCAATTTATTTTTAAAATGTGGAAGATCATTAATGCAAAATAAATAATAAGTGAAGAAGTGTGAAGGTCGCTATTACAATAGAAATTCACAATAGGTAAATAACTATATTAATTTTTATTGATGTATATTATTACAAATATTATTATTATTATTATCGCCATATTTTAGTATCTCAAACCCTAAATCAACTATGCACAACACATATATCTATACATTATAAATATATATGTTATTTTTTTACTTATATAGAATCTATAAATATTTAGGTTAATTTCTATTTTAGATATATTTTATAATACATATACATAATATTTCAATATTTATAATTAAAATTTTACAAATACATCTCCAAATTTACAAATTAATACAAAATATATTTAGTTTATAATAAACAAATATTCAAATAAACTAATTAAATAAATAATAGAAATTATAAATGTGTAAAAATATAATTAAAAAATTAAAATATGACACATTTTTTAATATAATTGTATTTTCTATTTATTTGTTCATTTAATAGAAACATATACACATCATAAATCTCTCTCTCTCTCTCTCTCTCTCTCTCTCTCTCTCTCTCTCTCTCTCTCTCTCTCTCTCTCTCTCTCTCTCTCTCTCTCACACACACACACACACACACACACACAAACCTATTAACTAGCAATCGTTCTTGAAATGTACAATGGAAACGCCGAAGGAGATGGATGGTAGAATTAAAACATGAGGAAGCTAAAAAATGAGAGAGGATGATAGACGATGAAGAAGGAGTTTGATGGAGGATTGGCAACTTGGTCTAATGTGTTGTCCCACTCATTTTGAAATATGTCAAACATGTGCCCCATGATTTTCTTAGAGGATCTTATATCGGTGGATGGTTTTATGCAGTTGAGGTAGCCACCAATACTATTGAGCATAATTTTAAAGGTCACGGGTGAGAGAAAGGAGGTTATGTTATCTTCGTAGCTGATGTTATTTAAGGCCATTAACATGCATTCAAAGTGGGTGGTGAAGTTTGATGTTCAATCAAATAGTTTACCATTAAGTTAATGCAATCTAGTATTAAATTGTATAATAAATTCAAACAATGATTGAGAAATATCATAACTTAGCATATGAAGATAATTCTTTTTCTAGGGACACGTAGGCACGAAAAAACGTGTTTTGTTGACAATTTTTTGGGGAGGAAATGGAAAGTTTGGTAAATGTTGGTATGGAGGTGGAGGTAGAGGCGGATGTGATTTAAAAAGAGCATAAATAATTAGTAAAAGTAACTGCAAGTTGGGTAGCGTCCTTGGTAACGCTGGTATTTCCTGTGACCACTGTGAATGTTTGTCTTATTTATACATGGGTGATAATGTGTTTGGAAAGCAATAGTCAATGACCTAATAAACAAATAATATGTTGTTTATATGGCAAAGTATCGAGTTGCCTGCTATGAGTGTCACACAAATTTTCTTATAGGAACTAAAACTCATCACAAAGGTAGATACTAAGAAATCATGTCTTACTTACATCCACAAAAGCTTTCACAAGATTCTATTTGTCTCAAGACTAGTTGTGAATATTTTTTTGAAGTTATTAAATGTCCTTAATATAACTTCCTACCAGGTTTAATTGGAAAACTCAACAAGTTATATAAGCTTCTTAATTTTTCATAATCTACTATCATCGAATATGGCTTTAACCACCTTGTAATGAACCGTAGACCAAAGTTGTGATCAAAACCCATACCAAACATATTATTATTTACGGTTCGGTGTGGTAGATGGGTACAAATTCCTTGAGGTCGTGCAAAAGGGTGTCTCTTGTGCAATTGATAGTGGATCCACATGTTGATATTACTTTAGCTAATAAGGGAAGATTGGTTATCATTTTCAAATTCAATAAATTAAAATTAACAGATGAGGACAAACTTGAATAATTTTTTAGTGAAAAAATACATAAACCCAAATAGGAGAGGGTATAATCTACATAAAACACATCAACACAACAAATGAATCAAATTTCATGGTATCCGAAACTATAACTATTAGAAATCTCATTTTATTGACATAGAGTATAATGTCAATGCTAGAAAATGGATCCAAGTTTTGAAGACAACTGATATTCTCATCTTTTAGATCACTAAACGAAAAATTTAAATGGATGCTACAAAACCACAATTCATTAGTATGAATTTCAATCTTTGAGAGTGAGAGAATTGTAGGCAAGGTACATACACCAAGGAACTCCTAAAGAGCCAAAATTTGAAGACATATCGGTGCCACTAAGAACTAAATCTTGAGAAGCGAGTCGGTTAGATTCTTGTAGAGAATCCATTTTCATTGTACGAAGATTAGCACAAGGATTAAAACCAAAGATCACATAAGGCATACAATCATGACAACCAACTTGCTTGTATGGCCACCCCTATTTAGTCCTTTGGCATTCTTATGGCTCCCCAACACCCCCTTCATTGTGTTTGTATAACCCACTTAGGGATTATGTGGGATCTGCTAAAAGAAACTCCTCAAAATAGATCTGGATGTCATATTATTCATTTGTTTAACACACAAATTTTGAGAAATGTCCACTCTAACAACCCACCCACTCTGCGGCCTACCAAATTGGCCAGATTCAAGGACTTCCCAATACCATAATCAACTTTCGAAGTCCACCCATAATGGTATTGTAGTTGATTGACAAAAGATTCAAGACTTTTTGAAAACAATAATCAAATTAACGGGCTACCCATATGATTGGCAACATATCCAAGTCCTTGGGAACACCACATGTTAGATATGTGCCAACAAAGTTAAATTTTGGATCCCTTTGCGGCACGGTTAGTACCTCACTTATTAAAGGGGGTCAGGGCTTGTCCCCCAACTCTTGTCATGAGAGGGATCTAGGGGGTGGCAACATGTTATGGAGCCCCCTTGGTGGGGGTTTGGGGGTGGAGCCCCTAAAGAAAAAATTAAGGAATCAATCCCTTGTTTCTAGAAAGATGAATTCAACTAAATTCTATTTTTAGGAAGAAAAATCCTAATGGGTTTTCCACTCTATTTTTAGGAGGAGGAATCTAAACTACTTCGCCAATTAGGTGTATATTTTTTTGGAGATCTAAAGTTTCTCATAACGAGTTCACATGTAATCTGTTCATCTTGAGTTAATAAAGCTTGATATCTTACACCGTGGATGTCTCCCTAAGCACTCAATTGGGGTTTCACCATGTAAATATGGTGTTCATATCTTACATGTTTCATATTTTGTATATATATTTTTCTCTATCTCTGTAAAATGGTATTTTTATTCTATTTTCCGCGTATTCATTTCTGCATAATCTTTGGTTTCATAATGCCTAATAGATGTCATCTATGTAAAAAAGACTCTGAGGATATCAGTCATTTGTTTATCCATTGTGATTATGCTACCAGAATATGGAGTTTTTCCCTCTCTAAATTTAAAGCTTTACGGTGATTCCGAAGGATTTCAGTCAGCTCTAGACCCAATGGAGCCCACCCTATAAACATTGTGTTGTTAGAAGGCTCTGGAATCTGGTTATTCCTCATATTATTTGGAGGATATGGAAAGATAGAAATGATATTATCTTTAGAAATAAAACACAGAATTTTAAGCTCAGTATTGGTAAAATTTCTAATGATATTAAAGAAAATATTGCTAGATTTAAACCCCCCAAGAACAAGAGTTATCCAGAAAATGAAGAACATATCTTGTCCCACTGGAAGATTGGAGCTAACAATATCCGGAATAATTCCGGTAATAGTATTGATAGATCTTTGATTCATTGGCATCCTCCTGATCTTAACTGGTATAAGTTGAATTTTGATGGGGCCTCTAAGGGTAACCCTGGAATTGCAGCGGGGGGAGGAGTGATCCGGGATCATAAAGGCAGTTTGATTGCTGCGTATGCTGGAAAAATGGGAATTCAAACTAATCATTTTGCTGAAGCATTATCTAGCTTTATGGGGTCTTAGAATTGCTCAGACTCATAATATCCAAAACCTCATTCTTGAAGGGGACTCGCTTAATATTATTAATCATCTAAATCAGTGTTCTCCTCCAAGTTGGAACATCAAGGATTTCATCTTGGAATCCATAAGTATTTGCCAAACCTTCAATAACATTCAGATCAAGCATACTTACCGGGAGGGTAACAAGGTGGCAGATGCATTGGCTAATTATGGCATAAATGTTAATCACATGATTTGGGATAATAAAGATAACATGCCTGAAACAGCTTCAAAGCAGCATACAAGCGGATACTTATGAGCATGCAAATTCGGGGTATGAGATATGAGCATTGGGAGTGGAACTACAATAATAAAACTCCCACACGTGCTGATTTTAAAACAACACTCAAGCAAATCTTGACGGGCAATCAAGGTTATATGAAGTATAATGAGACCTTAAAGTGGATATATATGAAGAATAAAGACGCGCATGCGGGAAATATTGAGCTCTCAACAGCTTTTAAACAGGACTTTACGGATTCCCAAGTCAGTAATAAGGATGATGATGAGTTGGAGTGGGCTACTAAAAGGATTGAAGTTCACACATGCGGATTTTCCTAGGTACATAAAGAATTACTCAGGTATTCGTGGGAACAACAACGGCTATCCTAGTCATCATTCTCATCGTGCGGAAATTAATAGTGAAAGGCGGACTGGCATCTGCGGCTGCTATAGACCTCCTCATAAGGATTTTGAAAATTTTATTTGCAAGCACTTAGGCACGGTGATAATGGGAGGAGCCCCTTGCCAGATAGAGCCCAGCATGGATCCGGAATGGAAAAGTAATGAAGAACTTTGGAATCTTCTCAGCCAGGGAGGCATCACTAATTTTATTGAGAAGATTCAGGGCCATGACCAAAGTATTTCCGTTCATTTTGTGAAGGATTGGAAGGATCGCATTGTGGATTATGGAGGGCAGAAGATTTCGATCACTGAGGAATTAATAGCCGAAGCTACTGGCCTTGGCATGGATGGGTACCACTTTTTTAATAAAAGGATTGACAGAGGTGCTGAGGAGAGGAAATTTGTTGAGGGTAATGAGAAGTTGATCTTTGTCATGGCGGGCCTGCAGGTCAGTTCTATCCCTCCGCCTTTTGACGAGGTCACCCGTATGATGGTGCATTACATTTCTTTGGAGGGGAGATTCGTCACTGTGCCCTCTAAGCATCTTGTGTTCCTCAATCACTTCCGCAGGAGTTTCACGGTATGCTTCCCTCACTATCTAGCTTAACTCTCTTGAGCGCTCCATTTTGGAGTTTCAAAAGCATACGCATGCGGTTCCGCTGCATCAGGGTCTCATCTTCTTGTTGCATAAGCTTTGTCTTCTTAGGTCTCCTGGCATCCCATCCTCCCCTGTCTCTGTTCCTCCTCTACCCAGTGTAGCCTACCACTAGCCCCATTTCTTCACCTTCTGCCCCGCCACCACTGCTATCACCCCTCTGCCTGCCTTCTCGGCTCCCTCTATCATCCCCCACCTCTTCTCCCACCCCCTTCACTTCCACTTCGTCCAGACCTGATTACTAGGTCTTCTAGAAGGCTGAACCTTGATACCCCTGTTGCGGGGAATGTTCCTCAGGAGTTAGAAATTGCCCATAACCTCCTGCATATTAGTAGTACTAGTTCACAGGAGGCACGCATTGAGAGCTCCACAAAAAGGCTGGAAGCCTTAGAAGCCGACATGATGTTGTTGAAAGAAGAGGTAAAAAACTTGACAAAGCAAAAAGGTAAGAGGAAGAAGGAGGAGGAGGTTGTTATTGATAATAAACAGGTTGAAGACATATACAAAAAGCTGAACTCCTTAGATAACCGTTTAGGGAAGACCAAGACTCGCCATGATCATAATATGGCTATTTTTAGTGCAATTGAAGAGTTTATTGAGCAGCATGTCCGCATGTCTCTAATCTCAGTGGAATTCCAGCAACTCTTTGGGGTATGGAAGAGGAGAGCAAAAGGACCATTGAACAGCTGGATGTTACTGACTCTACCCACATGACGACTTTGGCTATGTTCACCTCTTGGCAGAATATCAAAACCAGAATCGACAAAGCCGCCACGAAGTAATTGTGGATACTCTTGCTGCACTTCTCTGTATTTTTGTTGTTTTTTTGCTATTTTTGGTTGCTCTTCAGCAGTGTTCGTTCTGGTTTGTTTTGTTGGGGTAACTGCTCTTGGACTGCTTGGGGTTTCTATGTCTCAATTGGATCTTGATCCTTTTTGTTTTGGTTCTCATTCCTATTCTGGCTTCTAGGCCCTCTTTTGTACACAAGGGTATAGTCCCTTTCAAAAAACTATTTACCAATAATAATAAAAATCTATGGTTTCTTAACACCATAATTAGAACATCTAGATTGTACAACATTTTGCATTTACAATATCTCGCACCAAACAGAAAGTCATTCATTTACGACAGTAAGTAAATCAACAAGTTGGTGGACAAATAAGAAGACATAAAAACCCAAAATTCACATACTATGATCACGAGCCGTTTTCTTTTCTATAGGCTTGGGGATTTCCAAACCGAAAACCATGATCGCGGTTATAAACCATGATCATAGTTGTCCGAGAAAAAAATAGACTCACGATCCCTCATTTTCCCTACGAACCGGGATTTATCCTCGACTATTGCACTCAAACTTTGAAAACCCCTACAAATTACTCTTCGACTTCTAGATTGTGAAATTTTCAACGATGCCACCAAGATGAAGAGGTAAGCCCTCAATTTTGATCAAATTTCTTGCATTTTAGGTTAATTTTTGTGATTTTCATGGGTTTTTCAATATTTTTATGTATACAATGTTTTTTTGTTTTGTCAGTTGTTTGGCAAGCTCGTAATCCTACAAACCATCCAAATATTCCTTAAAACCCTCCAAACATTCCTCAAAACCCTCCTCCAAAAGTAGATCGACTCCTGTGGCTCATTATGTCCCCACTAAACCAATAGGAACACAAGATGATATCATTGGAATAATATGACAAAATAAAATTGCCATTGAGAACCTTATTTAGAAAATAAGACAAAATCATGCCACAAATCTGTCCCACATGACTTTAGCCAACACATTGCAAACATTGATTGGTGAAGTCAACTCCGCAACCAACCAAATAGATAGATGGAATACCTTTAGAGGTGATTGTAGGTGTTGGTATGCGAGATAAATTATCCCATCAATTTGTAAAAAACAAAAAAATTATAAAATAATGCATTTGTGTATTATTTATTGACCCGAGAACCAATGTCCCCCGTAACTACTTACAAACGGTTCCTAATCCATTGGTGTCATGATGAAAAAATCAAGAACAATTTTTGGGACTAATGGTGGATGGTTTTGATTATCCATCATGTAACAACAATGAGTTTCATCTCTTTTTTATAGAAATTATATCATGCGAGTTCGTGCTTGATGAGGTCCCAAATTATTTTGACTTGTTTGAGTTTTATGGATGAGGAGGTGGCTCTGCATAGAGTAGACTTGGTGCACGTGTTGGTCAACCAAGAATCCCCCATGCCCCAAAAACCTCACCGCCTTCTTATCCATCCTATAGTGAAGGAGGTTATGGAGATTGACACAATACATGCATTAAGGGATCTCACTGATACTCTGACCCAACATAGTGACTAAATTACATCTGGTGATGTTGGTGGAGGCACTAGTTCTAGCGCGCCATACCACTGTGGATCATGTGGTGTCGTATGCACTGTGGATGAGACATCATTTGTTGGATCACATGATTTATTTTCTCTACATGAGATGATGGTGGATGTTTTTGGAACTGGTGCAAATGATCTTGGTCTTTCATAGGTAAATGTCAAATAAAAATTTAATATATATAATAGTTTAATTCATTTGAGATTTTAATAAATATGTATTTGATTACATCATGTGTACATACATGTAAAAAGTAATATTTTTATTTTTAAATAGCAAGAGTCGAGTGAAGGAGACATCTGCATCGACATGCTATCTACTGTAGTTGGGTGTGTTACAAATGTAAGTTTCAAGTTACTTACATTTTAAATTTCATTTGATTGCACTTTTATTATTAAATACACATTATTAATGTTCATGTATAATGTTTCAAGTGTACATATACAAATTAATATGTTTTTCTTTTATATGCGGGAGCATGACGGGTCATCATCTACTCGGGCATTGTGGCTCTTTGGTACGCCTCACGTGACTTTTACGCATGTTAGTTTCTCTTTAAACTTTGTTTATAATTGTGGAAGTTCAGTTGTGTAACTAATCTTGTAGGAATTTTGGAGACTCGAGTAGCATCGAAGCTTCCTAGGATCATTAAACCTAGATTCCTACTCTTCCAGGAGGTCATATGCCAATAAACACTATTATTAACCTTAAATGAAGGATTATTGGGAAGATTGTGTCAACAAGAATAATGTTTATTACCGATACTTCTATAGAATGACATTACAAAAATAATGTACTTTCATCTCTAATGGGTCATAGAGGACATGTAGAATATTAATTCACACCTATCCCTCCTACAGACGTGTCATTTATGAAGCCTATTAATACACTAACTTGTACCGTAAAAGTCCTCCAAAGATCGAAAAAGTGATTCATTCAAAATATGCATGAACTCAACTATACTACTTTTCCTACTTATAAACAATCCCCCAAAAAATGTAGCTTCTGAACAATATATTTCAAGTACCCAACTTCTCGGTGATACAAGTTCAATCCTTTCCATTATTGAAATAAAATGATGTTTTAGTACCATGGCTTTGAGCCATGTTCCACATTGTAAACTAACTTCTTGTAGATTAAATAATTATAAAATAGACATGTTTAAATTGATATCTTTCAAAACAAGTTGACTATACTAGACACATTCAAAATTTTCAAATACTTGGCCAAAAATAGTCTCAATAAGGTGATTGACTTCCATATCTCACTAAATGTGTAGACTTATTATTTTCATGCATAAATAATTATGAGCCAAATTCTTGGGAAGTGAGAAAGGATTCACGTACTCCATTAGCACAAATAAACAAAGACTCTATTGATACTTACTTCAAAATCCATGTTCGTGAGGTTTACAATGACTTGAGAATTAATGGTGTGTTAACTTACTAGGAAAATCATCAAGAATAGTCTCTAAAGGAAATTAATTTGTCATGGATTCAATTTTACAAATAGGATAGATCCTAACTCTATGAGAGAATCCAAAAGTATGATTTTAATGATTTTTTTTTAATGTCGATACATTTGTAATTTAAGTAAAAGGAGATAAGGTGAGATGGTGTTTTGAGCCTTAAATATCTAGGTCATTTACACCATCGGTAATGAGACAAAATTCAAATATTGGGGTTCAAGATAAGATCAATGATAAAGCTCGTAAGAAAATTAGGTGGACCTCCCTCGAGCTCAAACATTATTTATGCCTTCTAACCTTATATATTGCATTGTCAATCTTAGACATTGTTGGTATGTAAAATTTCTCCACATTTTACTAGGCAACCCACCAAAGTTTTGAAATTGTCTCTTTCTAAAGATCAACTTTTATGGAAGGTTTTGCAAGAAATGTCCACACACAATAAGGCAAAGGCGTAGGCATTGGAAGGTTGTTATAATAGAGTGTAATTCCACAATTCTCCATCATGAGAGAGTAACTTCCTTCTGATAAATCTATGGAAGACTTGTTGCTTGTCAATTTCATGCCAATCTCAAGACTCTTCCTAGGGATGAGTGTGTCTGTGGGATAGGAAAACAATTCCCAAATAGATCCATTGTTAGCATTAACAAGCTTTAAATCTCCTCCACATATAGATAATGCAGTGATTCCCATTCCAGATTTATTGGTGGACCAAATCTTTTTCCATCTGGGTCTCAAGTATGAGATTACCCCTCCTGTGAACTCTAAAGAATATTTCTCCGGGATTGGGTTGTTGCGGTTTACTATCCAAATTAGTTTGGCAACATTCATAATTGAGGAGTTTTTATCAAAGGCCACCATGGATAGATAGTATGCATTTGGGATGAAGGCTGAAAACATTAGGCAATAGCCCTCCTCTTGACTGCAAGCCTGTGTGGGAATAAGTGTGAAACCTCCTCCATCATTCACCTGCACAACCCTAGAACTATCTGCTACAGACTTCCAACTAGTGGAGTAATTGCAAGCAGCTTCTGATGTCGGAATTAAAAACACTAGTAATAATAGCAGATCCACCATGATCGTGATATTAGCTAATGGCAATTTGACTGTCATAATAGAACCAGGAAATAACAGAGGAAAAAATCAAGATGCTCATCCCTTTGCAGAAAAAATAGATTGTTAGAATCAGGATGCCTGGAACTTCCAGGGATGTGGCCCTTGTTGAAAGATTAAACATGCATCATTCTAATGGGAGGAAGGCAAAGGAGAATCAACAACACAAAGAAATGGTAAGAAAGTGCTTCAAGAAGAAATTCAAGATGATATCTCTGATCTGATTCATGATTCGAAGAGTTGAATTCACTAAGGAGGGGTGCAAGTTATTACATTGTTAGGAGAAAACAGAGGCACCATGGATTTTGGGTCTGAGGATGGCATAGTGGAGATTCATACAAAATACAAGTTGAATCAAGATGATATGAGTAAAGAAAATATGAATGCAAAATTTAAAGCCAGAAATGCAAATTTTAAGGGTAAGGTCAAATTGAAACATTGATGTAAATAATGTTTCTTCAACAATGATGCTATTGCTGCTGCTGAGGAGGAAAAAAACAAAGAGACAGTTGTGGATGAGAATCAAACCCTAGACAATCCGAGAGACAAGGCAAGTTGAAGAAGAAGCAAGCTGCGGGGATGCAAAGGATGATTCCATTGCGGAGGTTCTACAGCTCAGTGGATAAAAACTCCTCCGCCTTGGACTTGTGGGGCTCCTCATCAGCATGCAACTACCAGTCAAATGAGAGCCAGGAAAAATGTGACCAATCAACGAAAACTGTGCAAAGGATCTCTGGGTGCAAAGTAGTGCAGATGGAGCCGAGCATGCAGGGATCTAAAAACGGTTAAAATAGCTAGAAAACGTCTAGACGGCTGTCAAACCATCAAATATAACATAGTTGGAGAAACGTCTGGAAGGGCCTTTCCCATAGGGGGAACGCCTTCGGCGTAATTAGTCTGTCGATGTTAACAATAACCAATTCCCAAAACTAATTATTTTATAAACCACACTAGCAAATTATAGTTATATTAAGAGAACATTATGAGACTTAATCCCTCGATGTTAACAATAGCCAATTCCCAAAACTAATTATTTTGTAAACCACGGTAGCAAATTCTAGTTGTACTAAGAAAACATTGTGAGACTTGTTTTCCCAATTTTGTGTATGACATATACTTCGCAAAAAGGATGGCTAGAAAATAAGTGCAAAATCATAACAAAAACATAAGCAACATTCAAAAAGAATAATTATCCTATCAGGTTGAAGAAGCCAATGGTTTTCCATGTGTTGAGGGCCTTTTTCACAAGATCTCCAGATGTTTGAGGAAAAAGAGCATAAAATATACTTTTTGTCTTCATAACATACTAAGAAAGACGATTGAGTCTTCTTAGGGTTAGCTTGAATCGACTCTTAAATGATGTATGTATCAATTTGATTACTCTTATGGGATGTCATATATTGGAAACATGTTTATGCATCACTTTTAGGGTCGAAGGTCAAGCAATATGATGTAGATATAAAGTGGGAATAGATTGACAAAGTTGGTGTTAACAAAATGTTTATGAAAAACTAAACACCACATTTGTATTGAAAATATGAAGGTTCTAGCACTAGAGAATTATTATTTGAAAAATCATTAGAGAAATGCTATGGAGACACATTTTGAACATAAATGATACTCTCTATTAATCCACTCATAAAAACCAATTATCAATATGCTTAAACCCCCCACCATTTAAGTAGTTATTTTTATTTATATTGCAAACTAGTGGTCAAAACCAATTAGTAGTGGCAACAATTAGTTTGTTAGTATTGACGAATTAATGATCAAACATATTTTATAGTTACAGTGGTAAGCTCATTAAATATATTAATTATAAGTTTGATGCAAGAGCGTGCTGGAGAATTGGAGAATGATGTCAATTGTTTAATGATTCAATACTAAATTAAGAGTTAACTGAATTTCTTTCTTAAGTGTTCACATGGTGTTAGAAATAAGGAGAAATTGCATGTACTAATAATAGCAATTATTTGTAATTGCCTAGTATTTTTGGGATAGGAAATAGGTGTCATTTAATTAGCTATTTTTATATTTAGAAAGTCAAATTAGGATTAATTTATTTAATGGTCATTTTGGTTGTAAATAGCAACACATGTTTGTTGAAAAATGGGAGCTTTTTCATTAAAAATAGGAATTTTTCTACTCTTAAAAAAGCTTTGCTTTGAGCTAGAGTAGTTGTGTAGAGTCTCCACATAGGTTTGTGAAGCCCGTTGAGGCTATGAATTGTGTGAATGCCTTGTTGTGGTTTGAAAACTAACAAAAAGTGTTTTTTGGTGTGAATTCTCTACGTAAGTCTTTGAAGCTGCTAGGTGAGGCTCTCATTTACTTGGGACACTCAACGTTGACTACATCAAGTGGTATCAAAACTAGAGAATGCTTTCAGGAATGACAAATGATGCAAAGTGTTAATAAGAAGTCAAATACAACTAGAACACAATAGGAGAAGATTGCATGTGTGCAAGAGGGAGAGGGAGATAGTGAAAAGTTCATTGAAGATTCACCACAAAAGACCCCTCGAGCTAAACAAGTAGGAGACACTTGATATCACCTCACTGCCAAGTCACTAAGAGAAGAGTCTAACGTGAGAGAATCAAGATCTACAAGTTGAGAGCACTCATCGAGAAAAGAGTCTTGCCTTAGCATACAAATCATTGGATCACAATGGAGTACCGTTGTAAAATGCCACAGTGTTGAGCCAAGGTAAATTCATACAAATGCAATATAGAATGCATAAAAACCACAAATGTTAACTAGGTACATGCAACACTACATTTCAAGTGGGAAATGGATGCCATAGTTTAGCTCTAATACCATGTTGGAAAGATGAAAACTCTCGGCTAAGGATCATTCCTATAGAACTACCATTACAATAGCTTCGAAACATGCATAATAAAACCATAATTACAACCAATGGATAAAATAATGGTTTCCATGAATATTAATCAACTCACAAATGTACAATACCCGAATTATGTTTTACAAGGAGGGAGTGCCCATAATATAGGCTAACAACAAGTTATCCTCAACTAGAAAATAGGGTGGAGAGCTAATATTAGGGAACACTACAAATCCCTAAAATCATGCTCAAGCCACCTACGTGAGAATAAAATAGCAAGTTGTTAATAAAACAACTATACTCCCAAAATAAGCTTATCTCAAGTGAGTGGTGTGAACATGGCTAAAACTAAGTTGGAAAATATCCTAAACCACTAGGAGTGTGAACACGTCAACTCCAACATCATTGCCCTTTGCTGCTTTATAATGCTTCCACATTTCCACATTTACAAAGCCAAATCTTTGATCCACATCATGAAGAGCAGGCATTAGAGAGAGCCTCTATACCTTGTGACCAACAAGCTCTTCAAATATGTAAATAATGATGCCTCAAGGGGGAGAATTTTGAAAAAAAAATTCATAAGAGTGGGGTGTTCAAATTTTAAAATTAAATTTAGTGCCAAGCACAGGTTGTCGGAAAGTGCAGTGTCACAGAGAAGAGGCAGGGAATTTTTGTTTGTAATGTTAACGTCCGTCAATAATATGGTGGAGCCCCCGGGTCACAATCAAATGCCATGCTGGCAGTTGCATGCGAACATGCAAGATACATTCAGCACCGAAACTTGGGTGTTAAAATCTTCTCCACAGTTTTTTCAGAAGCTTTGTTTCATCAAATTTATGGACAATACACTCACTTAAGACTAGTGTAAGATTGCCTTGGTTACACAGCTTCATTCCTATGTGTTTGAGCACCACTTCCAAGCTTTTGGATTGCTTTGAAAAGCACTAAATCGATGTTGATGATTTCATCTAAAGAACGCAGGGTGTGACTGCCTGGATTTCGAGTTTGGACTTCAAATAAGCTGTTGACATTGTTGGCCCCGGTTGAATGAACGACTCTTGGAGATTACTCTTAGCCAGCAAAAGAAGGATGTTCTTCTGGGTATTCATGATCAGTTAGCCCTTGAAACTTGGAGGAGCATGCCGGGATAGTGAAGGGATCTCTGGTTCTTGAGACAGCACAGGTGGAGAAGTCTGACATGAGGTGGTGGATTTGTAAAGAAAGGAGATGAGATTTGAAGTGCAAACAGGGGCATTTCGTTTGAACATACCTGAATATCAGAATGCAGTTGCAGGGCCTTTAACTTGTAGACTGTAGTAATGATCGGCATTCCCTGCAGTTTCTTCTAGCAACGTATCCTTCTCCTCAAGTCTGATAATTTCATTGACATTCTTCTAGAGTTGAGCAGCACCAGCAAGCTTTAGCAAGTGTGGCCATTCTGCTAATTGTTTTCCACCCTCTGATGTAAATCTTCAATCTTAGAATGTTGCTAAGGAAACAGGATCCATTGATGGATTGGGAAATTGCTATTTATAACCCTCTTCTAAACAGCTCTGGCTTTTCCGTAATCCTATAGCCTTGCAAATGTTCTGGAATAGACTATGGTCGGTGTCCTGATATGATTAAGGGTTTGTACGGCAGACTCTGGTCGGCATCAAGATTTATGGTGCTGCTCTGTTATGACTGTATGTGCTGTATAAAATTGTATTCTTATGGGCTGAATAATTAAGAGGCCTAATTCCAGTCAGCTGCCTTTGATTTGCTCCAAGGATAGGTTCAATCAGCAGAGCAGGCCCTCTCTCTGTGATACATTATGAAATCTGGCCTGTGAAGTCATCAAATAACCTGCTGAAACAAAAGGAATGCCAAAGGAAGGACCACTCATAAATGTAGGGCCTCCATCACTTGAGCACAAAACACAAAAACGAAAGTTATTGTTTATCTCTCAACACTTCAGCACACAGACACAGGTCGTTGGGGAAATCCAGGTAAAAAAAAGGCAAATGAAGCATGAACATAATCCATTTACCTGGAACATGGAGCATATAAGCAAAGACAGCATCCCATGAGGAACCAGTACTTCAAAGACAACACCACCAACAAGGGGTTCCATTATCTCTCTTATGTGTATTACTATGTTTTTGTCATTATCAAGTTTCATGCTCGCACCAGTATGTAATTAGGTAGTTCTATATAAGGCAGTTTTTTGTCACGTATGGGCATCTTGGACGGCAAACTCTACAAAGCAGATCATTCCTTTGTTTAGCCTCTTCTTTCTTGGCTTCTTACTAATTATTATAGGTTTGTCAAATGGGATATCATCTCTTTATTTATCGGTCCATCTTATGATCTGGTTGGAACATAAGTGAACTTCTGTAAATGGCTCCTTATATCAAAATAAATTTTAACTTTTATAAAGCAGGTGTGACAACAATGATATGATCTGTCGTGTCTGAAAAATTGATTATAAATTATTGACCATGTGCGTCTTATTTGGGAAACATTTTTTCAATCGTGCAAAATGGCTGCCCAAGAAGCTGGTAATTATGTTCTTCGTAAGTTCAAAAATTGAATCAGGGTATAAATTGAATTGAAAATAGAAGTTTCTAATGTATGATGCATATTTTGAAATATTTTATTTTACTGAACAGCTTATGTTAAAAAAAGAAAATTGTACTTGAAAGTAACTAGAGAATTTTGTTATTTTAAGAATATAAATATACAACTGTGTGAACAATAAACACACGCGACATAAATTGGAACGATGCTATCATAGAGAAAGATCGCCATGGAAAAAGAGAACTGTGATAAAGTTCTTTACAGCATGAAGAGTGGAAGCATCCCTGTTTGAAAATTTATTTTGAATCAAGTAAATTACCTTGCTATCTCTTGGGCCATTGGAAATTCATCCATTCTGTTCAAAATAGATTGGAGAGTTTCAGATAAATAAAGTATTAGTTCTTCAATGACAAAAACCTATATTACAAGTTATATTCAATTTCTCCTTTTGGCTGTTAAAGAGTTAATTCACATCTACTTAAGGTAGTGTCTGGCCTAACTCCTCTGCAACACTTTGCAAATAAGAGCCACTGAATTATTTACATAAATGAACTGTACAGTGTTTCCATTCTTTGGCAGATATGTTGCATGAGCCGCTGAACCCATAATTTACAAATCCACAATTTTTGACTCAGTAACATCAAGCTTGCAAATAGGACAAAGCTTTGAGTAATTTAGAAGCCATTCTGTCCCACAGGTGTAATGAAAGGTGTGAATACATGGCAAGGACATTATGTGGTCACCACATTCATATTCACACTGGCATATTGCACATTTCCTACACAAAGCGCAACAAGTTTCAAAATAAACGTATAAACGCCAAAACTTTTCCAACTTGCTCTTAAGTATTAAGAAAAAGCTTACTCTTCTTCCGTTTCTGATCCATGTTCAGACTTGTTTCCATCAAATATGACATCTAACATGGAGCTTACAACATTGACAGGAGCCACACATTTGATACTTTCCAGCTGAACAAGAGACTGCAAAATGTCGGACCACAAATCCAAACATCAGCAACTTTAAATTAATTTCAAATCTAAAATCAGATGCATGCTCAACTCCACACATAGCTACAGACAATCCATACTTCTCAAACTCAAACAAGTGTGCCTTTTATCTGATCAGACCTGTCCTGTCACATTAGATGGATGAGCAAACATCAGAACCTATTCTTCAATATACATTTAGGTACGGAACATCATACCAGTTTACAACACATAAATAGTTAAGTATTATTAAGTATATCAGAATATATAAACATAATAATGCAAATCAAAAGCACAAATTCTGAAATCTTGCTTGCATCTACATGAATCCAAAATTAATTTGGAGGTTTGTATTAGCACCATGTCCCAAAATCGATTCCCTGGTGTATTTCCCTATTACCCCAGTACCAAATGGGATTCAGTGCGACTATTCTTCAATATGCATTCAGGTACAGAATATCATAACAGTTTACAACACATATAAATAGTTAAGCATTATAAAGTGTCACAGAATATATAAACATAATAATGCAAATCCTAAGCACAAATTAAGAAATCTTGCTTACATGTACACAAATCCAAGATTAATTTGGAGATGTGTATTATTAGCAATTTAGCACCATGTCCCAAAATCAGTTCCCCGGTCTATTTCCCTATTAACCCAGTACTGAATTGGATTCAGTGTGACAACTTAATCAGAAAATTCATTGAATGGTCAATGAAAACCAAATGGCTTGGAACCTGTTTTATGCAGAAAAGAAGAAAATAGCCCCACAAGTTTGACTAGAGAACAACTCGTCTTGTTATCTATGATAAAACACCAATTAAACTAGCATGCAAGACTGTTGGATGAGTAATCACTGAGGATAGAAGTGAAGTGCAATCTCACTATATGATCCATGGAAATTCCATGTCTTTTGACAATTGTATCAGATTTTACTAGCAAAACTTGAGAGAAATTCCTCACCTAATCAGATACTTACCTAAACTAGATCATTGATAAAACAATATTTACAAGTGCCAATTATCATGATGCAGTATAGCATCAAGCTTGAGAAGGAAACAGTCTGAACTGGTATAATTCAATTTACAACACTGGATAGCTAGTCCATTGCTAATGTAACTGTATGCTAGCATATGATGTTTCAACTTCTCATTAGGAAATCGAAATAGATTAACATATGAAGTTACTAGACATGATCATTCATCTTGTTTGAAAGGGAACAACCCTGTACTTTGCACTTTCACCTGGTATAAAAAGACTACTAATGTGATAACCTACTTGATCTCCCAATAACCCAACTATGAGACTATTTGCCATCTGAAAATCTGTGATCACTATATAACAGATCCACCGTATTCTAACTCCAAGTGTAATTATAGCGATAAATTTACCGCATTAAGTCTAGCACATATGATGGAATGATGCATCAAATACTTAAGTATACATTCCCCACAATTTACATAACAGGGCAGTCCCATGCAGGCGGCTACTGCTTCTCTTTCTAAGGCACTGGTGGTCCCATTGATATTTTTTAAAATAGCCCATACTATATTTTGGAATCTCTTCGTAAAGAGTAGGAACGGCTACATCGTTGAATGGGGAATTCCAGCAAAAACAGAGAAGGGGGCTGAAGTTTTTAGGCCACTGCTTAAAAATATTTGTCATGTGGCTGAAGATAATTTGTGACCTTGAATTTTTTTCTCTATGGTTTCCATCCAGAGTTTACTTGACAGGTGAAAAATAAGCAGCAATAAAAAAAAGGAGACCAGGCCAAAGAAAAGATAGGACCGCACTATGAAGTGTACATTGCAGAATTTAATCAATGCATTCTAGGGAATGGATAATAGACAGGAATAGCAGTGAGAATATATGTGGTATATAACTTAAAACTAACCCTACATGTCTAGCAGAAAACTATTATAATTTATAACTTTATGGAAAGGCCTAAAACTTTAAACATCCCTGCAGAAGGATTCATAAATCAATCTTTTCTTTTAACTTTTTAAGTTCTTCCACCAGAGATTTGGTGTCCATGATATCCTAAGAAGTGTAGAATAGCCTCATGAGAATGGAATTTGTTGCCTTAAGCCAACATACACCTTATCCTTCAGCAAGAGCATGTTCATTGTACCTGTCACCCTCAATGAAGCATTGTTCAAGCCCCCATGGAAACAAAATATTTGCCCAATAGTGACAAAAAAAAAAAAGAATCTTCTCATAATTACTAATAGCACTATGTTGCATGATACAGCTTAAAATACTCTGTTGCAAAGTGCACCTTAACACAGGGTTACAACCTACTGTTCTAGGAACAAGCAATACAAGAAATTATCCTGAATATTCTTTTAAAAGGTATATAGATATTACAAGCATACCTCATATGACATGTTAACAATGCTCCTATTGATGTGATCATGGTTTCCTGAATTTGGATTGGGATCAGCCAATGACAATGAAAGAGCTGAAAAAGTTCACAGAGATACCATAAGATGGATAATTGTTCAGATTTTGATTAACTTCATTGGTAGAAACGAAGCACAAAAAGAAATTGCATGACCCCTTTAGATTGATGCCTTCAAATATGAGACAACTACAAACCTTTCAATTGAGCACACATCTCAAATTGGATGGAGAGTTATTCAATGACAACTTATATCAAGAAAAGTAGCTTACACAAAGCCATTTCAAGATCAAAATCTTCACAAACTTCATCTCTTGGCCCAGTCGCATTGAAGGTAAGTTCATCCTCATAATATTCCTCATGTGCCGAGCTATTTCGCTGATTTCTTCGAGCTCTTCTCCTGTTGCTGGATCTTGGTGCTGTTGCTGGCATTACAGGAACAGAATCCTCGTCTCCATCAGTTACATACTGGCCCCACCTTTGCTGATCAATTCTTCTCTGCTCTGCTGCTGCCCTTCTTCTGCGCCCTGTTGTGCCATCAAGCACATGCCTATTACAATCTTTTCTAATTCATCAAAAATGTTAGTAATCAGGCATGCTAGTGTAATGCCCCACATCAAACAGGCACCCATTATTCTATTCTATTTTTCATCTAAACAAATTTTAAAGGAAAAAAATAAGCACTATTGAAATAACGAATATAGTTGAAGGCAGAATGCACCATCATCCAGATCGAGATGGTTAGCACCTAATATATGCTATGAAGTTTGTGAGTCACAGAGCAGATTCCAATAAGAAAGGATATAGCAAGAAAACAGAAAAGGAAAAGGAAATTACCCGTATGTTGAAAACGGCAGGACCACGCAGCAAACACAGCAGACAGCAGAGGGAAAACCCTTGTATGTTCCGAACACCGCCTTCTACAGCAAGCTCCTGCATGGAGGAAGCCAGCTGGACACAACAGAAGCAGCCGCTGCAGCAACCAATGGGGAAAACAGGTAATACCTCCACCTTGAAAAGGCACAAAACTTTACGGAAACCGGGCATATCTGGCGCGCGCACAATACAATCGGACAATGAGGGCACAAAGCTCACCCAATCATCTGCCACGGATTATAAACATTAACATTAGACTAGCAATAGTTCAAGTAAATATTTAGCCAAACATTACGGGGAAATCAAAAAAATCTGCGGGACGGTGCTTTGGGAGTGGTTGATTTATTCGATTTCCATTTATTTCGCAAAGGTTGTTTTCGGCTGCAGCTATTAATTTGCATGAGGCTATGTATACAATACAGTTTAGGTAATGTTTTTGTTAATATTTGACCGACTATTGGTACTCTAAACGTGTATTATTTATTTCTGTGCTCGCTGATTCGCTGAATGTTATTCCCTCATTGCTGCACAAATACGCCCTATTTTATTAAAGTTTTATTTGTCAATTAGCATTTGCCATGTGCTCTTGATTCAGGTATTTTTTGTCTACCTGTTGTTGCTGCATGCTGGACACAGGTGGCTCGCTACATGCAATAGAGATAGGTGGTTTTTTTCATGGAGATGATATTTGGGCTTTCACCACACTCAATTCTTGTCTGCGACCAAGTTCCAGGCCTGCAAAATCACAAAGACAGAGAAACCCTAAACCGATTGGCTGAACTATCGGATTGGAGACAGTGTGCATAAATGAGGAAGCACAGTAATGTATGCCATTTCAGTGGGGATGCAAGCTGTAATTATTTTTCAACTAAACATAAGGTAATCTGTAAATTGGAGTGTAGGTCAAGGATTGTCTTAGTATCATGTTTAACATTCATTAACTCTCCATTGATGTATACCTCGTAAATTAAACTGAAATCCCAGTTTTGATCTTACCTCCATTATTTTGTATCAGTTCTGCTCCCCGTGAACAACCCTACTTTGTCAATCAATCTGTTGTTCAACCGAACATGCCATAGGATTTATTGCCTTCAATTGCAGCTTTGATTGCCTTCCATTGCTCTGAATTGTTCATCGGTCTATATCAACCCATACTTTGTACATTTGATGGCACCATTCTCTTCTCACCTGTCACTTCCTGACCCAAGTTGCCCTTTGATTTCCCCTTGTCATAGGTGTCAATTTAGGATTTCTCTGATCCTGAACAACAGCTGCATATTACATTTCCTCATCTGCTGCTCCACAGTATTAGTGCCATTTCTAGTTTTTTTTCATTTTTGCATCTAATGGCACATTGTATAAAAAGTAATACATATCTTCCATCAAGTTTGCATCTAGGTAAATAAGCTATTGGCTAAGGGCACCCCTTCCATCAATTTAAATCAACCATGCAGAATAATACCAAAAATTGAAAGCTCTGTTATTTTCAAAGAAGGTTGTTTATTCGCATGCATATTGTTTTTTATTTTCTATGCAAAGTCAAAGAACTAATTTGATTATACCAATATCTCAGCTAGCTCTTTGTATACGTTGTAGAGCTGGTTTTATATTTATTCATTTTTGTTAGATTAATTTCTGTTGTTTAGTTACTTCAATGTTTTCACTCGGCATTTTTTTGGAAGTCTGAATGCGAGATGAAAATGTTGGAAACTTATGCGAAACAACTTGTCTTTACATGACTAAAAACTCCCATAGCCTTAGAGTTGGTTTTTTAGTTTTTCTATTATCACTTACTTGTTGACAAGTTCTACGGAATAAAATGTATTTTCAGTTTTCAGTTTACATCTTGACCCTCTTGAATTTGAAAATGATGGCTAACCTGAGTTTCAAATATCAAATATGGTTCAGTTGCATTGATAGTGAATGGTGTTATACCTGTTCCAGACTAAGGTCATGGCGTAATGGACATACTGTTTAGATTGTGGCAGCTTTATGTGAATCTGTTAATTTCCATGGCACTCCTTGAGATCACATCTCTTTGAGGCATTCTATCAAACAGTTCACGTGCATTTTCAACAAATTCATATTGTGCATATCCCGCAATCATGGCATTCCATGAGCCCACATTTCTTTGAGGCATTTTATCAAACAGTTCACGTGCCTTGTCTATGCTTCCACATTTTGCATACATGTCTACTGTGCGATTCAGAACTACATCACCAAAATTCCTATATCCATTATGCTTTGATGGATGTCCATACCATGTTCCAAAGCTGCCATTTTGGCACAGAAGGGAGGATGTTGACAAAGGTTGTGGAATTTGGCTTTACATCTGCCAATTGCAATTGCATGATTGTTTCTAAGTAATTATAACACATTTTCAACAAATCCATTTTCGGCATATCTTGCAATCATTACTGTCCATGATACCACATTTTTTTGAGGCATTCTGTTGAACAGTTCATGTGCCTTGTCTACGGTTCCAAATTTTACATACATGTCTACCAGGACATTTGCAATCACATCGACAAAATTTCTCTATCCTTATGCTTTGATGGATGTCCATACCCTGCTCCAAAGCTCCCATTTTGGCACAGGCTGGGAGTATGTTGGCAAATGTAAACTGATCGGGTTGAAGACCTATTTGTTGCATATGGTGAAACACTGTGACTGCCTTGTGAGGATAACCATGTCTTATGTATGCTGCAATAATTGTATTCCATGAGAAACTGTCTCATTCTTTCACTTGGTCAAACTCTTTACGGGCATCTATCAAAACTCTGCACTTGACATACATTTAAATATGTTTTTTATGAAAAGTCATGGTAGAAAATGCCATTTAATCACCTCGTGAGCAATGAAAGAGTGGACTGTCTTCCTTTGTGAAACCATGCTCGTGAAAATACAAAAAGTTCATGATAATTGAAGATATGTAAATCTTCGAGAGGGGTTGCGTGTAGTAAGCGGAATGTGCATTTACACCATCAAAGCATAATGGTTTGTTAGATGTAGTTGCAAAGTACCCTAGTAGACATCTATACAAAATGTGGAAGCATACCTAATGCACATGAACTGCTTGAAACAATGCTTGAAAAAGATGTGGTATCGGGACCGCTGCCGGGCAAGATACTATTGTTTTCGCCTATTGCTATTAGTTGGAAGGCGGTGGGGCGGTGCTTTGGGAGTGGTTAATTAATTTGATTTCCATTTTTTCGCGAAGGTTGTTTTCGGTCATGCAGCTATTAATTTGCATGAGGTCACGTATACAATACAATTTAGGTAATGTTTTTGTTAATATTTGATCGACTATCGGTACTCTAAACGTGTATTATTTATTTCGTGTTCGCTTGATTCGCTGAATGTTATTCCCTCATCACGCACGTATATGCCCTATTTTATTAAAGTTTTATTTGTCAATTAGCATTTGCCATGTGCTCTTGATTCGTATTTTTGTCTACTTGTTGTTCTTGCATCTTTGGACACAGTGGCTCGCTACATGCAATAGAGATAGGTGGTTTTTTTCATGGAGATGATATTTGGGCTTTCACCACACTCAATTCTTGTCTCGCGACCAAGTTCCGTGCCCGCAAAATCACAAAGACAGAGAAACCCTAAACCGATTGGGTCAACTATCGATTGGAGACAGTGTGCATAAATGAGGAAGCACGATAATGTATGCCATTTCGCTGGGGATGCAAGTTGTAATTATTTTTCAACTAAACATAAGGTAATCAGTAAATTGAGTGTAGCTCAAGGATTGCCTTAGTATCATGTTTAACATTCATTAACTCTCCATTGATGTATACCTCTTAAATTAAACTGAAATCCCAGTTTTGAGCTTACCTCCATTATTTTGTATCAGTTCTGCTCCCCGTGAACAACCCTACTTTGTCAATCAATCTGTTGTTCAACCGAACATGCCATAGGATTTATTGCCTTCAATGCAGCTTTGATCGCCTTCCATTGCTCCGAATTGTTCATCGGTCTATATCAACCCATACTTTGTACATTTGATGGCACCATTCTCTTCTCACCGTCACTTCTGACCCAAGTTGCCCTTTGATTTCCCTTGTCAGTAGGTGTCAATTTAGGATTTCTCTGATCTTGAACAACCGCATATTACATTTCCTCATCTCGTCGCTCCCACATTTCTAGTTTTTTTTTTTCAGTATTTTTGCATCTAATGGCACATTGTATAAAAAGTAATACATATCTTCCATCAAATTTGCATCCAGGTAAATAAACTATTGGCTAAGGACACCCCTTCCATCAATTTAAATCAACCATGCAGAATAATACCAAAAATTTGAAAGCTCTGTTATTTTCAAAGGAGGTTGTTTATTCGCATGCATATTGTTTTTTATTTTCTATGCAAAGTCAAAGAACTAATTTGATAGGGTGTTTTAAATTTTTCTCAATATAACCTTTTGGGTAAGAATCTGAAATAAAAATTCATAACAATAACCTAAAGCATTAAACACAAAAATTTATGGAATAAAACATGTTTCCTCCATTAGACACAAAAATTTATGGAATAAAACATGTTTCCTCCATTAGACACAAAAATTTATGGAATAAAACATGTTCCCTCAAATTTTCTATCTCTATTTTTCACAATTGATGTCGCCATATGTTGTCTATATGGATGAAGCTATAGGGGGTTTAGAGGAATTTTCTAAGTACTTTGTAATAGCCTTCAACTTTCTACAGGATACGACTCACTTGCTACAATAAATGTTTACTTATATTTATCAATTTCTACCTTACTGTTGTTCTATGTGAGAAGAAGGGCTATACAAAAGATTGTTTTATTATTCTACTAGCAATATTATATCCCAATATGGGATTGCCACCATGTAAATTTCCCTCTGTTTTTAAACAAAAAAACTGCACACACTCATGTTTCACACACTTTGCCTTCCCTTTACCAAATGCCACAAACTCTAGAGGCAGGTACTATTGCTGCACCGCAGCCTTTGTTTTTTATTCTTTCTTACAATGAGAATAAAATTGTCAATCGCTCTGTGAATGAAAATTTGTAGAACGAGAGAGTAAAGACTGTAATATTAAACAATGATACTTATTCCTTTCATTTAGGTAATTTTTCCTTTTATAAAATTGCCAATTTTGAGTTTTGGATTATGAATGGTCAAAGCATATTCTAGTTAATGGAATGAAAATAAAAACAAGTCGCGTTTAAGTGGCGTGATAAAGACGCGTGGTGGTTGATACCACATTCGATGCATCCACGTTTTGAAAATTGTGAAACGAGTAGTTACGTATTTACTCTTTGGGTTATTTTCAACCTTTGGTTTTTTATATTTTTAATGTTTCATATTTCACCCTTTTCTTACCCCCCTTGTCTCTTTCTTTCTTCTTTCTTTTTTCTCCTTTTTTTTTTTTTTTGATGAAATAGTCTATACTAAGCAATCGCAAATGAGTTGTAAATTACGCTCGGAGATAGTAGCAATATTTAGTTTATTTGAGTTGTATTTTGCATTGATATTGTCCGGATGTCTATATGTTGTTGCAAAGCTCTTATTTTGCTATTGTCCATATTTTTGTAAGACGTAATTATGATAGTCGCCAAACTAAATCAGTTTCATTATTTGGTCAAACACTGGACATTTATCTATTAAAACTTTCAATCTCAAAAATTTTGAACAAGATATATGACCAATATTATTTTCCAAAAAGTAAACTATAGAATTTACTTTATGAAGAATAAAATCAAAATCGTAAAATTTTTGAATCTCAAAACTTTGAACAAGATATATAACCAATATTATTTTCCAAATAAAACTATAGAATTTACTTTATGAAGAATAAAATCAAAATCAAATATCTAGGATAGTAAATATCTAAGACTCGTAGAAAAATATCTAAAATCCTAAGAACTTTAAAATATCTAAAATCGGCAAAATAGTAAATATTGGAGCCGCTGAATTTGACACTTTCCAAAGAAGGGTATCTTCAAAGTGACGCCACCGGTGAATTATTTTATAAAATATTACAACCTATCCACAAAAATATAGGTGGTAAAGGGCACACCCCACGAACAAACTAGCCGTGACGGCTAGGAGACTAAAGTATCAAGCCCAAGGGGCAACAACAAACTTAACAACAATGCCATAAAAACGAAAGGAAAAAAACTAGGCCGCCACAACAAACATAGAGGCAGGGGTGGTGGAGGCCCCTTATCCTCCAAGTTACTACCAAGAAGATCATTGCCATCCGGAAGGGGCGGCCAGCCTGAAGCAACTTCTTCATCTTTGTCTTCCTGCTGATTAGGAGAAATAGCAAGAGCCAACCTAGGAACTTTGCTAGAATCCCACCCATCCCTCTACACAGGAGGTGGGGAGTGGTGGTGGGAACCCCAACCACTGTGCTACGCAGAATGGTGAGGGGACCCCCAACCACCGTGATTGACAGGGCTACGTTGATGCTCGGGTTGCTGCCAGAGAGCGATGACAATGAGCTTGGTCAACCGACCAGCCACGGCCACGATGCCCTCTTGAATGAACACTCCTAGAAGGGGAGGTAGGGGTTCCCGCGCCACAATGCAAGGAGCATTGGCCCAATGATCCAGAAGGGTCTGAAGGTGCCGCACCTCCAGCTCCACCTTGCAGGCTTGGTCCTAGGATCTATAAGAACACATTCGAGATAAACATGGCCTTATCATAATGCGAAAGAATGCAAGAAATTATGGAATTAGCAAAAACAACATAATTGCGTTCTTTCCATATAAAAAAGGATCTCCACTCTGAAAGTATGCCACACTTGCACAAAAGCATGGGGAATGGAAATAGAATCCCCAACAAAGCATGTTGCCAATGAAATTGAGCTGGTCTAAACGATTGAAAGAAATCATGGATCCAAGCCCAAATAGCTTGAGCTTTTGGGTAGTACCAGAACAAATGTATGAGCGTCTCAATGTGCCCACAAAAAGGGCATAGCCGAGGAGCAATCCCGTAATGAGCTAATCTGCGCCCAAGAGGGAGGCCTTGATAAAGCAAACACCAAGCAAAACAAGCTAGCTTGGGCTGAATGATGACTTTCCAAACGGTATGAAATCTAGCTTCCCAGGATGACCATCCAAAATTGATGGACCATCTGGAGTTAAGCAAGGCCACCATCGGTAGCATGGGGGTGAGCAGAGCATAACCTTTGCCTGGGAGTAATTTAAAAAAGGAGTATCTAGAAACCATTTCCAATCTTTCCAGCAAGGTCTGAGAGAGACGACACCAACTTTGTGAAGCATCTCGACAAGAATGGAATCAAGAACTTCCTGATAAGACTCTCTATCAGTAGAAGCAAGCCGAAACTTGGCTTTAGCTTGAGGCCAAGTGAGAAGTAATCTGTCTGGCCTGCAAAGATGTCTTTAAGAGTGTGCAAGCCTCGTCGATACAACTTAAGAGCATGAACCCAGGGCACTTGGGCAAGTGACACATCATGAAAATTGATGAGAGGAGACCACCAAATGTTGTGGTCATTAATGGATAGCCCATTTCTGAATCCATCCCCTTCCTAGATTAAAAAGGGTTTGAGTAACTCCCAAGCTTTCCATATGCTTTTGACAACAAAGGTGCCCACAACCTTAACCGGGGCTTTGATAATGAGTAGACTATGAAAATCCAAATGCCTTGCCAAGTTTTGTGCCCTTGAGGGGAGCCTTGACAAATATAGTTGTGAATCAACACTTTCCAAGCTTTGTTGCCACAAGCAGCCCGAATGATCCACTTGGCTGCCAGAGCAGACCCCTGGCGGCCAATGTCAGTCAGACCAAGACCTCCAGAATCCCTAGGGAGACAAAAATATTCCCAGAAACTCTATGAAAGCCTTTTCCAAGCTCCGAGCTAGCCCAAAGGAAATCTCTGAGGAGTTTCTCCAATTTCTTGTAAGAGGCTTTAGCCAACACCCAACATGAAGAATAATAAACATGTGTGGTTGCCAATATCTTGGAGCAAATCTAAAATTTTCCTACCAATGAAAGGGGTTTAGTAATCCAATACTCCAACTTATGGGAAACCCTGTCAATAACATATTGCCAAAGTTGACTGGGAGAAGCATCAAAAGAAAAGGGAATGCCCAGAAATTTAAAAATTTCTCCATGCTGGATATATTTCACAGTCAAAACGATTCAGCCAACTAGGTTTGGGGAGAAAAGATTTCCTGAAGCACTGGGTCTTTCTCCATTGGATACTAGAACCTGAAGCTAAACAATACGTGTCCAAACATTGCATGGCATTGTTGATATTTGCTTCCTCCTCCAGGAGCGTGAGGAAGGAGTCATCTGTAAAATGCCCATTGACAAGCTGAAGGGGAGTCGTAGAAGGGAGTTGAATACCCCTCACAAGCCCTTGATCACGAGCATGGGCAAGGAGGAACCCAAAACCTTCAGTGGCTAGCACATAAAGAGCAGCGCTAAAGGACAACCTTGTCTAATAGAACGAAAAATCCCAAACTGCTCGGAAGTATGACCATTAACAGATAGAGAGGTCGTGGCATCTGCAAAAAAGCATTTTGACAGAGGCGATGAAAACCAAACCGAAGCCCAACGCTTCAAGCATCGCCAGAATGAAATGCCATTCAACCTGTCATAGGCTTTTTCAAAGTCAATTTTGACAAAAATGGTTGGCTGTTTAGAGGTTCTTGCCCACTCCATACCTTCTTAGAAACCAAAATATTATCCATAATGTACCTACTTTGTATGAAACCACCGCTTAGATCGGCGATAATGGGAAAGATGGGCAAGCCTAAGAGCTAAAGTCTTAGCTATGATCTTGTATGAAACATTGAGCAAGGTAATTGACCGCCAATTGCAAATGAGCTTCGGGTCTCCTACTTTAGGGATGAACTTTATGTGACCCCGATTAATAAGGGCACTAAGGGACCCTGAGTGGAGAGCCTTGAGGTAGACTTGCATTAGATCTCACCAACCATGTCCCAAAGGGCTTTGTAAAACTCACAAGGGAAGCCATCAATTCTAGGAGCTTTATCATTGGCCATAAGGGAAACAACTTCATATAAGTCCTCTAGAGTAAGTAATCTGTCACAGATAACTCTGTGAGCAGGTGAAAGCTTGCAAGGAACTACCGAGAGGCATTCAACGCGTGTGGCTTTTCGCTCAGGAGACTCGACCTGCACTTTGAAAACCTGAACATAGTGCCTAACAAAGGCTTGGACCATCTAAGGAGTGTTTGAAATCCGAACACCAGCATCAACAATGGCAGAAATTTGCTAGTTCATGTGCTTGGCCTTAAGCCACTGGTAAAACTCTTTGGTGTTACGGTCTCCAATTTTAAGCCAGTGTAGTCGAGCATTAATCTGAGCCACCCGAGCTGTGTAGTCATCAACAATGCAAATTTTTTTCCGCAATTTTGCAACTTGGAGTTGTAGAGCCACATTGAAAGGATCTTGTTCGAGTGCCACCGTCGAGCGGCTCAGCTCGATGGAGGTGGTGGAATAGGCCTCGCTGCCAGAATTTAGTGAGTTGAACACCATACATCGGAGGAATTTAGTGAGCCGAATTATAGCATCTTTCCACCAACTTATCCAACCCACCTTACCAAGAGGGCGAGGTGCAAGGTTCCAAATTTGGCGGATGTGTGCCAAAGTGGGGTCATGATGTAGTAAAGCAGTATTTAAATAAAACTACGTCTTTTTAATTTTTGGCAATTGAAAAGTCCATTCAATACGGAATCGAATCGGAATGTGGTTGAAAAGAACAACGGTCGAGAATGCTTCCACCGGAAGAGAATAACAACTGAAAATTTAAAGAAAGGCTGTAAAGAGATCATGACATGATCTAGCCTTTTAAAAACCTGATCTTGGCCGTTTCTAAGATTAGACCAAGTGTACCATGGCAGCACGTTCTGGTGTGACACGAATAATTAGGGTCATAAAACCCAAATTTATTACACATGTAAAACCAAGCTTCCTTTCGCTAACCAACTGGCCACCTCATGGGTAGAAGGCCCATTTTGTCGTTGGGATGCTCAACCATATTAAAATCCCCATTGATTAACCAGTGTGCATTTGGAAGGTCATCAGCCACCCACCGCCAAAGTGACGTCCTTTCTGACGCGTCATTAGGCGCATAAACATTAATAATCCCAAAGGAGAGATTTTCAATATTGAATAACACCCAAAGAATACAGTTGTCAGGGTCACATCCATGATTGACGTAATGCGGCTACCACTTTGGAGAAATAAATGTGATCATTCCACCTCTACCAACTGCATGGTTGCTAGGGATAGCTAAACTGTCAGGCCAAATAGTCCTGTGACAGAATCAAGAAAAAAACCTGTAACTTTGATTTCCTGTAAACACAAAATATCCATATCTGGGAAGATTTTCCTAAAATCTCACACTATGTATTTGTGAGTGGAGTCTGTGAGACCCCGAACATTCCATGAGTAGCAATTCATGAGGAAACATTATCTAGATGCATTTCTGAGTCTAGTTCACTCAAACCATTACCGGTTAATCAGAAAAAAATTAGATAGTTGAGTAGCCCACCGGCTGTTAGGGCTATACTCCCCCTCCTCACGCTCACCAGAGGGCTCGCAAGAACGCTGAATCTGCATGCTTTCGTGGAGAAACCACTTTGTTAGAAACAAGTAACTGGTTGAAGACCACCCTCATTCTGCAAAAGAGCAGCCTGAGTGTTTGAGGCCAAAGGTGCCAATTTGCTTGAAGAACCAACCATACTACTAGCCATTACCTTCGTATGAACCAGAGGCAACTTGGTATCCAAAGGTTGCTTTGCAGCTGAGATGAAGCATTTGGAATTGCCTTTCTGGCTTGAATAGCTAAACCATGTTGCAAAGGCCCGACATGAGTGGCTTTGTTCTTGTTGGCTTTTCGGCCACCCACTGTGTGCTAGCCCTCCTCTTCAGGTTGAGGGTGAGGATCACCCAGAGGCTTTGAAGCGGCTCGGCGAGCGGCCAACAAGGGACAATCCCAAATTTTATGCTCAGAAGATTGACAACGGAAGCAAGTATTCAGAAGATTGATGTATACCACCTTCTGAGTGAAATACACATCACCAACCTGGATGGCAATGGACTCTTTCAGGTCCTTCGAAAGATCCAGTTCTATGCAAACCCTCTTTTGTGGACGAGCTGCAAAAAACTTGTTAGGCTCTGTGTAGATAACATGACCGAGAGTGGCAGTAATATGCTCTAAAAATGCCAACAAGGCATAGGAAGCCCTGGGAACTCAACCCAAACGGGGACCTTAAGAGCCGTCTGGTCAGAGACTACAAAGTCCCTAGTCCAGGGTGACAAAACCAGCAGGGAGCTTCTTACATACCAGGTTTGTTGCTTATGCAAGATAAGGGAAGCATGACTAGGATCAACAAAACGAAGGAAAAAAACCACGGGTTAGGTTCTGGATAGAATCTAGTTTAATACCATGCGTCGTCCAAGCAGTTTGGACCCATGATTTAAGCATACTTTCAGAGGGAGTCCTTCCAACAAAATACCCTATTAAGCAGAATTGTTCTAGCCATTTATAGGTGGAATCAAATTCTGAAAGCGGTAAAACAATATCAGGGGAAGTATCATTACCTCATGGAATACTTTTGGCATGAACTTGCGAGGGCATTTCCCTCGGAGCCATTTTTCAGCACAACTTTTGACATGAACTTGTAAAATATTTAGAAGAACTATTTCATACAATTTGTGTATTTAAAACATATCCGTCATTTTTACACTAAGAAATGTTCCGACAATGACATACAAGGAGTGTAATAGCACGTGTTGCACAAAAAAACTCTTTAGTTACTTGATTAATGTTTCATGGTTAATATAATATATATAATATTATATTGTTAATATATGATTATATGTTTATACAGGCAAGTGTAATTTTTTTTTAAATGTGGAAGATCATTAATGCAAAATAAATAATAAGTGAAGAAGTGTGAAGATCATTATTACAATAGAAATTCACAATAGGTAAATAACTATATTAATTTTTATTGATGTATATTATTACAAATATTATTATTATTATTGCACGATATTTAGTATCTCAAACCCTAAATCAACTATGCACAACACATATCTATACATTATAAATATATATGTTATTTTTACTTATTTATAATCTATAAATATTTAGGTTAATTTCTATTTTAGATATATTTTATAATACATATACATAATATTCGAATCAAGCACACATACCGAGAAGGAAATAAGGTTGCTGATGAATTGGCCAATTATGGCATAAATAATAATTTAATTATTTGGAATAATGTTAATCACATCCCTAAGAAGGTACAAAGCAACATTCAAGTGGAAATTTATGGGCACTCAAGTATGGAGTAAGGATAATGATTATTTGGAGTGGGCTTTAGAGGAGCTAAAAGATTGCCCATGTGGGAAATATCAAATAATCTACGGCCGCATTTACTCTCATCACTCCCAACATGTGTGCGGGATCTTTAATATTTGGAATGTAGAAAGACAATTGCATTTCATACAACAGTTTAAACAAGGGTTTCGAGGGCAAGCAGGGCAAGCATTTCAGAGAGGAAAAAATGGGAGGAGCCCCGTGCCAGATTGAACCTAGCAGTGATCCGGAATGGAAGGGAAACAAGGAGCTGTGGAACCTCCTCAAGTAGGGTGGAATTACAAATTTCATTGATCGTATTCAAGGGCACGACTCAGAGCATTTCAATCCAATTCGCTATGGATTGGAAGGATCGCAAAGTGGAGTATGGTGGGCATAAAATACCCGTTAATGAAGAACTTATTGCCAAAGCTACTAGGCTTGAGATGGAAGGCCTCCGTTTCTTCAGCAAGAGGGTTGACAAAAAGGCTGAGGAGAAGAAATTTGCTGCTGATAACGAGGAGTTGGTTTTGTTACCTTGCGGATTGTGGGTAAGTTCTATCCCACCGCCCTTTGATGAAATCACTCGTATGATGGTCCTGGTACATATCATTGGAAGGGAGATATGTCACTGTCCCTACTAAACATCTAGTTTTCCTTAACCATTTCCGGAAAATCACTGTCTACTTCCCGCATTATCTTTTGAATTCCCTCGAACGCTCCATCTGGGAGTTCCAGAAGCATACCCGGCTACCCCCTACATCAAGGACTTATTTTCTTGCTGCACAAGCTCTGTGTCACCAAATACCCTAGTCTCCCATCCTCCCCAACACAAATCCTCTCCTTCCCACCACCACTACCCCCACCCTAATTCCTTCCAAAGACGACCCCCACCCCCATCCCTTCCACCACTGGCCAAGCCTAAAACTAGAAGCCGAAGAAGCTCAAACTGACATCCATGTTTCAGCAGAGTCCTTCGCAACAAGAAGGAAATGGAAGTTGTCCAAAACTTACCGCACATCGGTAGTGCGTGCCATGAGGAGGCTTCTCAAAAAGAAGGAAACAACACTCCCCAAAGGCTGGATGACTTGGAGAATGAAATGAGGAAACTAAATGAAGAA